>CM056207.1:57216611-57816611 GCA_029692085.1 Gymnothorax javanicus | reverse complement strand
GTGCATGCTGGCACTCTGAACTGGGGGAGCAGGAGATGTTTGATGGGCAGGTGAGTACTGTGCATGCTGGCACTCTAGGCACAGAACAAGAGATGTTTGATGGGCAGGTGTGTGTACTGTGCATGCTGGCACTCTGGGCTCAGGAGCGGAGGTGTTTGATGGGCAGGTGTGCTGTGCATGCTGGCACTCTGAGCTCAGAGGAGCAGTCATTTTGATGGGCAGGTGTGTACTGTGCATGCACTGGCACTCTGGGCTCAGAGCAGGAGGTGTTTGATGGGTAGGGGTGTACTGTGCATGCTGGCACTCTGAGCACAGAATGGGAGTGTTGATGGGCAGGTGTGTACTGTGCATGCTGCTCTGAGCTCAGGGCAGGTGTTTGATGGGCAGGTGTGTACTGTGCATGCTGGCACTCTGAGCTCAGGGGAAGGGAGATGTTTGATGGGCAGGTGTGTACTGTGCATGCTGGCACTCTGAGCGCAGGGAACAGGAGACTTTGATGGGCAGGTGTGTACTGTGCATGCACAACACTCTGAGCTGGGGAATGGAGATGTTTGATGGGCAGTGTGTGCTGTGCATGCTGGCACTCTGAGCACAGGGGGAGCGGAATGTTTGATGGAGCAGGTGTGTACTGTGCATGCTGGCACTCTGAGCTCAGGGAGCGGAGATGTTTGATGGTGAGTGTTTCAGAAAGCACAAGCTGCCTGAGCTCGCTGAATTGCAGCATGAGTGGTGCCAGGGATTCTCGTACACAGCTCACTGACCTGCATTTCTAGTTGGGCAGGATTAGGTACCTGATCAGAACAGAAGGAAAGCTCATCAGACCCACAGTGTATAATGCTCATGCATCCCCCAGCATCTCCAACTGAACAAAACAGATAGCGAGGTGCTGCTCTTGTCGCGACCGACTCCAGGTATTAACTTGTTTGTCCGCGTTTGTTTTGTTTTAGATGTGCTTAAAAAGTTGCTTCAGGTTCCTATTTATCCCAGCTCTTCTATGGATATATGGACTGAATGCGTTGCTCATTCAAGCGATGCGCCATGGAATATTTTGCAGCTTCTCTTATGGACTTTATGGATTTATTATGTGGGGCTACGTAACTAGCCATGGTAAGGATATATACAGGAGAGGATTTAATGCGATGGGACAATCCCGAGAGCAGAGGGATTTAAATATGGACCCACTTTGTAACTGGGGACATCCTGGCTGAGATCTCTAGGCACAGATCTCCTGCAAATGATTGTAAAACTTTCATAAGAAAGAAGCGAGGAAGGAGGTGGTGTCACGACTCAGGTTAAAATGCCAAAAATGCTTATAGCATTCCACTCCCATCCATAATATACAAATGTTCAGTCACTCAGAAACAAGATCGACGAGGAGCTACAGCGGAACTCGAACTATTTGCATGAATACAGGGCATACTGTATTATGGCCTTCAGTGAGGCGTGAACATGCGTCTAGAGACACTGATCTTGGATTTATCAATCAGCGGCTTTGGGCGCCTGTCCAGGTTGGACAGGGGCCTTCAGATCTACAATCTCAGAGGTGGTGGTGTGTGCGTGCCATAAGCCAGCGGTGGTGTAGCAACATCACCGTCCAAGTAATATGCACAACTGACATCGAACTGTCATCTCAGTTTCTCCATTCTATCTCCAAGAGAATTTAGATATTTGTGACTGTGGTATACGCCACCCCAAAGCAAACCATGAAGCTACTTACTTAACTTTGATTCTAAGGTGACTCAAAAGACTTCAATCTCTTCCCTGGATGCCCATGTCTCCTCATGGGAGATTTTTAATACCTGCAAATTGAGCAAAAAGTCTAAGCCTCTATCAATAAATGCATGCCCAACTAGGAAAACAAGATTTTGGATACTTGTGCTATGAAAAACCAATTAAGGAGAGCTTTCAAGGCCTCCCTCTGCCCCCCACTGGTTCCTCAGATCACCGTCTATCCATCTCTCCAGTGGCTGGACCTTTGCTTAAGAGGAAAAGTAAAAACTAGAGATTAAAGTCTGGAATGATGAGGTCTGTTTCTCAATTACAGGGGTTGTTTGACTGGCTAGATTGGACTGTTTTCAAGGACTCTGCTTGAATAAGCTGTTCGTTGGTGTTCATTCTGCTTGAGTTGAGAGACGAAGGAAGGCATTAATGGGATCTAAATGAATTTACTCTTGTCTAGCGAGGTTTTCTGAAAATATTAGATGTTAAAGGCTCAAACGGTATTGAGATGAACAATTTGCTCCCGAGGTATAACCTTTGTCGCATTAGGGCAGGGAGAATCTTCCTCCTTCTTTTCCCTTTTTCCCCCCTGTAACAACTCGGTGAAACAGCCAAATTAAGTCGCTAATCTGGTAAACAAAAGGCGTGAAGGGTTTTGGGGTTTTGGGGGTTCAGTAGTCTCCGAGAATAGTAGATAAGTAAAATAAATTTAAACGCTAAATTTAAAAATAAATTAAACGCTAAATAATTGTCTAACTAAGTGAATTGTGTGCTATACAAAAGTAAAAACAGAGTTGTTTTTCAAGGACTGAAAGTACACTGTGCATACAGCTATTTGTTAACCTTCAGTTTAGCTAACAGTATAGTAAGCTCTCAACGCCAAGAATATATCAAATTACGGGATATCTAACTATAACCGGTTTGGTTTTATACTTGAGTAAAACGCCTTTCATACAGTCTTCCTTAATAAATATTAGCGTTCACGGGGTTTTAGTCCCCTTAGTTCTCTATACAAGCTGCATTACGCATAGCAATTTCCAAGCTTGAATATTAGCGAACCGGGGTTTTATTATTTCGCATTTTATTATCATCAAGAGACTTTCTTCTGATTAAAAAGCACATTATAGAAATCGTTATGCTGTATTTTCCTCGATTCCGTTGCCTTGATCCAGCTGATTAAAGTTGCTACTACTTGTTTTGAGTGCTCAGCGACAGCTTGTTAGAGGAGATACAGTATAGTTAAGCTCACTAAATGCGCCCGACTTGTTTACTTCGGTCGTTTTAATTAAAGGAACGAGCTACTCTTGTCTCGGTTACCCTTAGGTGTATTTATTGGCCTTCTTCTAGACCGGTTACTGTTTGCATTATTTTGGCTGGGGATCTGAGATTTGAGTATTTGTTGGCGAGTGAGGGCAGCAGTCACTTTAGTCGATCCGTCGGTTTGGTTGGAATTTAAGCGAGCTTTACGATGCTCCGCCCTCCTCCTCTCCAGTATCTCCTGGGCGTAGTAGCCAGTCTTTTTATCTGGGTTCAGCTAAGCCCTGTGATATTTTAGGTTGGTATATTAATAATTGCCGGGACTGAAATAAATTCAAGTTGGCTTATTAGGGTGCTTATTATCATAGAGTTTCTCCAATTTATTTTCATTTCTGTTAGCAAACTAAGCCCCTGTTAAAAAGGGCTTTATTATCCATTCTATAGTTTCCCACGGTTTCTATTGTGACTGCTGCTTGAAGACTTCAGATTTAATAAATAAATAAGTGTTGTTCCTGAGCTTCTGTCGGCATTAGTAATTTTCTTTGTTGTATCTACAAGGGTGGCCGAGGTCTCATTGGGTAGGGGTTCAAATAATGGCCAAAACATGTTAGCCCAGTTTGCAGGATGTCCTTTTTTGGAAAAAAGATTTCCAGGGTGGGTTTGTCTGTGCAGTTGCCCAGCTAATTGTGAGCATCTAAGAGCAAGATCATGATCTTCAGGGCCAGTTAGCGGCCGTATAGTTCATAATCAGTAGAGTTCCTAGAGGAACTAGTAGTATGTCGTTTAGAAATGGTTTACTCTCGCCAAAGCAGGGTGTGGGGACCTAGAGCAGGCAGGAAAGGATGAATTGTGATGGGGCGTCAAGCGCAGGAAAGAGGCGTGCACACACGTACAGCGACAGCTCCTCCAGTGGTTGAGGTGTCCGCCGATTCAGGCCCTTGCAGGAACTTCGAATTGGCCCCTGACCCCTGAGTGAGGGGATGATGAGCAGCAGGGCACCCTGTTGGCCTCTACCCCTCAGAAAAGAGAGTTATTGATAGTGGGGACTCAATACTTAGAGGAATAGACAGTTTAGTCTGTTCAAGCGCGACAAGGAGTCTCAGACGGTGTGTTGCCTGCCTGGTGCCCAGGTAGGAGACCTCCTGGGCAGGCGGACAAGCTCCTGGCCAGAGCGGGGGGGGATCCAGTTGTCATGGTCCATGTTGGGACTAATGACATAGGTAAGGGTAGGTTTGAGGTTCTGCAAAGCAAATTTGTTGAATTAGCTGAAAAGCTTAGGAGCAGATCCTCCACGGTAGTGTTCTCCGGGATTCTACCGGTACCACGTGCAAACAGAGGGAAGCAGAATTTTATCTGGAGGTTTAACACGTGGCTCTGAACCTGGTGTAGGAAAGAGGGGTATAGGTTTATGGGGCACTGGAACTACTTCTGGGACAGGGGTGACCTGTTCAAGCCGGATGGGCTACACCTGAACCGGAGGGGTACCCTTGCACTGGGTCAGCGTATATTGAGGGTAGCAGAGAGTTATTTAAACTAGGGACTTGGGGGGCAGGGAGGTTAGAGAGTGTTATACAGAGGGAAATGCAGACTGCCCTGATGGAAGCTGACAGTGTTACATGCACTATTGATGATATATTTTTAAAGCAAAAAAGCGTGGTGAGGGGCTTTGAGCAGCGGGCACATGGGAAATCGAAGGGGAAGAGCGTTCGTGATAACCTGAAATGTTTTTATCTAAATGCAAGAAGCATTAAAAATAAATTTCGAGAACTTGAGGCCGTTATGATTAGTGAAGGCTATGACATAGTTGGGATTACAGAGACATGGCTTAGTGAAGAGGATGGAGATGAACATAATGTAGAAGGTTATAAGCTCTTTAGGAAGGATAGATGCAATAGGCGAGGAGGGGGTGTAGCACTCTATGTGAACGAACACATAAATGTGCAGGAAATTCCTGAAATTGAACATTCCTTGCCCTGCGAAGATATCTGGGTCAGGCTCATTGGCAAACACGAGACTGGTTTAAACATAGGTTTATGCTATCGACCACCAGCTTTGGACAGTACAGTCAATGAAATGCTCTTTAAGAGGATTATGCAAGCTTGTAGAGGAGGAGGGACTATTATTATGGGAGACTTAAATTATCCTGGTATTGATTGGGAAAAGGTGAAAGGACAGGGGGGGGGGAGGAAGAATTTCTAGATGTCATAAATGATAATTTTTTGGTGCAGTATGTTAATAAACCTACAAGAGAGAAGGCAATTTTAGACTTAGTGCTCTGTAATGACCCAGATAGAATTAGCAATGTTGAGTGCAGGAGCCACTTGGGACAAGTGATCACTCTACTATTAATTTTGAGGTTTCATGGGAAGTTAAAAAGGTGTATTCAAAAACAAAAATTTTCAATTTTAGGCGAGCAAACTTTGACAGGATGCGCTCATATCTAAGTGAAATAAAATGGGAGACACTCCTGGACTGTGAGTCTGTAACTGAGATGTGGGAAAGATTTAAGGGGTTTTACTTGATTCACAATGCAAATTCATTCCAAAGGTGTCCAAAAGTAAGCTGAAAAAGCAGAATCCTCAGTGGATGACCGCAGCTATTCGTAGGAGTTTGAGGGAAAAGAGGAATCTTTATAAGATGTACATAGAGGATAACAATGAGATTACTAAGGCCGAATACTGTAAAATTCGGGCTGTGGTCAAAAAAGAGCTGAGGAATGCTAGAAGACTGTATGAAAGACAAATTGCAGAGGGGGCAAAAACTAACCCTAAGCGCTTCTTTCAGTACTGTAGTAGAAAAAGGAAAGTCAAACAGCAGGTTAAGTGCATAAAGAATAAAAATGGATCGCTGCTATATAATAACAAGGATATTGCGGACACCTTAAACGGTTACTTTGTTGAGAATTTTACCTTAGAGCGGGTCTTTATTCGGCCAGAGGGCATGTCCAATGCTCAAGATTATTTAGCGGAAATTGAGGTTAGGGATAACGTAGTATTAGACAAGTTGCATAAACTAAAGGCAGATAAGGCGGCGGGTCCTGATGGCTTGTATCCTAGAGTGCTCAGGGAAGTTAGTGAGATCATCTTTAAGCCGCTATCCGCCATCTTTAGACGGTCTTTAGAAACTGGAGAAATACCAAATGATTGGAAACAGGGTCATATAATACCAATATATAAGAAAGGGGACCGTACTGAGCCAGGAAATTACAGGCCAGTCAGTTGATCTTGCATTGTGTGCAAAATATTGGAATCTATCATAAAAGATGAGCTGGACTTATTTCTTGAACGTAACAATATCTTGAGGGATAGCCAACATGGTTTCCGTAAAGGAAGGTCATGCCTGACAAACCTTCTGGAATTTTTTGACGAGGCCACCAAGACTTATGACCAGAGCAGGGCTTATGACATCATATATTTGGATTTTCAAAAAGCATTTGACACAGTACCGCATAACAGACTAATTTTTAAAATGAGCTCCATTGGAGTTACAGGAGGTATTCTGAAGTGGATTCAAAACTGGTTGCAGGACAGAACACAAAGAGTGGTGGTCAGTGGCATCTCATCTGAGCTAGGTATGGTGGGGAGTGGCGTCCCCCAGGGATCGGTGTTGGGACCCCTGCTGTTCCTCATCTACATTAATGACCTTGATAGGAATATTGAGAGCAGATTAGTGAAATTTGCAGATGATACTAAATTGGGAGGTTTGGCAAATAGTTTAGAGTCCACTAAAGTGATTCAGGATGATTTGGATAGAATCCAGAATTGGGCAGAAATGTGGCAAATGAAATTTAATGTAGCGAAATGTAAAGTAGTTCATGTAGGTAATAAAAACATTAGACGGGATTACTTCATGGGAGGTTTTAAACTGGAATGTGCTCCACAGGAGAAAGATCTGGGAGTGATTGTTGACCAAACCCTCACAGGCTCTAGCCATTGTGCCGTAGCAGTTAAAAAAGCCAATCGGATGCTGGGATACATTGCCAAAAGTATTGAGTTCAAATCCAAGGAGGTGATGCTTCTTTTGTACAACACATTCGTCAGACCACATCTAGAGTATTGTGTACAGTTCTGGGGACCATACTTTAAGAAAGACATAGAGGTTTTAGAGAAAGTTCAGAGAAGAGCCACGAAGCTAATTCCGGGTATTAAAGATGAAAGCTATGAGAAGAGGCTGAAGATCCTTAATCTCTTTAGTCTTAGGAAAAGGTGATTAAGGGGTGATCTGATTGAGGTCTTTAAATATGTTAAAGGGATTAACAAAGTGAATTATGTAGGATTCCTTCAACCAAGTGTTGTTAGTAGAACTCGGGGTCACAAATGGAAGCTGACCAAAGGTAAATTTAGCACGGATATTCGGAAATATTTCTTCACCCAAAGAGTAATTTCGGTGTGGAACAGCTTGCCTGACCATATTGTTGAGGCAGAGACCTTGGGAGTTTTCAAGAGCAGGCTTGACTTAAAGTTAGATACCATTGAGTCATTGAGTATCTGAAGTGATATATTCACGATAGTACAAAGAAACTGGCGAGCCTAGTTGGGCTGAACGGCCTGTTCTCGCCATTCATGTTAAAAAAAAAAAAGAATATTGATGAGCTGACTGACACTGTATGCTGCTATATCTCGTTTTGTGAGGACTCCGTTATTCCTAAAAAGCATGTAAAAGTGTATGCAAATAACAAGCCATGGTTTACTAAATCTCTGAAACAAGTGTTAATGAAAAAACATTGTGGTTTTCACAAAGGGGATGAGGGTGAAATAAGAAGCAACAAAGTAGGTTAGAGCAGAGATCAAGAGGGCTAAATTACAATATAAAAATAAGAGAGGAGAATCTGGGCAGCGATAACTTACAGGCAGCATGGGATGGTGTTAAGAGAATGACAGGTTTGCATAAAACACAAAACAAACCAGTCTATATCCCAACTTGTGAGAGCAATACCGATTTATCTGAAGCATTGAACACTTTTTTCTCATGTTTTGATATTCATGACTTTTCAGATGAACATAAGAAATTAACTGAGGAGCAAGATCTGGTAAAGTCTACAACATTCTCAATCACACAGGAAGATGTAAGGTCAGTACTTAAGCAAAATAAGGTAAATAAAAGTCCAGGTCCAGATGGGATTACTGGGAGATTGTTAAAGTGCTGTTCAGAACAGCTTTCTGGGGTGTTCGCCAATATTTTTGAAATGTCTTTGGAACAGAGAAAGGTTCCAGAGATATGGAAGGAGTCTATTATAGGGCCAGTGCCTGAGGGCAGCTTGGCAAAGAGTTTAAATGACTTCATGACCAGTGGCATTGACCTCACTGGTCATGAAGTCATTGAAAAAAGATTGTAAAATGGCTTTTTGTTGTTAAGGGTGGGTGAGGCCCTGGACCCCCACGCAATTTGCATACAGGGCAAATAGGGGTGGAAGATGCCCAAATTACACTGCTAAACCTCCTGTACAGTCACCTGGAAGCTACTGGCACCCACGCCAGGCTTTTGTTTTTAGATTTCTCTTCAGCTTTCAATACTATCCAGCCACATGTTTTAATTAGTAAATTATTATCAGAATGTAATCTTGAGAGTAATCTTGTGAGCTGGATCATGGATTTTTTAACAAATAGATCACAGAGAGTTAAGGTAAATGGTTGTCTTTCAAAAAGGCCTGTCTCTTCCACTGGCTCTCCTCAGGGTTGTGTACTTTCCCCACTGCTGTACATCCTCTACACAAATGACTGTAGAAGTCAGTATGTAAACAGACACATCCTGAAATTCGCTGATGCTACAGTTATTGTTAGTTTACTGCATAAAGATGAATCTCAGCATGGGCCAGCGGTAGATGAGTTTGTTAAGTGGTGTGACAATTCTTTTCTTCAGCTTAACATCTCAAAGACTAAAGACATGATCATCGATTTTAGAAGAAACAAACCTTGCTCTCTTCCACCCACTTATATAAAGGGAAGTTCCATAAGGATGGTTGACAAATATAAATATTTGGGCACCATGATAGACAACAGGCTTCTTTTACAGAATCTGTTCTCACCTTTTCTTTTATTGCCTGGAATGGGGGCATCAGTCTTTGGGACAAAAACAACCTCAGCCATATTGTAAAGGTAGCTGGGAAGTTGATTGGCTGTCCACAGGTTTCCTTGCAGAACATTTATGAAAAGCGGGTAGTTCAGAAGGCAAGGTCTATATTGGATTCTAACAGTCATCCCCTTTAATGTTCATTTGAGGCCCTTCCCTCAGGCCTAAGACGAAGGGTCCCTTTTTATAAGTCAAATAGGACAAAAAACTCTTTTGTTCCCAGTGCAATACGACTGCTAAATTTGCACAATTCTTTGCACATACCTGTAAATGAATTTGATGATAGGTAAGACAGTTTCTTAACTTATATTAGTTTAACTTTTAACTTATTAGCCTGTGTCTATTCCTTGTTGTGTCTTTGTGTATCTTGTGCTATTTATGTGTACCTGACTGCAAGACAAGTTTCCCTTTGGGACAATAAAGTAAACTGAACTGAACTGAACATCTTTCGCTGTGTGTGTGAGCGACCACAGTTTGAAGTGCACAAGAAAAAAAACCATCAGTAGTTTCTTTTTTTATCAAGGAGGTACCAAGAATTGCATGGAAACTCGGGTTTGGTATTAAAAAGGTTCTACTTGCTGCTAATTCTGTTTCTATATACAGTTTGAATTTCCCTGCTACACTCATCAGGCAGGTTTTTGTACAGGTCTAGCATTGCTCTGCTGCACTGTGTCTCTCGGGCACAGTAATACACAGCTGTGTCTCCAGTCTGCAGGCTGCTCCCTTGTAAAGACACTGTGTTACTGGAGGTGTCTCTGGAGATGGTGAATTTGCTCTTCAGTGAATCTTTATAACCAGTGCTTCCACCAGAGCTGATATATCCAATCCACTCCAGAGCTTTCCCTGCAGGCTGTCGAATCCAAGCTGTAGCATCGCTGGTAACTGAATAAGAGACTTTACAGGAGATGGTGAGAGACTGTCCTGGTTTTACAGTCATAGAGCCTGGCTGTGTGAGTTCAACGCACTGACCATCTGTAGAGACAGAAACAAAAATAAACTATGTGAATAAGTAAAATAATGAATGAGCAACATTCAACAACTGTATAAAGTATGCATTTTAAGTTATTTAAGTAAACATTACAAATTATCTCATAATCATAATTCAACATGGAAATTAACACAATAATATAACATGCTCACTTACATGATAAAGTTCCCAGCAGCAGTGCTAATGCTACAATAGCTCCCATTATCACACACAGATCTCCCTCTCTGTCTTACAGGTGATGCTCCTGTGTTGGGGGGAGAATCTCAGTGGCTTTTATAGGAAATACTGTGGACTGAATTTGTTTAAATCTCTGGGGGTTGGAGGAAAGATAAAAACAAGATAAATTCAGAGCCAAAACATCCGTTATGAGGAGCACTGCTCGCTCTCCGCCCCCAGAGGGGAACTGAAAACTGCACTGCTTCCAAAAAATTGACACTTTAAACTGGAGACTAAATTATTAGCCTCAGAAAAGAGTCAGATGGGACTTATTTAACTGACCAGGTCTGTTCATGACCTGGCAAAAGCACCAACTATGTTACTTCGTTAAGTTTATTACTTGCTAAAACTCAGTGGACTGCTTGTGGACTGATTGGAAATTGCGACATTTGTAAAAGTTGATGCCGCTACAGTGGAATTATGATAATAAGCTTCAGAATATTGCATAATGTACAACAGTGAATGACATCACCAGTATGTATTGCTAACACAGAGACTGTGAGTTTGCATTATTTGTGATGTTTTGTACTATGTGTGAAGTGCACATGCACAGAGGACAGGAAGTTGAGGACTGGACTCAAGTGCGAGGATGGATTTGGTAGTATTTAATAACCGGGTGCACTGCAGAAGGCAAAAACGTTGAAATTCAAAACAAAAAGGAACAGAGGTTCCCAAAAATGCGCACTATGATAACACAAAGACTGGGTTACACTACAGTAACATTGGATTACAAATAGGAAAGCGAAAAGGGAAGCAAGGTTCCTTAAAAATAAACATGCTGATAAAAACAGTAAACAGCGCAGATTCTAGGTTTTAGATTAAGAGCGTAAATTCAGACAGTAAGCCTCTTCAAGCCTACTATGTCTCACAGGCATGAGGTTACACAGACTTCACAAAGAGACTGAGAGAAGCTCAGTCTTAAACACACACTGCTACCACTCAGTGAGAATTAGAAACAGGTGCTGATGATAATAGGATAATAACTGAAGTGCGATCTGGAATTAGTAGACCGGTGAGCTGGATGGCTGGAGGCGTGGCCTTACATTACTTTTCATTTTGGAGACTAGATTGCATCATATTGGAAGATTGCATTCTGGCGACAGGGAGCCCTACATGCTGGTAGAGTGTTTGTGTTGAGTGGTGACTCTCAGTAAGATGTGTTTTTGTACAGCTCTAGCATTGCTCTGCTGCACTGTGTGTATCGGGCACAGTAATACACAGCTGTGTCTCCAGTCTGCAGGCTGCTCCCTTGTAAAGACACTGTGTTACTGGAGGTGTCTCTGGAGATGGTGAATTTGCTCTTCAGTGAATCTTTATAATACGTGCCTCCACTATAGCCCATATATCCAATCCACTCCAGTGCTTTCCCTGCAGGCTGTCGAATCCAAGCTGTAGCATCGCTGGTAACTGAATATGAGACTTTACAGGAGATGGTGAGGGACTGTCCTGGCTTTACAGTCATTGAGCCTGGCTGTGTGAGTTCAGCACAGTGACCATCTGTAGAGACAGAAACAAAAAGAAACTATGTGAATAAATAAAATAATAGGAAAAAAAACATTACAAAAGCCCTAATAAACTCTGCATTTTAAGTTACTAAAGTTAAGATTGAGAAATATGCCAGAATTATTGTGAAATGAAGGCAATAATATAACACGCTCACTTACATGATAAAGTTCCCAGCAGCAGTGCTAATGCTACAATAGCTCCCATTATCACACACAGATCTCCCTTTCTGTCTTACAGGTGATGCTCCTGAGTTGGGGGGAGAATCTCAGTGGCTTTTATCGGAAACACTGTGACTGAATTTGTTTAGATCTCTGAGGGGTTGGAGGAAAGATAAAAACAAGATAAATTCAGCGCCAGAACATCCATTATGAGGAGCACTGCTGCCCCCAGCTGGAGGATAATACACAACAGCAGAGCACTTCCTCCCACAGGACACTTCTGAAAATAAAAATAAAATTATAATTCCTCTGGGTTTATGACATTTTAGAATGAACGACTAAGTCACCATTACATATCACCAATAATGAAAAACAAAGTTAGAGTTTGTGTCATGGATTACCATTACTGCAACATTGGTTTTATTGACAATTTTAATTTATTTTGGGAGCGTGATGCATTTTTTAAAAGGGACGGGGTGCATCCAAATTGGCGTGGTACTCACATGCTTACTGCAAACATAGTCTACTGCGTGTTGAACTCCCAGCAAGGATGACTGCTCAACAGTGACTTGAACTCTAATTCTAAGAATCACCCCTTGAATGTTAAATCCAATTTCAGACTCTTTGACACCCCCTGCAGGTATGGTGGTCTTAATTCTACAGCGAATACAAGGCGAAGGAGTTTTAATCGACACCCATCAAGGCCAAATGGTGCTAACCCTGGGAATTTAATCCCTATTAAGATGAATACTGTGGTTAATTTTAACAGTGGATGTGTACCGTTAAAAACTCCTTTTGATTTTCACAAACGGAATGGGCTTGGTCTAATGCACTTAAATGTGAGGAGTTTAGTTCCTAAATTGGATATGATAAAAATTTGGGTTATAGACACAAATCCTGATGTTTTAGTTGTATCTGAGACATGGCTGAATAACTCCATCTCAGATGATACTGTTAAAGTAGATGGTTTTAATATTTTCAGATGTGATAGGAAAGGAAGAGGTGGTGGTATAGCCATTTACGTAAAAAAAATACACTAAGGGCTACCTGTGTCATCAGTCATTCTGTTGAGAAACAATTTGAGGTTTTAGTCATTAAATTGATTTTGAATGTTAATTCACATTTTTATATATCGGGGAGTCTACCGGCCGCCTTGTGCATCTAAGATTTCTGTGAATGCATTATTTGACTTACTTGTACCCTACCTGAATTCTGAATTAGTTATTCTTGGGGATTTAAACTTGGACTGGCTCACCTCTGTATCTGATGATTTAAAGAATATATGTATTCAACTAAATCTGTTTCAGCTAATTTCAGAGCCCACACGCCCAAACTTAAAAGATCCAGGAAAATCTTCACTAATTGATGTTATTATTACAAATAATCCTCACAAGTATTTGACTAATGCAGTTTTTGCATGTGATCTTAGTGATCATTGTCCCATTGCATGCGTAAGAACAACAAAACTCCCAAGGTTCACGCCTCGTATAGTTAAAAAGAGAAATTATAAAAAATTTGATGCTCAAGGCTTCCTCCATGACTTGTATAATTGTGATTTTCATCGTGTTTCTGCTATTCCTGAAACAGAGCTGGCACTTGAATTTTTCTCCTTTATATTTAACTCTGTGGCAGACAAGCATGCTCCTTTAAAATCGCTGAGAATTAAGGACAGAGTGATTCCTTGGTATTCAGTGGAGCTCTCACAACTGTTCAGAGACAGGAACAAAGCATGGGCTAAAGCTAGATCAACCCACTTACCCCAAGATTGGCTTTATTTTAGACAGCTTAGGAACAAATGCACAGTGTCCGTTAGAAAGGCAAAATCTGACTTTTACTTACAATCCCTTGCAGATGCTGGTAGAAACCCCACAAAATTCTGGAAAACTATAAAAATACCGGAGAGTTCAAGTTCCTCTCCTTCTCTTCCATCATAAGTTGTTTTTTAATTCAAATTTGATTACTGGTAAAGTTGAAATAAGTAATGCTTTTAATCAGCATTTTGTTTCCGCAGGCTATCTTTTTGAGACAAACAAAGCGGCAGACCCAAGTTTCTCTGAGCAGACCAATGATAAGCAGTGCACCTCTGATCTATTTGCCTGTCCTACAACCTCTTATTTGTTGAATAATAATGCTGTATTTTCTTTACGTTGCATTTCAACTGAGGAGGTTCTTGAAGCTCTAAATGAAATTAATGTAAATAAGTCTACAAAGGATGACTTGTTAGATCCATATCTTTTGAAACTCTCTGCCTCACTCATTGCCAAACCTCTGACTCATATATTTAATATGTCTATTATGACAAGCAACATACCAAAAGTATGGAAAACTGCTAATGTTCTCCCTTTATTAAAAGGGGGAGATGCAAGTAATTTAAATAATACCGTCCAATATCCAGGTTGCCTTGCCTGGCTAAGATTCTGGAGTCCTTAGTTAATTCTCAATTACAATCTTTTTTAACTGAAAATTGTATTTTGAATACTCACCAATCTGGTTTCAGGTCTGGGCATAGCACTGTTACTGCTACTTGTTTAGTTATAAATGATATTGTAAAAGCACTAGATAACAGACATCATTGTGCAGCCCTTTTCATTGACCTGTCTAAGGCATTCGATACGGTTGATCATGCCCTTCTTTTGAAAAAGATTATCAAACGTTGGCCTTGACAAATCTGCTTGTAATTGGTTTAAAAACTATCTTGAGGATAGGACTCAATATATTTCATTTGAAAACATTCAGTCTCGAAGTGCTCAAATCAGCAGAGGAGTTCCACAAGGTTCAATTCTTGGCCCTTTGTTATTCACTATCTATATTAATAATATTGGCTTGTCTTTGGATCATTGTAAACTGCATTTATATGCTGATGATACCATAATTTACTCGACTGCTTCTTCAGTTCAGAAGGCCATATCTAATCTGCAGCATGATTTTAGCTCTATTCAAAGATCTCTAATTGATTTGAAGCTTGTCTTAAATGAGGACAAAACCAAGTTCATGGTATTCACCAAAGCTAAAAAAAAAAGACCCCTTGATTTTCAAATTTGTACCCTGCAGGGTTGCCAAATTGAGCATGTCCCCATTATAAATACTTGGGCATTTGGCTGGACGACAAGCTGACTTTTTACATGCATATTGAAAATTTAACAAAAAAAGATAAGGAGTAAAATTGGCTTCTTATACAGGAATAGGGCTTGTTTCAATTTCGAAAATAAAAAGAAGATTGTGCACTCAGTAATACTCCCCATGCTTGATTATGGTGATGTGATTTATAGAAATGCATCTACTTCTGTTTTAAAACCTTTAGATTGTGTTTATCATTCCGCTATTCGATTTATCACTGGTCTTGATTTCCGCACTCACCATTGTGTTTTATACAAGTCAGTAGGGTGGGGGTCATTGAAAGCTAGACGTGACTACCACTGGTTTTTATTTGTTTATAAATGTGTTTTAATGAAAATCCCTCCTTATCTAGCTAGTCTACTTATGCAGCGAGTGGGTTGCCATGGGACACGGTCACAGGACTTTTTGTGTCTCAATGTTCCTCGTGTAAGAACAGAGCTTGGTAAGACAGCTTTTTATTATAATGTCCCACATACCTGGAACCAGTTGCAAGCTGAACTGAAATTGAAAGAACTGGTTCCTTTTGGACATTTTAAAACTCTGATCAAATTATTTTGTCAAGAGAATTGTTGTTGTTTTAGTTAATGTTTTCCCTTTAATAATGGCATTTTTTTTTTTTTTTTTTTGTACAAATGTCCTTGAAAACTGTTATTTTAATTGTCTGTAATGCAGGGCCCTGCTGAAAAGGAGACATGGTCTCAGTCAGGCCCCCTGCTTAAATAAATCTAAATAAAATAAATAATAAATAAATACTGTGCTAAAGAGGTCACACTCCAGGATGTGACCTGTATTGTTTTCCTGGGATTCAATGTAGAATCTTTTTATACAATAAGTAACACGTAATGGAGTAAGATTGCTTTGAGACATTGTGATGGTATAACTCACTGTATTAAATGTTAACTCTCCAGATGAATGACATTGGCTGAACCAGATTAAGCAGGACACTTAACAACCAATAATCCCATAAAATAAAACTACGGAAACATGATGCATATTCTCAAATCTAGTTTCCCATTGTGTGAAGTTAGTTTTTCAAATTTTCACTTGTCAGTCTAGAAAATGATTATTACAAAACAATTGGGACCTTAATAAAGAGGGAATTGTTAAATATTTGGCTGCAATAAGTTCATTTACACTTTTATGTAATTAAAATTCATCTCCAGCTCTAACTTTGAAATATAAATATGTGATGCAGCTTCAGGGTAGAAATACAGGACAGTGAGATACACCAGAACATCATCTGCAGACAGTGTTTGTACAGCAGGGCCTCACACTCTCTCACTGTGTGTATCAGGCACAGAAATACACTGCTGTGTCTGAGGACTGGAGACCTGTGATGTCTCAGTAAGCAATGCTGTTGGGTGAATCTTCTGTTACTGTGAAACGACTATTAGAAGAACCATTATAGTACCCAACCCACTGTAGCCCTGTGTGTGGAGCCTGTCATATCCAGTGCACACTGTAGCTGCTGAGGGAGAATCCAGTGATTTTACAGGAGAGACTCACAGAATCCTTACATTTAAAGACAGACAGCACAGTTGTGATGAATACAAGAGCCTCCATTTTATTCATTTTACAACAACAAACAGAAAGGAAGTGAACAGCGCTGCATCAGTGAATACTATAAGCAGAAAACATCAGTGGTTTAAAGAACATGGGCTGGTCAGATTAGCATATCTGTCTCCCATAGGAATTTAACATGAGTGGTGAGACCAGACTGTCCAACCCAGCTTGTCTCGATATTTTCCTTTTACTAAAGAGCACCTTACATTGAGAGATATGAGACACTGGGATCAGTGTGGAGTTACAGGGTCCTCTCTAACCCTGACTGCTCTATTTTCTCCCTCTGTGGAGAACACACACGTATAATTATACCTGTAATACTGCTTACATGTCCTTCTTCTGTTGAGGACAGCACAGGAAAGATGAGCATCCATTTCTAAATAAGATGATCTTTATTGAAGCCCATGGAGTAATTTTTCCTCAGCATGTGACCCACTGCAGTTACTTAAGAGCAGCATCCAGGGACCAGCTCCAGTTCTAAAGCCAGAGCCTCGGTCCGGGGCAGCGGTAGGTGTTTCCCAGAGGGCATGTTTTACAGCGGGGCAGAAGCTGGAGTACCCCGGGGGAAACATGTAAACTCCAAGCAGAGAGGATCCGGCCTACTGGAACTGAACCCTGGGTTTCTTTATTATGAGATGACAGCACTAACCACTGTACCATCGTGTCACCCAATTTGAACTGTTATAACCAGCCTGTAAATTATTGTAAAAATGTTTACTATTATGTTTAAAAGACAACAATACAGCAATGTCAGATGTTCTCCAACACATTGCAGATTACATTGTGCTGATTATTTCAGACTTTCCACCTGAAGAGGGCGCTTTCACAGCTGAGAATGCCCAGTGGATGCTCAGCGATTATCGGAGACGGTAGCCCCTATCCCCTCGCCCTTTTCACTTCCCTTCTGTTTACATGTTCATGCTGAGGGTTCGCCATAATAAGCGTCATTCCAAACCAATTAATGCGTGATGGAAGTGCGTTATATAACCCTGAGCAGTGAGTGTATACCGATGCAGTTAAAAATCACTCTCCTTTCAAGTGCAGCACTTTTTAATGTCCAGGATGGAGGAAACACCACATATCTACAAATGCGAGTTCTGTGCAGCTATTTCCAAAAGATGAGCAATAAATTGCCTGACCTCAAACTGACATTTGATTGACTGTTTCATGCGGACATCGCGGAATAAGAGGTTTCATCATATTTTGGAATGAACATGTGGTTGTGTTCCCCAGAAAACCTTGAGTGAGTAGATTTTAATTATTTAATCAATGATTGTTCCTTTTGTCATTGCACAAACAACTTCATGTTTGTAAATGCTGCATATAAAACATCTCAAAGGACACAAAGGAGTATCATTTCCGTCATATAAAATGCAACGCGTTGTTATGACTTGAAAATCACAACAAAGAAAACCAACGATGACAACTTGACAACGATGACAAATTTATTCTTCATTGATTAGATCGAAAAATTTCTACAAATAATCCACTGTGCAATCTTATAATAACACTCGAATGCCACTATGTATCTCTGATGCAAAAACAAAAACACTCCCTAACTGAGCAAAATCACAGCATTTATAAAGACTAGGATTGTTCTGGAAAGATCTGCAGGAGTCCTGGATGATCCCGCCCCCTCCAGGCAAGAAGATGCCAGAAACCTCTAGAAAGCACCAGTCTATTTCATCACAAACAAGTGGTATTGCATCAGATCATGTTTTTCTACATACCACCAGAGGGTGCTAAATGATGAACAAAATAAACAAATAGCTGACCAGTAAGGCAGCGCAAATAGTATATAACAAATCTCCATTTTCAAATGATATACAGTGCTGTACACAAAATAATCACACATAACACCTCCCCTCTTTAAGAAAAGAAAGGTTTGCTAAAAGCTTTCTTTTGTTAAAATTAAGGCAGTTTTATCATCAGTATAATCTTGAACTTTACACAAAAGGTATCATTGATCATTATAACAATCATATACCGAACAACCAGTGCAATTTTCACAATCAAATAGAGAAGTAAAATTTGCATTTTTCAAAAACAAATAGAGAAGTAAAATTTAAATGCATGAAAGTGCATCTGGAATAACATTATCTTTTCCCCTGATGTGAGAAATATCTAAATCATACTCTTGCAAAAGTAAACTCCATCTCAGTAATCTTTGATTCTTCTTTTTGATCTTATGCAAGAATGTGAGGGGATTGTGATCACTGAAGACCTTGATGGAAGTAGCTGAACAAGTCAAATAGACTTCAAAATGTTGTAAAGCCAAAACAAGTGCGAAACATTCTTTTTCAATTGTTGAATAGTTTTTCTGATGTTTATCAAACTCATTGGAAAAGTAATAAATGGGATGATCCACTCCATCAGTGTCTTCTTGCAGTAAAACTGCTCCTGCACCAATATCACTTGCATCAACAGCCAACTTGAACTCCTTTTTGAAATTAGGAGATAAGAGAACTGGTGCGTTTTTGAGGATAGCTTTCAGTTGGTCAAATGAATTTCGACATTTTTCATCCCAAACAAATTTAGCATTTTTCTTCAGTAAATTTGTCAAAGGTTCAGAAATGATAGAGAAATTTTTACAGAATTTTCTGTAGTAGCCAGCCATCCCTAGAAATCTCATTAGTTGTCTTTTAGTTGTAGGCACAGGAAATTCAGTGATAACTTTTACTTTTGCATCAATTGGTTTGACTTGACCCTGTCCTACAATATGACCCAAGTAAACAACTGTAGCTTTACAAAAGTCACTTTTAACACAGTTCATAGTCAGCTTGGCATCACTCACTCTCTGAAAGAAGTTTCTGATGTAGGTGAGGTGCTCTTGGAAGCTGTTGTTGGTGATGATTATGTCATGTAGGCTTCACATCCTGGTAGTCCAGCAATCACACTGTTTACCAGACATTGGAAGGTGGCTGGAGAATTTTTCATTCCAAAGGGCATCACCTTGTATTGATATAGTCAATCTGGTGAGACAAAGGCAGAGATCTCCTTAGCTTTGTCTGTTAGAGGGATCTGCCAGAAGCCCTTGAGGAGATCAAACTTGGTGACATATTTTGACTGTCCAACTTTGTCAATGCAGTCATCAATCCTGGGAATAGGATATGAGTCCATTTTCGAAAGAGTATTCACTTTCCTGTAGTCTGTCACCATTCTATATGTTCCATTGGGTTTCGGAACTAGGATGCATGGAGAACTCCAGTCACTGTTACTTGTTTCAACAAAGTCATTTTCAAGCAGGTATTTAACTTCTTGTTTAAGGTATTTCTGCTTCTCTGGATTCATTCTGTATGGTTGCTGTTTTACAGGCTTGGCATTATCTTGTAGGATGACATCATGGTAAACCACATTAGTCCTTGATGGAACGTCAGGGAATATGTGACTATATTCAAATATGAGCTGCTTTAGCTATTGTTGTTGAAAAGGCTCCAGGTGGGACAACTTGCTGTCAATATTTTGAAGAATGTCTGAATTTTCAAGTTTGGCTGGACCAGGCTCATTTTCCAAGGGGCAGTCATGATTTTCTTCAGAATTTTCCAGTTCAATCGTATTTACCACATTGACTGGTAAATACTGGCTTCCCAACCATTTGACAAGTATGACAGGATTTGCAGTACTCCTGTACATCGGACCTCATGGAAGCCCAGAAGAAATGATTCCTGACACGTTGAAGGGTCTTCTTGATACCCAAATGACCTGACATAGGATTGTTATGGGCCAGACTATGAGTTTCTTGACAATAAGACTTTGGAAGAATAATTTGATGGGTGATCATCCACTCTTCATCTACAGATACATCAGGTGGACGCCACTTTCTCATAAGCACACCATTTTTAAGGTAATAACAGACAGGAACTTGAGTAGCCTCTTGTTCACTTGCAGCCTGTGGTAGAAGATGCGCTAGATCACGAGCTTGTTGTTGCTCCTGAATAAGTTGTTTCCGAGACAGAATGTCATTAGAATGACCTGACAAAGACAAGTCTGAAGATTTCCCAGACATCTCAGGACTGGAAGGTTCCTGATGAAAAGACTGCCCAATGAAGGTGTCAGCCAGGTTGAAGTCCAGGTCAGCATCATCTTGAATAGCCTTTTTGGCCATAGAACGAGTAACTGCACATGAAGGATACAGGTCTGGAATTTCCTCCTCTATAGATTCAGAGTCTTGATCAATCAAAGGAGTGTCAGTTACAACAGGGTAAGGCACAACCTTATCCCCAGCAAGATCATTACCAAGAAGCAAATGAACACCTTTGAAAGGAAGAGAAGACCTAACACCAACAGTAACAGGCCCAGAGACCAAGTCTGATTTGAGATGAACATTATGGAGAAGTACACTAGTAAAACCACATTCTACACCTTGAATAAGGACATTAGCCTGAGCAGACGTTTTGTCAGAAAGGGCAGAATATCTGCAAGAATAAGAGATTGGGAAGACCCAGTATCCCTTAGAATTCGAACAGGAGCAGATGAGGAAAAATCATGCGAAAGTGAGACAAAACCATCGGTGATGAATGGCTCAAAACCCTCCATAACAGAATCAGACACAGAAGGTAGAAGATCAGACAAACTGACCTTTGATACAAGAGATTCTCTCCTAGTGAAAGCAATTGGCTTGGTTTCTTGTTGTTGTTGTTTTTTCTTTAGAGCATAACACTCAGAAATAAGGTGACCTTGCTTTTTGCAGTATTGGCAAGACACAGAAGGTAACGAATCAGAGGATTGCTTCTCACTGGAAGGTTTCCTCCCAGAAGTGGCCTTGGAATCATTAGAAGTGTTATTATAAGAAGTCTTGGACTGAGACTTGCCTTGAAATTTTGAAAAAGTGGATTTTTGGGCAAAAGAAGACTTATGAGTTAATGCATAAGTATCAGCCAGGATGGAAACATCTTGCAAAGTATTGGCTTGTTTCTCCTCAAGAAAAGTCTTGATATCAGGCTGGATACACCTTTTGAATTCCTCAACCAGAATAAGTTGCCTCATTCTGCCAAAATCTTTCTCAACTTTCATGGAATTACACCACTGATCAAACAACTGTTCCTTCAACCTGCCAAATTCAACATGAGTTTGACTGGCTTCTTCGCGAGAATTCCTAAATTTTTTCCCGTAAGCCGCGGGGACCAATTCATAACCCTTCAGAATTCAGAATTTGACAAAATCATAATTAGAACACTGTTGGACAGATAACTGGTTAGAGATTTTCCTAGCTTTACCAGTAAGAACATTTTGTGACTTCATTGTCCAATGCTCTTTTGGCAATTTCAAATTTTCAGCAATTTTCTCAAAATGGGTACAGTATTGGTCTACATCATTCTCTAAGAACACAAGTCTGATGTGTTTAACCACATCAAAATGATCAGAAAGTCCAAAAGATTTTGTTACAGTACCTGCTTCTATTTTAGTCATTTCCAGTTCATGCTGCATCCTTTTTCTTCTAGTTCTTTCTTTCTCCAACCTTCTTTCTTCCTTCTCCATCCTTTTTTCTTCCAGTTCTGGTTGTTTCTCCAACCTTCTTTCTTCCAGTTCTAGTTGTTTCAGGCATAGCTGCATCTCAAGTCTTTGCAGCTCTGTTGCAGGCGCTTCCACATCTTTAATCAATTCTGCTGCTTCTTCCCCAAAGATATCTTCATCGATGAAATGTTGAACCAAAATGTTGAATATTTCTTGTTTCTTCATTGATGATTTCACATCAGATAATCCAAGGGTTGAGGCTATTTGCAGCAAGTCCTTCTTCTTTGCCAGCACAATTGATTCCTGGGTTGGAGTTTTCAAAAAACTTTCAACATCAAAAGTCATGATTGCTGGTTTTTTCAAATAGTCACAAGATTTAAAATAATAGTTCAGCTTTAATCTTTGGTGAATCCGATGGTTGATCCAATGAATGATTCATCTCGGTGGAACCTCCAATTTGTTATGACTTGAAAATCACAACAAAGAAAACCAGCAATGACAACTTAAACAAATTTATTCTTCACTGATTAAATCCAAAAATTTCTACAAATAATCCACTGTGCAATCTTTTAATAACATTCTAATGCCACTATGTAACTCTGATGCCAAAACAAAAACTCTCCTTAACTGAGCAAAATCACAGCATTTATAAAGACTAGGATTATTCTGGAAAGATCTACAGGAGTCCTGGATGATCCCGCCCCCTCCAGGCAAGAAGATGCCAGAAACCTCTAGAAAGCACTAGTCTATTTCATCACAAACAAGTGGTATTGCATCATATCATGTTTTTCTACAGACATACCACCAGAGGGTGCTAAATGATGAACAAAATAAACAAATAGCTGACCAGTCAGGCAGCACAAGTAGTATGTAACAAATCTCCATTTTCAAATGATATACAGTGCTGCACACAAAATACTCATACATAACAGCGTGTATCGGGGGGCATGGTGATTACTACCTTCACTTCCTGTTAGATAAACGCATCGGGCATCCCAAGTTTATATACGTATTTACACCCTCCCTTCTTAACTCCTTTGCGCAGAAGCCAAATAAGGCTATTTATGCTTAACCCCATTTAAGGCCTTATAATTCAAGATCTTAGCCTCACAGAGAGGGGGGAAATGGCTGAAATGACACAAGATACGTGAAACATTTAGAATTCCATCATATTATACCACAGCTTAACAAAAGGTTGTCACGTTGTAGGAAATGGAGGAGATGGAGAAGTATAACTCGAAGGTGGTGTTGAACGCCGTTCTGACTTATGTCTCAAGTAGTCTCAATAACTCACCTGTGGATTATATCAAACGCTACTTGGCTGGTTTCTATTAGATTGAGGAGTTATCTGAAGTGAAAGAGTTGATATATTCCGTTACTCATGTCTCGTTGCTGCCTACGTATCACAAATGTCGGGATACTCCTCAACAGTCAGCCTCGGATGCTACCATTGCGGATATTATATAATGTATGCAATGCCTTGATGCCGCGAATAAGATGGCCTAATTTTCAGTCGGAGCATTTCAGTTACCGAGGTTGCCTAAGATATCACCTGCCAAGACTAGCACTATCAGTATATGTAAGAGACTTGCTGACCTTGAATGTCAAATGGCAACTCAAGAGGACACCCTTAGTTTGAACTGTGGTAAAGTGATTGCATTGGAGGATAAAATCTCCAATATTAAATCCTGGGCCGATGGAGCCAGTCAGTCACCTTCAACTGATAAGCCACAACGATCGCTTTCCCAACCAGCTACAGTGAAGCTGCCTCCTCTGAATCCCGACAAATCTGGCCCCAAAGTAGCCGTGCCGACAGCTAACGACGCGAGACCTACCATGAAAATGAATCTATCACGCCCATTCACTCCTGCCTCCTCCATTATGTCCCTCATGTCTAAAGCTTCGAGACATACCGTGAAAATGAATCTATCATGCCTGCTCGCTCCTGCCTTGCCCATGATGTCCCTCATGTCTAAAGCTTCGAGACATACCGTGAAAATGAATCTATCACGCCCGCTCGCTCCTGCCTCGTCCATGATGTCCCTCATGTCTAAAGCTTTGAGACCTACCGTGAAAATGAATCTAACGCGCCCACATGCTCCTGCCTCGTCCATGATGTCCCTCATGTCTAAAGCTTTGAGAACTACCATGAAAATGAATCTAACACGCCTGCTCGCTCCTGCCTCGTTCATGATGTCCCTCATGTCTAAAGCTTCGAGATCTACCGTGAAAATGAATCTATCACAGTAGAGATGAGAACTAGCCAGGACTAATTGTTGTCATGAAGGGACGTGTCTGTGCCCCCCCAGTTTCCAGTTCTAGCTCCGCCACAGGTTTTAATTATTACTACATGATCAGTCTATCTGCCCAGCACTCTTTTCATTGCCTCGCTATCAAATCAATTCCACTTTATCAGTAAGATAATAATCATATCAATAGAAATCCACTCCATGTTTTCCTTGTTGCCAGTACACAACTCACAGCATGCATGCACACGTCAAAAGGAAGTCATTAGGATAAATATTAGATGTATAAAATGTAGTTATAGCCCCGTTATATTGTACTAAGACGGAAGAGAAATGCAACACAGCAGATCTGGTGTGAACACGCTCATTGACTAAAGTGAAACCTATCAGCTGCGCTGCTGTGGCAGAACGCAGACGGACCAAATTTATTTGGTGTGAATTTGGGGTTACAGCATCTGTTTGCAATATGTTAGCATTGGTTGGCATCTTCTGTTAGCATCTGTTAGGTACATGGTTAGCATCTTTTACCATGTTTAAGAGTCTAATTTCATTAATTTTTGCCCGGGTTGGGAGCAATTACTTTTTTCAATTACAATTACAGTAATTGTAATCAATTACCTTCGTAATTGTAATTTAATTTTAATTGAATTTTTTTGTTGGAAAGTAATTGTAATTGTAATTAAACATTCTGTCCATAAAGTTACTGTAATTGTAATTGAAAAAAGTAATTGAACCCAACCCTGATTTCTGCAGTGCCACCAGTGTGCTGACAAATTGCACCTGTTCATTTTGTGAAGTTATGAACATTGTTAAGATGTAAATGTTGAGTGTCATCATTGTTTGACACAATAGCATTTTGTGTTATGAGTTTTAGTAAATCTGAAAGAAGAAAAAAACTAATAAAAGTTAAATGCACCCCACTGTTGGTGATCAATTGTGCCAAATTAATTTCAATATCATAGCCATGGCAATTGGTTAAGAAAAAATAGGAAGATGCATATGAACTGGTTGTTATCTACAGTAACTGAACACATTAGAGAGATTAATTTAACTGACATTGCAACTGCGTTCAAGCATAAAGAGATCGTCAAGTTTAACGAACTAATGAGTGCTGATTACTGGAGCTGGCACTGAATCAGTCATTGAATTATTGCTTTAGCTTACTTCTTCAGGTAAAAGTAACCTATCTAAATACATGTTAAAATGCACCAGAATGCAGGAAATGGCGTCAACTTAATTCAAAGTTTTCTGGGGGAGGATCCCCACATCCCCGCCCAAAAATACCCCCCCACATTGCAAATGCTCCTGACGCCACTCCTTCCTTCTAATGATTACAATGTATTAAATGTCATCTGTGTCATAATTACTGCTCATTTGACACCATACACATTGTGTTCAGAGGTTTAACATGAAAACCTTCATATGGAACACAAACATGCTGCAGTTTTAATAGTTTTTGCTGAAATGATAATTGGGGTGGGACTGTTTCATCATCATACTTATTTTTATTCTGTATCCCAAGGATCTTTGATTTTATCTGCAACACTCATTAGACTGGAGTTTTAGTACAGGTCTGCTGTAGCTCTGCTGCACTGTGTCTCTCGGGCACAGTAATACACAGCTGTGTCTCCAGTCTGCAGGCTGCTCCCTTGTAAAGACACTGAGCTGCTGGACGTGTCTACTGTTATGGTAAACCTGTCCTTTAGTGAATCTTTATAGCCATAATTGGGGTTTCCTGCCCAATACCACCCAATCCACTCCAGTGCTTTCCCTGCAGGCTGTCGGATCCAGTGTGTAGCATAGTTACTATCAGTCAGGGAATACCCAGAGACTTTACAGGAGATGGTGAGAGACTGTCCTGGTTTTACAGTCATAGAGCCTGGCTGTGTGAGTTCAACACAGTCACCATCTGTAGAGGCAAAACAGAAAAAGAAACTTTGTGAATAAGTAAAATAATAGGAAAAAAACAACACAAAAGCCCTTTTAAAATATGTATTTTAAGTAATTTAAGCAAATATTCAGAAATGTCTCAGAATAACAATAAATGTGGAATTAAAAACAATAAAATGGTATGCACACTTACATGATAAAGTCCCCAGGAGCAGTGCTAATGCTACAATAGCTCCCATTATCACACACAGATCTCCCTCTCTGTCTTACAGGTGATGCTCCTGTGTTGGGGGGAGAATCTCAGTGGCTTTTATAGGAAACACTGTGGACTGAATTTGTTTAAATCTCTGGGGGTTGGAGGAAAGATAAAAACAAGATAAATTCAGAGCCAGAACATCCGTTATGAGGAGCACTGCTCGCTCTCCGCCCCCAGAGGGGAACTGAAAACTGCAGCTGCTTCCAAAAATATGACACTTTAAACTGGAGACTAAATTATTAGCCTCAGAAAAGAGTTAGATGGGACTTATTTAACTGACCAGGTCTGTTCATGACCTGGCAAAAGCACCAACTATGTTACTTCTTTTAGTTTATTACTTGCTAAAACTCAGTGGACTGCTTGTGGACTGATTGGAAATAGCGACATTTGTAAAACTTCATGCCGCAACAGTGGAATTATGATAATAAGCTTCAGAGTTTTGCATAATATACAACAGAGAATGACATCATCAGTATGTATTGCTAACACAGAGACTGTGAATTTGCATTATTTGTGATGTTTTGTACTATGTGTGAAGTGCAGATGCACAGAGGACAGGAAGTTGAGGACTGGACTCAAGTGCGAGGATGGATTTGGTAGTATTTAATAACCGTGTGCACTGCAGAAGGCAAAAACGTTGAAATACAAAACAAAAAGGAACAGAGGTTCACAAAAATGCGCACTATGATAACACAAAGACTGGGCTACACTACAGTAACATTGTATTACAAATAGGAAAGCAAAAGGGAAGGTTCCTTAAATATAAACATGCTGATAAAAACAATAAACAGCACGGATTCTAGGTTTTAGATTAAATACACAAATTCGGAGAGTAAGCCTATACAAGCCTACTATGTCACACAGGCATGAGGTTACACAGACTTCACAAAGAGACTGAGAGAAGCTCAGTCTTAAACACACACTGCTACTGCTCAGTGAGAATTAGAAACAGGTGCTGATGATAATAGGATAATGACTGAAGTGCGATCTGGGATTAGTAGGCTGGTGAGCTGGATGGCTGGAGGCGTGGCCTTACGTTAGTTTTCATTCTGGAGACTAGATTGCATCATATTGGAGGATTGTATCATTTCTATAGATGTATAATTTTCAGTTTGTTTTCTGTTTATTTTGGAGAGAAAATGGAAAGGTATTATATCAGGCCCCTCATTTTTACTGTCAAAAATACTTAAAAATAATATTTACTTGATTTGATGCAAAAGTTTGTACCATGCGTAAAGGCGATTTGTTGGTTGTATAAGATTGTGTTATTTTTAATTCACAAAGCAAAAATCTCTCCATTTTTAGCTGTTTGGAGATGTAGGGGGCAGCTGATATTTTGCTTCACAGTTCATTGTTTGCACTGAGTAACACTGTCAGATTTAGCTGACTTCTGGTCAATGAGTTTATGACCCAGGAAATGTATTGTTTTACCCCCAAGCTTGTTTGTTTTTCAGTAAGTCAGTGCAAAACAACTTCAGCGTTTAATTTTCAGAAAGTTTCCTTGTGTTTGTGGCACTTTTTTTTGTCTCACATAAAAAATAAATGGAAATAAGTTTTATTTCCAAATGATACAAGTGTCTTGCTTCATGGAAACCATTTTTCCAGTCTCTGTGATTCTCAAATCCTGAGGCATAAAGCCTTTGAAAGGGGTTACAGTTGCCAAGCTTGTGCTTGATTTGGCATCAGCGCAGGGGTTAATATTCAGGAAAATGCCAAATTTCCCACAATTCCTCAGGACACAGTTTTTGTACAGAGATCCAGGGTCCCCTCTGTGGGCCAAAGACAGGCTGCTGGCTGATGTATTTAAAGCAGATTTTCCAGCACTTCAGGATCACAATCTCCAGAATTATAACTGCTGCTTCACACTCAATAACCATCTGTCTTTAACTTTAACTCATGTGAGCTGGATTGAGCATCTCTAACCAAAATGGAGAGCAAGTATGGTGTGGATCCAGCCTGAATTCAATGTCTCACTTCTAAAACCCATGAAAGAAAAGCAATATTATCAAATAAAAAAATAAATAATAAGAAAAAATAGATTAGAAAATAAAATTGCATCATAATATGATGGAAAATCTGAGGTCAGTGAGTTCTGTATGAATGTAGAGTGTGTGTGTTGAGTGGTGACTCTCAGTAAGATGTGTTTTTGTACAGCTCTAGCATTGCTCTGCTGCACTGTGTGTCTCCGGCACAGTAATACACAGCTGTGTCTCCAGTCTGCAGGCTGCTCCCTTGTAAAGACACTGTGTTACTGGAGGTGTCTCTGGAGATGGAGAACCTGCTCTTCAGTGAATCTTTATAAGCAGTGTCTCCATCATCACCCAATAACCCCAATCCACTCCAGAGCTTTCCCTGCAGGCTGTCGAATCCAAGCTGTAACATAACTTGTAACTGAATATGAGACTTTACAGGAGATGGTGAGAGACTGTCCTGGTTTTACAGTCATAGAGCCTGGCTGTGTGAGTTCAACACACTGACCGTTTGTAGAGACAGAAACAAAAAGACACTATGTGAATAAGTAAAATAATAGTATCAAAAAACATTACAAAAGCCCTAATAAACTCAGCATTTTAAGTTACTAAAGTCAAGATTCAGAAATATCCCAGAATTATTGTGAAATGAATAATAATAATAATAATAATAATAATAATATAACACGCTCACATGATAAAGTTCCCAGCAGCAGTGCTAATGCTACAATAGCTCCCATTATCACACACAGATCTCTCTCTCTGTCTTACAGGTGATGCTCCTGTGTTGGGGGGAGAGTCTCAGTGGCTTTTATAGGAAATACTGTGGACTGAATTTGTTTAAATCTCTGGGGGTTGGAGGAAAGATACAAGATAACTTCAGCATCAGAACATCCATCATGAGGAGCACTGCTGCCCCCTGCTGGAGGATAATAAACAACAGCAGAGCGCTTCCTCCCACAGGACACTTCTGAAAATAAAAATAAAATTATAATTCCTCTGAGTTTATGACATTTTAGAATGAATGACTATGTCACCATTACATATTACCAATAATGAAATGCAAAGTTAGAGTTTGTGTCATGGATTGCTAAAGAGGTCACGCTCCAGAATGTGACCTGTATTGTTTTCCTGGGATTCAATGTAGAATCTATTTATACAATAAGTAACATGTAATGGAGTAGGATTGTTTTGAGATATTGTTTTTTTTTTTTTTCCTCACTACACCCCCCCCCCACCTCATGGGATGTCAGCTTTATTTTATATATATATATATATATATATATATATATATATATATATATAAAGGGATTAACCCAATCAAGGGGGGTTAAACACAAAACAAACAACAACAGAAAAAAAAAATTAACACATGCATAAACAGAGGACAGACTATCAGATAGAGAGGGAGACATGCAACTGTAAGTACTACGAGAGAAAGAGGAAAAGAGAATACAGCGGAAAAGAGAGAGAAAAAAACAATCAATGGAAGTCAGACAGGTATCAAATGGGAAACAATATGGTCTGAAAGATGCCAGTAAAAACAATCATAATAACAATAGTAGCAATAATACTGTGCAGTACCACACAAAAAATTTGAAGACATAACAGAAAGCAAAGAATGACAATGTACAGGTATTTATACAGGATAAAACAGAATTTGAATATTTCAGGGGATGGTGTATATGTACATTAATATGAGGAAATGGGATTAGCTCACAGGCAGATTTAAAGATTTTATTAAAGGTGCCCACATTTTTTCAAGTGATGAAGATTCCTGCTCATGAGATGTAATTTCCATGGAAATGAGCTCTTTGAGAAGATTTAACTATTGTGTTTTGTTTATTTTTTTTCGTTTTCCAGTTTAGAAGAAGAGTCTTCTTGGCGACAGCTAGAGCAATGAGTACGGGTTTTGTATTTTGAACGGGTGGGTTGATTTCTGAGAGGTATCCAAGCAGACAAACCGATGGGGAGAGTGGGATACTACAGCCCATAATAAGTGATATTCTGTCAGTGACTTGCTTCCAGAAGTTAAAGGTTAGTGGGCAGAGCCAAGTGGAGTGGAAATAATCATCTGGGGTGTTCATTGTGCATTGTGAGCATCTGACTCTGACTCTACAAATCCCATTTTAAACATCTTGTGCTGAGTGATGTGTGTTCTGTGAATTACTTTATACTGTATTAATTGTACGTTAGTATTTTTGGTCATTGTGAAAGTGTTCTTACATATCTGGGCCCAGAAGTTTAAGTCGGGGGGGAGAGATAAGTCTTTTTCCCAGGCTTGGATGGGAAGGGATATTGATGAATTTGAGTTAGATATTAATTTGTATAATTTAGATAGCATTTTTTTGGGGTTAGTCATTTTTTTTATTTCTTCTGTTTCTGGAGGAGGTAGTAATTTATCATCTTTCAGTTTGATTTTTGATTGAAGGATAGATTTTAATTGGAGATATTGAAGATACTGATTGTTCCCTATGTTATACTTTTGGGTCAGATCCTGAAATGTGACGAATGAGTCACTTTGGAAGATGTGTTGCAGATGAGTTAGACCACTGTCTTTCCAGAGACTAAAGGAGAGGGGTGTTTTGTTGAGACAGAAATCAGGGTTGTGCCATATTGGAGTATAGTTCCATGGTGTCACAGTGAAATTGAAGATTTTATTAAGTTTCCACCAAGCTGTCAGGGTTGTAGAGATTACTATGTTTTTAAAACAGCTGTGATGTTTTATAGAGGTTGAGAGAAATGGTAGGTCGGATATTGAAATTTCTTTGCACACTGAGGGCTCTAATTTCTTGGCGCAGCGCAGGGTGGCGTGTCGTGGCACAGCCCACGCAGTGGTAATTTCGTCCGGTGCAGCCCGCGCAGTGGTAATTTCGTCCGGTGCAACACTGTGCGCAGCCACTTTGGCAATCTGGTAGACGGACGTGCTCCGAGATGGGTGTGGCGGCGTAGTAGGGGGAGGTGTCAAATGTTCATCAAGACGCAGTGACAATTTCGTAGCAAAAGTCTCCGCCGAAAGTGCGCAGAGAGCTCGCCAGCTCCAACCTGGTTTACTTTCTGTGCAGTGGTAATTTGGCTGACCAGCGCACAGTGCGCACGTCACTAAAACCTAACAGGCATCCAATACATGTAGACTTTGTGAGGACGAGGAAGAAACCTTGGTCCACTTATTTTGGTATTGTCCATATGCTGTTGGCTTCTGGATACAGGTGCAGGAATGGCTACAAACACTTAATATTCCATTCGAGGTGACCTTGTTTACAGTTATGCTGGGGGACCTGAAAGATACTTGTCTAAAATTAAATAATATAATTATAGTTCTTGGAAAAATCTTTATTTTTAATACACAAAATAAGAATGCACTAAGATTAAGTAATTTCAAAATGTTTGTTAAAAACAGCTATAATCTGGAAGGTATAGCTATGAGAAACCTGGGCAGAGCATCAGAATTTTTAAGGGTGTGGCAGAAAATAAGTACAGGTGAGGGATGGGCATTACTCACCATATGAATGAATCTTATCTGCGTGAATAAGTTTGTGTGATCTGTTATTTTTTTTTTCTTCTTATGGAGACATCATTGCATGTAAAATACAATTCCAATCATGCATTGGAATGATGAGGCTTTAGGAGGTTTGGGGGTTACAGGAGGATTGATAACTTTGAGAGTTGTTGGTGTGTGGTTATGTACTTTATTTTTCTAGGTTTTTTTCTCCTTTCATTGCTTTGTTTTTTTTTCTTTTTTCTTTTTCTTTTCTGTATTTCCTTTGTTAATTCCTCCCTCAAGAGGTGTCATATCATTGTATTTAAGTCCGGCAAAATAATAAAGTTGTCCTCCAAAGAGGGGGGGTGGTGGCGGGCTAGAAAAAAAAAAAAAAAAAAAAAAACCTAACAGGCAGGTTTCCAGAATGTCAGGCACATTACAATGCAATAAATAATTACAGCAACCACTATTTAATATAACTATCTGAATCAGCACATAAATTATAGTATCTATATCGATTGTCCTGATGTCAGATCAGAGAGAGAGAAAGAGAGAGAGAGAGAGAGAGATGTGTGCATATGGGCCCGTGAGTAGGCTATGTGCATGTGTCCTTCAGCTGCTTTCACACCGGACGTGAAACAAATTTTTCACACGACTGATTACATTCAAAGTCAATGCAAAGACGAACACACGCGTGTCTTTGCATCGACTTTGAATGTAATCTGTCATGCAAAAAATCCGTTTCGCGTCCAGTGTGCAAGCGGCTTAATACTATTATTGTCACTGAGGTTTTATCGTTTTTAGTGGGGGAAAGGACAGCCTGATTGCTATGATCTCGTACTGAGTTAAGATCACATATTGAAAATAAATATGTAACGTATCTTGCATTGCTGTCTATGCATGTTAATCCCAAAATTTTAAGCAGCAACAGGGTGTAATAATAGGAACACGCTATCCATCGTTTCTCTTCCCAGTGATGCAGGCAAAAGAAATAATTGAGCAACCGTCGTATTTCATTCCAACTTCAGAGGTTTGAATGATCTGGCGTAGTTTCGTTTTGAAATTCCATTCAAGTTCACTAATGGTAATAATTCGCGAATGCCCTAGCTAGCCAGCTAACTCATATTCGTAATGCTTAATATAGACGTAAGCGGAGCAGAAAACATGCCTGAAGCAGCAAAGTAAAATGCAACATTGACGCATCGTGCAGATATAGGACAGAGGCTTCTTTATTCCAACACATTAAAGGTGAGGAGAGGAGCTCATTTGATTGGTGAAGATTTGACTCGGCTGTGTTAAACCCACTCAGGCCTTCTCTCCTCCCTCTTTGCCACTTGTGCTGGCAGGAGGGACAGTGGCGGGACAGAGGAGTACTTGCGCCGGGCTGCGTGGGGCACGAAATTGAGAAATACGCCTGGATACACCCCGTTGGCGCAGCGCAACCCCATTCGCCGCGCCTGCCCCACGCCTGCGCCTGGTCTACGAATTTAGAGGCCTGACTGTTCTATTTCTATCCAAGAGTTGTTTAATTGGTTGGGTGGATCCAGTTTGTGATGTACTGTAGTTGGTTTGCCAAGTAATAATAATGAAAGTTGGGTGCTTCTAGTCCACCTTGAGTTTTACATTCCTGTAATGTTGAAAGTTTAATCCGTGGGGTTTTTCCAGTAAAATTTATTGATGATAGAATTTAGAGAGTTAAACCATTTAGAAGGAGGGTATGTTGGGATCATTTTGAACAAATAATTGATTTTAGGTAGTATGGCCATTTTTACTGTTGCAATTCTGCCAATTAGGGAAAGTGGTAAGTTTGTCCAGCGGTTTAAGTCATCTTTGACTGTTTTTGTTCAGGGAGTGAAGTTCAGGTGGAGCAACTCTGACAGCTTGGTGGAGATATTTATTCCCAGATATTTAATCCTGCCAGTTGAGATGAGAGGTGAATTATGAGCTGCAGAGTCCCAGTGCTTTGAGACATTGTGATGGTATAACTCACTGTATTAAATGTTAACTCTCCAGATGAATGACCTTGGCTGAACCAGATTGAGCAGTACACTTAACAACCAATAATCCCATAAAATGTAACTAAGGAAACATGATGCATATTCCCAAATCTAGTTTCCCATTGTGTGAACAAGTCACATTTTTTCAAATTTTCACTGGTCAGTCTGGGAAATTATTTTTATGAAAATACTGGGACCTTCATTTGGAGGAAATTGGCACAAATCTGTGTGCAAAAAGTTCATTTACACTTTCATATCATTGAAATTAACATCCATCCATGGGAATTTAACATGAGTGGTGAGACCAGACCATCCAGCCCAGCTTGGCTCGCTATTTTCCCTTTACTAAAGAGCACCTTACATTGAGAGATATGAGACACTGGGATCAGTGTAGAGTTGCAGGGTCGTCTCTAACCCTGACTGCTCTATTTTCTCTCTCTGTGGAGAACACACACCTATAATTATACCTGTAATACTGCTTACATGTCCTTCTTCTGTTGAGGACAGCACAGGAAAGATGAGCATCCACTGCTACATAAGACGATCTTTATTGAAGCCCATGGAGTAATTTTTCCTCAGCATGTGACCCACTGCAGTTACTTAAGAGCAGCATCCAGGGACCAGCTCCAGTTCTAAAGCCAGAGCCTCGGTCCGGGGCAGTGGTAGGTGTTTCCCAGAGGGCATGTTTTACAGGGGGGTAGAAGCTGGAGTACCCCGGGGGAAACATGTAAACTCCAAGCAGAGAGGATCCGGCTTACTGGAACTGAACCCTGGGTTTCTTTATTATGAGATGACAGCACTAACCACTGCACCATTGTGTCACCCAATATGAGCTGTTATCACCAGCCTGTTAATGATTATAATGATGTTTACTAGTATGTTTAAAAGACAACAGTACAGCAATGTCAGACGCTCTCCAACACATTGCAGATGACATTGTGCAGATTATTTCAGACTGTCCACCTGAAGAGGGCACTTTCACAGCTGAGGATGCCCAGTGGATGCTCAGCGATTATCGGAGACGGTAGCCCCTATCCCCTCGCCCTGTCCACTTCCCCTCTGCTTACATGTTCATGCAGAGGGTTCGCCATAATAAGCCTCATTCCAAGCCAATTAATGCGTAATGGAAGTGCGTTATATAACCCTGAGCAGCGAGTCTACACTAATGCAGTTAAAAACCACACTCCTTTCAAGTGCAGCACTTTTTCATGCCCGGGATGGAGGAAACGCCACATACCTACAAATGTGAGTTCTGTGCAGCTATTTCCAAAATATGAGCAATAAATTGCCTGACCTCAAACTGACATTTGATTGACTGTTTCATGCGGACATCACAGAATAAGAGGTTTCATCGTATTTTGGAATGAACATGCGGTTGTGTGCCCCAGATAACCTTGAGTGAGTAGTTTTTATTTATTTAATCAATGCTTGTTCCTTTTGTCATTGCACCAACAACTTCATGTTTGTCAATACTGCATATAAAACATCTCTTATATAAATATATATTTAATTACATTATCCTCTCTGGCATACTTTGGGTGAAAGGAGTATCATTTCCGTCATATACAACGCAACGCATGTATCGGAGGGCATGGTGATTACTACCTTCGCTTCCTGTTGGATAAAGGCATCAGACATCCCAAGTTTTGTATACGCATTTACACCTTCCCTTCTTAACTCCTTTGCGCAGAAGCCAAATATGGCTATTTTTGCGTAACCCCATTTAAGGCTTTCTAATTCAAGATCTTAGCCTCACAGAGAGGGGGGGAATGGCTGAAATGACACAAGATACGTGAAGTATTTAGAATTCCATCATGTTATACCACAGCTTAACAAAAGGTTGTCACATTGTAGGAAATGGAGAAGTATCACTCGAAGGTGGTGTTGAACGCCGTTCTGACTTATGTCTCAAGTAGTCTCAATAACTTGCCGGTGGATTATATCAAACGCTGCTTGGCTGGTTTCTATTCGAATGAGTAGTTATCTGAAGTGAAAGAGTTGATATCTTCCATTACTGATGTCTCATTGCTGTCTACATATCACAAATGTCGGGATACTCCTCAACAGTCAGCCTTGGATGCTACCATTGTGGATAATATTTAATGTATGCAATGCCTTGATGCCGCGAATTAGATGCCCCTATTTTCAGTCGGAGTAATTTAGTTACTGAGGTTGGCTAAGATATCACCTGCCGAGACCAGCACTATCAGTATATGTGAGGGACTTGCTGCCCTTGAATGTCATATGGCAACTCAAGAGGACACCCTTAGTTTGAACAGTGGTAAAGTGATTGCATCGGAGGATAAAATCTCCAATATGAAATCCTGGGCCGATGGAGCCAGTCAGTCACCTTCAACTGATAAGCCACAACGATCGCTTTCCCAACTAGCAACAGTGAAGCTGTTTCCTCTGAATGGCAATAAATCTGGCCCCAAAGTAGCCGTACCAACAGCTAACAACGGGAGACCTACAGTGAAAATGAATCTATCATGCTCGCTCACTCCTGCCTCATCCATGATCTCCCTCATGTCTAAAGCTTCGAGACCCACAATGAAAATGAATCTATCACGCCCGCTCGCTCCTGCCTTGTCCATGATCTCCCTCATGTCTAAAGCTTCGAGATCTATTGTGAAAATGAATCTATCACAATAGAGATGAGAACTAGCCAGGACTAATTGTTGTCATGAAGGGACGTGTCTGTGCCCCCCCAATTCCCAGTTCAAGCTCCGCACAGGTGTTAAGTATTAGTACATGATCAGTCTATCTGCCCAGCACTCTTTTCATTGCCTCGCTATCAAATCAATTCCACTTTATCAGTAAGATAATACTCATATCAATAGAAATCTACTCCATGTTGTCCAGTACACAACTCACAGCACGCATGCACACGTCAAAAGGAAGTCATTAGGATAATTATAAGATGTATAACATGTAGTTATAGCCCCATTATATTGTTATGTGACAGAAGAGAAATGCAACTCAGCAGATCTGGTGTGCACACTCTCATACCCCTTTTCCACCGAGCTGGTGCTGGTGCTGGTTCGGAGCCACAGCCTGACTTAGCACCAGTTCTTTCGTTTTCCACAGCCTTAGCACCAGCTCCTGGCTTTTAAAACCGGTGCAAGAGTAAGCGCCAACTCCTTGCTGGTCCAGAGCAAACACCGATTACGTGGGGCAGAGTTTACCAACACGACCAGCCCGGTCGCGAAAGTATTTTGAGCGTTCTGCTCGCAGTAAAAGTTGGGATGTATTAGCATATGTCTTATATCTGCATGATGCGTTTATATTTAACGTCTATAATAAGCTTTACGAATATGAGTTAGCTGGCCAGATAGGGCGTTCGCGAATTACTGTGATTGCCAATAGCGAGCTTGAATGTCATTTCAAAACGAAACTACATTAGATCATTCAAAGTTACGAAGCTGGAATGAAATACAACAGTTCCTGGTTTATTTATTACCTGTCTGCTTCCTTGGGAAAAGTAAAGATGGATAGCATGTTCCTATTATTACACCCTATTTCTGCACAAGGTTTCGGTATTTTTAACATGCATGGACAACAATGCAAGATACGGTATGCGCCTCATATTGCTGCTTTTTAAATATCTGATCTTAATACAGTACAAGATCATAGCAATCTAATCAGCTATATTCCTTTTCCCATCTAAAAACGATAAAACCTCAATGACAATAATAGTATTACTGAGCAGGTGAGGAGGATGAGGTGCGTGGGTTGAACCAACTAAGCACTGGCACTAGCACCAGCATGGCACTAGCACCAGGTTCTTTTTGGTGGAAAAGGGGTATCATTGACTGAAGTGAAACCTATCAGCTGCACTGCTGTGGGGGAGCGCAGACGGACCAAATGCATTTGGTGTAAATTGGAGGTTACAGCATCTGTTTGCAATATGTTAGCATTGGTTGGCATCTTTTGTTAGCATCTGTTAGGTACATGGTTAGCATTTATTTGCATCTTTTACCATCTTTAAGAGTCTTATTTCATTTATTTTTGCCAGGGTTGGGTTAAATTACTTTTTTCAATTGCAATTACAGTAATCAATTACTTTCATAATTGTAATTTAATTTTAATTGATTTTTTTTTTTCGAAAAGTAATTGTAATTGTAATTAAACATTCTGTCCATAAAGTTATTGTAATTGTAATTGAAAAAAGTAATTGAACCCAACCCTGATTTCTGCAGTGCCACCCATGTGCTGACAAATTGCACCTGTTCATTTTGTGAGGTTATGAACATTGTTAAGATGTAACTGTTGAGTGTCATTCATTTTGACACAATAGCATTTTGTGTTATGAGTTTTAGTAAATCTGAAAAAAAAAAAAAACTAATAAAAGTAAAATGCACCCCACTGTTGGTGATGAATTGTGCCAAATTAATTGCAATATCATAGCCATGGCAATGGGTTAAGAAAAAATAGGCTGATGCATTTGGACTGGTTGTCATCTACTGTAATTGAACACATCAGAGAGATTAATTTAACAGACATTGCAACTGTGTTCAAGCATAAGGAGATCTTCAAGTTTAACTAACTAATGAGTGCTGATTACTGGATCTGGCACTGAATCAGTTACTGAATAATTGCTTTCGCCTACTTCTTTTAGTAAAAGTAACCTACCTAAAAACATGTTAAAATTTGTGGTGGGAAGCGATTAAAAAAAATTAATCTAATTAATTTGAGGCTTTGTAATGAATTAATCTCGATTTATCGCATTTTTATCTAACAGCAATATTTGACACAATAAGCATATTTTTCAATTCAAATAAAGTTTGGTTAACGACTGAGTCAATGAACAGACATATACGTGAACTTAAACAACAAAACGTTTATTTATCATCTACTATATTTATCTGTGCATTTTTCATCTGTCTACTACATTCACAGATTAGGGCAAACTCAAAGTGCAATTATAGCCATTATATTCAACATTTTAAGACTTTAGGTGCATTAGCGCCACCTGGCTGAAGTGTGTGCATCACTGTTACCGGTGTGCCAGAAATTAGGGAACTCAGAAAGGTGCTATTATATGTGTTATTTTTTTTAACACGTTATTTTTTTCTGTAATTAATTAATCAAACTTAAAAGTTAAAAGTCCCAGCCCTGGTTAAAATGCACCAGAATGCAGGAAATGGCATCAACTTAAGTTTTCAGGGGGAGGATCCCCACATCCCCGCCCAAAAAACCCCCCCCCCCACATTGCAAATGTTCCTGACGCCCCTCCTTCCTCCTAATGATTATAATGTATTAAATGTCATCTGTGGCATAATTACTGCTCATTTGACACCATACACATTGTGTTCTGAGGTTTAACATAAAAATCTTCATATGGAACACAAACATGCTGCAGTTTTAATAGTTTTTGTTGAAATGGTAATTGGGGTGGGACTGTTTCATAATCATACTTATTTTTATTCTGTATCCCAAGGATCTTTGATTTTATCTGCAACACTCATTAGACTGGAGTTTTTGTACAGGTCTGCTGTAGCTCTGCTGCACTGTGTGTCTCGGGCACAGTAATACACAGCTGTATCTCCAGTCTGCCGGCTGCTCCCTTGTAAAGACACTGAGCTGCTGGACGTGTCTACTGTTATGGTAAACCTGTCCATTAGTGAATCTTTATAGCCATAATTGGGGTTTCCTGCCCAATACCACCCAATCCACTCCAGTGCTTTCCCTGCAGGCTGTCGGATCCAGTGTGTAGCATAGCTGCTATCAGTCAGGGAATACCCAGAGACTTTACAGGAGATGGTGAAAGACTGTCCTGGTTTTACAGTCATAGAGCCTGGCTGTGTGAGTTCAACACAGTGACCATCTGTAGAGGCAGAAACAGAAAAGAAAATAAGTGAATCAGTAAAATAATTGAAACAAACAACACTCAACAACCTTTTGAAAATATGTATTTTAAGTAATTTAAGTAAATATTCAGAAAAGTCTCAGAATAACAATAAATGTGGAATTAAAAACAATAAAATGGTATGCACACTTACATGATAAAGTTCCCAGCAGCAGTGCTAATGCTACAATAGCTCCCATTATCACACACAGATCTCCCTCTCTGTCTTACAGGTGATGCTCCTGTGTTGGGGGGAGAGTCTCAGTGGCTTTTATAGGAAATACTGTGGACTGAATTTGTTTAAATCTCTGAGGGTTGGAGGAAAGAGAAAAACAAGATAAATTCAGAGCCAGAACATCCGTTATTAGGAGCATTGCTCGCTCTCCGCTCCCAGAGGGGAACTGAAAACTGCAGCTGCTTCCAAAAATATGACACTTTAAACTGGAGACTAAATTATTAGCCTCAGGAAAGAGTCAGATGGGACTTATTTAACTGACCAGGTCTGTTCATCACTTGGCAAAAGCACCAACTATGTTACTTTGTTTAGTTTATTACTTGCTAAAACTCAGTGGACTGCTTGTGGAATGATTGGAAATTGCGACATTTGTAAAACTTCATGCTGCTACAGTGGAATTATGATAATAAGCTTCAGAGTATTGCATAATATACAACAGAGAATGACATCATCAGTATGTATTGCTAACACAGAGACTGTGAGTTTGCATTATTTGTGATGTTTTGTACTTTGTGCGAAGTGCAGATGCACAGAGGACAGGAAGTTGAGGACTGGACTCAAGTGTGAGGATGGATTTGGTAGTATTTAATACCCATGAGCACTGCAGAAGGCAAAAACATTGAAATACAAAAGATAAGGAACAGAGGTTCCCAAAATTGCACACTATGATCACACAAAGACTGGGCTACACTACAGTAACATTGTATTACAAATAGGAAAGCAAAAGGGAAGCGAGGTTCCTTAAAAATAAACATGCTGATATAAACAATGAACAGCACAGATTCTAGGTTTTAGATTAAATACACAAATTCGGAGAGTAAGCCTATACAAGCCAACTATGTCACATAGACATGAGGTTACACAGACTTTACAAAGAGACTGAGAGAAGCTCAGTCTTAAACACACACTGCTACCACTCAGTGGGAATTAGACACAGGTGCTGATGATAATAGGATAATGACTGAAGTGCGATCTGGGATTAGTAGACCGGTGAGCTGGATGGCTGGAGGCGTGGCCTTACATTAGTTTTCATTCTGGAGACGAGATTACATCATATTGGAGGATTGTACCATTTCGATAAATGTATAACTTTCAGTTTGTTTTCTGTTTATTTTGGAGAGAAAATAGAAAGGTATTATATCAGGCCCCTCATTTTTTACTGTCAAAAAATGTTTAAAAATAATAATATTTATATATAACTTTCAGTTTGTTACCCCGCCCCACCCGGAGGGTGAGGGAAGGGGTATTGTTTTCGGTTCGGTTTGTTTGTGTGTTTATGTGTTTGTTTGTTAACACTCTAGCGGCAAAACAAATGGCCAGATTCACCCCAAATTCGGTATAGGGATTGCCACTGACCCACAATAGATACCCATTGAATTTCGTACAAGTAGGTGAAAGTATGTGCGAGGGGTGGGGTTTGTTGTGCCTGGCACCACTTGTTTTCTGTTTATTTTGGAGAGAAAATGGAAAGGTATTGTATGAGGCCCCTCATTTTTACTGTCAAAAACATTTTAAAATAATAATATTTACTTGTATTTGATGCAAAAGTTTGTGCCATGCGTGAAGACGGTTAGTTAGTTGTATAAGATTGCATTATTTATATTTCACAACAAACAAAAATCTCTCCATTTTTAGCTGTTTGGAGATTTAGGGGGCAGCTGGTATTTTGCTTCACAGATCATTGTTTGCACTGAGTAACACTGTCAGATTTAGCTGACTTCTGGTCAATGAGTTTATGACCCAGGAAATTTATTGTTTTACCTCCAAACTTGTTTGTTTTTCAGAAATCAGTGCAAAACAACTTCAGCATTTAATTTTCATGAACTTTCCTTGTGTATGTGGCACTTCTTTTATCTCACATGAAAAATTAATGGAAATAAGTTCTATTTCCAAATGGTACAAGTGTCTTGCTTCATGGAAATCATTTTTCCAGTCTCTGTGATGCTCAAATCCTGAGGTACAAAGCCTTTAAAAGGGGTCACAATTGCCAAGCTTGGGCTTGATTTGGCATCAGCGCAAAGGGTTAATATTTTCCACAATTCCACAGGCCACAGTTTTTGTCCAGAGATCCAGGGTCCCCTCTGAGGGCCAAAGACAGGCTGCTGGCTGATGTATTTAAAGCAGATTTCCAGCACTACAGGATCACAATCTCCAGAATTATAACTGCTGCTTCACACTCAATAACCATCTGTCTTTAACTTTAACTCATGTGAGCTGGATGAATGGAAGAGCATCTCTAGCCAAAATGGAGAGCAAGTATGGTGTGGATCCAGCCTGAATTCAATGTCTCACTTCTAAAACCCATGAAAGAAAAGCAATGTTATAAATAAATAAATAAATAGATAAATAAATAAGAAAAAAAATAGATTAGAAAGTAAAATTACATCATTATAATGGAAAATCTGAGGTCAGTGAGCTCTACATGCTGGTAGAGTGTTTGTGTTGAGTGGTGACTCTCAGTAAGATGTGTTTTTGTACAGCTCTAGCATTGCTCTGCTGCACTGTGTGTATCGGGCACAGTAATACACAGCTGTGTCTCCAGTCTGCAGGCTGCTCCCTTGTAAAGACACTGTGTTACTGGAGGTGTCTCTGGAGATGGAGAACCTGCTCTTCAGTGAATCTTTATAAGCAGTGTCTCCACTATAGATGATAACTCCAATCCACTCCAGTGCTTTCCCTGCAGGCTGTCGGATCCAAGCTGTGTGATAGCTGGTAACTGAATATGAGACTTTACAGGAGATGGTGAGAGACTGTCCTGGTTTTACAGTCATAGAGCCTGGCTGTGTGAGTTCAACACAATGACCATCTGTAGAGGCAGAAACAAAAAGAAACTGTGAAAAAGTAAAATAATAGAAACAAAAAAACACAACAGAAGCCCTAGTAAACTCTGAATTTTAAGTCACTAAAGTTAAGATTCAGAAATATCTCAGAATTATTGTGAAATTAACACAATAATATAACATGCTCACTTACATGGTAATGTCCCCAGCAGCAGTGCTAATGCTACAATAGCTCCCATTATCACACACAGATCTCCCTCTCTGTCTTACAGGTGATGCTCCTGTGTTGGGGGGAGAGTCTCAGTGGCTTTTATAGGAAATACTGTGGACTGAATTTGTTTAAATCTCTGGGGGTTGGAGGAAGGATACATACAACATAACTTCAGCGTCAGCACATCCATCATGAGGAGCACTGCTGCCCCCTGCTGGAGGAGAATACACAACAGCACAGCGCTTCCTCCCACAGGACACTTTGAAAATAAAAATAAAATTATAATTCCTCTGGGTTTATAACATTTTAGAATGAATGACTATGTCACCATTACATATTACCAATAATTAAATGCAAAGTGAGAGTTTGTGTCATGGATTGCCATTACTGTGCTAAAGAGGTCATGCTTCAGGATGTGACCTGTATTGTTTTCCTGGGATTCACTGTAGAATATATTTATACAATAAGTAACACATAATGGAGTAGGATTGCTTTGAGATATTGTGATGGTATAACTCACTGTATTAAATGTTAACTCTCAAGATGAATGACATTGGCTGAACCAGATTTAGCAGTTCACTTAACAACCAATAATCCCATAAAATGTAACTAAGGAAAGATGATGCATATTCCCAAATATAGGTTCCCGTTGTGTGAACAAGTCACAGTTCTTCAAATTTTCGTTGGTCAGTCTGGGAAGTTATTTTTATGAAAATACTTGGACCTTCATTTGGCGGAAATCGGCACAAATCTAACTGCAAAAAGTTCATTTACACTGTCATTTCATTGAAATTAATCTCCAGCTCTAACTTTGTAATACAAATGTGTGATACAGCCTCAGGGTAGAAATACAGGACAGTGAGATACACCAGGACATCATCTGCAGACAGTGTTTGTACAGCAGGGCCTCACACTCTCTCACTGTGTGTATCAGGCACAGAAATACACAGCTGTGTCTGAGGACTGGAGACCTGTGATGTCTCAGTAAGCAATGCTGTTGGGTGACTCTTCTGTTACTGTGAAACGACTATCAGAAGAACCATCATAGTACCCAACCCACTGTAGCCCTGTGTGTGGAGCCTGTCGTATCCAGTGCGCACTGTAGCTGCTGAGGGAGAATCCAGTGATTTTACAGGAGAGACTCACAGAATCCTTACATTTAAAGACAGACAGCACAGTTGTGATGAATACAAGAGCCTCCATTTTACTCATTTTACAACAACAAACAGAAAGGAAGTGAGCAGCGCTGCATCAGTGAAAACTATGAGCAGAAAACATCAGTGTTTTAAAGAACATGGGCTGGTCAGATTAGCATATCTGTCTCCCATAGGAATTTAACAGGAGTGGTGAGACCAGACCATCCAGCCCAGCTTGTCTCGCTATTTTCCTTTTACTAAAGAGCACCTTACATTTAGAGATATGAGACACTGGGATCAGTGTGGAGTTACAGGGTCCTCTTTAACCCTGACTGCTCTATTTTCTCCCTCTGTGGAGAACACACACGTATAATTATACCTGTAATACTGCTTACATGTCCTTCTTCTGTTGAGGACAGCACAGGAAAGATGAGCATCCATTTCTAAATAAGATGATCTTTATTGAAGCCCATGGAGTAATTTTTCCTCAGCATGTGACCCACTGCAGTTACTTAAGAGCAGCACCCAGGGACCAGCTCCAGTTCTAAAGCCAGAGCCTCGGTCCGGGGCAGCGGTAGGTGTTTCCCAGAGGGCATGTTTTACAGGGGGGCAGAAGCTGAGTACCCCTGGGGAAACATGTAAACTGCAATCAGAGAGGATCCGGCCTACTGGAATTGAACCCTGGGGTTCTTTGTTATGAGATGACAGCACTAACCACTGCACCATCGTATCACCCAATATGAACTATTCTAAGCACCTGTTAATGATTGTAATAATGTTTACAATTATGTTTGAATGACAACTGTACAGCAATGTCTGATGCTCTCCAACACATTGCAGATTACATTGTGCTGATTATTTCAGACTTTCCACCTGAAGAGGGTGCTTCCACAGCTGAGGATGCCCAGTGGATGCTCAGCGGTTATCGGAGACGGTAGTAATAGTAATATATACGTATATTATGTCTATGGTAGCCCCTATCCCCTCACCCTGTCCACTTCCCCTGTGTTTACATGTTCATGCAGAGGGTTCGCCATAATAAGCGTCATTCCAAGCCAATTAACGCGTAATGGAAGTGTGTTATATAACCCTGAGCAGCGAGTCCACACTAATGCAGTTAAAAACCACACTCCTTTCAAGTGCAGCACTTTTTAATGTCCGGGATGGAGGAAACACCACATATCTACAAATGTGAGTTCTGTGCAGCTATTTCCAAAATATGAGCAATAAATTACCTGACCTCAAACTGACATTTGATTGACTGTTTCATGCAAACATCACAGAATAAGAGGTTTCTTCGTATTTTGGAATGAATGTGCGGTTGTGTACCCCAGATAACCTTGAGTGAGTAGTTTTTTTTATCTAATCAATGATGGTTCCTTTTGTCATTGCACAAACACCTTCATGTGTGAGATATTGTTCTGGAACCAAATGCGAGACCAGGAAGTTGCAGCAAAAGTGATTTTATTGTAGTTGGGGGGTAAACCCCCACAGGGCAGAAAGCAACGGTACAGAGTCCACAATCCAAAATCACAATCCAGTAGGGCAGAATCAGAGTCGAAAACCAGGGCAGCAATAACAGTACTCGTGGTCGGGCAAAAACAGGTTCGGTACACAGGCACAGGTTTGTCAGAGAAGCAAAAGCCAAAATCCAGTGGGCGTAATCCAAACCATTAACAGGGCAGCAAACACAAAACTCGTAGTCGGGCAAAAAGGGTTCGTAAACAGATGCAGACAATAGTACCAAAAAGCAGAGCCAAAAATCAAAAGTCGGACGGTCCAGTCAGAAGAGTAACACTATGAGTACAAGGCAAAGTAGATAGCAGCACAGGTAAACAAGAGAAACATTCTGACAGGGATCTGCTGTGAAAAGACAGCTTAAATACACTCAAGGGAAGTCACATGCTATGATCAGGGACAGGTGAATGGGATCAGACTAATTACGTGGGAGCAAACACAAGGGAGAACCTAACCACAGGAAATTGGCAAAAGCCAAAACGCGGCCAGGGATCACGAGACAACCTATAGACAAAACATACAGCTCCAGTTAGGGAGTTCTAATGTGCACAGATAATGAGAGGCAGGACAGAGTAGAGCAGGTGCGGAGGATCCGCTGAATTGCAGCAAAGACTAAGAGTAGGCAAGAGGCGGAGACTAGAACAGGGCGAGTGCTGAGAGCTTGTTAATCAATTAGTAAGTGCAGCTATAAAGTCCCTAGTGCTCGTTAGTAAGTTAGTATTATGTACAATGTTAGTCTTGGTTAGTATCTAAACAAAAATAACAAACTGTTAGTAAGGTTAGTAAAATAGGAAAGCAAGTCGAAGGAAGCAAACGAGATTAGAAGAATGTTTGAAACCCAGAAACCATGAAATCACCTAAACATGTGACACGCAGGACTGGGGAGAAGCTGTAGCTCAAAAGACCAGACAGGGGAGACAAAGTGCAATGAAGGGCATGAACAAAGACATGGACCGGAATCTAACAGAATAATGGATCTGGCATGGCAATACAAAACATGGCAACAACAAAAACATGGCAGAGCATCTAAATCACAATACAAAATACAAAGCATGGTCAGACAAGGCAGAATAATAATCAAAGCATGATCAGGCAGGACAGGATCATAACATCGTGTTTGTCAATACTACATATAAAACATCTCATATAAATATATATTTAATTACATTATCCTCTCTAGCATACCTGGGGTGAAAGGAGTATCATTTCCGTCATATACAACGCAGCACGTGTATTGTAGGGCATGGTGATTACTACCCTTGCTTAGGGTAAAGGCATCGGGCATCCCAAGTTTATATACGCATTTACACCTTCCCCTCTTAACTCCTTTGCGCAGAAACCAAATATGGCTATTAATGCATAGACCTATTCTGGGCTTTATAATTCAAGATCTTAGCCTCACAGAGAGGGGGGAAACGGCTGAAATGACACAAGATACGTGAAGCATTTAGAATTCCATCATATTTTATCGCAGGTTAACAAAAGGTTGTCACATTGTAGGAAATGGAGGAGATGGAGAAGTATCACTCGAAAGTGGTGTTGAACGCCGTTCTGACTTATGTCTCAAGTAGTCTCAATAACTCGCCGGTGGATTATATCAAACGCTGCCTGGCTGGTTTCTATTCGATTGAGGAGTTATCTGAAGTGAAAAAGTTGATATATTCCGTAACTGATGTCTTATCGCTGTCTACGTATCACAAACGTTGAGTTACTCTTCAACGTTCAACCATGGATGTCTTTTCTACCTGCAGTGGCGGATGCCACTGTCTGGTCAAACCCGCTTTTCAAAACAAAACGGCATTAGATCATTCAAACTTGTGAAGCTGGACTGAAATACTTTGTGTTGCTTTGTGCAGTGAACTAACTCCTTGAGGTAGAGTGCTCCAGTAAGGTCGGTTGCGACCTTTCCTTCGGAATATTATTTTTTGTTTTTCTAGCAATTTTCGTATTATGCGGCTATCCCGGGTGGGGGTACGCTTCAGGGTTGGTGGTTGACTGCATCTTGGTCCTCTGCCTACCCGCGAGTTCAGCGTTTTAAAGTCGCCCCGAGCCTGGTAACCGCGAAGACTAGCGAGGCAAAGTTAGTTGCATATGGTAAGTCGGGTAAGGAGTTGTTCATTACCCAAAGCATATGGCTTGTTTTTATATTGAGAGAGTATGTGCTTGAGTTTGTAAGGAAATTTTGTTCTTTCAAGCTTTTATAGGTGACGTAGCCTTGATTGGCTTCCATGTCTGAGTTGTTTGCCTTGTGCGGTAGAATTCAATGCGTGGTAGTGCCGTTTGAGACAAACTGCTGTTATCTGAAAGTTCGACTGGTTTGTATGTATTTGTTATAGGACTGCTGAGCAATGAAGGTGGAAACTAGTTCTTGGAAATTACTGACAATTTATAGCTTTCTATTGCTTTTTAAATTTAATCTAGCTTTGACATCTTTTCCATTTCCGCCGGTGCTTAACCCTGCCGAGTGTTATTCAAGTCATTGTATTTATTATACGGAACCACAGCCATCATTAGTACGTATTAGTGTGCGAGCGCGATCTGTTGGATTCTGTAGCACCAAAGTCTCTCTTACGAAGTGGACAAAGCGTGGATCGACTTCTTTATTGATTGCTGGGCATGACCCTCCCTTAGACATCACAGTGTGGATGGATATTTCTCTAAATTCAGGGCCCACTTCTGAAATCTATTCTAATGGACCACTTCATGGCTGTAAGTTGCACAATCCAAGTTGGGCCAAAACAGCAGTTATCTCTAACAATGGAGCAGGAATGTTGTTTAATATTCAATATCCCATGTCTGGTGGCAATTCAATGAAACTTTCCAATCTGAATACAAGATCTATTAAGAGCAAATCTGCTGATTTCTTGTGTTAGGTCCAATCTTGTGCCGCAGATATTTTTGCCATCACTGAGACTTGGTTCACAGAGAGAGACTCAGCGCATAGAGCTGAGGTGATTCCGCCTGGCTATAAGTTGCATGATCATTAGTGATGTGCGATTCATGAATGAATCATTCAAAACTCGAGATTCTTTTTACTGACTCGGGAGTTACGAGTCATTGTCTCCATTAACTCGTTCACTGCTCCATTAACTCTGCTACCGCCAGCTAACTGCAAAGAGGAGACATGCCACACAACATTCTAACTGCAATTCCGTAAATGTATCAGAATAATTGCTGTTTTAGCTCCGTGGCTGAAGCAACAGCTCTGGTCATTATTTCAATTCAACTCCCGTCTCCTCTCCTTTCTGCCCCGAGCTGAGCTGTATCACAGGCTGATACAGAAAAAGAAGGATTGACTGACCCAGTAGCTCCAGCTCACTCGCTCTCCCTCCGAGCTCGTAGAGCCCCTCCCTTACCCGAGAAACTCGCAAACTCGCTGCTCTGCACCGTTCAGGACTCAGCATCTCCAACTCGCAGTTCACAACTCACTCACTCTCCCTCCTAGCTCGTAGAGCCCCTCCCATACCCGAGAAACTCGCCAACTCGCTGCTCCGCTCCATTCACGGGAAGTCTGAGTGACGGCGCAGAAATTATTCTCAATAATTCTCTTCTGAAAATAACGCCGGCCTGCTGATAAAACCTCGTATCTCCAAATTTGATAAGAAACAAAAACGAGTATGTCCACGATAATTACATGAACATTGCAAAATACAAAATACATTCTTGGAAGAAAAATAGTCATCCTACTGAACACAGCTCAACTGCATTGTTCCATGCAAAATTAAACATTTTTTATGCTTTCCTGTAAAGTTTATCATTTTGAAGATACGAGGCATTATCAGCAGGCCGACAATAAACTACAACCGTGTTGCCGTCTCTCTCCTGCAGTTCCGCCCCATCACGTTATTAATAGACATTTAGAAAATTATTGATTTTGATGTGTAAAATCATAATCGTAAGTGATGATAACAAAAATCCTTATTAATTTTGTTCCCGTAGCTACTTGTTGAATCACAGGAATTAACGTAGCCTATGTTTAATTGACGAGATGAAATTTTTTTTTTTTATTATTAAACCTTTATTTAACCAGGTAAGACTCATTGAGATTTAAAATCTCTTTTTCAAGAGTGACCTGGCCAAGAGGGCAGCATAAATAAAAGGGACACATATAAGTTTCATACAATAACACACAGATATCAAAACATTAAAAAAAAAAAAATACATAAATAAGTAAATTAGGCACAGAGACAGTTTCTCATGCTTTCACATTCTAAATTCTTTAAAATTGAACCAAAAGCATTAACAGAAATCAGTTCTGACAATCTCAAGTCCTTCTGAAGGATGTTCCAGGCAGAGGGGGCAGCATATTTAAAAGCTTTTTTTCCAAGCTCCGTGCGAGCACATGGAACAGTCAAATGCAAAATATCTTGAGAACGGAGGTTGTAATGGCCTTCACTTCGAAAAAGATATATGGACAAGTAAGAAGGGACCAGCCCAAGGAGAGTTTTATAAATAAAATTCAACCAATGGGTACGCCTACGTACATACAGAGATGGCCACTCAGCCTTAGAATACAAAGTACAATGATGGGTAAGATTTTTAAAACCAGTAACAAACCGCAAGGCACAGTGATAGACAGTTTCCAGGGACCGTAAACATTGTGCAGAAGCATTCATATATAATAAGTCACCATAATCTAGCAAAGGCAGGAAAGTAGCTGACACAAGATATTTCCTAGCTGGAAAGGAGAAGCAGGATTTATTTCTAAAGTAAAAGCCTAGCTTTACCTTAATAACTAGATTTGCAATATGGGACTTAAAAGTTAGCTGACGATCAATAAGAATACCTAAATACTTGTAACTTGAAACTAGTTCAATTACTCTTCCTTGAGCAGTGATTACGTTTGGAAGATTTGTGAGTATTTCACTACTGTTAGAAAACAGCATGAGTTTAGTTTTTTCTGTATTTAATACCAATTTTAGTTTCTGCAGGCGGGACTGAACAATATCAAATGCAGACTGTAGAAAGTTAATGACCTGTATAACAGATGATGAACAGCAATAAATAACGGTGTCATCAGCATAAAAATGATAATTAGCATTTGAAAGGTTTTCACATAGGTTATTAACATAAAGGGTAAACAGAATAGGTCCTAAAAGAGAACCTTGCGGCACCCCTTTGGATACTGTTAAGAAAGAGGAGGTGGACCCTGCTATTTGAACACACTGCATTCTAGCAGACAGATAGTTGGAGAGCCAAGCTACTGCTCGCTTAGACAATCCAATTTGGTGAAGCATGCCGACTAAAATGCTATGGTCAACTGTGTCAAAAGCTTTCGATAAATCAATAAAAAGTGCTGCACAATATTTTTTGCAGTCTCATGCCTCAATAATGTCATTTGTGACTTTAAGAGCGGCAGTCATAGTGCTGTGTTTTTTGCCCTTAGAATCTAAAAATTCTTTTAATTGATTGCTCACAAGCTTTTCAAATACTTTAGCTAGGACACAAAGTTTGGAGATCGGTCTATAGTTATTTAAGTCAAATGGTTGCCCCCCTTTCAAAAGAGGAAGAACAAAGGCAGATTTCCAGACTTTTGGGATCTCACTGCTAATAAAACTAAGATTAAAAAACAAAGACAAAGGTCCAGTAATAAAATCAGCAGCTAGCTTAAGAAAATAAGGGTCCAGCTTATCAGGGCCTGCTGATTTCTTAGGGTCCAGGTGCCTTAACTCTCTATGGACCTCAGCAACAGATACAGGCATAAGCTTAAATGTGCAATCAGTAGGCCTATATGAGCTTGTGGAAGTACTGTCTATTTGTACAACAGAGTTTATTTTTTCAGGAAACAAAGATTCAAATAAAAAACCAGAAGAAATAAAATGCTCATTAAAACAATTAAGTATGGCTGACTTGTCAGTCAGAGTACAGGAATTGTGAACAATGTAAGTAGGAAGTTCACTAGATGGTACATGGCCAGAATTTTGTTTAATTTTTTTCCAAAACTTTTTCGGGTCATTTAATGTTTTTGTAGTTTCAGAGAGGTAATAATCAGATTTAGCTTTCTTATAAAAAATGTACACTTATTACGAAGCTGTCTAAAATGGAGCCAGTTTGTTTCTGTTTTAGATTTCCTTGCCCCGGCCCAGGCAACATCCCTTCCTTTAAGGAGACGACTCAGCTCAGGAGAAAACCATAAATTATTTCGACCTTTCACTCTGAACTGGCGGAGCGGGGCATGTTTATTTACAATACTTGAAAAACCATCATAAAAGAACTTCCAGGCCTGTTCCACATCATCAATAAGTGAAATTTTATCCCAATCATAATGAGACAATCACGAAAAAAGGCTTGTTCACAAAAATGTTTAAAATCTCTTTTAAGAATGAGTCGTGGCTGCACCTGTCCCGGATGTTCATCACGGCCCTGGAGCTGCTGCGTGTCCCTCTCCGCAGTTTCCATGCTCAACGCGATCTCAAATTCCAGTGCAAAAGTCAGGTTGGACTCGGACAACAACTGCCGCTGGCATGTTTCGTCGCGAATTCCACTTACAAATCGGTCGCAAAGTGCCTCGTCCAACGTTGGACCAAAGTCACAAGTTACCGCACATTGTTTTAACACAGTGCACGGGGAGGTCGTTGATCAGTCGAGAGGAACGCAAGAATTAGTCATTGGTCGTGTTTGTCACGCAGTCAAAAAGCGGCAGTGTTAGGATCGTGTATTTTGGGCAAAATTTGTGTGGGTCGTGTACCGGGCGGAAGCTGGTAGTGAAATGTGACAATCCAGACCTAATTACGACCTAATTTCTGCCTGACGACTCAAAACCGCTTGCTTTCAGACTTTAACTCTGAATCCGGTCGTTTCTTGCTCACCACTGGAAACTGACCACGGTCGTCTTGACATCACGTAACGTTGCCAAGATTACTGAAATACATGGAGAGGACAGGAGGCAGGGCACTGCAGCTTGGGGCAAGAGTACCACACACAACCTCTACTTTTTTGGGGTTTTTTTTTTTTTTGGCCAGAACGATTTTAAAAGGGGGCACAAATATTTTTGGGGGGTTTTTATGAGTGAGGAGGGGGTTAAGATTCATGGGGGAACGATTTTAAAAGGAAGGGGCAGATGCGGCACGAGGAAAAAATATTCTGCGGTAATTCCTGTTTCCACATCTTTACTCCTCCCCTGCGTCACTCCCACTGTTTACCATCTCCTCAACTTTTAATATCCTTTTGCACCCTTGTTTTTTTTTTCTCCTTTGATAAAGCTGTGAACAAAGATTTACATGTTAAGTTAGACATTACATTAGTGTTTGCAGCAGGATTTGAACTTGGAAACCCATGAACGAGGCAAAGCAACACACACTGTGGTCTTAACCACGAGACCAACTGAGTTTATTTCTAGCTGGGTGCATCAGTCTCTATTTATCGCTGAAGGGTAAGAGACAACCAACGGTATAATGTTCTATCAATAATATTCATTTTCCTTTTTATTAATTAATTGTAATCAATGAGGAGACGTCATGTGAATATCCATTTTAATGTATTTTATGCTGCTGAGCTGGCTGATCCGTTGACCCTGGGAGGAATAATTTGAACCGAACAAACAATTGTTTGTGTACAAGTTGAGTTAAGGTTAGGGTTAGGGACAGGGTTAGGGATAGGATTACCTATGAGTTAGGTTAAGGTTAGGGTCAGGGATTGGGATAGTTTAGTTCGTTTGGTAAGTGTGAGCACGAGTGTACGCAAGTACGGTTGGAAGAGGTGGACTCGGGCACGATCCATCTGTACTTGTATCAAATGAGAAAGCAACCTTACTTGAGCAAGGCAGATTACCGCTATATGTCACGGCTGTCTTGTTCTAACAAATGCAGTGGCGAAAAGATATCTCCATTCAAACGAATAAATTCAATGCTTGCTCGAAATGTAGGCAGACGAAAACACAATGACCACTGGGTACCACGCACAAACATTCGGTGTCCTTAAGAATTATTTTAAAGCAAATTACATTTGCATAGTTCTGACAGAACAACATGTGGCAGGTCAGTCAGTAAAGGTCAATGTGTGTGTGTGTGTGTGTGTGTGTGCGTGCGCGTGTGTGCCTGCGTGTGTGTGCGCGTGTGCACATGCACGTATGTATATGAATGCAAGTATAATTGTTTGCATCCATGTTTGTGGATAAAGAAAATGTGCTTCCCGTCCCTTCAGTCCAGGAGAGTACCTACTGAGACTGGAGTGAAGATAAATATGTAGCAGAGAAGAGAGAACCACTATGAGATTTCTTATGATGTAAAATGTTCTTACTTCCATGTCCTGTAAGTATCAGAAGATTGTAAAGTAAAAAACATTGACTAAATGCATACAAACACATCTCTACACACACACATGCTAATGCATTATATTGCCTGAACAAAATTGGGCTAACTGCACAGTGTTGCCTTGAGGCAATGAACGAAAATAGACAGTTTTACTGTATAAATAAAAACAAAATAAGTAGTCAAACAATCAAATATACTTCTTTACATATTCATTCACATGCAAATATTTTTTAGATACAGTTATTTCAATGTAAACATGTAAAATAGTGATATTTATTTTACCTACTAGTGGCGATCTGTCCCGTGTGGTGCTGCTTCCTGAAAGAGGGTTTCCCGCCCCCAAATGAATGTCACACCACCTTCAACTCATCATTTCATTGGACAGAGATGTGTCTGGTGGCATTATTTGAAAAAAACATTTTGTGTTTTTTTTTTGTGAAGGGCCAATGTAGGGTCTGAAAATGTGGTTTGTTGCCTGAGGGCAACGCTATGCAGTAGATGGTTAATTAATATTAATATTAATATTAATATTCGAATATATTCGAAGAATTATTAATAATATTTTGACCATTACATGCTTACAGTAAGACCTACTTAGGTATCAAAACAAAGATGTCCACCAGGGGGCAGTGTATCATGCAATGTCGATAGGCAGGCAATGACGTTTTCTGAAGAAAAAAAACACACGATGTCTGTCAACAACTGTCCTTTTAAAAGTCACACTAGATTGCTGATGATGTCATATTTACATTATCCAAAATGAAGCACCCGGCCGCCATATTGATACACCCAACTTCTTCATAAAATGAATGGTTTCCTATAAGGTCAATTCAAATAAGTCGATATAAGCGTGAAAATGCTGAGATGCGAGGCTGCCTTTTGCAGCAATATTCATTTGAAGGGCTGTAATAACACGTTTCATGCGTAAGTTAACGATAAACATAAAGTTGTCGCTTTAATAGAAAAAAATTGCGTTTCGTGCTAGCTAGCTAATTAGCCGTCCCATTGACTTGAATAGACGCTGACTGAAAGCTTAACGCTAGCGATTGATAACGATCACCAGCGAGCTACCTTGGTACCCTTACCGTCGGGGACTGCATTGACTTAGTAGGCTAATTAATAAAATTAACATGGTGGCTAACAAGCTAGCTACTTGCAATTGCCTTTCAACGACAATACTTCTTACCTGCATAATATTTGAAACAGTGGACAAGTCGCTTTGTCTGTTTATACAGAGCTCCAAAAGACAAGGAGGGAAGAAAGCCTTGGCAGTTCGAAATCAGGAGAAAAAACTTTTCTCTATCCCCTCGATCTGTGCTGTGATCATTTTTGAGAGCAGACAGTGTTTTTTTTTTTTTTTAAAGATTATATTTTGGGATTTTTTCCTTTGTTTGACAGTTATACAGTGCAGAGTGACAGGAAAGTTGAAGAGAAGAATGGGGGAAGACATGCAGCAAATGACCTGAGCCGGAATCGAACCCAGGGCGCTGCCGGAAGGACACAGCCTTAATGGTACGTGCGCTTTGACCGATGAGCCACCGGGGTGCTCCAGCAGACACTGTTTTAAACGGGACATGGGCAAAGATGAAGCTTAGTAAAGGAGTAGCCAGAGTTCACTAGCGCTTCCTTTCATCAACGTTGGCATTAGGCATATGATTCAATATAAATATATATGATTTTATTTGATGCTTTTGGATGATGTGGTTATGATTTTATTTCATGCTTTTGGATGATGTGGTGATGATTTTATTTGATGCTTTTGGATGATGTGATTATGATTTTATTTGATACTTTTAGATGATGTGATTATGATTTTATTTGATACTTTTGGATATCATGGTTAATTAGCCAGAGGTCCAGGTCCAAAACATCAATCCTTAGCTGTAGCTCATGTGAGAGGCTTTCAGCATTAAACACCCCAATGTGACTCAAACACTCTGCGAAAAAGGAAAGAATGAAGTCAGGCATTAAAGCTGAAATCGAGGACACCCATCGCCTGGATCCAGCCTCAGTTCAATAATGAACCAATGAAACTTGCATTTCTATAATTATATCATGATGAATATGAGGTGTGTGAGCTCTATATGCTGGTAGAGTGTGTGCGTTGAGCGGTGACCCTCAGTAAGATGTGTTTTTGTACAGCTCTAGCATTGCTCTGCTGCACTGTGACTCTCGGGCACAGTAATACACAGCTGTGTCTCCAGTCTGCAGGCTGCTCCCTTGTAAAGACACCGTGTTTCTGGAGGTGTCTCTGGAGATGGAGAACCTGCTCTTCAGTGAATCTTTATAAGCAGTGCCTCCATTATCGATGATAACTCCAATCCACTCCAGTGCTTTCCCTGCAGGCTGTCGAATCCAGTGTGTATTATAGCTGCTATCAGTCAGGGAATACCCAGAGACTTTACAGGAGATGGTGAGAGACTGTCCTGGTTTTACAGTCATAGAGCCTGGTTGTGTGAGTTCAACACAGTGACCATCTGTAGAGACAGAAACAAAGAAGTTTACATTCACTTATCATGAAGAAAAATGAACTCAAATTGAAATAAAAAGCTTCAGTTATTTAATGTTCTTTGTGAGCAAAACAAGAAATTATTTAAAAACGAATTATATTTAAAAGTAATGGAGAACATCACATGCACACTTACATGCTAAAGTCCCCAGCAGCAGTGCTAATGCTACAATAGCTCCCATTATCACACACAGATCTCCCTCTCTGTCTTACAGGTGATGCTCCTGTGTTGGGGGGAGAGAATCTCAGTGGCTTTTATAGGAAATACTCTGGACTGAATTTGTTTAAATCTCTGGGGGTTGGAGGAAAGATAAAAACAAGATAAATTCAGAGCCAGAACATCCGTTATGAGGAGCACTGCTCGCTCTCCGCCCCCAGAGGGGAACTGAAAACTGCAGCTGCTTACTAAAATATGACACTTTAAACTGGAGACTGTAAATTATTAGCCTCAGAAAAGAGTCAGATGGGACTTATTTAACTGACCAGGTCTGTTCATCACCTGGCAAAAGCACCAACTATGTTCCTTTGTTTAGTTTATTACCTGCTAAAACTCAGTGGGTGGCCCTGCTGCATCACAGCAAGAAGATTCTGGGCTGAATGCAGCCTGACAGGCTGAGCAGCCTGGAAGTCGATGTCTGAAGGCAACTTCACCCTGCAGCCCAGATAGGTCACCAGTACCAGTATCAGCAACAACAGGGATGGCTTCAGACTCTACCGATCAACCTAGTTTTATCGATTAGCTGAAGACAGGCCCGTATAGCCGCCGCTGTCGCAAGTACCTGTAAAGGCATAGCACATTAGGCTCAGTGCCAGTTAGCGCGCGAACAGCCGATGGCTGGTTCGTCCACCTCCTGGGACTAGTTCCTATTCCAAAATGAAACCAGTGCCGCGAATGTCTCAACATCAGAAAGTTCGGAAGACGATGATGCAATCGCCTAGTAGCAAGCGAAAGCCATCAAAGACGGCGGATCTTGCTTGAGCGAGTGAATATAGCCAGCTAGAATTAGAATTAGCTCTAGGAAATGTCTGTTTAACTGTCTGATGGATCCCGATCTTTTCTGCCACTTTGCAGTCTCTTCCGTTTAACATGCGCAATTGGCACAGTTTTAAAATAACCGCGGAAACTAGGTAGCTATAGAGACACTGATATTGCAAATTGATCATTTCGTTGGCGTCAAGTTATCCACAAGTAATTGGATATCTTCACGAGAAGCATACGTTATTGCACAACACTTCCTATCAGATATAAAATACTGCATTGTCATTGACTATAAAGTTAAACTGGTTACTGAAATTGACATTAATATTGTGACTTAACTTTACAGTCCGGTAGCTTGATAACTGGCAGCAGGCTACGTTGTAAATTCATGCCAACTACCTTACTTATATTGACTAGCCACAAGCACCTCGCACACAGATGAAAAAATAATATAATATTGTTGGTAGCTCGTCATTTTAGCCATGGGTATCATTCCAATATCAACTAACATTTCCCAGTTAAACTTGCTGCCGAATCAGTGTGCGCAGACCTTTGTAATTGTGTGTTTAGCGACCTTGCCATGAGCTAGCGAACTTGGAATGTAGGTATACCGTTCGCTAATAGTTATTGCTCGTCTTTATGCATGGTCGAAGATGGACCGTGAATGCACTGTCCCTCAGTAAGTGAACGTGTTAACAGAGTGAATGTGAACCTCAGGCCAGGGCTGAATCATGATCTGAATGACGGATCGTTTGGCTGTTTATGGGAGTCGGAGAACAATGCACTATGCAGTCAGGGCTCCTGCTAAGCACTGAACTATTCAGTGAACGAATTTTTTGGACAAAACATTTTGATGAACTGATTCTAGGGATTCAGTACAGTCAAAAGAACTGCTGTTCCCATCACTAGTCGAAGTAAGTCGTGTCTCTTACGCCTAAATACTTAGAATTGTCTCCCTCTGCAGCTGCTGGGAAGGAAATGCGGCGGGTCCACAGTGCATTTACAGAGTTCTCGGCTCCGAGCAATAGTAATTTCAAAGGACAGTAAAATTGTCCAATCATATTTCCCTTATGAATGGGAGGGCTTTGTTATCGCTAATATTATGACAGGTTCCGCCCGAAGCTAGAAAAAAAAATAAAATAAAATAAAATCGGCGGTAAAAAAAACCTAGAGAGTTAACCTGAGTTGCTGGTTCGTGGTAGCTGTGAATATCGTTTCGAGTTTATGAAGAACGTTTTCTAGACTAATATTCAATGAGAAGTTGGAGTTGATCAGCATGGGAAAACCTACACCAGACCTTAATTTGATGCAAAAAACCAAGGCTTTTGAGAGACATATCAACACCAGCAATTATGCGCGATACCCATGGATGAAGGAGGAAAATCTCTATTGCTGGGATTGGGTCCTGGGCCAAAGATGGACTCTCTGAGCGGGTGAAAAAGGCAATTTAATGATCATGAAAGGCTAAGCAATTTATGGGGCTCTGTGCTAAGTGATTTTTGTATTTTTGCCATCGCTGCCAATGTTTTGTGTATGTTACAAAATTTATTTGGGAAAAAAAATATTGCTGAGATGGTGAAATCGATTAACCGGTAATACAGCACGATGCTTTTACCCAAATTAACTTTACAGGGGAGACGGAATGAAACTTTCAGCCTCTGAAATAATTTTTGTGACCTCACGGATGCGTAAGACCACAGCGTTAATTATTCATTAATTAGATCCTCCTGACTCCTTCGGCGTGCGATACTTATTGTTTACAAACATTGACGTCATATTCAGCCATACGCATTAACGTGATTGGCAAGAACAAGTGTAAATCAATACAACAAAACAGGGGAAGTATGGCATCCTGCAGTTGTGGAACCGATTCGGCGGTCTCTGAATATGTACAAAACCTTGACAGTACCGCGAAGGCAAGATATTTCTCTTAGCTTATAAGTACAACGAAGGTCCGTGTAGGCTTCCGGATCTTTACGAGCTGAAAGGTTGGAGGAACGACACCTCTTTGGGTCTGGGTCGGCTGGATCATCACTTGATTTTCCTACATCGAACAGAAATTCAACATTTGTTGATCATCATTGATCAGTGAAAGTAATTCACAGTCGTACGTTTATCAGAACGATTTTAAAAAGGGGCGCCAATATGGGGGTTTTATTCGTGATAAGGGGGTTTAGAATTTATGATTAATATTTAATATCGCGAATGCATATAGGAATTGTCGGCGTGACGTCACATGTTGTGATCACGTGGTACGCGGAAACTTCCGGTAGGCAAGAAGGCCTGTCAACAGTGCAGATTACACTAAGCGAGACAGCGGTCCGAATGCTTCTACGTAATAGTTATCATCATTCATGAATGAAACAAGTCTTATTTTTACAACAATGGTAATCTCGTGTGTGGTTGTTGGGTGTACGAACCGTTTTGAGAAAGGCTCGGCTCTGAAATTTCACCGCATACCGCTTGCAGTGGAGAGAAGACATAGATGGCTTCAGGCGATCAACCGCAAGAATTGGGTCCATGAACACAGCGGAGATCGTGTTTGTGGAGTGCAGTTCACCTCAGGTTAGTTCTTGTTTAAAATTTTTTTTTCTTGTATTAGTTGTTATTTAATATATTTCGAGTTTTGTACAGCAAAAACGGAGTGAAAGTGGTGTAAATTTCGTCGCGACTCTTCAACGTGATTTTGTCCCCAATTCGGGCCGTGTGTAGGTATTCTCGTGCATGGAGCCGCTTCCCGGTGGTGAATATTTCATCTTAATTAATAATTCATAGTCTTACTTCGTTGGAGTTTGCGTGAACATGGGATGTTTGTGCATAAAATAATGCTAAATTACCGATGTTTTGAATTGTCCTGTTTTCGATCACCAGTATTTTAATCTCCAGGGTGGTGACAATTCTATTGTAATATATATCCCCACAAATCAATTTGATTACATTATTTTTCTTATTTTAAATGCTAGGCAATCTGGATACTACAGGGAATATCAACTTCCAATTTCAGCCCAAGATTTTTAATAAATTTCCAGTTTGTCTACTTAATTGCGGTTATTCTTGGATAAGTTAGCTCATGTTAATTTGTCATTTGGGCTAACCTCAGTTAAGAAAAAATTGTTTATATTATGGAATACAGTATAGGCAAGTTAATCCATATCATTTCTGATAATATGATTAAAATATTTAGTAGAAGTGCAGTACGAGTAAGTACATTTTATTTTAAAAATAAGGTTAATCTGCTTTACCTATCATCAATTTTCTTTATGAGCACTGAACATTCTGTTGAGTAATTTTGGTAAACAATAAAAACTCAGTATTTACTGTGTGTGCTGGTGATTACTGTTCCACTCAAAGAGGCATGGGTATAATAAATAACCAAAATGTGTTACAGGTTCTGCTAGCAGTGATCCAAGCAACCCCGACTACGTTCCCCATGTTAACATGGGCTACAAGGCCTCATCCATGTTGACACCAGACGACAAGGGGAAGAGGTACAAGCGAGCAAAGAGGCGAGAGGCTGAGAAAACTACACTGGCTCAAGTTCAGCGCGAGACCAACGATGCTGCCTCCATCCTTCTTGAGCTGTCAAGCAGCTTCAGGACTGTCCATGCTGAAGAGGACGATGTGGATGCTGAAGGATGATGCGGATGATGAAGAGGAAGAAAATCACCCGGTGCGAAAGTGAGTTATCTTTTGTTCAATTAGATACTGAACACTCATACAGCTAACACAGTGGCATTGGAATTGGCATGGAGCAAAGAAAGAAATACTTCAAATATTTCTACAATCTATATTGTAGTAAGTATCACCATGTATGTTAAAATGTATGAACATAGAAATCATGAAATAATTTTGAAGACTTGATAATTGACAATATATACATATCACAATATTCATATCTTTCATTACTTACAAACAACAAAATATGTTGTTTATTAGTGTTTAATATTTAGTCACATGTTCATGGCTGGCCATGGTATCACAATGGGGGAAACCAGGTCCTATTTATACTCAGACATCATAGTTACCTGTCCCTGTCCCACATACATGCAAGTCCTTAGCGAGATTTAGATTAGTGATCTCTAATGTGTGGTATTGGAAGCACTAAGATATATACTCTTTAATGTTACAGATATGCATGATCCGTGCCTGGCGGTGATCATGAAGCTGCAGCGGGAGAAGAAGCAGTTGCCGGAGGAAGTTGGTCGTCTTCAGGAGGAGGTCAGGGAGATGCGGCGACAGCTACAAAAACACAAGTTTGGGGACTCCTTCTTAAAAGAAGGAAACAGTGATGTCAAGACCGCCTTCTTCACAGGCTTGCCAAATTATGCCAGCTTTCTGTGGCTACTAAGTTACATTTCCAGTGTGCTCCCTGTCTCCATGTCCCTATCCCCTGGGAGTGTACTGCTGCTAGTGCTAATGAAGCTGAGACTAAACCTTGTCCACCAAGATCTTGCATACCGGTTTCATGTGTCTAGGACTACTGTCTGTGATTTGATAAGTAAGTCCCTCCCAGAATTGGCAAGCAAACTAGCATTCTTGGTGCACTGGCCTGAAAAGGAAGTAATCACCAGACACATGCCAAGAGTAATTAAACAGACGTATAGGAACTGTCGAGTTATTATTGACTGTTGTGAGATCTTCATTGAGCGGCCGGGTAACTTCACTGTGAGGGGACTGACATGGTCAAACTACAAGAGTCACAACACTGTCAAGGTTTTGATAGCTGTGTCACCTGTGGGAGCTGTCTCATTTGTGTCCAGAGGTTTCGGAGGCAGAATATCGGACAAGGTCATCACACAACGCTCTGGATTTCTCCAACTTCTGGAACATGGCGACCTTGTCCTAGCAGACAGAGGTTTCCTGATCGCTGATGACCCGCTCTTGTGGGAGCACAACTGGCCATCCCTGCCTTTACAAGAGGGAAACCCCAACTCAGTCCAAAAGAGCTCGAAACAGGTCGCAGGCTATCCAGAGTGAGGATTCATGTGGAACGTGCTATTGAACGTATAAAGAACTTTAAGGTTCTCAGCACCACCATGAGTATTAAACTTGTGCCACAGTTTGACGATATCATGACAGTATGTAGTGCTCTATCAAACATGCACCCAAGATTGGTGTAATGAAAATGAAGTGTGTTAATGCATGTATGTTAATCCATGGTTTGAGTTCAAACAGGGTTTATCAACATGAACTGTCTGCTTTTGATAACTGTTCTTTTATTTTTCTCACAGGAATTCGGAAAAACAACTTGGACATTGGGCCATTTTCCGTACTTTGGGCCATTCTTAGATTTGGATGGGACCATTGCCCTTATTGCAACAGTAAAATTGAAAATTTCGAAGGACCATTTTGGTCTCTAATGTACATAATGGCTCATGGCCCCTGTCCTTCCTAACACATGTTTCCATAATCACATTAACCCTTATCCTGCTGATCATAAACTGTGCGGCGCTCGGCAATGGCTGAATTTTCAGGCAGTGTCATACTATAGTGGAATTGGTGCTTCCGTCATTAGCCAGACAGTGACAGACACAGCAGTGAACCAGATATATCCGTCGCTAGCAGGTTAAGGGTTAAGAAGACATGTCACATTAATCACCATGTGGTGTCTTTTGAGCTAAAGCATGTGCTCTTGACAGTCTGTTATCATTGTTGTTTGCATTTCATAAATTAATTTGAGACTGACATTATGTAATAGTCACACCCAGGATGCTATGATAGTAAAATAATACATTGAAGACATTGTGTTTGTTGTGATTTACTCTGTGGTGCATTACATTACTGTACAGGGCTACAGTGCAAGTATGTATACATGAGTAATTCACTTATGAAAATTAACCCTATTTTCAAGAAAATCCCAAATGCTAATTAACCTCCTTGGTGACAGAGTAGGGGTGTCACAATACAGGTGAGGTGAGGTGAGTTGTGGTTTTACGCCGCTTTAAGAGTATTTCACTTACACATGCGTGCTAGTGTTAGTGCAGGAGGAAAGCCCGCAGTATTAATGTGGTAACATACTGCGGTGAAACCTGCGAGCATCGGCTGGAACTAGCAGACCATGGGTGGTACTGCACTGCATTTCAGTGTAGCATTGCACCCAAACCTTACTGCACGTGGAACAGTTCTCCACAACAGATGAGGTAGCACTGGAGTGGATTGGATATATCGACTATGATGGAGACACTGCTTATAAAGATTCACTGAAGAGCAAATTCACCATCTCCAGAGACACCTCCAGTAACACAGTGTCTTTACAAGGGAGCAGCCTGCAGACTGGAGACACAGCTGTGTATTACTGTGCCCGAGAGTCACAGTGCAGCAGAGCAATGCTAGAGCTGTACAAAAACACATCTTACTGAGGGTCACCACTCAACACACACACTCTACCAGCATATAGAGCTCACACGCCTCATATTCATCATGATATAATTATAGAAATGCAAGTTTCATTGGTTCATTATTGAACTGAGGCTGGATCCAGGCGATGGGTGTCCTCGATTTCAGCTTTAATGCCTGACTTTATTCTTTCCTTTTTCACAGAGTGTTTGTTGAGTCACATTGGGGTGTTTAATGCTGAAAGCCTCTCACATGAGCTAGAGCTAAGGATTGATGTTTTGGCCCTGGACCTCTGGCTAATTAACCATGATATCCAAAAGTATCAAATAAAATCATAATCACATCATCTAAAAGTATCAAATAAAATCATAATCACATCATCCAAAAGCATCAAATAAAATCATCACCACATCATCCAAAAGCATGAAATAAAATCATAATCAAATCATCTAAAAGTATCAAATAAAATCATGGCTACATAATCAAAAAACATCAAATAAAATTATAACCACATCATCCAAAAGCATCAAATAAAATCATGACTACATAATCAAAAAGCATTAAATAAAATCATAATCACATCATCCAAAAGCATCAAATAAAATCATGGCTACATAATCAAAAAGCATCAAATAAAATCATTACCACATCATCCAAAAGCATCAAATAAAATCATGACTACATCATCCAAAAGCATCAAATAAAATCATATATATTTATATTGAATCATATGCCTAATGCCAACGTTGAAAGGAAGCGCTAGTGAACTCTGGCTACTCCTTTACTAAGCTTCATCTTTGCCCATGTCCCGTTTAAAACAGTGTCTGCTGGAGCACCCCGGTGGCTCATTGGTCAAAGCGCATGTACCATTAAGGCTGTGTCCTGCCCGCAGCGACCTGGGTTCGATTCCGGCTCAGGTCATTTGCTGCATGTCTTCCCCTACTTTCCTGTCACTCTACACTATATAGCTGTCAAATAAAGGAAAAATTCCCAAAAAATAATCTTAAAAAAAAAAACACAGTCTGCTCTTAAAAATGGCCACTGCACAGCACAGATCGAGGGGATAGAGAAAAGTTTTTTCTCCTGATTTCGAACTGCCAAGGCTTTCTTCCCTCCTTGTCTTTTGGAGCTCTGTATAAACAGACAAAGCGACTTGTCCACTGTTTCAAATATTATGCAGGTAAGAAGTATTGTCGTTGAAAGGCAATTGCAAGTAGCTAGCTTGTTAGCCACCATGTTAATTTTATTAATTAGCCTACTAAGTCAATGCAGTCCCCGCGACGGTAAGGGTACCAAGGTAGCTCGCTGGTGATCGTTATCAATCGCTAGCGTTCGCTTTCAGTCAGCGTCTATTCAAGTCAATGGGACGGCTAATTAGCTAGCTAGCACGAAACGCAATTTTTTCTATTAAAGCGACAACTTTGCGTTTATACGTTAACTTACGCATGAAACGTGTTATTACAGCCCTTCAAATGAATATTGCTGCAAAAGGCAGCCTCGCATCTCAGCATTTTCACGCTTATATCGACTTATTTGAATTGACCTTATAGGAAACCATTCATTTTTATGAAGAAGTTGGGTGTATCAATATGGCAGCCGGGTGCTTCATTTTGGATAATGTAAATATGACATCATCAGCAATCTAGTGTGACTTTTAAAAGGACAGTTGTTGACAGACACCGTGTGTTTTTTCTTCAGAAAACGTCATTGCCTGCCTATCGACATTGCATGATACACTGCCCCCTGGTGGACATCTTTGTTTTGATACCTAAGTAGGTCTTACTGTAAGCATGTAATGGTCAAAATATTATTAATAATTCTTCGAATATATTCGAATATTAATATTAATATTAATATTAATATTAATTAACCATCTACTGCACAGCGTTGCCCTCAGGCAACAAACCACATTTTCAGACCCTACATTGGCCCTTCAAAAAAAAAAAACCAAAATGTTTTTTTCAAATAATGCTACCAGACACATCTCTGTCCAATGAAATGATGAGTTGAAGGTGGTGTGACATTCATTTGGGGGCGGGAAACCCCCTTTCAGGAAGCAGCACCACACGGGACAGATCGCCACTAGTAGGTAAAATAAATATCTCTATTTTACATGTTTACATTGAAATAACTATATAAAAAATATTTGCATGTGCATGAATATGTAAAGAAGTATATTTGATTGTTTGACTGCTTATTTTGTTTTTATTTATACTGTAAAACTGTCTATTTTCATTCATTGCCTCAAGGCAACACTGCAGTTAGCCCAATTTTGTTCAGGCAATATAATGCATTAGCATGTGTGTGTGTAGAGATGTGTTTGTATGCATTTAGTCAATGTTTTTTACTTTACAATCTACTGATACTTTCAGGACATGGACATCAGAACATTTTACATCATAATAAATCTCATAGTGGTTCTCTCTTCTCTGCTACATATTTATCTTCACTCCAGTCTCAGTAGGTACTCTCCTGGACTGAAGGGACGGGAAGCACATTTTCTTTATCCACAGACATGGATGCAAACAATTATACTTGCATTCATATACATACGCGCGTGTGCCCACACGCACACACACGCAGGCACACACACACACACACACACACACACACACACACGCAGGCACACACACACACATTGACTTTACTGACTGACCTGTAACTGACCCCTAAGCCCTCAAGTGTCTCACACACCTGATTCAGGGATTCGTCTTCTTTATTCAGTGTGGAACCTCAGGAAGCCGTTGCGGTCGGGGGGGAAGCAGAGGTGCACATTGCTTTTGGGGTACAACTGCAACTGCTTCCTGGGGTTCCTTACTGAATAAACAAGACGAATCCCTGAATCAGGTGTGTGAGATACTTGAGGGCTTAGGGGTCAGTTACAGGTCAGTCAGTAAAGTTAATGTGTGTGTGCGTGTGTGTGTGTGTGTGTGTGTGTATGTGCGCGCGTGTGCAAATGCACGTATGTATATGAATGCAAGTATAATTGTTTGCATCCATGTCTGTGGATAAAGAAAATGTGCTTCCCGATTCTTCAGTTCAGGAGAGTACCTACTGAGACTGGAGTGAAGATGAAGATGTAGCAGAGAAGAGAGAACTTTCAATTCTTGTCTTTGGAATTTTTCCCCATTCTTCCAGACGGAACACTTCTAGATCAGAAATATTCTTCGGCCTTCTTGCATGCGCGGCATGTTTGTACCTGCCTGTGTGTCAGTGTGTTCATGGTGTCCGCCCGTGTGCCTGGGTGTTTATTGTGTCTGCTTGACTGCAGGTGTGTTTATTGTGTTTGCCTGTGTGCCTGAATGTTAATTGTGCTTGCCTGCGCGCCAGTGTGCTAATTGTGTCTGCCAGTGTCCTTGTGCGTTTATTGTGTCCGCCCGTGTGCTGGTGTGTTTACTGTGTCTGCCTGTGCAGCGGTGTGTTTTTTGTGTATGCCTGAATGTAGGTGTGTTCATGGTGTCTGCCAGTGTGCAGGTGTGTTTAATGTGTGTGCCTCTGCACAGGTGTTCACCGTACCTGTGAGACAAGTCACTGGGTCTCAATCAGCCAGGTCTCTCTCATGGCGGCATTGCGGTCAAAGTGGCGAGCGAGCTGCTCAAGTTTCTCCTGGCGAATCAGCTCTGTCCTCAGGGCCAACTCCCGCTCATGCTCCACCTTCTCCAGTCTCTCCCAGGCCTGGCACAGGATAACACATTATCAATAACCCAGTCTCTCCCAGGCCTGGCACAAGATAACACACTATCAATAACCCAGTCTCTCCCAGGCCTGGCACAAGATAACACACTATCAATAACCCAGTCTGTCCCAGGCCTGGCACAAGATAACACACTATCAATAACCCAGTCTCTCCCAGGCCTGGCACAAGATAACACACTATCAACAAGAGCAATCAGAGAGCGCTGCACCTCCGCCTCGCCACGGTAACTCTGTGTATTAGTTGGCTGATGTAGGGTATTGTTGCATTCCACCTCCAGGTAGCAGCAAAACCCAAAAGCTTGCCGATTGGAAATCCGGCCCATTGGAAAGACTTCAAATCTCTGCCAGCGTAGCTGGATTTGAACTTTGTCCTATATGTCAGCTGTACTTTGGCCTAGATATGCCAATATTAATCACTTGCTCCTCTTGTGCTACTCTAACATCCTGTGAAGTTTGGTTAGAAGCTATGCGGCCGTTTTTGAGATATCCTGCTAACTGACAGACCAACCAACGCCGGCAAAAAAATACACCTCCCTTGGCGGAGGTGAATAACCCAGTCTCTCCCAGGCCTGGCACAGGGTAACACACTATCAATAACACAGTCTCTCCCAGGCCTGGCACAGGATAACACATTATCAATAACCCAGTCTCTCCCAGGCCTGGCACAAGATAACACACTATCAATAACCCAGTCTCTCCCAGGCCTGGCACAAGATAACACACTATCAATAAGAGACTGGGTTATTGATCATTTTCTCTATCTCGACAGCATTGTCCACCACCTGAGGCACAGCAGAATGTTCCAGAACAACCACTATCTAGAGGACAAAGCTCCTTTCTGAAGCAGAACAGGATGTGCTGTCTTCCTTCACAGATACAGAAGACACAAATTCAGAGGTACAAAACCAGAGAGTCAGAAAGCTTAATTTCTGCCTTGTGTTTCTCTGTGAACTTTTCCTTCTTGCTACAAAATTGCATAAATGAGCATATCCTGGTGGTAAAACAAAATATCAGAGTTTTTTTTACCATCCAAATCTGGATTTCACACCTGTGATCATGTCTGGTACAAGGTAACTTAACAAGAAAAAAATATGATGCTTGTGTTTCAGGGTTGGTCTTGTCCAGAGTAATTGCTTGTGTTAAGCTCCTCCCCCTCATAAACAGCCCCTCCCACTGCACAGAGTTAACTCTCACCTTGCCAGTGCCTTTGCCCTCCACCTTCAGAGTTTCCATTTTAGAGAAGCAGTGGTAGTTCTTCACTACAAGATACGAAAACGACCAAATCAGTTACAGCAGCTTTAATCCGATACTCGTCAGTAATAAACTGATGATAGGAGAAGAATGAGCAACGTTAGACTGGAGATGATGCACACAAAATTTTCAAAGTAACATAACGACTTTCACAGAACAGGTGTTTGTGGCATCATCCTGCAACATAAAATTATTGTGCCATTTTATGCTTTCGAAGTACCAGTTTAGGGGCGCGTCACTGTCATTAATTACTGTCTACTGCATGTTTATATTGCTTCTGGAAGCCAGTTTACATGACGGGGGTCCATGCTGTTCCCCTCACCCCCCCATCTTTACTCTTCTTGAATTTATAGGCCTAATTAAATGCTACATAGTATGCTTTCAAAGTACCAGTTTGCGAACACGTCACTTTCATAGATACGACAATACGTCCATATTTGCTTTGTACAGTAATTAGCAGCAAGGTTTAAAGACAGCAAAAAAGACAAGACTGTTTTACCACATAATTAAACATTTTTAAACGTAATTTCACCCCTTGCATTTATCTTAAATAATAAAACGCATTAAACGTGACATATAAACCTTATTTAGAAGACATATATGAGCACAACAGATTAGATTTGCTTGTGTTGTTACGTGTTTATTAAAATAAGTTCAGCGCGCTTTCGTAGGGTCGGGGGGGGCTCCACTGATCACTTTAGACCTGTGCCAATAAACAGGAAGGAAACCACAGCCATCTGCCACCTGAATAAGTAAGGAACACACGTAAGAAAATTAATCAATTAAAAGGCTAACCTGTCTGCTACAAAGTGAAAACATGATTGCTTAGAGGACAAGGCAGCTCGAGTGGCCACTAATTACTTGCATAGCCATCAACACACATCCCCAGTGGCATATAGGCCTATCTGGGAGCAGATGAACTAGGCTAAGTCTTGTTCTTGAATTCTCAGTCAGGGGTGCCAGTGAGCCACTGTCTGTGTGTGTGTGTCTGTGTCTGTGTGTGTTATATATTATATATATAAATACATACAACCCCAATTCTGAAATAGTTGGGACGAAGTGTAAATTGTGAACGAAATCAAAATGCAATGACTTTCAGATCACAGGAGCCAATGTTATTTACAATAGAACATAGATAACATTTCAAATGTTGAAACTGAGTCATTTTACATTGTTATCCACAAACTGAGCTTATTTCAAATTTTCTGGCTGCAACAGGTCTCAAAAAAGTTGGGACGCAGGCAAAAAAAAGGGCTGAAAAAGCAATTAATATATAATAGAATCAGCTGAAAGAACATTTTTGCAAGTAATTAAGTTAACTGGCATCAGGTGTGTAACATGATTGGCTATAAAAGGGATGTCTTAGAGAGGCTGAGTCTCTCAGAAGTAAAGATGGCCAGAGGCTCTCCAACCTGTGAAGGTTTGCATAAAAAAAAATTGTGGAATACTTTAAAAACAATGTTCCTCAACGTCAATTGCAAAGGCTTTGAAGGTCTCATCGTCGACAGTGCATAACATCATCAAAAGACTCAGAGAAACTGGAAAAATCTCTGTGCATAAGGGACAAGGCCGAAGACCTTTACAGGCCCTCAGATGCCACTGCATCACTCACCGGCATGATTCTGTCATTGACATTACTCAATGGGCCCAGGAATACTTCAAGAAACCACTGTCTGTAAACACAGTCCGCCATGCCTTCCACAGATGCCACCTAAAACTCTACCATGCAAAAAGGAAGCCATTGCTGAGCATGATCCAGAAGCGCTGCCGTGTTCTGTGGGCCAAGGCTCATTTAAAATGGACTGTAGCAAAGTGGCAAAGTGTCCTGTGGTTAGACGAGTCGAGACGAGAATGCTGAAAGGTATATAAAGGTTTTAGAGCAACATATGCTCCCCTCCAGATGACATCTATTCCAGGGAAGGCCTTGTGTATTTCAGAAGGACAATGCAAAACCACATACTGCAGCAATTACAACAGCATGGCTTCGTAGTAGAAGAGTCCGTGTGCTGAACTGGCCTGCCTGCAGTCCTGATCTTTCACCGATTGAGAACATTTGGCGCATAATTAAAATAAAAGTCAGTCAAAGGAGACCCAAAACTCTCCAGCAGCTGGAAGCCTGTATTAAACAAGAGTGGGATCAAATTCCAATGGCTAAACTCAAGAAACTAGTCTCCTCAATGCTCAGACGCCTCCACTCTGTGTTAAAAAGAAGAGGGGATGCTACACCATGGTAAACAGGCCCCTATCCCAACTTTTTTGAGACCTGTAGCAGCCATCAAATTTGAAATGAGCTCATCTTGTGGATAAAATTGTAAATTTTCTCAGTTTCAACATTTGCTATGTTATGTCTGTTCTATTGTGAATAAAATACTGGCGGGTGTGATTTTAAAGTCATTGCGTTTTGATTTTATTCACAATTTACAATTTGTCCCAACTATTTCGGAGTAGGGGTTGTACATATACATAAATCAGTGGCGGTTGGTGAACGGGTGATAGGGGAGGCTCAAACCCATTCCTTGAAAATAATGATTGGTCATGACCTGTTTTCAATCATTCATTTAAATTACCATTACAAAAGCTCCGAAAACTCTCAACATTATCAGGCGTGGTCAGATTTCATTAACTCCTGTCAATTCTCACACGTTCCCCGTGAGTTTTAGTGGTATATTTACGTTCCCCTGCTGTAGTCAGCAATTATTCAATCAACGCATGTGTAGGAGATTCTCGCACGGAATTGAAGCCCTTGTGCATTCAGCGCATTGTGGCACGTTTGTGAAATGCACTACACTAATTAAAGTAGATTTATTTTGATTGAATTTGAAGTTACCTGATTGGATGCAGGAGGGGCGGAGCCATGGGTGGTGCTGGAGCTCTTCTAATGAGGCTCGCAGCTCCACCTCAGGTGCCAGGCATCGTTTCAGGAAGTCCACCAGCGCTGTACATAACAAAACCCTCACGATTAGACAGAGCAGACCAAAGGAAGCCTGAATTTTAGAGATTTGCACACAGAATCCAAAAGCTCCTGCAGACTGCACTCACGTGGGGACAGCTCTTCTGGGTATGTGATGATGCCCATAGTCTCAGAGTCTTCAAGTGTGTCATAGGGGAAGTAGCCACAAATGATGTTGTACAGTGTGACCCCCACTGACCACACTGTGGCGGGACCAGCCTGGTACGCCCCACTCCTGAACCACTCCGGCGGTGAAAATGCCAGTGTACCTAAGACAGAGGCAAAAGTACTGTCACCTATTGTATGGCAGTCCTGATATGAAAATGAATTCAAACTACAGCACAGAGCATATAACTGAAGACCACAATGGAAAAACTGGGCCTACGCTGTCGGCGGCAGACAGCAAGGGGTATATCCCCGAAATTCCCCAATCCTCGAAGCCCCCTTTGTTAGATTCCCCTTTACTAGACCTACAATATGAGCCAAATTTGAGGTCTGTGTAAGTGATCGTTCCAGAGACATGGTTAAAAAACTGATTTTTTCAATATATAGCGCCACCTGGTGGCAAACCTAGGAGCGCATACTTGCCCAAAATCAAATCAGTTCATCCTCTCTACCATATCTACCCATATGCTAAAAATGAGAAGCCAATGTAAAGTATGTAAAATCTGCGGACGCGGCAGGTGGGGCGAAACCATGATATCCCCTGACTATTTCAGGGATATAATGATCAGAGTCACATTTTCACGTTGTGGAGAAATGATTCATTAAAAATATAATAGTATGATCTAAGAAACAAAACACTGAAAAAATATTAAATATTATAATAATGTATAAAATATAAAATATCCAAAAATGCAAAATTTGGACTCTGATTGTTTTTCCTTTGTGGTCTTCAGTTGAAAACACTGATCTGCACGTCGAAATGTGTGTGTATTTCACTTCACTAATTTACAAGCAGAGAAGAGGGGACTTGCTATAATTTACTCCGAACGTCCCAAACGCTGATTAAAACCAGTAAACCCCCTCACTTACCAGCAAAGGAGGTTTATGGAGTGTTCTTCCAGTGTGTCCCAACTCCAAAATCGATCAGTGTGACACGATTCGTGTCCGTGTTAAGCAGGACGTTCGCTGGTTTGACGTCGCGATGGAACACCCCCCAATGCTGGCAGTGCAGGAGAGCGTCCAGGAGCTGCTGGATCACGACCCGAGCCAGCCGTTCATCCATCTTATTTTTAGCCGAACAGAAATCCGAGAGATCTCTGCAGGGCTCGGGCCGCTCCAGCACCAGCACGTAATATTGGGGCGCGTCAAACCACTCATAGAGCCTAATGTTGTTGGGGTGGCCGGTGTTGTGGCTCACCAGGCTCATGAGCCACACCTCCCAAGGAAACTGAAGAGAAAGTGAGCGAAATGAGCTGAGAGTGATTATTATCAGGCTCTAGCAGGCAGTTCAGTGCGAGCTGGGTGAGGTATAATGTGCCATTACCCACCAGCAGATGAGCTGTACTGTGCTGTTATCTATTAGCTGGGTGAGGTATAATGTGCCATTACCCACCAGCAGATGAGCTGTACTGTGCTGTTATCTATTAGCTGGGTGAGGTATAATGTGCCATTACCCACCAGCAGATGAGCTGTACTATGCTGTTATCTATTAGCTGGGTGAGGTATAATGTGCCATTACCCACCAGCAGATGAGCTGTACTATGCTGTTATCTATTAGCTGGGTGAGGTATAATGTGCCATTACCCACCAGCAGATGAGCTGTACTGTGCTGTTATCTATTAGCTGGGAGAGGTATAATGTGCCATTACCCACCAGCAGATGAGCTGTACTGTGCTGTTATCTATTAGCTGGGTGAGGTATAATGTGCCATTACCCACCAGCAGATGAGCTGTACTATGCTGTTATCTATTAGCTGGGAGAGGTATAATGTGCCATTACCCACCAGCAGATGTTATCTATTAGCTATAAGCTGCTGTTATCTATTAGCTGGGTGAGGTATAATGTGCCATTACCCACCAGCACCAGCAGATGAGATGGGTGAGATATATAATGTGCCATTACCCATCAGCAGATGAGCTGTACTGTGCTGTTATCTATTAGCTGGGTGAGGTATAATGTGCCATTACCCACCAGCAGATGAGCTGTACTGTGCTGTTGTCTATTAGCTGGGTGAGGTATAATGTGCCATTACCCACCAGCAGATGAGCTGTACTACGCTGTTATCTATTAGCTGGGTGAGGTATAATGTGCCATTACCCACCAGCAGATGAGCTGTACTGTGCTGTTATCTATTAGCTGGGTGAGATATAATGTGCCATTACCTGGGTGAGGTATAATGTGCCCATTACCCATCAGCAGATGAGCTGTACTGTGCTGTTATCTATTAGCTGGGTGAGGTATAATGTGCCATTACCCACCAGCAGATGAGCTGTACTATGCTGTTATCTATTAGCTGGGTGAGGTATAATGTGCCATTACCCACCAGCAGATGAGCTGTACTATGCTGTTATCTATTAGCTGGGAGAGGTATAATGTGCCATTACCCATCAGCAGATGAGCTGTACTGTGCTGTTATCTATTAGCTGGGTGAGGTATAATGTGCCATTACCCACCAGCAGATGAGCTGTACTGTGCTGTTATCTATTAGCTGGGTGAGGTATAATGTGCCATTACCCACCAGCAGATGAGCTGTACTGTGCTGTTATCTATTAGCTGGGTGAGGTATAATGTGCCATTACCCACCAGCAGATGAGCTGTACTGTGCTGTTATCTATTAGCTGGGAGAGGTATAATGTGCCATTACCCACCAGCAGATGAGCTGTACTATGCTGTTATCTATTAGCTGGATGAGGTATAATGTGCCATTACCCACCACCAGATGAGCTGTACTATGCTGTTATCTATTAGCTGGGTGAGGTATAATGTGCCATTACCCAACAGCAGATGACCTGTACTATGCTGTTATCTATTAGCTGGGAGAGGTAAGCAGACACGACAGTGAATAATGAAAAATGCCACTTTAGATTGTGGACAAACAGATCAAAATAAGACAAACATCTTTCTAATCAAGAGTCATTTTTCGGTGTTACTCACCCCAAACTGGTCCCACTCTGTCTTCGCCACCAATTTCAGGGCGACCTGGGGAAAGCGTCATGAGATTAAAAGGTGCAAATGCCACTATGCAAACTACTCGTGCTTTTACAGAAGAAATTAATGATGTAATGACATAGTGCACCGACTGCACTCCATAATTTGTTTAACACGATACACAATATAATCGTCCCATGAGTAACAAAAGGTCGCAAGTGACGTTCCTTATGAAACCTGTTTTTTCGTGGTGCAAAAAAACAGGTTTCATCAGGAATGTCACCTGCACCTTTGATATTCATGGGACGTAACGTGCAATAGGAGCTTCCATTTCTAGAGTTCACCCTACATGGGTAGAAACACACTCCTACCAGTTAAAAGACAGTTCTGTAACTATTGGCTTGCTGGTAGAGTGACTGTCATATAAATTATGGTGCACACTCTGTATATAATAATATAATCAACTGTACAAACAGTGCAGTGTGGAATTCGTGTTTTGTTTTACCATGAGGTACAAGACTCATGAAATATGCCAATATAAAAGGATACTTCTCAAGAAATATGGTATAGAAAACATATTTTAAAATACTATTTTTAGACGCCAGAAGTAACCATCTCTATGAGTTAAAATACTTCACAGGATGCATGTCCTCATCAGTGATAAAGTAAAGAACAAAATCATGAAAAGTTTGATCTGAGATGTTACTGCAGGAGAATAGAAGGAATCGTCAAATTGTAGTTTTAAAGGCGGCACCTTACAGGCAGTCCATCAGAGATGCGTTTCGCTGAAAACACTGAGCCGCATCCGCCCTCTCCCAGTCGCGATTCGAGCACATAAAAATCGTGTGCATGACCTACAACACAAACCAAGTATTGAATCCACGCTAAAAGAATTTAACAATTGTCCACTAGGTTTTGCCCAAAGCCCTCAAACCGATGTTTCCATCTTTACCTTCCCGTCTGCGCATCCAGCCGGGCACGAAGGGCAAGTCGACTTCCGCTGGCCGTTGCCTCTCCATTATCGGCACAAATGCCCTGTAAAAATCTTTACTTTTATAGATTCTCCAGTTTTTATTATTATTATTATTATTACAAGCCAATTTCCAGAAGAGTTGAGAAGGTGTATAAAATGTAACTAAAACCGAATGCAATGATTAGCAAATCATTTAAACCCTGTATTTTATTGAAAATAGAGCAAAGACAGCATATCAAATGTTGAAATTGAGAAATTTTGTTTTTTGAAAAGCATATGCTGATTTTGAATTTGATGCCAGCAACATATTTCACAAAAGTTGGGACAGGGCTACAAAAGACTGGAAAAGTTGAATGATGCCCAAAAAAAAAAAAATACACCTGGTGGAACATGTCACTGCAAATAAGGTTAATTGGCAACTGGTCAGTAACAGGATTGGGTTTAAAAATTATTTCAGACATAAAGATGGCAATGGCTTCACCACTCAGGGAGAGACTGCATTGGCAAATAGTTCAACAATTTAAAATTATGTTTCTCAATGTAAAATTGCTAAAAATGTGGGGATTTCATCATCTGCAGTACATATTATCAAAAGATTCAGAGCATCCAGAGAAATCTCTGTACACAAGGGACAAGACTGAAAACCAGTATTGAAGGGCTATTATCTACAGGCCCTCAGATAGCACTGCCTTCAAAACAGGCGGGATTCTGAAGTGGAAATCACTGCATTGGCTGATAAACACTTCTGTAAACCACTGTAAGTGAACACCATTTGTCCCTGCATCTATAAATGCAAGTTAAAACTCTGCCATGCAAATATTAAACCAAGATCCAGAAATGCTACGGCCTTCGCTGGGCCCGAAGTAATTTAAGATGGACTGAAGCGAAATGGGAAACTGTCCTGTGGTCTCACCAATCAAAAATCTGATATTATTTTGGGAAATGACAGAGGCTGTGTCCTCCTGGCTAAAGAGTCCAGCTTGTTATCAGTGCACAGTTCAAAAGCCAGCATCCATTATATAGGCATGGGCAACGCTCTGCATAAACTCTAATGTAATGCGTAACAGCTGAACTGGGGCGGTAAACAAGCCTCAGGAAACTTATAAAAAAAAGATGTAAATACCATTTTCATACAAAAAGAACACCATGGTTTGATTAAAAGCAACCTTTTCAATAGGATACCCGCATTTCATACATGAACTCTGCGTATTATGGCCAATAACGCGATTTGAACAGAGCTATTATTTGCCCGTTGGATGAATGCGTGACCTCAATTTGCGCCGTGTTTACAAACTTTCAAGTGCACGGCGTGGCAAAAATATCCATTTTGGAGGTAGATTTCAAATAGCCCGCGCTGACGTGATATCCCAGCTACGGCCCTGATTGACTTACAGCCATCTAATTTGAGAAATTATGAGTCTATTCGTCCAACCTAGACCTCCAGGGGATGTGAAATAAGTTCGACAGAAGTTGTTGAAGTTCGTCGCGAGTTCGCCGTGACTTCTTCTCAACAATAGCAAGAAAGGTGAGTGTAATTTCACTGTACCCTACATAGTTAGTTGACAGAATATCCTGTGACCCTATTTGTGAAATTTCAGTAAAATATACCAAGGAATAAACCAGCACCAGGCGTTCAAAACCTACCAGTGTTCTGACAAATTTTGCTACCTATCAAAATATGCCACCTCGCGAACACCGGTCACAAGATTCATTCACTTATACCCTTCAATTCGAGACTGCGAGGATGGAAATCTGAATAATCAATTAGGAAAAATTCTCGGCTCTCGGTAATTCTGTATATCGTTTAAACATTTTGTTAATCGGATTATGAAAGAAGACTGAAAATAAGCGCCCGCTTTTTTGTTTGGGTGTAAAAGCGCGTATTTAAAGGAGAATACATTGTATATTGATTAAGCATTGAACTCTGCATAAGTCGAACTGTTTTAATATTTGTTGATGACATTGCTTCGCCTCCTGGAAGCAAGTACGCAAATCTGCTGTCTAGTGAGCATTTCTGGTTCGATGTACTGAGTAATAACGCCATGAAACTTCAACTGGCCCGTCATTCTGCCGAATAGTCTTACTAAACTAGTTAATCGTCTGATTGCTAATCAAGCAAAGGGGAGGTTTCTGCCTCACCAAACTAACCCCCGACTGCACGTCACTGTGTTTTACTATGAATTATTCACAGTAGCTCATTGAAACTATCATGGGAGGAGGGTATATGGACATTATAAAAACAGTGTAAAGTTTTTTTTTTTTTTTAAATCACCACGGGTTATTGATGGGGGAACGTTTTCGTAGCAGTGGGAGGGCAAACAACTGCCGGCATCAGCGACTTCACTGCATTTTATATAGTAATGGGCGAGTAGCATTAATGTTTGCCCTCCACCGATAATTTTGACATTTTTGCAGGCCATTGATCCAAAAAAACTTCTCAGGCAACCCATTCATACCATTTTTTAATATCAATGCAAAACCTAATGTTTGTTGAACATAATTGGGTGAAATTCAATGCATTTTCCATTAAAAGGGCCTAGGGGGCGCTGCTGTACTTCAGAAAAGGGGTTGATGACTTTAGCATCAATTATTTCTGTTAGGGTACCCTAATGGATAATTTGGCCAGGTTTATTTCTGAGTAGACTGCATTTTCGAAAATGCCCTCAGGCTTCACCCCCCAATTTTCACAATGGGTTTTGTTGATAAATGCCGAAATCAGCCATTTTTGGGACCCTGTGGCTCTGAGACCCTTTCCTGTAAAGGCGTTGGACTTGTGGCAAACTCTTCGTCTGTGTCTTCTGTACTTACCTGCAAAAAATCATTAGAAAATAATAATAACTTTTTTCTCAGCAACTCAAGAAATGTTGTCATTTTATTCATTTGTATTGCCCATGCCTACATTATAGTATGGGGTGCAATATTGCACATGGCATAGGTAATTTGCACATCTGTATAGACGCCATTAATGTTAAACAATACATACAGGTTTTGGAGTTTCATATACTACCATCCAGACATCTTTGACAGAGAAGACCTAGCTAATTTCAGCAAAACACAACATTCTGCATGTATTACAACAACATGGCTGCGTAGCAAAAGAGTGCTAAACTGGCCTGCCTGCATTATGAAAAAAAAAATATTACAAAGGAGTCTGCTAAGAGTTGAAAGCCAATATCAAGAAAGAATAGGAAAACATTTTGCGTCCAAAACTATTGCAGTTGGTCACCTCAGTTACCAAACGCTATCAGAGTATTGTAAAAAAGAATAGGTGACGCAACACAGTGGTAAACATTGCCCCTGTCCCAACTTCCTTGAAACATGTTGCTGCCATAAAATTCAAAATGAGCAAATATTTTTCAACAAACATATATATTTCTCAATTTCAGCATTTTTTAGTCTATTATTATTAACAGACCAGTGAAAATAGCATGTTCGACCTGTAAAACACTAACTAGAGACACTCCTAGAGTGCGAACCTCTGCCAAGCGAAAGTTTTTTTTGCACCAGAGATCCCCAATCCGAAATAAGATACTCCCTTCATTTCTTCCCTCCACTCGAGTGAGCCCTCCGAATGACGTAGCAGGCGAGTAAGCTCTTCCGCGCGAGGGAGGGCAATAGAGGGAACTTCGGGGGAGGGTTGTGGGAAATCGGATTGGAACGACCATCGCCCCGTTTCTTCCGCACTTTGACATTTGTCAACAAGCCAACGGGCAGTTTGTGTTGCCATGGAGCCGACTGAGTTAGTTGCCTGTACGTTTCACCTTTTACAGTTTACGTGGACTCTGTATCGCATGTTTATGGCAAGAAGAAGACGGCGTGCTCGTTTGATTGCTGCGGCACTTGCGACTGTTTTATGGGAAAATAAAGCTGCTTTCACACCAGACGCGAAACAAATTTTTCGCACGACAGATTACATTCAAGTCAATAGGCTCGTTCGGATTGAACTGCCGGCTGACTGCGTAGCCAACGAGAACTGCCGCCGACTTCAGGGGAGGAGTATAAAAGGTCTGCCGTCAAGTCGAACACTTTCCCGTAGCGTCGGAAACATGGCCAATCTCGCGGCTTTTGCTTTGTTTGTGATGGACGAAATCGAAGACATTGTTGACCCAGTTTTCGAAAAACTTATTTATTTTTGTAGCGAATATCTTTGTTATTCCAAATAAAATATCTATGGGGTGAAGTAAAGTAAGTAAAGTAGAATTCATGTTCGTCAAATTTAACTGTAACAGACGTCAAACGCGTCATCCAAAACTGAAACCAATTAGATCCCTTTCCGTCGTCACAAAGGCGTATCCGTTTTGCCGCAGCCAGAGGAGAACAACTGCACCATTTGGCTGCAGACGCCTTGATCCCGCGAGGTCTTGTGGTCATGTGACAGGAAGATTTTACGTAGAAGGTCTGCAGCGCCGACGGAAGTCGAACAAAATTTCTAACCGGCGTGCATCACTTCCAGCCGGGTCGGCGCGGCGCCGCATAAAGTCAAACGAGCCTAATGCAAAGACGCCAGTACATGGCTGCAGCTATCACGGGGTTTGGAGAGCTTATCGCGCAACTTCGGCAAGATTCTCGCGTAATTTTTCGGGAATCCCGCCAAGGCGGCTTACTTGCTGACGTTCTCGAACGCACCCACTGTAGCCTAATTAGCTAGCAAACTAGACAGCTAGCTTGCTACACTGGCGTGCTCACAAATCATTAAGCAGTTTGTTATCAGTTTAACTCGTTAGCTAGCTAGTGAGTATTATAAAAGAAGCGAACTGTTCCCTTATTAGCATGTTAGCTGGCTAACTAGCTAAAATGACAACGAACTGTTTAATGACTAGTTCGCACACCAGTGTAGCAAGCTAGCCAGCTAACATGCTAATAAGGTAACAGTTTGCTGCTACTGTAATAATTGCTCGCTAGCTAACTAGCTAAAATGCTAACGAACTGTTAAATGACAAGCTTGCATACCAGTGTAGCGGGCTAGCCAGCTAACATGCTAATAAGGGAACAGTTCACTTCTACCATAATCGCGAGCTAGCTAGCTAGCCAAAGTGATGGCGACATGTTTAATGATTAGCTAGCACATCAGTGTAGCGAGCTAGCTGGCTAATTTGCTAATTATGCTACCACATGCACGCAGCCACAATTAAATTAATTGAATCGCGCTATTTCAACAGTGAGCTATATGATAATCTCGCAAGACTCGTGATTTGACGCGCATAGTCACGTGGGGGGACCACATTTGGGGACCAGATTTTACACACACCGGTGCAGAAAAAAAAATCGCTGGCGGCCATATTGTTTGACTGACGGCTGTCAAAATCAATCGTCCATCCTTGATGAAATAGCGACCCACCCACAAAATTTCAGAGATATCCGTTCATTACTTTTTGAGTTACCTTGTTCACAAGCAAACAAACAGACAAACCGATCACATATACCTCCTGCCAGCTTCGTTTGGCGGAGGTTCATTAATGAAAATATCTCCGTTTCCACAATGCCAGGTAGGTAGTGTATCACGATTTGGTCGACGGTGACTTATTTTAAGCAAAAACTTCACTTCATTAATCGCAAATTGAGATAGAAAATAGCCTTAAATGCGAATGTTCTAAGTGAACATGTAGCCCTCTCATGAAATTTCGGCTAAAATAGCCGCATTAGGATAATGCAAACTTTACATTACTATTAGGCTTTATATTTTCATATAAGTGAACAAATAAAACTCACGTATATTAATTCAGAATGGTCCACTTGAATGAAAGCCTTGCTTGAATCGCAGATCGTAACGATGCTTGCTAACCAACACTAAAAATGAGTTCTGAACTTGCCGCTTTTCTGACAGCTGCTTAAATACTGCATTAAATGCGTCGTAGAGGGGACTGTTCTTTCCTGATATCACAAAACACAGCGATTGTGTCGTCACAGAAAATGATGCGTTCGATCAGCTGAGAGGTACCTTCAGGAAAAAAAAGTCGCGTCATTTTCGTTAACTCTAGTGAACCATTTCGCAGAGATGGCGGATTGGGTACTGTCAGTAGTTGATGACAAGTAGTCGCGCAGATGCGTCTTGAATCCGTGTAGCATTCGTTTTTCAAAATAAAACAAAAAACTAAAAAACAAAAAAAAGACTTGTTTTCTCAGTATTCGTTTCCAAACCAAAAACGGATAACGACTCGTTTTTCCGATTTCCGATTTTGTGCATAAATGAAAAATGGAAAAAACGGATAACGAGAGTTTCATCCCATTTCGAAATTTACAGCGCTCTTTAAGTTGCGTGCCCCGTAAGTGAACTTGATAAGGCTGTGACTGGAAAGAGACCTCAGCAGTCTTCCCCTCTTCTACCCTGCGACCAGAGTTTAAAAAAAAAAAATCATATAAACAAATCAAATAGCCTGGCGTGCCGTACATAATTTACGAAGAGTAATGAGTGAATGAATAAATGAACTGAAGTAATTTTATTTGCGCCAAGAAAACTTAGGAAGAACTAATGTGGAATCACAATGAAATACAATTGAAATAAGATTGGTCCAGTTTCGCAATTTTTGTGGTCACTGGTTTAAATTGTGGTTTTTATGGCTTGAGTTCGTACGTGGGAGTGTTTTTTTAATATATATACACTATAGGCCAAAAGTTTGGGGCCACCCTCAGATTTTTAATGGTGCAACGTGACCACTTGGTTTTGGGGAAGGCATTTATACAGCATGTCTTCTTGTTACATAACATGATTTTATGTCACGAGGACGTGAACAATTTTAACACAAAGGCATTGGAACTCAGTTATAAAAAAAATTGTGGTCAGTGATCAATCAGTCAAGACAGCTTTAAAATGTGGTCTGAGGTATGGAATTCACCCAAAACCTATTGGCTGAAGTCACTGAAGTAATTTCATGAGCAAAAAAGAAGGAAAGAATAGTTGATGTGTGATTTTTATTAAAAATCTGAGGGTGGCCTCAAACTTATGGCCTGTACGTTCTGGTCCGACCCATAACCCGTCAGTGCAGATGTTGATGCCAGCGGACGTGGAGCTGCTCTATTTATGCACGCAGTTACACTATTCTATCACTAGATGGCACACCCGGATCAGTTATTGAATATTCACCAGCAAGCCGACCTTCAGAATATTTAGTCAGTGCTCTATTCGCTGAGAAGTGAAATTCCGTGACAGAAATTTACTTATGCCTGAAAACCTGTTAAAAAGGGTATTTTTTTGTTCATTCCAATGGTGCAACTCTTCATGTCGAAATACCGGCACAAGTATGTGAAAATTATGCCTAAAGGTGGGCATTTTACCATTGAACTCCAGGGTGCCGAACGAGTTGAAAAACTACAGTATGAAGTCATAGAGCACCAGTTTCAGTAAAAAGCCATAAAAACTAATTTTACCATCAATGTAAATCATTCTGCAACAGTTTGAAACCCAGGCATCAAAAGGAACCCGGTGTTAACCCCTTGAACGCTGAAAATGTTCTGTGTTTTTCGTTAGCATAGAGACTATTATTTGAAACAGCTCGTACACAGAAGCTATTTGAGATACAAAGTTGGACTTAAGGGGGAAATTATTAGAATTACTAGTCTTTCTGATGACCAAAACTGTTTGCAAATTTGTATTTGTGACAGCACAATATGAATTGCGCTTGCAGAGTTCAACCAAGTTTCAGTGGAATGGAGTCTCTTCTCACCTCACTGTCTTCAGTCAGTTTTCTATGGCTCCTGCACCACAACAGTGTTCCAGGTAACATTTCGTATGCATGCAGTATAAAGCAAAACAGTGACAAAAGGATCCTCACAGGAAGAAAAACAAGGAAGCCTGATATAAGGAAATTGTTGTTTAATTTATTTCTGATTCAGAATAAAATACTGTTGTGATGGGTTGCTAAATTGATCAATGCAAAGATAAACAGTAACAGTCCAGTATCACTAGCAAGCAGCCATGTATATTTCATATTTTCATATTTCACTTCACTCCTCAGTATTTTCACACGAAACACAAGAACAGAGGTCAGTACACCTGACTGTACTCTTGTGACACCTGCACTGCTTTGTTGCACACCTGGACGTTGCACAGTGACAGGATTGATGTTCCAGGAGGCACTGTGGTGCCAAATCTCCAGTGTAGCACCTCGGAGCTATGATGTCATCACGAACCACCCATCCATGCCCAGCAGGATCAGAAATGTCCAAAATCTGACAGAGGGCCTGTCTGTTTAGATATGTTTGGTAGTTTGTGCGGAGAATATGCTGCTGCAAAGCATCTTGGCAAGGGGGTAGTCTCTGCTCGCTCAGTGATTTAGTACAGAATAGTCTGTACCGTACATCATTGATAGATGTAACATTTACAAAAATACAGATGGCACACAAACCCTTCCAGTCCATCCCTAATTTCATTTGTCAAAATAGTGATATGGCTAATTTATCCCCATGACTCATTATTCAATGGTTAAATGTTTTGCCTATTTTAAGCAGCTCTGTCATCGATTGATCGCAAAATAGTGATATGGCTCATTGGTCCCCATGGCTCATCGGACCCCAGTCTCCCCTTCTGTATGGTTATAGGTATTACAGTTAAATGATGCCAACATGATGTCCTTCAAATCAGTATCACCTGAAATTACAAAATAGAGTTCATTTTGTATTCACGTGTTTCAGAGTAATGATGAAATTTTATGTTGTCACAAAATTTGCATTACACTCCTGACAATTTAATAGCTTTAAAATGCAATATTTCAGAAAGTATCCATCCGATACTGCTGATATTCGCAAAGTATGTGCTTCCAAGTTCCATATATTTCGGACCTAACCAATATTACATAACCTGCACATAACCGACACCAATATTTCCCTGAAATAGAAAGAATATTCTTGTCAAAGTGAGAATATAGTGAAAAATTCAGCTGGAGCCTTTTTTTTTTTTTTTTTTTTACTCAGGCCAGAAACAAAATTCTTTTTTGTTAGATTCTGTTGGTCAAGACCAATCAATCCATGTAAGCCACACCCATTTTTGTATTTGCAAACCATTTTGAATTGTTTGTGAACCCTTTAATTTTTATCTCCTCCTAAGCAGTGAGATCAATTCACACAAAATATAAGGGCGTGGCCTATATTGATGTAAAGAGCTGTAGCTCCATAATGCAATGTCCAATCATCACCAAACTTGACATCACACATCTACAAGCCATGCAACTTCTTTGTACTGGATGTGGTTTAAATTATTTTGTGGGTGGCGCTATAGCAAACAAGTGGTCCTAACTCCGAAACAACTGTGTGAGCCAGGGGCTGCGTCTGAAAAGTCTTTTTTGCTTAGGGAAGTTCCTAACTCCTAAAAAATGATCCAGAAATAATTACGTGGCAGCCATGGTAAGTGGATTTGAATTCTTCAACTGTTAAGGAAAGGTGTCTCAGTGCTTCCTAATTTACCACCTTTAGCATAGGGAACACAGAACCATCCTTTTCGTAAAGAAAGGAGATACAGCTATCCCACAATTCTGCGCAGCAGCAATATTTAAAGCGGCGACCACTCATCCGGCCAATCGCGTAAAGAAACGTATATGATGGGCAGGGGACTCATGATCACGTTGCCTAGTGTAAGTGCATTCAGATTCTCTAATTAACGCAGTCTTCTTCCTAAGTCGTTAGGAATTCCCTTAAACACCTTTTCTTTCCCTTATGACGTTTTCCACAAAGGTTAAAGAAAAGTGGTTAGGGATTAGTGGATAGGCAATAATTTTTTGACTATTCGGACGCAGCCAGGGGCGCAGGTATGGAACGACAACAACAGCCCCCCCCCCAACACCTACACCCAGTGTTCTCCATTTAATTTTTCAATGACCGGGCGGTAGATTGCGTTGTTTTGCAAATGGGTGCTGCCCGTTTCATTTTGTTGAGCGGGGGGATGCGTTTTATTGGGCTGGGCCGCGAATATCGGCCAGGCCCCCATAAACACGAATGTCGCTGAGTGAGTGAGTGAGTGAGTGAGTGACTGGCTGACTAGCTGCCTGAGTGATCAAGTTTAACAACTGGCTGGCCGGTGGGGAAGAAGTTAAACGATTGGTTGGCCGACGATTGGCTGGCTGGCTGGCAGGCCGGGCGGTGACGTCATTGGTATTTAATATGTTTAAATGTACAAGGGCGCCTGCCTTTTGCAGCACTTCCGGTGGCGGCTGCAGACTTACAGCATTCTCAATGTAACAGTAACTTTAAACAGTAAAAATTAAGACCGATAAATAAAAACATGAATTGGGTTAAAACTGTTTTGTACAATCTTTCTCTAAAACCTTTTTTAGAAAATCTGGGTTGAATTTTTTTTTACATTTTTTATTATGTATTGAGGGAACGCTTTCTCAAGGAAGCGGAAGGCGCCGACGGAAACGCAGTGGGAAGCGAAAACGGTGAACGACAGCAAGCAGAGAGTGATATCTGTTTTTCCCCTCCAAACAATATTTAAAAGAAAACTAAAGTAACTGATACAAACACTTGCGTTACTCGTGGACGCAAGGACAGTGATGAAAATAACATTACAGATGATAGAATTAAGCAACAATACTGTCACCGCAATAGCTTGCACCGAGCACCAGTTAGTTTGTCGCTCCAGTGAAGAGCATCAGCAGTGGACCATTAACTTTAGCGCTGCCGTGCACTTGGGATCCCCCCAACCAAGCATTGCATTTCCTGGAAGAAAATTCGGCACGGTGTTATTTGACAGATCCTTTCAATGAGGTTTGTTTGAAAAATGGCAAAAGTTGCATTGTGCTAAGGAAACCAACGGTATTCTTTGATTTATCTGCACAACTACGGTGATAGTTTGTTTATTAAGGGGTGATTGAGCAACTGGGAAAAGGCAAAAGAAAAACTTGGTCAGCATAAGTTGCCAGGCCTGCACTCTGATTCATTACATGTGTTCACTATGATTTAAGTACCTCTAATCAGCGCTATGCTGTCGGAGTTTGCAGCTTGGAATCAACATACTGCTAGGACAGTGTTGTAATATTTATTCAGATGTGCTAAATTCCTGGGCCATGAAGGAATACCGCTCAGAGGGCACAGTCATCGTGCGTACTGCGTCAGCTTATGTTTGAGAGAATGCACTCGTTACCGAAAGCTTGAGAATGGCTTTCACGTACCCGCAGTAAAAAGATGAAAATAAAATAAAATCGCCGGTTTCGGAGCATTTTAAGAATGCTGGTGATGAGCCTAAAGGGAACGATTATCAGGCTATCATTATTTTATGCCTTTTATGGGATTAGCCTGCTGCCTGGATGTATTTCTGTTGGCGGAAGTGATAAGTTACATTCAGATAGTTGATTGAATTAAAAAGTAAGTCCTTTATAATGCGATGAATCACTTTATTCAAATTTAGAATTTTGTCCGAGGATTATTTGTTTATTTTTGGGACTGTGCACCTCGAGTAGCTCATAAAACGGCACATGATGGCTAGGCTTACGAAGTCAGGTCCTTCTGCACCAGTGTTTCATAGGGTGCGACAGGAAGAGGTTTCTGTTTTAAATATAAAAAATGCTGAAATGGGAGATGGGATTCAGAGAAAGGGAAAGAATTGCGTATCAAACCTCCACTTTTTTCGGCTTTTTACTCGCCAGAATGATTTTAAAAGGGGCACCCTTTAGGAGGGAGAAGGGAGGTTTATAATTTCAAATTAATATTTAATATCTTCAATGCGCACCCTTTTCTTGGGCGCACATTCTCAGACAGCACTTGGCTGCCCAGCCAAATACTAGGTTGCACCTACTCTTGTTTCGTTGATATTGCGCACTCAATCGCGCGTCTTCCAGTACTCTTTAAATTCTATAATCTTGTAAATATCATAATCTTGTATCTTTATCTGCTTCTGGCCAATTGTTTTGGCACCCCCCTTCGCGTAGCGCCCCTATGCACTGCATAGATTGCATACCCACTTTTTGCGCCACTGGCACTGAGCATGCATTAACGGTGCCAGTGGGGCTTGCTACAGCCTTAGTCACTGGTGTTAAGACTGTTTTCTGTCGTGGAGTCAAGTCGGGACTGATGAAGTGACACACCAATGACCACTTTCCAATTGAAAAGGCTTTTATTACAATGCGCAAGGGAGGATTCATAGCGTCCGACATAGCATTCGCAGTGAATCTTAACACACTGTTCACATCTCGGGGTTTAAGTACAAGATCAGTGGTAGAGCAAGTGGTGGATGTAACACCTTCCCTTAGACATCCAGCCACACTTACAGGATGTTGATATTACCTTTGATCCTGTACCTTCCTTCTGAGCGCAATACACCAATTACCAAGTGTGAGCAGGTGCCCCCCACTGTGGGAGGATATTGATGTGAGTGTGTATGAGTGAGGGGAGGGGGCTGGGAATGAGTGTGTGTGTGTGTGTGTGTGTGTGTGTGTGTGTTGGGGGGGTCTGTGTGTGCTGAGAGAAAAACCTTAAACCAGTAGCTGAATCCTATCATTCCCTCATTTTGTATTGGTGGTGAGCTAAGGTCCCACCCACCATGATTTATACACCGGTTAGGCCACCATTTGCAAGGGAATGGGTCAGATTAGCAAATGTTAGACAGTGCTGTACATTCCTGATTAGCCTATTTAATTTATAATACATATAAATAATGAAAACAAAGCTTACAATACTAAGTCCCCAGACACCCTGGGATAGTACCACCCAAAGTCGTCCCCAGGGAACACTACTCCCAGAAATGTTTGTACCTTTTAGTCAGTGGGTCACAGTTGTTGTTTTTTGCTGCAGTATGATATTCTGTCAATTCTGTCAGAGACCGCATCAGAGCTCTCTCAAAATAATTATTGTGGTCCAGCACCCAGCTCTCCAAGGCTGGAACAGAAGTGTTAGCGGTGACACCGGGAGCGACTAGAATGAAAAGCGCTGAAAAGCAACCCTAGAGCATGATACTCCCGCCACCGTGTTTGACCGTTGGGACAGTTTTTCTCGGGTTGAACACTTTACCTTTCTTACGCCACTTTGACTTCTCCAACCCAGACACACAAGAACTAGTCTAGCCTTCGCAAAAGCTCATCTGGATGAAGATAAAAGCTTCTGGCTGTTATGTTATGGACAGATGAAACAAAGATGGAGCTGTTTAGGCACAGAGATGGGGCTTTTATTTGGCATAAGAAAGGTGAAGCTTTCGACCTGAAAAACACGGTCCCAACGGTCAAAAAAGGTGGCGGGAGTATCATTCTCTGGGGTTGCTTCTCAGCGAATGGGCCCAGACACCTTGTTAAAGTGAATGGCATCATGAATCAGGACCAGTATATCCAAATCTTCAGTGAAAACATCAAGCAATCCGGCGAAAAACTTGATCTTGAGCAGGAATGGATCTTCCAACAGGATAATGATCCAAAACACACGGCCAAATCCGTCAAGAAATGGTTAGTGGACAACAAAGTGAACGTTTTGGAGTGGCAAAGCCAGAGCACCAACCTCAATCCTATCGAGAATCTGTGGAGGGAACTGAAGACCAAGGTCATGGCAAGGAAACCTTAAACCTTAAGGACCTGGAGAAGTTTGCAAAAGAAGAGTGGGCCAAAATCCCCGTGGAAACATGTAGAAACCTTGTGATCAACCACAGGAAGCGTTTGGAGTCTGTAATTGTGAATAAAGGCTTTGCTGTCAATTACTGAGAAAAGGGTATGAATAATTCTGGACATGGCATTTTTTGTAAATCTGTCAAATAAAATACCAAAAAGTATTGTATTTCTCAAAAAATTGTTTACTGTAATTCTTACAGCCTGATGTCAACCTACTGTATCATTTGTGCAAGAATAAATTTGATTTGTCAAAAAATATCTCGAAAAAACCCAAAAATGGGTAGGGGTATGAATAATTTTGGGCATGACTGTAGGTACTCCAGTTTCCTCCCACAGCGCAAAAAAAAAAAAAAAATGCATTCTAGGTGAACTGGTATGAGTGTGTGAGTTAATGGTGTGTGAACCCGAGGGCAGATTGGTGAGCTGTCCAGGGTGCGATCCTTCCTTTCGCCCACAGTTGCCTAGGGTAGACTCCAACTCTCCTGCGAATTTGATGAGGAAGAACCGGTTGAGATAATGGGTGGATGTTACACCAATATAACAGACTAATCTATCAGAATAGATTGAGAAGTCCGGAGTCGTAATCGGCATGCATTATAAATGAAAACTGGCCAAACCTGATAATGTTGAGAGTTTTCAGAGTTTCTGTAATGGTAATTTAAATGAATGATTGAAAACAGTTCATGACCAATCATTAATTTTAAAGGATTGTTTGAGCCTCCCCTGTTGCCAGTTCACGAGCCGCCCCTGATATATATATATATCATATATATACAACCCCAATTCCGAAATATTTGGGACAAAGTGTAAATTGTGAATAAAATCAAAACGCAATGACTTTCAAAACACACCAACCAGTATTTTATTCACAATAGAATAGAGATAACATAGCAAATGTTGAAACTGAGAAATTTTACAATTTTATCCACAAACGAGAACTCATTTCAAATTTGATGGCTGCTACAGGTCTCAAAAAAGTTGGGACAGGGGCCTGTTTACCATGGTGTAGCATCCTCTCATCTTTTTAACACAGAGTGGAGGCGTCTGGGCATTAAGGAGACAAGTTTCTTGAATTTAACTATTGGAATTTGATCCCACTCTTGTTTAATACAGAATTCCAGCTGCTGGAAAGTTTTGGGTCTCCTTTGACGGACCTTTCGTTTAATTATGTGCCAAATGTTCTCAATCGGTGAAAGATCAGGACTGCAGGCAGGCCGGTTCAGCACACGGACTCTTCTACTACGAAGCCATGCTGCTGTAATAGCTGCAGTATGTGATTTTGCATTGTCCTGCTGAAATACACAAGGCCTTCCCTGGAATAGATGTCATCTGGAGGGGAGCATATGTTGCTCTAAAACCTTTGTATACCTTTCATCATTCATGGTGCTTTTTAAAACATGCAAGTGTCCCACACCATATGCACTAATGCATCCCCATACCATCAGAGATGCTGGCTTTTGAACTGAACGCTGATAACAGGAGGGGTGGTCTTTCTCCTCTTTAGCCCGGAGGACACGACACCCATGATTTCCAACAAGAATGTCAAATTTGGACTCGTCTGACCACAGGACACTTTGCCACTTTGCTACAGTCCATTTTAAATGAGCCTTGGCCCACAGAACATGGCGGCGCTTCTGGATCCTGCTCAACAATGACTTCCTTTTTGCATGATAGAGTTTTAGGTGGCATTTGTGGATGGCACGGCGTACTGTGTTTACAGACAGTGGTTTCTTGAAGTATTCCTGGGCCCATTTAGTGATGTCAATGACAGAATCATGCCGGGGAGTGATGCAGTGGCGTCTGAGGGCCCGAAGATCACGTGCATCCAGTAAAGGTCTTCAGTCTTGTCCCTTACGCACAGAGATTTTTCCAGTTTCTCTGAATCTTTTGATGATGTTATGCACCGTCGATGATGAGACCTTCAAAGCCTTTGCCATTTTATTTTGAGGAACATTGTTTTTAAAGTATTCCACAATTTTTTTACGTACCCTTTAAGGTTTGGAGAGCCTCTGGCCATCTTTACTTCTGAGAGACTCATCCTCTCTAAGACATCCCTTTTATAGCCAATCATGTTACGCACCTGATGCCAGTTAATGTAATTACTTGCTAAATGTTCTTTCAGCTGATTCTCTTATATATTAATTGCTTTTTCAGCCCTTGTTTGCCTGTGTCCCAACTTTTTTGAGAGCTGTTAGAGCCAGAAAATTTGAAATGAGCTCATTTTGTGGATAAAAATGTAAAATGTCTCAGTTTCAATATCTGAAATACTATCTATGTTCTATTGTAAATAACATATTGGCTCATCCGATCTGAAAGTCATTGCATTTTGAGTTTATTCACAATTTACACTTCGTCCCAACTAATTCGGAATTGGGGTTGTATATATATACAGTATATGAGGAAATATATACACACACAGGCATACATACAGGGGTCCAGGGGGCCTCACATTGTAAGCACCAAGGGGCCCAGGGGCCTTGCATTGCCAAGACTGTGGATTGGGGCCCCCTGTGGTTAGCTCATGCTATAAGTAGCCATAAGTAAGTTAATGTATTGTGTACTGAGGACCATGGCATTCAACTTCTCACAGAAGTCTTCGGCCTCATGACATGAGCGGCCTGATGCTCGGAGGCCCCTTGGCTGTCCGAGGCCCTGGGGCACTGGCCCCACTGGCCCAGTCTAAAATCCAGCCTTGACAGAGGCACACCACAAGTGCTGCCATTAGGTGAAGGCAGAAGTGTGCCTATGCCAGTTAGCTTGGAAAACAGTTTTTAAAAAGTTTATGAATTTCCCTTTTTGACATCCAAGAATAGTATAACTTGACCTGAACATAGCATATAAGGTTCCCATTAAACAAGAATTAAATGGACATGAACTATCAATGACAGGAAGAAAGAAAACCCCAAACCAAAGCTTGTTTCTCCTGAAATAGTTCCTTGAAAGGCAAAAATCAATGTCACTAAGTCGAAAGAAAGACAGCCAGATCCTCTGATGGAAAGGACAGATTTCAACCCCCAAATCCAATCCACAGCTGTAAAAACTTGTTGGTTTTCTGTGTGTGAAACAGCTCCCTGCAGAATAAAAGCCCATATTGTTATGTGGTCACTAAGAGGGAGGGATCAAAGGAGATTGTGCTGATTGGTGGACCTGTGGATGTCCAAAGGTGTGAGAAATGGCAAACTGTCTTTCATGAAGGAGGGCAATTGTGTATCAAAATGCCATTACGCTATTAGGAGCAGAGCTAAGCAGTGGAATTTTCATGAAGAAATTAATGGATTTAGTCTCTTTCTAATGAGACCAAACATGGATAGTATGTCGGAGGAAATGAAGCTCAGTTATCAAATGCCTCTGAAAAGTTTACTACTCCTCCTAATAACATAAGTGGTGCGGACAAATCTTGGGGGACATTCAGGGGTACAAAAATCAAACCAATAATATAAAATATATTAAAAAGGGGACCTTCTCTTGTCTTGTTGGTGGTAGGAAGGTTGTAACAATGGTGTTCTCAATAGTTTTAGGAATTGGAGGAGTGTAAACTCATCGTTAATGACCATTTGCTTCACTTTCATGGCCCTTAAAGGGTGTTCTTTGGGATGCCTGCAGGAGAGATAGAACAGACAACATGTCAATAGTTATGGGGGGACATAACCCTTCACCATTCTAAGAAAATGCACAACTCATGACTAAGCAAATTATTCTGTCGATTTAAAGTTAGATTGAAATCACCAAAACTAAACACTAGTTACCCAACACAGTCCAGGTTGTAAACAGAGGGAGAATTACAGCACAAAGACGCTAGGCAGAGACAAGGTCACAAAACAGGCAGAGGATCTAAAAACCAGAAGGCAAAAAGACACCAAGGACAATCCTAATTCAAAAACCTGGGACAAAGAAAAAAAATGGCACAGGAAGACAATACTCAGAGAGGCTTGTGAGTAAATGCAGGAATATGGAGACGGACTCACCCTGGGAAACTAAAGCAGAGGGCTCAAGCACTTACAGAACTAATCAAAGGAGTAAGGGGCAGGTGAGCTGGCAGGCAGACAAGCAAGTGAGCTTACAAATGGGGAAATGGAAAACAATCAACAAACATAGTGTGGAGGGTAAGGCTGATGGAACAGAGACTCAATGGAGACTATCTGAGACAAACAGAACAATGAAAAACACTCAAATTCACAATATTAACAAACCATAACTAGGCACAACTAACAGAATAATAACCCTGACAGTTTTCAAGGTTTATTATAATTAACTGTGCTGAGTATCATCTTCTCAACCTCGCAACTAGTCTGCAAGTATGTCATTGGGTAGTCAGTATATTGAACCTGAAATGACAGGGCACGGGGCAATTCGCAACATCATTGTACTGATTCAGGCCTTTGTAACACCTGCACAGTAGTACCTGTGTACTAGGAAATCTTGAAGGCCAGATGTTTCACCATTGGCTTATAGTAAATTCTGCAGGCATTGTCAGAGTGAAGACTTACTGCAGTTAAACTGGTTTGCCACCCCTCTGCAGTGCCAAGTTCACATTACCTGGCTTAAGTGACTCAAAGCTTTTTTTTTTTTTTTTTTTTTGCCTTAATTATGACACAGATTTGATGTTTTCAGAGCTGTATGGAAACAGAAATCCGATCTTATACACAATCTTCAAATTGCAATTGAACCACAGTAGAAAAAAAGAGGTTACACTGCACACAATGTGGTAACTTTAATGTAATTTATTGATTAAAAGGTTGGCAACGCGTTTCACCACACGGGCTTCATCAGGCTCATAACAGTCAGTTCCCACTGAGGCACCGAACCCGACATAAGCCCTTTTTCCATCAGTTTTTCAAGCGAATTAACTCTACAGTCGAATTATTTTTTAGCGACATGAGAAACGTCAGAACGGTTTTCCATAAACAGAACGATTCTAGCGAATTAAAATGATGTCACAATGCCCCGAGTTGAAGCGCATTTTTCTGACCCACTAGATGATTTTCCATCAACAATGTAGCGAATTAGAACCTTCTGAGAAAGTTTGTGTAGCGCAGAGGTCGGGAAAACTGGGGCTCGCCAGCCGCAGGATCTTTTGTTGCTCTGCCGGGGCTCTCGGACGACAAAAAAATAATATAATAAATAAAATAATAAGCTTGCAATCAAGGGATAAGCCCAGGCCTAGTAGAAGACTAAAATAACAGTCAATACTACTTATATTAAAATGACAAGGCTTTATGGCAAATACGTAGGTCTATCTGAGTAGAAAATGTATTAAAAAAAAACTGTTGAATAAAAGGCAAGGCAGTTTTATTTGTATTTCTTACATCAAGACATTTCAATGTGCTTTACAGAGAAAAAAAAACAACAGTATAACTGAAGAGAGCATAGACATAGAATAAAAGTAACTAAGTTAAATATCCAAAATTTTTCTTGTAACACTTTTTTATGTGGCTCTTCTGAGATTAAAAAATTGGCTAATCTTTCCAGCGCAGCAAACATTTATCAAGTTATTTGGCAAGAAAATTCATTGGCTGTCGTTGCGATGGATATATCGTGAATAATAAGTGAACGTTAAATGGCTATTATCGATCTACCTTAACATGACACCTTCGGCAGCTATAATCAACTAGCCAAGGCGGTCGTCTCAAGAATATAGCCCACTTCAAATTAGTAACCCTTTGCGTTAGCCTAATTTATACACAAGATTTCACGACTGCATCTGACGTTATCAATGAGATCCATGTCACACACGCCATAACTTTTTTAAAGCCAGCGTCATTGATACGCAACTCTGTTTTATAATAGACTGGTCTTACACATGAAAATGCAGTACAACAAAATTTGGGCTGTAGATGGGGTTATTGGCTCATTTATGGAAAGTTAAACTTCCACTGACCTGAGTACTGAGGATATGTGTAACACCTAACGTCCCTGACTATTTTCAAGCTAATGGCCCATTCACACAGGGGCGGAGCAGAAAAGCGGCACGGATTTGCGGAATATCGCAGCATGAAAATTCCGCGTTAAACCATTCACACCGAACTCGGTGCGAAATTTCGCGTTCTTGTGTTCCAATTCCGCACAGCGGAAAAACAAATTCGCGAGTCATAATTTAACCTAAATGAACCATGATAGCAGCAGCAGCGACGATGACATTGTTTGTATGTATCTGAACCATAACGTTAGCCTCGCAGTCTACTTTTGCACTGACATAGCCAATGAACGTTTTCCCTATTGATGTCCGGACCTGGGGCTGTTTCAATAAACTTAACTTGTCCAACCCAGACGAAGCTGCCTCATAATTTACACCGCAGCGACGCACAGCCTCGTGATTTGGTGCACAAATATTCAACATATGTAAACGTTAATCGACAAAAAAAAAAACCTATGATTAGCTAGATCTCTAACTACCATGAAAAAAGTAAACTAACTGCACACATAGCTATAAGATGTCACGTTAAATTTCAGTGTTAACTGAAAAAAGCCATCTAGCTAATCAAAAGATTTGAATGCTGTGACATCAATAAAAACAAATCATTTCATTGGCTAAAAGTACAATTTCGCAGGCGGATTTTCGCAGAAGCATAAATCCATACAGATGTTTTTTCTGCCGCACAGAAATTCCGCCTTGGTGTGCAAGTTTACACTAGAGCCCATGGAATTAGCTCCAATAAAAATCCGCGCGAATAATCCGCACGGAAATCCGCGTTTGGTGTGAATGGGCCTTAAAGGAGAAAAAAAAAAAAACATGCTGAAAAAATAGCGACCTGACGCCATACATGGATTGCATTTCTCCTCATAGCTAACCACAGGTTAATACCAATACTTCGCCTGTTTTGTGTATGATTGTGAATATGCTGTTGTTTAGAAAGCGCACTCGGTCCATAGACTGACAGATGTCCGGATGCTAGGCTAACGTTAGGCAGTCCCTGGTTAAATCATCAAGGCTAATTTTAACCAGCACAAACGAAGCGAACCTCATCATATCGCCCAATAATCTGATTTGAATCTAATTTTGCAAGGTTACCACTGGAAATGTATACTTGCTCAAGTGGCACAAAATGATCACTATCACAAATACCACATAGTTTCAGCTAGCTACTGCTCACCTCCTCATGTGAATGAATACTTTATTATGCTAAGCTTAGCTGATGTAACATTAGGCTCATTCAAGATGAGCCAGGTCTGCGCAGATTCGACCACCGGCGATCGGCGCACAATGCATGCCGGTTAGTTTTGTGTCCGACTTCATCCCGCCTTGCTCTGACGTATTACAAAAGTGGACGGCGATAAAATCGCGACAGCGAGGCGGCCGCAGTTTTTAGAGCCAGGCGCGGCAGTTGTCCTCCACTGACTGCACTGCCTGGCACTAACCTGATCTAACTGCTGATTGGTTTAGAGGTTGGCTCAACAATATGACGATTTATATACACTCTCTACTTTTGTTGAATGGGAGAGAGTTCGATTTTATCTGTCAGATTTGAAGGTTTAGTCTGGTTACAGAGAACTTATGGTTGATGGTGATGTTTAATTGGGATTCATGTCACAGATCATGAACTGAATATAGTCTATTGTATGTTAACACTCCACAGTTTTAATTATTGAAGAATTTAGCAGCGCAAATATTTCTGGTAAGTGGGATGTGAGGATTTTTATGGGGGGGGGAGACCTCGGGTGAATACGATGTACGTATTTCTGTGACTTCCTGAATATTCTCTCAAGGCTACTGGTAACTGTCCAACTTGATTGCAGCTTGTTGTCACCGCCCCCCGCAGCAGCCGCCTGCTCTCGTTTACTTTCCAGGCGAGGCGCAGTTTATCTCGAATGAGCCTATTATCTTCACCGAACCTATTTGCTTCCTACGACTGTCACCCTGGCTTATTGTCTGCTATTCAGTGATGGCTAGGACTGAAAAAAATGGTAAACGATACACAAGACATTCTTTGGGACTTAACATTGTACAGGATTGCATGTCACATCTAGCAAGCTTTACTAAAATAAAGACAACGGCTGATGTCTTTTTTATTTAGTCATCATTCTTCTGAAGTTGGGCGATAGGATCATTCCTGAGGTGAACTGAACTAAACTGCGCGAGACAGAAGACCGCAGAGACGGCACAACAACATTCGAATTCTCGTTACCAATGCGCATGCGCGACATTCTACATCACTTCAACCCTTTTCCATCTCTTCTATGTCGATAAAACTTTCCCAAAACCACCTCTGCCGTTTTAATTAACTTAGCGCGACAAAATCCGCCGTTAAAAGCGATATAAATCTTTTTTCCATCACAAATGTCGACTAACTTTTGATGCGCATCATTTTAGAGCGAATTATCTTTTTGATGGAAAAAGGGCATTGGCCACTTTCAGTAAAGTTGTTGAAAGAGATATAGCAGCATTGGTGGACTCCCAGCGGAGTCCAAGAAAACACAATGTCAGTATAATGGAAAGAAAAGCACTACAAGAACTGCAGTCTAATCCTAAAATCATTATCAAGCAGTCTGATAAAGGTGGCTCCATAATTGTGATGAATACGACCGATTATGTCAAAGAAGCTATGAGGCAATTAAGCAATACCACTTTCTATCAGGTGCTGTCCAGTAATCCCACCGAAAGATTTGTAAATGAAAGAAACTGCATCCTAGATGATGCCCTTACCAATAAGTGGATGACTGAGAAACTGTTTGATTTCCTAAAAAATGACTTTCCTACAACTCCAGTACTGTACCTTTTACCGAAGATCCACAAGTCTTTGGTCAACCCTCCGGGGAGACCTATTATTTCCAGTAATGAGTCACTCCTGGAACCCTTAAGCCAGTTTGTTGATTTTCACATAAGAGACATTGTTGAAGCACTTCCTTCTTATGTCACAGATACTGGTGATGTCCTGAGGCAGTTAAAGGCAGTTTATGGCCTATTATTTTCACGTTCTTTTTGCTTCCAGATGTGCCACCTAGTGTGGAGAGGCAGGACTACACCCCCTCCCACACTTTTTCCTCTTTCACTACCCTCCCTCCCCTTACGTAGGGATCAGAAGTAGGCAGGATTTTGAAGTGGTATTGAATTTGGTATATTTAACAATGTTTTATATATTTTTCAGCTTGATATTTTTATTGATTGAGCCCTATGATATTTTGACATTTTGAAATCATGAGATTTAACTGCTAATGTGTAGGTATTTGTAATTGATGCTAATTGGCTCCGATTAGCCCCTTGTCAGCTGCAGCTGATTCCACTGATTGCAGAAGCAACTTTAAAAACCAGCTGATGTGGACTGACTGTTATGAGCCTGATGAAGCCCGTGTGGCGAAACGCGTTGCCAACCTTTTAATCAATAAATGACATTTAAGTTACCACATAGTGTGCAGTGGAACCTCTTTTTTTTTCTACTGTGGACTTCCTTCCTGACACCACTGGCACCAATGTGAAGTTTGAGCTGTGCAGGGCAATCTACTTTTTTGGAATTGAACTACTTTCATATGTGGTCCAAGAGCAGATGCAAATCCGGCACGTGGCCGTGCAACAGGTTAAATCGGAACCCATGTGGCTTTTTGTCTTTTTCCTTATAGCCTATCCATGCCCTTAATGCAGTTAAAAACTTAAACAACTTGTCATTTGGCTTTTTATTGCCTCCTCACCCTCATCAGGTACAGCTGACAAACTGTTTGTTGTCCTCCAGGGCTAAATTCCATCCATACATTCACTACAAGCGCATCAATCTTCTGTTTGGCACAGGTTTCAATACCATAAGTGCTCTCACAAATGTGACTTTTTTTCTGTTGATGAGGCAGATGACTCATGCAAAAACTTATCAATGTGCACAAGCCTGCCGTTTCGGAGGGCAGATGTATTAGCTTTACAGAATGATACAGGTCACTGGAAATTATGAATCTGAGCCATCGAGATAGACCAAATTGATCCAAGAAAAAAATCGGGATTGAAGAACGAGGCTTGTCATTTGACTGCGGCGTAGGACTCATGGTTTGCAAGAGCCACAGTGCAACGAGAAAAGCAGGGGCCAATTCCCTCTTGGGTCTCTGCTCTGTGGTCCAAGTACTGTCTTCACCAACTACATGTGTTAGTTCAGCACCATTGACACATTTTGGAGTAAATGCAGGTTCTACTTCCCTCTATTTGCTTATGGGTGCGTCTGAAATAGACTTTATAATTGGTGAGGAGGTATACCTTCAGTGCTGTCCTCAAACGGTCCAAAATTTTGGCACGCATTTATATCACATTCAAACATTACACTTTGTTAAAAACAGGTCTTACTGTGTATATGAAATGTGATTTTAGGCTAATTGTCATTACACTAACAGCCTACAGGATGTAAAGATGTAAAAGCGGTAAAACATTTTAAACCTCATTTGTTATGTTATGGCCCCAATTTGTTATGGCGTCAACTTGTTATGACGTCACGGACAGCAAGGGATGACAGACAAAATTCTTAAACTTCAACAGATTAATTAAACAAACACTTAGAACTAATCTACAATCTACCCTACTGACCAAGATTGAAATTAAAAAAAAAAAAGATATTTACAGTCCCCTGGTAATTGAGATGGGCTGCTGTGTTGCGATGTCCTGGGACAGGAAAATGCTCCAACACAGGCAAAAATCCACAAAAAGCTTCACAGTTCTTGAAACGAGTGACAGGTCTGGTCAAATGTATCCTTCCACAATTTCTCCTTGCAATTTCTCCTACTACCTTTCACTCCCTCAATTTTTCTCCTTATATACTCTGGGACATTCCCCTCAGAGGCATGCCCAGGACATGCCCCAAAACCTAGCTCAAGACTGGGCTTAACAAAAAAAAAAAAAAAAGTCAATACTGCCATCTAGTGGCTTTTTTTTTCCACATTACACCTCCATTCCAAAAGGGTAAAATTTTGACTCATAAAGGCAAAATTTTTCTTTTCAATACAAAAATGGTTAAGTAGACACTTGTATATATATACATATAATACAATATGCTAATAAACACGTGATATATATACACATACTCAAACAAGGGATAAGCAATCAGCAATTACATTGTCAGTACCCTTTACATGCTTAATTTCCAAGTCAAACTCCTGTAAAATCAAACTCCAATTCAACAATCTCCGATTCTTGTTTTTCATCTTTCTCAAAAACATTAACGGATTGTGGTCAGTACATACAATCATTGCCTTTTGCCCTGTACAAACATAAACCTCAAAGTGTTGTAAGGATAGAACCAGAGCCAACAGCTCCTTCTCAATTGTGGAATAGTTCTATTGGTGGTGATTGAACTTCCTGGAGAAGTATGCCACGGGATGCTCAATGTCATCAGAGTCACTTCTCTGTAGGAGCACAGATCCACAAGCTTGGTCGCTAGCGTCGACCGCCATGGAGAGCGGTTTGTCGAAGTCAGGAGATTTGAACACGGGGAAGCAGAGACTTCAAGCGATCGAAGGCTCTTTGGCATGCTTCATCCCAAGTGAACTTTACGCCTTTCTTCAGTTGGTTGGTGAGACTGAGAGCAATCTCAGCAAAGTTCTTGCAGAACTTGCGGTAGTACCCCATCATTCCAAGGAAGCGGCGCAAAGCTTTTTGTTGTCAGGAACTGGAAAGTCCATGATGGCTTGGACTTTAGCATTTATGGGTGCCACCTTACCCTGGCCTATGATGTAGCCAAGATATGTGACAGTAGCACAACCAAAGTCACTCTTGTTCAGGTTAACAGTCAGGTTAGCCTGGGTCAAGCGCTGGAACAACGTCTCTACATCTTTCAGATGTTCTTCCCAGGAGTCACTCCATGTAATCAGGTCGCCGATGTACGCACCCGTGTGTGGCAATCCGGCGATTGTAGACTGTATCATCCTTTGGAACGTGGCTGGGGCATTTTTCATGCCAAAGGGTAGGACTTCATACTGGTATAACCCAGATGGTGTGGCAAAAGCAGAGATGCTCTTGGCCCTCTCAGTTAAAGGCACACACCAATAACCCTTCAACAAATCAATCTTGGTCAGAAACTTTGCTTGCCCTACTCTATCGATACAATCATCAATCCTAGGTATTGGAAACACATCAGTTGTAGTTACAGCATTGACTTTGCGATAATCTGTACAGAATCTAGCACTTCCATCAGGTTTTGGAACTAGAACACAGGGTGAACTCCAATCGGAGTTAGAGGGTCTGATAATATCATGTTCTAACATGTACTCAACCTCTTTCTCAGCAATCTTCCTCTTTTCAGGATTCATCCGGTACGGATGCTGTTTTATTGGTTTGGCATCACCAATATCAACATCATGAGAGGCTATAGAAACTCTCTTTGGAACATCAGGAAATAGATCTTTATATTTCTTGATCAACCTCTCAAACTGATCTTTCTGTGAGGGTTCTAAGTGCTGGAGTTTTACATCAAGATTTTGCAACATTTCAGAATTTGACAATTTACATGAAAGAACTTCAGCTTTAATTCTAGGTTCATCATCTTGAAACTCCCCCTCATCTTCACAAGTCTCGACCATAGGAGGATCTGAAGTGACAGCTGCAACCCTAGCATTCCTATCATGATAAGGCTTCAGCATGTTAATGTGACACAACTGTTTTGGCTTTCTCCTATCTGGAGTCTTCACAATGTAATTGAGATCATTGAGTTTTGTCAGAATTTCATAAGGACCATGAAATCTAGCCTGCAATGGATTGGACTGCAAGGGAAACAACACAAGGACCTTGTCTCCTGGTTTAAACTCATGGCTTCAAGCCTTATGATCATACCAAGTTTTCATTTTTCCCTCACTTGATTTCAAGTTCTCTTTGGCTAGGTCACAAGCTGCACGCAGTCTTTCCTTGAACTTGCTAACATAGTCTAAGAGACTCATATGCGGCTCTTTCTCTTGCCATTGTTCACTCAACAATAGCAAAGGTCCTCTCACTTCATGGCTAAACACTAGCTCAAACGGACTGAATCCAGTAGACTCCTGCACTGCTTCTCTAGCTGCAAACAACAGCAAATGAACACCTTCATCCCAGTCTTTCTCATGGTCATAACAATAAGTCCTCATCATTGTCTTGAGAGTAGAATGAAACCGCTCTAAGGCACCCTGACTCTCTGGATGATAGGCACTGGAAAGAATCTGCTTCGCACCTAGTTCATACACAACCTGCTGAAACAATCCCGAAAGTGAAATTGCTACCTTGATCTGACTGAATTTCCCTGGGAAGGCCAAACAACGTGAAAAACTTTATCAAAGCCTTCGAGATTGCAGTTGCCTTGATGTTGCGTAGAGGTATGGCTTCAGGGAATCTGGTAGATGCACACATGATTGTCAACAAGTACTGATTTCCAGATCTAGTCTTGGGTAATGGACCAACACAATCAACGATGACCTTGGAGAAGGGCTTCCCAAAGGCTGGGATAGGCTGCAATGGAGCTACAGGTGGGTCTAACTGGTGTTTTCCAAATACCTGACAAGTGTGACAGGTTTTGCAAAAGTTGGAAACATCTTTCCGAAGTCCAGGCCAGAAGAAGTGTTTCATGATCTTGTCAACAGTCTTGTTAACACCAAGATGACCTCCTAAAGGCAAACTATGAGCCATTGTTAAGATCTCATTCCTGTAGACCTACGGAACAACAATTTGCTTGACCACTGCCCAATCTGCATTGGCAGGGATATCAGGAGGGCGCCACTTCCGCATCAACACTCCATCCTTGAGATAATACCCAACTGGAACTGCGTCTATTTCTTCATCAGGAAGGGCTCTCTTCTTTAGTACACAAATTTCAGGATCATTGGTTTGCTCCTAAATCAACCACTTTCTGGACAGAGACAAGTCTCCAGACACATCAGAATCACCAGACCCATCTGGCTGGCTGAACAGAGAACTGATTAAAGTGTCTAATAAGTCCTCAAACGGAGAAACCATAGTAGGCTGAACAGAGTCATGAGGCGAACCACCTGAGTCATGACTATTCAATGTGCTGGACGGCACCACATCATCTTCTTCTTGAGCCTTCTTGGCCATAGCACGAGTCACTGCACAGGAAGGATACAGAGATGGGTCTTCATCGCCATCTTCAGTGCTCGGCTGTGAAGTAAGGTGAACAGGGGGAACTACATTGCCCCCAGCCAGGTCATTGCCTAGCAACAGAGAAACACCCTTGATAGGAAGACTTGACATAAGTCCCACCTTTACCTGTCCTGTAACTAAATCTGACTTCAAGAATACAGAGCGCAGGGGTACAGATACAGTCCTCCCTTCAATACCTTGTACAAGTATGAAATCCCCAGAAGCGGTCTCATCACGTAACTCCAAGGAGTCCATCAACAAAAGTGACTGAGAAGCTCCGGTATCCCTTAGGATATATATGGGGACAGGAGGAGAATGCTCATTCAGAGCCACAAATCCCTCTGACACAAATGGAAGAAATTCCTCCCTCACAAAGTCAGCAGTATCAGGCTTCTTAGCCTCACAAGGAGCAGGCAATTTAGCAGATCGTCATCTACTACAGGGGTTTCTAACCTTGCCTTCACAAAGGCATTGGGTTTGGTATCCTTTTCTTTTTCTTTCTTAGCTTTAAAGGAACCAACAGTTAGTTATAACATGACCAGATTTCTTGCAATAATTGCAAACTAGACCACTTTTGTCACTGTCAGCTTTCACACTTTGATCAGACCTTTGACTGGATTTCTGAGCACCATCACCAGATTTGTCTTTGTCTTTGGGTGAGGAATCTTGGGTACCTTTCTTTTGAAATTGGGACCATCTATTTTTACTGCTAGACTGAAATTTGGACTTATGTGTGAGAACATATTCGTCTGCAAACTTGGCAGCTGATTGCAAATTCAGTGCTTGCTTCTCATTAAGGTAGGTATCATCCTTGACACAGTTCTTGAATTCTTCAACTAACACTATCTCTTTTAGTGAGTTGAAATCATCCTTGACCTCCATAGAAGTACACCAGCGCTCCAAGCAAACCTTCTTCTTTTTAGCAAATTCCACATAAGTCTGATTGTCAGATTTCTTCAGACCTCTGAATTTCTGTAGGTAAGCCTCTGGAACCAACTGTCAAAATAACCTTTTTGACAACCTCATAATCAGAGGAATCATCTGCAGACAAAGCCAAATAGGCTTGTTGAGCTTTTCCCTTGAGGACAGTTTGCAACATCAGAGGCCAGTGTTCCTTTGGCCACTGACAACTCTTAGCTACCTTCTCGAAGCACTGGAAATACTGATCAACCTCCTTTTCCGAGAATGGAGGCACCAGCTTTACCTCCTGGCTAGCACGAAATTTGTTTTCAGCTTGAATTTTGATTTTTAGTAGCTCCATTTGGAGCCTTTCTTCCCTGTCTAATTTTTCTAAATCGAAATCTCTCTGTCTCTGTCTCTCTCTTTCTGCTCTTTCCTCTTTCTCTCTCTCAAACTGCCTTTCTTTCTGCTCTCTCAAACTCTGTTTTTCTTTTTCTCTTTCTGCTCTCTTGAATGCTCTTTCCTCTCTTTCGATCTCTAGCATTTTTAATTTAAGTTCCATTTCTACATTTGGATTTTTCACTGGAAACTGTTCCAGATCTCCTGGTGCAAACACATTTTCATCAATGTAATATTCAACAATCTCTCTAGCCAGTCTTGCTTTTCGCATGGCTGGTTTTACATCTGTCAGCTCTAACTGTCTGCATATTTCTAGCTGTTCTGTCTTTTTAAAAGACTTCAAAACCTCTACAGTTGGTGATGCCAAGAAATCATCCATTGCTGTTGACCTGTCAATGTAGATCTAGGAAAATTCAAAAAACAATTTCACAATTTGAAATTTTAGATTTTCAATAAATGACTCACACAATGGTCTATCCCGGACCCGAGCCCCCACTTTGTTATGGCCCCAATTTGTTATGGCGTCAACTTGTTATGACGTCACGGACAGCAAGGGATGACAGACAAAATTCTTAAACTTCAACAGATTTAATTAAACAAACACTTAGAACTAATCTACAATCTACCCTACTGACCAAGATTGAAATAAAAAAAAAAAGATATTTACAGTCCCTGGTAATTGAGATGGGCTGCTGTGTTGCGATGTCCTGGGACAGGAAAATGCTCCAACACAGGCAAAAATCCACAAAAAGCTTCACAGGTCTTGAAACGAGTGACAGGTCTGGTCAAATGTATCCTTCCACAATTTCTCCTTGCAATTTCTCCTACTACCTTTCACTCTCTCAATTTTTTCTCCTTATATATACTCTGGGACATTCCCTCTGAGGCATGCCCAGGACATGCCCCAAAACCCAGCTCAAGACTGGGCTTAACAAAAAAAAATGTCAATACTGCCATCTAGTGGCTTTTTTTTTTTTTTTTTTCCCCACATTACAGTTACTCTTGCTTTATTATGCATATTATTCATGCAAGTATAAGCCCAAAAACCTATACTTGGCATATTCTGTTAAGGGGAAACTTATTAAGACTAGCGTAGATTGTGACTCCTGTGAATAATGAAGTTAAAAGTATTTTTATTGGGCGTAATAGGGCATTGTAGTGTGTCCTGCATATAGCTGGCAGGCAGCGACTAAGTAAGCAATTATAACAATGCGGTACATTGAATGGACCAAATAAATACATATTGACAGATTCCCAAGCCATCACTTCTCTATGATCCTACAGTATTTATTTTCATCGTTTGACAAGCAGAACACAAACTTATACTAAACTTTCATTATTGGCGAAATCATGGTGTTTCAGAAATTTACTGGCTTGTAAAGTATTTGGAACGCATGCACGCAGTCACAATGGCAATTTATACCTTCCTCTCCTGTCCTGATATTTCTCTGCTGGTCCATGAAGAATGAGAGGAAAATCACACTCTTCTATTACTACTATCACTGCCATGGATGTATTATAATACCAGCATACGACAGAAAAATGGCCAATCCGTTCATATCAATGGAATTCTGCTCAGTGGCACTGAGATTCACAAATAGGTCTATGATTTTCACATGTAATTAGCAGTCTTTGGCCACGTCTTTGAAGTTTTGAGGAAAAAAGGGTCCAAAAATGACCCCTTTTTTGGTCGGAGACCCCGTTTCAGCTCTTTTCCCCCAAACTTAAAGGTTGTCCCACCAAAATAATAAGGGATTTGAATAAAGGTCCTTCCAGCTAAAAGATCCCTACAAAAAATCTGCTGAGATGTCCTTGAAGATGAATGAAAATCCATGACAAATTTGAGGAAAAAAATGGCTTGGAGCATTTTGAGGGCCCCCTACTGGCAAACTTTAGTGGTACCCCAGGTGGATAAATCCGTTATGGTTCTCTACCCTCCTCATAGACTCACTCTCAATAGACTTTGACCAGGGAGACCATTGAAGGACAGAATTAGAGAGGTGGGAACTTGCAATTTTGTAAAGTTGGCCAAAAGGGCCAAGAAATGGGTCGCTGTAGCTCGGGGCAGAAGGGGTCAACAGAGGAGCTGTTCCAGTTTTGAAGTTTGGGTACTATACCCATCTCAAAATTTTAAAAACCAGCCAAATCCATGATGGCCAACAATTCTGTGTCTGATTTTGTCTGAATCTCTCAAAAATTGGCTCTTAACACAAGTTCACCAAATATATATTGTAGCTCACTAAATATACAAAGCACACAGGCCTTGACCCAAGTTCAGTGAATATACATTATAGCTTACTGAATATACAAACCATACAGGCCTTGACAAGTTCATCAAATATACAACGTACACAGAGAATATCCGAAGGTTTTCAAAAACAGAGCCGATCACAAAAGCCATAAAACTGGCGCTCTGGGGGCGAGAGAAGGAGATCCGTCTTCGACTGGTCGTGCAGATTTTCATGACGTCCAGGTTGCAGCCAGTCCAATCACGTGAAGCCCCATCAGCAGGATCACCTGAGAGATGAGACAAGCCACGACAAGCACCAAAACGGCAGACTTTTTCAAATATATGTCCTCGGATGTAACACAATTTAAATAAAGGATTATTCGGTGGTCACGTTCAAATTCATATTATGCAAAGCTTAAAGCTGCTGTAACTGATTTGGTCCTTTTTGTAGCTTCTTGTCCGAAGCCTATGTAAGCAGTCCCCGCCCCCCATCCCCAAGCCACGCACAAGAACGTGCATCGGTTTCCGACAGAGGCAGGAGAGAGTAGCGACTCAGTTACAAAATAAGTGCAATATAAACAAACACTCTCAGTGACTGTCGTGTGAAAGCCACACTGAAAACATGGACCAACTACACATTATCTCCATGCAGAAACTTCAGTATGAATGGCTTTTTGAAGGTATTAGCCATAGACTGTACAAAAAGATGGACGCAGCGCCCGGGTCTGAAAACCGAGGCCGTTGCGGAAATCTCAAGAATTTGCATTCTATTTTATGGCCAGCAGATGGCGACGTCGGTGGTTGCAGAAAGAAGTTAAATGCTATGGAAGTCTATGAGAAAATGACCCTACTTTCCCACCTGGTTTATTATTTCAATAATAATCTTCCACATCATTTTATAGTGTCTATCGCAAGTTTCAAGTCTCCTTCGATATATCAAGATGTTCATTTTTGTAAATTATGGTCCCAAATAGACTAGAATGGATAAGGCCAGAATATGCTTTAGCGGCGTGGCTATCCTCTGGTCCTCGTCCGATACGATCAAGTCCACCCGTAGATACTCCCCTGGCTCCTCCTTGGATCTTCAATTCACACTCTCGTCCAATAGGAAACACATTCGGTTTCAAAATGACAAAAGGGCACTGTTCAAATAGCCAAAATCGAGGCTCCCTAAATGGTATGCTGAAACCAGTGAGTGACGTCACGGTTGCTTCGTCCATCTTTTTATACAGTCTATGGCCCTGGTCCTCAAATCACAGCCCTCGAGGTCCGAGTACTGCTGGTTTTCCACCTTCCCTTCACCTGGGAGTCAGGTGCACAGATAGTCTGAACAATCAGGGACACTGAGTTTTCATTTGCTTACCTGGGATAAAAGAAAACCTGGACTGAATTTGGATTTGTGGTCCAGATTTGACGATCCCTGGTCTATGGTGATACCTAGAACTAATTAGTGTCCTATAGCCACACATGCTATTGTTACACAGCTAAGCAAGCAGTAGTCGGCCACAAACGGTGACAGTCCATTTATAAACTGACATTTACAGGATTAAAAACCACCAACAGGACTATCCGAGACTGACAGAACTGCATAACTACAACAGAGTAAAACGCAGCTTACCTATCCACTGGCAGCAAGGCTAGGTGTGCATTGCTTTTTAAACCCTTTGATTCCTTCAGCCATCCCCACCGAAAGCGGCACCGCTATAAATACAGCTCTTAGCCATCTCGCGTTTTTCCTTCTTAATTAGGCTATATTTGTTCCACTACCATTCTTTGGCACTTTGGCTGTTTAATTGTATACGCCGTCTCCCGTAGCGCTGGGATCGGAAGCTCCATCTGTTCTGCTATTGCTGACAACAAGATTTTTCTTTGTTTTCTTCTGATGATTTTTCTGGCAGATGGCGCACTAACAACATAGGCCGTTTCTCAAGATGCGTTCTTCTCTGTACTTCTGTTCTTGTGAACTTGAGAAACGTCATCCGTCTGGGACCAAGTACTGTTTCAATTCAAAGTTCGCATCTCGACGAGAACAGTTACCAGTCCCGGAAATGTTCTTGACACGCCCATTTTACCATGCATAGGATTTTAACTTGTGTAAACTTGACAGCATGCATATGCAAGAATTCTTTTCGGCATCCAAGCGGGAGCGGGACGCCCCTAAGAACGACCAGAGAAGGCCAGGATCGGTAAAGCTGCTTTCAAGGTGCTTGGATCTAGATCTTGTGCCACCTGGACTTAAGATGAAATCTCCGATCAACAACAAAGAAGCTATCCGGATCATTAAGACGGCAACGAAACGACTAATACACGTGTATCAATGACTGTCACAGACGCATTCAATGCCAACGCGACCGAACGGAACGTACTTTTGAACAACTTAAACTACGGTTACCCTCTGACCTACTCAACATTTTACTTACTATAGCTGACAAACGCACCGAACAGACTCAACAGTTTTATTCTGAAAAACACCGACAAAAACTGACTCGACTACAACAGACTAGTAACAAAAAATGTCAGCTTCCAGACCAGAACCTAGTAAAGAATTTGTCCTCTCGCAGACTCAACGAGACCGAGACACGTCAGCTCTCTTATGGATTAGGCATGGGCAATACAAATGAATAAAATGACAACATTTCTTGAGTTGCTGAGAACAAAGTTTTTATTATTTTCTCATGATTTTTTGCTGGTAAGTACAGAAGACACAGACGAAGAGTTTGCCACAAGTCCAACGCCTTTACAGGAAAGGGTCTCAGAGCCACAGGGTCCCAAAAATGGCTGATTTCGGCATTTTTCAACAAAACCCATTGTGAAAATTGGGGGGTGAAGCCTGAGGGCATTTTCGAAAATGAAGTCTACTCAGAAATAAACCAGGCCAAATTATCCATTAGGGTACCCTAACAGAAATAATTGATGCTAAAGTCATCTACCCCTTTTCTGAAGTACAGCAGCGCCCCCCTAGGCCCTTTTTAATGGAAAATGCATTGAATTTCACCCAATTATGTTCAACATTAGGTTTTGCATTGATATTAAAAAATGGTATGAATGGGTTGCCTGTGAAGTTTTTTTTGATCAATGGCCTGCAAAAATGTCAAAATTATCGGTGGGAGGGCAAACATTACCGCTACTCGCCCATTAATATATAAAATGCAGTGAAGTCGCTGATGCCGGCAGTTATTTGCGCTCCCACTGCTACGAAACGTTCCCCCTTCAATAACCCGTGGTGATTTAAAAAAAAAAAAAAACTTTGCACTGTTTTTACTATGTCCATATACCCTCCTCCCATGATAGTTTCAATGAGCTACTGTGAATAATTCATAGTAAAACACAGTGACGTGCAGTCGGAGGTTAGTTTGGTGAGGCAGAAACCTCCCCTTTGCTTGATTAGCAATCAGACGATTAACTCGTTTAGTAAGACTATTCGCAGAATGACGGGCCAGTTTAAGTTTCGCGGCGTTATTACTCAGTACATCGAACCTGAAATGCTCACTAGACAGCAGATTTGCGCGTACTTGCTTCCAGGAAGCCGAAGCAATGTCATCAACAAATACTAAAACAGTTCGACTTATGCAGAGTTCAATGCTTAATCAATATACAATGTATTCTCCTTTAAATACGCGCTTTTACACCCAAACAAAAAGCGGGCGCTTATTTTCAGTCTTCTTTCATAATCCGATTAACAAAATGTTTAAACGATATACAGAATTACCGAGAGCCGAGAATTTTTCCTAATTGATTATTCAGATTTCCATCCTCGTGTGGCACTATGATGTAGATTAAAGCAAGAAAATAGTGCCCCCCCCCCCATTTTATTTTTATTGATTAAGGCCGTTCTTCATTTATGTAACTACTGTTTATGTCTATTCAGCTCTAATAGAGTTATATATCAGTTTCACCAGCAGAGGGCGCTCGGTACCCTATGCATCAGTAGCTGACGCCCGGTAGAAGAAGACAGTCAGTACGTGATGAAGCAGTGTGCAGATCGCGAGCCGAGACCACTCTTGTTAACCTGTATTTTCTGCTCTTGCAGGTAAGCTGCTCGGTAAAATAATAATAGACAGCAGTAGCAATAGATCTTACATGCCTTAAAGTGTAACAAATGTTGAGCTAAAGAGTGATCTCATAAGTCCACGGGTTCATAAAAGTAGTTTGTAGCATTGTGCAGCTAAGATGGCGGATTCGTAGTGCGTGGCGAGCGCGGTAATGAACGAGAGAGCCATTCCACACATGTGAGAGTTTAAATGACATAAGTTAACTGTTGATTGATGCACATAACAACTGTGAAAACCTGAGTTTATGGCCAGAACCCATGTTAAGCAGAGTGAGTGTGTAGCATCGAGAGTTGCCTGTGTAAACAGAGAGTCTGAGTGAGTGAGTGAGTGAGTGAGTGAGTGAGTGAGAGTTGTGCTAAGCTAATCTAATGAGCACATGTGGTCCCTCACCAATGTTAATTCTGCTGTTTAGCAGTTAGGAGAGTATGTTTTTGCCCCATTCGTTTTCTTTGGTGAAAGCTTCACTCTGTGTTGTCTTTGTGTTAATAGTGTTAGTGTAAAAATACTTTTCATTCAGTTCAGGAAAGGTGAATATCATAAAAGCATTTAAAAGACACTGATTAAAAACAGATTTAACAGTTCATGAAGTAATGGTTAAAAGGATAAAATAGTGTTTAGACACTGGTTTAAAAAGCACTCTAAAATTTAATTTTGATTTCATGAAGGTACTTGTTCGTGGCGTGAGACGCATCAGGTGATTTTGTACTTTTCTTAATGTGATGTATGTGACAAAACTGTAAAAATGTTGAGACAGGAATGTCGTCAGTTATATTTCAGTAGCTGACGCCCGGTAGAAGAAGACAGTCAGTACGTGATGAAGCAGTGTACAGATCGCGAGCCGAGACCACTCTTGTTAACCTGTATTTTCTGCTCTTGCAGCGTTTGCAGCTTTTGCTGTTCCAGCGAAAGAAATAAATATGTTGCACGCGAGATGAGTTGGCCCATCATTTTCTGCAGTGTAACACTCGCAGTCTCGAATTGAAGGGTATGAGTGAATGAATCTTGTGACCGGTGTTCGCGAGGTGGCATAGGTAGCAAAATTTGTCAGAACACTGGTAGGCTTTGAACGCCTGGCGCTGGTTTATTCCTTGGTATATTTTACTGAAACTTCACAAATAGGGTCACAGGATATTCTGTCAACTAACTATGTAGGTTGACTGTAAAAAATACATTCACCTTTCTTGCTATTGTTGAGAGGAAGTCACGGCGAACTTCATGATTTAACTTCAACAACTTCTGTCGAACTTATTTCACATCCCCTGGAGGTCTAGAGTGGACGAACAGACTCGTAATTTCTCAAATTAGATGGCTGTAATTCAATCAGGGCCGTAGCTGGGATATCACGTCAGCGCTGGCTATTTGAAATCTACCTCCAAAATGGGATATTTTTTGCCACGCCGCACTTGAAAGTTTGTAAACACGGCGCAAATTGAGGTCACGATTCATCCAACGGGCGAATAATAGCTCTGTTCAAATCGCGTTATTGGCGTAATCGCGGAGTTCATGTATGAAATGCGGGTATCCTATTGAAAAGGTTGCTTTTAATCAAACCATGGTGTTCTTTTTGTATGAAAATAGTATTTACATCATTTTTTTAATAAGTTTTCTGAGGCTTGTTTACCGCCCCAGTTCAGCTGTTACGCATTCCATTAGAGTTTATGCAGAGCGTTGCCCATGCCTACATGGATTAAAACATGCTATCACAGCTAAACGCATACCTGCTGAGACCATAGTTGCTGGTGTTGGAGTCTGCTCTTGTTCATGTTGACAATATTTCTGAGGCTGACAAGGATACTATCAGGGTTAGGATATGCTCTGCTATTCAGACATCACGTGCTCCAAAAAGCAATTCGACAAAAGATGAACAGAAAGCCCTTAAACAACTAAAAAGTGATGACAGCATTATGATCGTACCTGCTGGCAAAGGACGAGTTACTGTATTCATGGACAAATCCGATTACCATGATAAAATGACTGTTCTCATTAATGATAAACAAATTTATGAACAACTTAAACGAGACCCTACACCAGCTTTGCAACGACGATTGAACAGCAAATTTTTAACAATGAAGAAAACCGGCATTATTGATTCTTATCATTACTACAGACTGCGACGTTCGATACCACAATCTCCGAAACTTTATGGTTTGCCAAAAATCCACAAACCGGACATACCAATGCGTCCCATTGTTTCCTTTTGCAGTTCACCGACATATGAACTTGCCAAATACCTGGCTGAAATACTAAAACCACTGACCGACAATTCTGAACATCGATTACTGTTATGATTCTGCCATGTCTGACCATGTTTTTGCTTATACTCTGATTCCATGCCATGTTTTTGTTTTTGCTTTGTCTGATTTCCTGCCATTATCCATTCCCACAGTTATATTCCGGTTCTTGTTTTGCTCTATGCCTTGCATTGCACTTTGTCTCCCCTGTCTGCTCTTATGTCATGTGACAGCTTATTGCCCCACGCTTATTGCGTGCCACGCTTTCGGGTGATTTCATGGTTTCAGGGTTTTCAATTATTCCTTCTAATCTCGTTTGCTTCCTTCGCCTTGCTGTTCTGTCATTACTAGCAGTTTGTTATTTTAGTTAAATCTACTAACCAAGACTAACATTGTTTATAGTACTAACTTACTAACGAGCACTAGGGATTGTATAGCTGCACTTTACTAATTGACTAACGAGCTCTCAGCACTTGCCCTATTCTAGTCTCCGCCCCTTGTCTTTACTCAATTTACTTTGCTGCGCTTCAGCGGATTCTCCGCACCTGGTTTACTCTGTTCTGCCTCTCATTATCTGTGCACGTTAGAACTCCCTAACCGGAGCCGTGTGTTTGTCTATAGGCTGTTTTGTGATCCCTGTCCGCATTTTGGCTTTTGCCAATTTCATGTGGTTTGGTTCTTCCTCATGTCTGTTCCCTCGTTTGATCTGATCCAGATCACCTGTTCCCTATCATAGCAAGTGGCTTCCCCTACGTGTATTTAAGCAGTCTGTTTACTTCCAGTCCCCGTCAGAACGATTCCCATGTGCTACGAGCGTTTATGCCTTGTACTCTTTGTGATTCTCTTCTGACTGGACCGTCCCGGTTTTTGATTTTGGATTTGTCCTGGATTTGTCTGCACCTGTGTATCGAACCTTTTGTGCCCGACCACGAGCAGGGGCGCCGTATAGGGGGGAAATGTTAGGACAATTCCAAGGGCCCCTGTCAGGTAACAATTAAAATATGATTTTGCTATCTTGGTTGAGAATATTTTTTTTCAAATATAGTCAGAAAACTCTTTACTTGTTTTGGCAGTAAAAGTTAAATATCCACATCGACCAAAAAGTAAACATCCATATTGACCGACCACCCCCCTGTATCTGCATGCAATGGTTTGGTCCTGCCTTAGCGCACTCACCGGTGCGGTGCTTAGTAGCAGTCTGTAGTTGCGCCAGAGCGCTACAATGCTGCCTAGTACTAAAATAAAATCCGGTTTTCATAAAAGGAAAGGAGATAGAAGAGAGGCAAAAGAAAGGGTGTCAACATGTGACCCAGTTTTTCTCCAAGATTGGTGGGTAGCCTGCCCTACAGTCTGCGAGTGGTAGAAATTAACCTGTTAGCTTAAAGGAAGAGTTCACCAAAAATGAAAATTCACTCATGTTCTCACGCCAAGGCTTATCAAAAGGTCCATGAATTTCTTTATTCCTCAAAACACTTTTGGAGTTACGAAGAAAAACAGCATTAAAAACAAATCCTAATGAGGTCGTTGCAAGTTACGTAGGTGGTCACGTGATCCCCGAGGCAAAATGTACACAAAGGTTGATTTCAGCATAGAGAATATGGGGAAATCTTCTGCTGTTGCTTGCACCAATAATAATGCCATTCAGTCGTCTGGAAATACGGCAAAATAAGTTTCCATCAATTTCCACGAAATAGTGAAGCCCTTTTGAAAGAGTGGCTTGTTAAATTAAGAAGAATTGACCATGGACAGCCTTACAAACCAACAAAACATTCAGTTCTTTGCTCACAGCACTTCGAGAAAAGCTGCTTCACGTACCAGACGTTCACAAGTAAGTCAACGGTTTTGTTGCAATAAAAACTGGTTTTAAAGTGAAGATTATAAGAAATTTGTATTAAATATATATTCTATACAAATATTAACCTTAAGTCTGAACGCCCCCATAACAGGGGCAATGAATTTGCATAATAAATACAGCATGCTTCCAATAGCAACCTCGTCATGCGGCATATCCTCTTAAAGCGAAGAAACTCGGCGATAAGATCGTGATGACCGTTTTTACCTAAACCGAACACAATTCAAGTACCAAGCAAGTAAATAAGCATCTAGCAAAACATTAAATAAAATAAGACAAGTGCTCTATTGCAAGCATTTCTGCAGAATTTGTGCTATGCATACAAACGATACCTCAAATGAAAAAGGACAGTCCACAAATTCCAACGATATAAGCCTTGTCATTTTAAAATGTCACCATACTCAAAGAACAGCAGGCACACACTTTAAATGCTACAGAGATGAGCAAAAAAATTTCTTACCTTTGATATTTTGTCATAAAAGCTGTTTGTGGGTAAAACTGCGCTTGCTATTGTTTTAGCCAGTCTATCTGAGAGTCCTCTCGCCATTATGCTATGCACTGGAAGACCTCAGCAGTATAATGCTTAAAAATGGTTTGTTTTTTGTATTTTCGCGATAATTAACCGCTAAATATTCAACTGTTGTTTTCAAAGCCGGTTTATGACTGAGAATCCTTGCGTCAATATGCTCAAGTTCGAACACAAAAGAGCTATACAAGTGCTAAATCAACCAGTGAATATATAGTCTGTTGAGCTAGTGTCGTGGATAAGGCGGAGCACTTGGACCTGAGGTTCAATATCCGGTTATACATGCGACCTTTCACAGCAAGGAAATATATATATATATATTTTTTTTTTTTTGTATAAATAAATACCGTAATAATTGATGCATCCCCATTCAATCAAAGCTATCTTCCTGGGTTACTTCGGGGATCACGTGACTTTCACTACGGTTTCTGCATCCAGTGCAACGCCTCCATTGAAGTAAACGGAGACCACTTTTTCAAGCGTAAAAGACAACATTTAAAAACAACAGAATGCCTCCATACTGCTCTTGCGGCATAATCCAAGTGTCCGTAAGCCCTGCCATTCAAATTTGACTCGTAAAGACGTATTTTCGCGATATTTTTAGCCTTAAAGGGATAGTTCACTTTTTTGAAGTGGGGTTGTATGAGCTACAAATTGCCACTACTTACATTAGATGCAGTAGAAAGCTCTCTGATCTCCTCCAGGTAGCCGCACCAGGGCATAGTGCTGGGTGGAAATTTAGGCGATACACTGTTGCGAACGGAAACACAGAAACAGCGTATTTTCGCGGCCTAAAAGAGGCCCTACCTGAAAATAATACAACATTTCAATTGTACGCTATATTTAAAAAAATTACAGCACTTTAGCTGCTAGGAAAAAAAAACAGTTGCTCTTGAACTAACCAACTGACGTATTCCTGCGCGAGGCGCATCGTAGTTCACTGCGCGCTGTAGCGATCAGCTGTTCGGGTCACAATAAAGCTGCTTGCACAAACGCGTGTATTCACGTCTTCGCATTGACTTTGAATGTAATCTGTGCGAAAAAGTCGTTTCGCGTCCAGTGAGCAAGCGGCTTAACTGCGTTTATTCTGGTCGGACGGCCCTTTAACTTGTGCAAATATTTTGAAAATGGTCCGTGTGTGTCGCTTTCTTGGACGTGAAAGCAAAGCTGTATCCTGGTATACTTACAGCTTCCACCGCATTCCTCTGCGGAACATTGGACTTGTCGCTGTGGCTAGTTGCCTCAACACGGATATTGATACGCCACCCGTATCCCAAAAAGAACTCCGTGTTTGCAGTATTCATTTTTCCAAAGAGGATTTCGTTTGGCTACATTCAGGGAAATCTCAACGGTGCACGCTGAAGAGCACTGCTGTACCCAAGCATCAAGTAAAAGAGTGAAACACCTGTGAAAAAGTCTAATGTAACATTGCAGCACAAATTGATATCGCATAGGGTCTACGCAGCCACATACTGTGTCTGCTGTGCTGGTTATTGTATTTTTTTTTTTTTTTTTTTTTAATTTGAGACGTGATTATAAGGCCCGTATTCAGAAATGACACTCACACTAATTGAGTGTGAGTGAGTACTAAAACTTAGTGTCAGGTTATACTAAATGAGTCATAGGTTGCCCAAACACTCATTTGCTTTCAGAGACCTCACTCAAGCTGAAAATAGTGTCTCTTTCTGAGTGAAGGTTGAGTGCAGGGAACACCTCCCTTGAGCCGCACTAACTTGCGCCGGTATTTCGTTGTCATGGCTTTCAGGTGGTTTCAAACATTGGAAACTCTGGATCATTTACAGCCACGTGCTTGACCTTAATCGCAACTACATAAATTTTAACTATAATGATGATAACGATGCCGGTAACTTGCTGACTGACCACCTGGTTTCAGTGTTTTACTTAACTGCACTGTGGTGAACTCGAGGTTAGCATTTGTGTACCCACCAGTGGCTACTGGTGAACTGGCAATACGGGAAGCTCAAAACCATCCCTTAAAAATAATGATCGGACATGACCTGTTTTTAATCATTTAATAAAATTTTATTTACTTGAACTCCAAAAATCCTAAGGATTATCATGTGTCGCCAGTTCTACTTGTTAAGTTAGAATGAGCACTGATAATTATTGCCCTGGTTTCAATTCATTTAAATTACCATTGCAGAAACTCCTAAAACTCTCAACATTATCAGTTTTCATTCATAACGCATATCTGTCTACTGTCACGCACTCGGATTTCTCGCGCTTTTCATTACCCAAGGGTTGGAAAATTCTGCGCTCAGCTGGCTCGTGGGGCGCCGCGTGGATTGGTCTGCGAGGCTCAGGTAGCTGTAAGTCACGAGAATCCATTCTTTTCTACAGTCTTAATTGCTGAATGTAGAAGGAAATGTCTGGCACGTTTCACAGCTTGTTGCTTAGTGAGCCTCGTGGGCTGTCCTGCGTCTTTCGCGAGCCACTCGACCACAGAATTTATGAAGACATGCTGATATTTTACGTCGTCATTTATGAGCGAAAGCAACGCCTCAATTTTGTGAAGCAATGTATAACAACGCTATCAAAAATAAAATTGATTGTCGTTTTACCAATTAGTCTGAGAAACCTTCTAATCAAGAAAAGTAAACTGCGTCAGGTTTAGGTCATTCAGCACTGAAGGGCGAGGATTGAGCGTCCCTTTGCAGCAGCCGATGCACCGCCTGTGGTACCCAGTGCCCACTACTGTCAGTTATGCTCGAGTGGCGTTTGTGAATAGCAACTGGCGAGGAGTGGGACCACTCCCTCGGTAAGTGGTAGGTCGATCTCTTTCTCTCACTCCAGTTACATTTCAATCGTACTCACTATATGGTGAGTGGAGGGTGCGTGTGAGTGTCGTTTCTGAATACGGGCCTATGCCGCAAACCGTAGAGATGGCGATTTCGAACCTTTGAAACAGTTTTGAAACCTTTGAAACGACCACTGTTTCGAAATGTTCCGAACCGTTTCGAAACCAGATTTATTTCAGTAGTGCACAGCCTAGTGGCAAAAACTTTTACTGCAGCTATTAAAATGTTTTGAAGTGAAACAAAACACATGATCATTGCCGGGCGGAGCAGGAAAAACGCCAATAGTCACGTGACAAAAGTTTTGAATCAGAGTCGTAAACTCGTGTCAAACCCGGAAGTTTCGAACATGTTCGAAACAGTTCGAATCTGCGTGTCGAAATTGCCATCTCAAGCAAACCGCTCGGAGTCTGACCCAAACAGCTTATCGCTTCTGCGCGCAGTTAACTACGATGCGCCTCGCGCAGGAATACGTCATTTGGTTAGTACAAGAGCAACTGTGCTTTTGTCCGAGCAGCTGTAAAGTGCTAAATTGAAATGATGAATTATTTTCAGGTAGGACCTCTTTTAGGCCGCGAAAATACGCTGTTTCTGTGTTTCCGTTCACAACAGTGAATCGCCTAAATTTCCACCCAGCACTATGCCCTGGTGCGGCTACCTGGAGGAGATCAGAGAGCTTTCTACTGCATCTAATGTAAGTAGTGGCAATTTGTAGCTCATACAACCCCACCTCAAAAAAAGTGAACTATCCCTTTAATGTCCAATGTAGCCGCCTTGTCAGAGAATTTCTAATGTTGAGGAGAAGTGCCACTCTCCGGTTCTCGGAACACGTCTCTGTCCATGTGGGGGAGCTCGCAGGCGAGTGCAGAATGAATGGGAGTCGATGGGGATACACCCCTAAAAATCCACTTTTCTCTGGAAATCTTTTTTTTTTTTTAAGTAATTTGAATATTATTTTCAAAAGGGGGAGCAATAAAATGCACTTGGCTGAATACTGGATTTTTTAAGTTCACTTATCTGTTCTAAAAAGCCGTTCAAAAAAACCCGATGACGTCACAGCCAGAGGTGCTGCTTTACGGCAATTTCTGAGGCACCTCAGAGCCTATCTACGAGGAGCCTTACCACTCTCCATTTAGCCCCATTGTATCGAACTTGGTTGCAGTTCCACCAGAATTCCACTAGGAGTGATCGCGGGTGAGTGCAGAATGAATGAAGTCCTATGGAGCTAGAAGGCTAAATTTGTCCCTTTCACCTGGTAATCGTTGAAAAATCGCAAATACTGTTGCATTTTCTGCAAGTTCAATATGGATTATACGTTAAAAGTGAAATTGCCGAGAAGTCATGTCCTTTCGATTTCCTACAGGTTGGGCTGCTGTTGGGCATAACACGCTAGCATTCTGCTAATGAATGCTGATTGGTCAGTTACGGACCTGCGACTATTTACGACCAGAGATCCCACTTGATGACATCTGAAGACCAAGACAACAGAGCCGGCCGGTCAAGAGAATCAGAAACACTCTTAAGGAGGATTTTTCTGTCAAACTTAATATTTGTGTACAGTAACGGTTTTTTCCCCCGCTGTGGGCCCTTTTTTCATATAGTCGTATATGTATTGTGAAAGTACATGGGTATAAATGGAATTTGACTCTCTTTATTCTTGTGTTCATTGTTTCAATATACATGGTATAATATGTCCCTTAAATAATACAGTAAATTTCCCGCTTGTTGTAAATATCCCGCTCAATAACATTAAACATCAATCTCAGCCATTTTCAATAAAGGAGAAAATGCCGCGAAGGTGTGCTGTTATTAATTGCTCAAACAGTGGGAAAGGATGGTCATTCTTTTCATTTCCCAAAGACAACTTAGGGTAACGTTCTTGCTTCTGTATAAATGAGCCAGGCTTAAAGGGCTGCGCACGGGAGGGAAAGATCGCAAAAGCTGGAGCGCATGATCTCATCACGTAGCGCAATAGCCTGTCGTCGGGACCCCAGCATTTAACTTACCTTAATATATTGCTCCATACAGATAGTTTTGTTAATGATCAAAAAACTTCAACATATGCTATAGACTGCATGGGCTTGCCTATATCATGGGCTAATCATCTTGCACTTATGGAAAAGTCTACACTACTAATTGGTCTCTATTCATTCAGTGATCTAATTAAAGGTTGAATATGTAGAATCTTTATTAAAAGCTATATTTTTTCAAAAATAATACACCCATGGGGCGTTTAGAGGGGTGCAGAATTAAAGTATTGCTTTTCCATAAAAAATTATATTGAGTCTGAATTATTTTAAAATTTTTTGACGGGTTTGACAATGACTTTCTGTCACGTTCCATCTCCATGGCTCTGGTTCTGTTTACTTCGTACCTGCCCGTAGCCGACACTGTGGCTCAATTCTCTGCGGTTTTTCTGCCTCCTCCCGGTCGTATAATCAATCGGTGGATCGATGGATTATCATAAACATGTTAGGATGGGTGTATTTGTGCTGTCACTTATCTGTCATAAACAAGAGATTAAGGTTTATACAGGGCGTTTACTGTCGCGGACTCCCGGTGCCACCGAGTTTTTTTTTTTTTTTTTTTTTTTCCACCGAGACGAGAGCAGTGACACCGGAGGCTCTGAGCGCAGGTTTGGTCTTCAGCAGCGTTGTGGAAGGCAGAGAGCCTCCACTCTCCCTGTAACAAGCTACAAGTCATTTATTATGCTGTTTAATAACGGTAAAAATGAAACATAAGGTAAATATCCGGCACAGTTCTCCTCCTCCGTGTCCTCTGATCAGAGCGGCGTCCCTAGCAACGGTCTGACAACCGACTGCTGGAATTCTTTTTCTGCTGTTGTTCTGGTAATTCTACATATTCAATCTTTAATTAATTTTGAATAGAAATTTTTACTTAATTTTATTAAACAAAATACATTTTTTATTTATATATATTATTAACCACCTGTCCTACAACACAAATTACACGTTCGATAAATGAGGAATATGGTCATTTTATTTATTTATTTATTTAGATTTATTTAAGCAGGGGGCCTGACTGAGACCATGTCTCCTTTTCAGCAGGGCCCTGCATTACAGACAATTAAAATAAAACAGTTTTCAAGGACATTTGTACAAAAAAAAAAACAATGCCATTATTAAAGGGAAAACATTAACTAAAACAACAACAATTCTCTTGACAAAATAATTTGATCAGAGTTTTAAAATGTCCAAAAGGAACCAGTTCTTTCAATTTCAGTTCAGCTTGCAACTGGTTCCAGGTGTGAGGGACATTATAATAAAAAGCTGTTTTACCGAGCTCTGTTCTTACACGAGGAACATTGAGACACAATAAGTCCTGTGACCGTGTCCCATGGCAACCCACTCGCTGCATAAGTAGACTAGCTAGATAAGGAGGGATTTTCATTAAAACACATTTATAAACAAATAAAAACCAGTGGTAGTCTCGTCTAGCTTTCAATGACCCCCACCCTAATGACTTGTATAAAACACAATGGTGAGCGCGGAAATCAAGACCAGTGATAAATCTAATAGCGGAATGATAAACACAATCTAAAGGTTTTAAAACAGAAGTAGATGCATTTCTATAAATCACATCACCATAATCAAGCATGGGGAGTATTACTGAGTGCACAATCTTCTTTTTATTTTCGAAATTGAATCAAGCCCTATTCCTGTATAAGAAGCCAATTTTACTCATCTTTTTTGTTAAATTTTCAATATGCATGTAAAAAGTCAGCTTGTCGTCCAGCCAAATGCCCAAGTATTTATAATGGGGGACATGCTCAATTTGGCTACCCTGCAGGGTACAAATTTGAAAATCAAGGGGGTCTTTTTTCTTAGCTTTGGTGAATACCATGAACTTGGTTTTGTCCTCATTTAAGACAAGCTTCAAATCAATTCGAGATCTTTGAATAGAGCTAAAATCATGCTGCAGATTAGATATGGCCTTCTGAACTGAAGAAGCAGTCGAGTAAATTATGGTATCATCAGCATATAAATGCAGTTTACAATGATCCAAAGACAAGCCAATATTATTAATATAGATAGTGAATAACAAAGGGCCAAGAATTGAACCTTGTGGAACTCCTCTGCTGATTTGAGCACTTCGAGACTGAATGTTTTCAAATGCAATATATTGAGTCCTATCCTCAAGATAGTTTTTAAACCAATTACAAGCAGATTTGTCAAGGCTAACGTTTGATAATCTTTTCAAAAGAAGGGCATGATCAACCGCATCAAATAACTTAGACAGGTCAATGAAAAGGGCTGCACAATGATGTCTGTTTTCTAGTGCTTTTACAATATCATTTATAACTAAACAAGTAGCAGTAACAGTGCTATGCCCAGGCCTGGAACCAGATTGGTGAGTATTCAAAATACAATTTTCAGGTAAAAAAGATTGTAATTGAGAATTAACTAAGGACTCCAGAATCTTAGCCAGGCAAGACAACCTGGATATTGGACGGTATTTATTTAAATTACTTGCATCTCCCCCTTTTAATAAAGGGAGAACATTAGCAGTTTTCCATACTTTCGGTATGTTGCTTGTCATAATAGACATATTAAATATATGAGTCAGAGGTTTGGCAATGAGTGAGGCAGAGAGTTTCAAAAGATATGGATCTAACAAGTCATCCCTTGTAGACTTATTTACATTAATTTCATATAGAGCTTCAAGAACCTCCTCAGTTGAAACGCAACGTAAAGAAAATACAGCATTATTGTTCAACAAATAAGAGGTTGTAGGACAGGCAAATAGATCAGAGGTGCACTGCTTATCATTGGTCTGCTCAGAGAAACTTGGGTCTGCCGCTTTGTCTCAAAAAGATAGCCTGCTGAAACAAAATGCTGATTAAAAGCATTACTTATTTCAACTTTACCAGTAATCAAATTTGAGTTAAAAACAACTTGCGATGGAAGAGAAGGAGAGGAACTTGAACTCTCCAGTATTTTTATAGTTTTCAAAAATTGTGTGGGGTTTCTACCAGCATCTGCAAGGGATTTTAAGTAAAAGTCAGATTTTGCCTTTCTAACTGACACTGTGCATTTGTTCCTAAGCTGTCTAAAATAAAGCCAATCTTGGGGTAAGTGGGTTGATCTAGCTTTAGCCCATGCTTTGTTCCTGTCTCTGAATAGTTGTGAGAGCTCCACTGAATACCAAGGAATCACTCTGTCCTTAATTCTCAGCGATTTTAAAGGAGCATGCTTGTCTGCCACAGAGTTAAATATAAAGGAGAAAAATTCAAGTGCCAGCTCTGTTTCAGGAATAGCAGAAACACGATGAAAATCACAATTATACAAGTCATGGAGGAAGCCTTGAGCATCAAATTTTTTATAATTTCTCTTTTTAACTATACGAGGCTTGAACCTTTGGAGTTTTGCTGTTCTTACGCATGCAATGGGACAATGATCACTAAGATCACATGCAAAAACTGCATTAGTCAAATACTTGTGAGGATTATTTGTAATAATAACATCAATTAGTTAAGATTTTCCTGGATCTTTTAAGTTTGGGTGTGTGGGCTCTGAAATTAGCTGAAACAGATTTAGTTGAATACATATATTCTTTAATTCATCAGATACAGAGGTGAGCCAGTCCAAGTTTAAATCCCCAAGAATAACTGATTCAGAATTCAGGTAGGGTACAAGTAAGTCAAATAATGCATTCACAGAAATCTTAGATACACATGGCGGCCGGTAGACTCCCGATATATAAAAATGTGAATTAACATTCAAAATCAATTTAATGACTAAAACCTCAAATTGTTTCTCAACAGAATGACTGATGACACAGGTAGCCCTTAGTGTATTTTTTACGTAAATGGCTATACCACCACCTCTTCCTTTCCTATCACATCTGAAAATATTAAAACCATCTACTTTAACAGTATCATCTGAGATGGAGTTATTCAGCCATGTCTCAGATACAACTAAAACATCAGGATTTGTGTCTATAACCCAAATTTTTATCATATCCAATTTAGGAACTAAACTCCTCACATTTAAGTGCATTAGACCAAGCCCATTCCGTTTGTGAAAATCAAAAGGAGTTTTTAACGGTAAACATCCACTGTTAAAATTAACCACAGTATTCATCTTAATAGGGATTAAATTCCCAGGGTTAGCACCATTTGGCCTTGATGGGTGTCGATTAAAACTCCTTCGCCTTTGTATTCGCTGTAGAATTAAGACCACCATACCTGCAGGGGGTGTCAAAGAGTCTGAAATTGGATTTAACATCCAAGGGGTGATTCTTAGAATTAGAGTTCAAGTCACTGTTGAGCAGTCATCCTTGCTGGGAGTTCAACACGCAGTAGACTATGTTTGCAGTAAGCATGTGAGTACCACGCCAATTTGGATGCACCCCGTCCCTTTTAAAAAATGCATCACGCTCCCAAAATAAATTAAAATTGTCAATAAAACCAATGTTGCGAGAGACGCACTGTACCTGAAGCCACGAAAGTGAAGGCTCAGAAGTCGACTGAATCTTCGAACCCGACCAAGAGTTGGAGTGGGGCCGGAGATAAAAATGTCCCGGCCATATCCATCCAAGAGATTAAAAAGTTGAATAAAATCATGGTCATCATGATCTAACACAGATTCACATGGTCACATTGAAACAGTAATACGAACCTTGCAACGAGGCAAGTTTATTCACAGTTCAGAGGGAAAAAAGCATCAAAACATTAACAGAAACTCTCCTTTATTCTGAACTTAACAAAAACAAACATGAACACAACTATGTTTTTAGGGTGGTGGAAACAAGTGCATGACAGAACAATAAGCAACAACATAATCAAAATAGGCTGTTTGGTGGTGTTGGACAGGCTGGGTACAAGACACCAAGACCACAGCTATGCCGCAAGTGTGGACCACCCCTTCCTGGAGGCAAAGAAATACAGCGCACTTGCAAACTTGATGAAACCATCCCACGGGTTTTTCGCTGCCATCAAACTCTTGGAGGGAGAGTTTGAGATGAACGTCAATGCCTTCTGGCCTCACAGGGGCATCACCAAAAACATGGAGGACTCTGGAGAGGCTGGGGGCGTTCGATAGCCTGTTCAGGCCACACCCCGAGCATGCCAGCCTGTTGGGCGAAATAACTAGTAAAAAATTTGTTATGTGCAGGCTGGGGGCAGAAATACGGGGGAGGAACAGGAGGTTGAGGAAAACACAAGGCTCCACAACAGCTCAGAGAAAGTTGCCGTCTTTCATGGCCTGAGGGATCCGGCAGACCTGTTCACACAAATGAAACAAATGAAATCAAGCAAATTATCCATAAGAGCAGCTCAAATCGAATTAAAAGAATGCTCTTAAAACCCAAATAAGCTGGACATAGCCCACATGTTTCCATCATAAAATGCAAATGTAATTTTCCTGTTCGTTATCTGAAAAATATTGTAGTCCTGCATTTCATGTGCATTTGTCCTTTCCACCATCCAAATCAAACAAAACACACACCAATCGAGTGATTTCCCCTGCAAGCAAAACAAGCATTCACCTTCTCTTTTGATCCCTTCCTTTCTTTTGTTGTTGTTCAGTATTTGCTGTTTTAAAAAAAAATTTTTCAAGTTTGGAGGGAACAAAATATTCACTTTACAGGACAATGGGAGAGAGGCTTGTATTAATGCTGCATTACCTGCTAGTTCTCTAACTTTGGGTCAAGTAACGAATGAGGTAGAACTTCCTATAGATACAAATTGATACAGAAACACACACACACAAACAAACAGGTGCACTATTGAACTGTTGCAATTTTTTGTTCCCGGTCTGTATTATTGGGATGAAATTTGTTGAAATACCGGCTTGAACTTGCAGTACAAAGAACATATTGCAGCATTTATTTAATTTTGCAGGCACTGGCAAATAATCACCCACCCTGTCAACAGGTCAGTGACAAATACGGGTTGGCAAGATGCACAATTCAGAAATATCTTTAATCTTAAAAACTTGCATCAGATCTGTTACAATGTACATTTTCTGTTCATGTTGGTTTTTTGTGAAATGACATCTGAACCATTTTCAACAAAAATACTGATGAATGTCAAAATGTAATGGAATGAAATCAAACAAATTATCACATATTGATATGATGATTAAAAATGTAATGGAATGAAATCAAACAAATTATCACATATTGATATGATAATTTGTTTGATTTCATTCCCTTACATTTTTAATCAACACCACACACAATCACACCACCACATAAATAAATGAATTTGTCAACTAACAAGAAATTATCATTGATTTATTTAAAATTATTTTTCCTCCTTCATACATACCCATCAACTCTGAGCTTTGAAAAAAGGGAGATGTCCCCGGGATATTAACCCAACTTACAAGGTAACTGTTCTATTACCTTTCAGCAACAGTAAGATAATGGATAAAAAAACGACGTGGAGCAGCAAAGCTAGCTAACCACCGCGTTGTGCTAATGCTTATGTTTATTCAACCAGAGACCTCCAACAGCTGATTGTACCCGTTGCCGATGCATTTGCTGAAATAGAACAGCAAAGCCAGCTAACCACCACGTGGTAAAATAATCCAACACAAATGACAGTGTGAGACAGGATACACGGTAAAAAGCACTACATGTTCGTAGATTAACGATGTTAACATATTAGGTCTTTTTACTCTTCACCGCCACCGTAACCAGCCAACCAGTAGACAACCACCCGGTAATCGGCTGATAGCTAGAAATCAATGTCGCTGTCGTTTTCAATGTGCATGGATAAGACAAAATTGTACCTTACCTCGATCAACAGCCGATGTTATCGTTGCCAATGCATGTGGCTGAGTGCCAAAGTGACCGATTGTCTCCGCAGACGGGCTGGAGGCTCATCGGGCTCTGGGCTCTGGGGTGACTCAGAAATTGCCGTAAAGCAGCACCTCTGGCTGTGACGTCATCGGGTTTTTTTGAACGGCCTTTTAGAACAGGTAAGTGAACTTAAAAAATCCAATTTTCAGCCAAGTGCATTTTATTGCTCCCCCCTTTTGAAAATAATATTCAAATTACTTGAAAAAAATGACTTCCAGAGAAAAGTGGATTTTTTAGGGGTGTATCCCCGTTGACTCCCATTCATTCTGCACTCGCCTGCGAGCTCCCCCACATGGACAGAGACGTGTTTCGAGAACCGGAAGTTGAACGAGAGTGGCACTTCTCCTCAATATTAGAAATTCTCTGGCCCAGTCAAAGAAATGGGGTGAGGAAGTTGATTTGTCACAATCTGTTTTAGCGTCTACGCCTGCCGATAACAATTCTCTCCCCAACCTGAAACCACCACCTTTACAAACAGACGCATGCACTGAGGTTGAAGCACAAGTCGTTGGTAAAGAGGAGGAACATAAATCTCTTACCTCAACTTTGGAGTCTGTCCCTGTTGCTTTGCTTGCCACTCGTGAACAACTTGTTACTGCTCAGAAAAATGATGCGTCCCTCCGTAAATGTTTTGAGATGGTTGTTTCACCTGTTGTGGCGAAAGATAAGTCCGCTGCTTATTTTTTAGATGGTGGGCTGTTGATGAGGAAGTGGTCATCTCCATTGGCTCTAGGAAGTGATTGGGGTGTGGTTTATCAGATTGTTGTACCTGTCGAGTATCGTCCGCAAATACTGGCTTTGGCGCATGAAAATCCATGGACTGGTCATTTAGGAATTCGGAAGACATATCCGCGCGTTGAGACATTTCTTTTGGCCCGGACTTAAAAGTACTGTTACAAAGCACTGCAGGTCTTGTCATGTTTGTCAGGTTGTGGGGAAACCCAATCAGGTCATACCCCCCGCTCCACTTTGTCCAATTCCGGTACTTGGCGAACCTTTTCAGCATGTGGTTGTTGACTGCGTAGGTCTGCTTCCAAAAGCGAAGTCTGGCCAACAGTTCCTGCTCGCTATTATGTGTACGGCGACTAGATTTCCAGAAGCTATCCCATTGCGCACGATCACGACCAAGAACGCGATAAAAGCATTGGCTAGGTTTTTTTCAACATTTGGATTTCCTAAAGTGATTCAAACAGATCGGGGTACCAACTTTCTGTCGAAACAGTTTCAACAGTTTTTGCAGTCTTTAGCCATTCAGCATCAGGTCGCAAGTGCCTACCACCCTGAGAGTCAAGGGATGTTAGAGCGTTGGCATCAAGCACTTAAATCGGCCCCCCGCAAATATTATTTTGAGACTGGAAATTGCTGGGAGGAAGGCCTCCCATTCATTCTGTTCGCTTTACGAGAAGCGGTACAGGAATCGTTGGGGTTCAGCCCTGCTGAACTTGTATTTGGGCATACTGTTCGGGGTCCTTTAAAAGTTTTGAAGGATCAGTTCGTCTGTTTCAGATGATAAACCCAGTGTGTTGGACTATGTGTCTCAGGTCCGAGAAAAGTTTCACCATGCCTGTTCCCTTGCGAAAGAGTCTCTATCTTTATCCCAGAAAAAAATGAAGCGCCGTTTTGATTGGAAGGCTGTAGAGCGCAATTTCAAGCCTGGAGATCGGGTCCTAGTTTTATTGCCTGTTGCTGGATCTGCGTTGTCAGCTCGTTTTTCTGGTCCCTATACTGTGGAGGAAAAACTAAGTGAAAGCAATTACGAAATTCGAACGCCCGATCGTAATCGTCAGACACAAGTATGCCATATTAATATGCTTAAGGCTTATCAGCCCAGAGAAACATCCCAGCCAGAGGATGTGAAAACAGTTCTGCCTGTGTCCCAAATTGCTTGCGTGAGCCCTGAACGCAATCCCAGTTTTGATTGTGCGGAGGATGAGGACGGCCTCGTGCTCCGAAACGCCCCACAGCAATGCGCTAGACTGGCTAATTTGGAAATTCTGTCTGATTTTCCGTCCCATCTCGCCCATTTATCAGAGTTCCAGAGATCCGGCATCGTAATTTAATCCATGAGTTTCCCATTCTCTTTGGTGATACTCCCTCCCAGACTACAGTAACACAACATGATATCGATGTGAATGGTGCTGCCCCTATAAAACAACACCCATATCGAGTAAATATGGCAAAACGTGAGGCTATGAAGCAAGAAGTGCAATATCTTTCAGATAATAACTTGGCTAAGCCAAGTCATAGCCCGTGGAGTTCACCCTGTATTCTTGTGCCAAAACCTGACGGAACATCACGTTTCTGCACTGATTTCCGAAAAGTCAATGCGGTCACCGTGCCAGACTCCTACCCTCTACCGAGGATGGAGGACTGCATCGACAATATTGGTGCCGCTAAGTTTGTTACGAAACTTGATTTGTTGAAGGGGTATTGGCAAGTGCCTTTGACTCCTCGTGTGTCCGAGATCTCGGCATTTGTTACCCCAGATAACTTCCTCCAATATAATGTCCTTGCCTTTGGCCTTCGAAATGTTCCTGCACCTGTCAGCGGCTTGTGAATACTGTTCTTGTGGATATGTCAGACTGTTATGCCTATTTAGATGACTTGGTGATTAGGTCAGACAGTTGGGCTGACCATGTATCTGTGCTAAGTTGCGTGTTTGAGAGGTTGGCCAAAGCAACGTTAACCCTGAATATAGCAACGTGTGTTCGGAAAGACGACGGTAACATATCTGGGTAAGCAAGTGGGTCATGGCCAAGTTAGGCCATTGGCAGTAAAGGTTGCTGCCATCGTTGGCTTCCCTGCGCCTACCACTAGGCGAAAGTTGCACCGTTTCCTTGGAATGGCAGGATATTACCGAAGTTTTTGCAGGAACTTTTCGGTTGTGGTGGCGCCTTTAACAGGAGCGCTCAGTACCAAGACGCCTTTTATGTGGACCTCTGACTGCCAAAAGGCTTTCGAGGCTGCCGAACTCTTGATGTGCAGTGCGCCTGTACTCGCTGCTCCAGACTTTGCGCAACCGTTTAAATTGGAGGTTGATGCAAGTGCTCTGGGAGCTGGTGCTGTACTACTGCAAGAAGACGCCGACGGAATTGATCACCCCGTCAGTTTCTTTTCGCGTAAATTCAATAAACACCAACTTAATCATACCACCGTTGAGATGGAAGCACTAGAACTTTTATTAGCCTTGCAGTTCTTTGAGGTCTATGTGGGTTCGAGTTCTGTCCCAATTGAGGTCTTTACTGACCATGACCAATTGGTGTTAATTTCACGAATGTATAATCATAACCAGCGCCTCATGCTATGGAAGCCCATAGTGGACAATATTCAAATGAAAATGTAATCCCACTATTGCATTATAATTTTCCACTTATGAATGAGTTATTTGAGACAATATTAAATTGAAAATGCATTAATCCAATTATCACTTTCATTTTCACATACACATATGGGAAATCTATGACTATATTCAAATGATAATGAAAAGCTGATTGACATTTAATTTTCAAAGTCATGCTCCGTAATACAGTGGACAATATTCAAATGCAATAAGCAAAACAGCACCCCCAGCCTATTGCATTTACATTTACATGTCATCACGCTCTTTTAGGGTCAACATGATAATGAAAATGCTGTTTTCTAATCACTTGGAAATAATAATGATATAATAATGATGACAACATTTGACATTTCATTTTCAAAGACTTATCCTGCAATACATGGGACAATATTCAAACGCAGTAAGGGAAACAGCGCCTCCCAGTCCATTGCATTTTTAAATACATGTCACCACGCTCTTTTTGGCCACAATGAAAATTAAAATGCAATCTGTCAGCGTCTCATCAAGGCGGGTTTTCCGCTAGGACGTCACTCATTAGGGGCGCGAGCGGAAACCATCTTCCTTATTTGCATACCAACCAATCAGCTTCTGGGTAGCGCTTGTACGCACGGAGGCTTACGGATAATGTCATGATGGCTAGGCTGCTATGTATCGTGTGCCATCGCGCATTAGGCTATGTTGCGCTTTGGATGTGGCCATCTTGGCAGCTAGTATGCTTGCTAACGTTAACTAAGGAAAATATTTGTAAATGATCATCACATTAAAACGATATGATTTGATTTTTGCCCCAACTCTATTAACTGAGCTAGCTGTAATATGCATGAACTTATCCGAGGCTTCGCGGCAGTGTTGTGCACCTGCAACCCAAGTGTGCTTGCAGATTTTAGAGACGTTAGCTAGCTTGCTAGTGAGTCTAAAAGCAATCGCTTAGGTACAGCTAGCTAGCTATGATGCCTACTGGAGAAGCTCTTACAGCCCTGATTTGTCACTTTAAACGCCATCTCACACACACGACCTCTTTCACCATTGATTAGCAGCTTCTTTTACCTAAAGAACAAACTGACAGTTCAGCCAAAGACATGTTATTTCATAGCTAGTTAAAGCAGCATTATCCTTCCATGCGTGCTATAGCGTATTACATTACTCCAGATAAAACGCTATTCGTCTTCCCACCCTGCTGACGCTAGTTAGGGGAAATGTTTGTCATCATTTTTATACTTAATCGCTGTGATTCGGTTTTTGCTCTAGCTTCACAAGCTAGCTAGCCGACAGCGATTGCTCTTGTGCTTGCAGATTGTTCTTGAGCTAGCCAGGTAATGAGCTATCCATTTAAATCTCCCAGAAATCTGATAGTACTCTTGGGACGAACAAAAGTGCTGCCAGACATATCAAAGAAGTTCAAATTACAGCAGGTTAAGTTAGCAAGTGAGGAACATTGTTTTCAGCCAGTCATCAAAACTTCTCCCATTGCTATGTGGCTTAGGAATCGCGATTAAACTAGGAACAGCGGCAGCCTGACTGCTTGCCGTTTATCGGACCGTTCTGCATGATGTATACATTGTGCATGTTTCAGGAGTGGCGAACTTGCAACTCGGCAAGCACAAGAGCAATCGTCAGCTAGCAAAAACCGAATCACAGCGATTAAGTATAAAAATAATGACAAACATTTCCCCTAAATAGCGTCAGCAGGGTCGGAAGACGGATAGCGTTTAATCTGGAGTAATGTAATACGCTATAGCACGCATGGAAGGATAATGCTGCTTTAACTAGCTATGAAATAACATGTCTCAGGCTGAACTGTCAGTTTGTTCTTTAGGTAAAAGAAGCTGCTAATCAATGGTGAAAGAGGTCGTGTGTGTGAGATGGCGTTTAAAGTGACAAATCAGGGCTGTAAGAGCTTCTCCAGTATGCATCATAGCTAGCTAGCTGTACCTGAGCGATTGCTTTTAGACTCGCTAGCAAGCTAGTGTTATGCCCCCAATTTGTAATGACCCCAATTTGTTATGGCCCCAATTGGTTATGGCGTCACGGACAGCAAGGGATGACAGACAAAATCCTTTAAGTTCAACAGATTTAATTAAACAAACACATAGAACTAATCTACACCCTACACTACTGACCAAGATTGAAATCAAATAAAAAATAAGAGATATTTACAGTTCCCTGTAATGGAGATGGGCTGCTCTGTTGTGATGTCCTGGGACAGGAAAATGCTCCAACACAGGCAAAAATCCACAAAAAGCTTAAAGGGTCTTGAAAAGAGTGACAGGTCTGGTCAAATGTATCCTTCTTGCAATTTCTCCTACTACTACTACTCTCTCAATTTTTCTCCTTATATACTCTTGTCCAGCCCCCTCCCATTCTGGGACTTTCCCCTCTGGGCATGCCCTGGACATGCCCAACCTAGCTTCAGACTGGGCTTCACAAAAAAAAAGTCAATACTGCCATCTAGTGGCTATTTACCACATTACACTAGCTAACGTCTCTGAAATCTGCAAGCACACTTGGGTTGCAGTTGCACAACACTGCCGTGAAGCCTCGGATAAGTTCATGCATATTACAGCTAGCCCAGTTAATAGAGTTGGGGCAAAAATCAAATCATATCGTTTTAATGTGATGATCATTTACAAATATTTTCCTTAGTTAACGTTAGATAGCATACTAGCTGCCAAGATGGCTACATCCAAAGCGCAACATAGCCTAGTGCGCGATGGCACACAATACATAGCAGCCTAGCCATCATGACATTATCAGTAACCCTCCGTGCGTACAAGCGCTACCCAGAAGCTGATTGGTTGGTATGCAAATAAGGAAGATGGTTTCCTTCGCCCCTAATGAGTGACGCCCTAGCGGAAAACCCGCCTTGATGAGACGCTGACAGATTGCATTTTAATTTTCATTGTGTCCCAAAAAGAGCGTGGTGACATGTATTTGAAAATGCAATGGACTGGGAGGCGCTGTTTCCCTTACTGCGTTTGAATATTGTCCCATGTATTGCAGGATAAGTCTTTGAAAATGAAATGTCAAATGTTGTCATCATTATTATATCATTATTCTTTCCAAGTGATTAGAAAACAGCATTTTCATTATCATGTTGACCCTAAAAGAGCGTGATGACATGTAAGTGTAAATGCAATAGGCTGGGGGTGCTGTTTTGCTTATTGCATTTGAATATTGTCCACTGTATTGCGGAGCATGACTTTGAAAATTAAATGTCAATCAGCTTTTCATTATCATTTGAATATAGCCATAGGTTTCCCAGATGTGTATGTGAAAATGAAAGTGATAATTGGATTAATGCATTTTCAATTTAATATTGTCTCAAATAACTCATTCATAAGTGGAAAATTATAATGCAATAGTGGGATTACATTTTCATTTGAATATTGTCCACTATGGGCTTCCATATCATGCGTTGGTCTCTGATTCTGCAGCAATATAATGTGCGCATTCACCATAAGAAAGGAAGTGACAATGTACTGGCCGATACGTTGTCTCGTAGTTTTGGTAACACGAGTAACCAATGAGTTTTGAAAATGCATTGTGTATTTAAATGTGTAGCCCCACTGTTTGTTATTGAGTGAATTAAAACAAATGGGATGATTAAGCAAACTGTTTAATGTATTTGGGACTTGTGTATAGTTTTTATGTTTGTCCCTGAAATATGTAAAACAAAAAAATGTATTTATGTACTTTGAGTAAACAATCAGAAGCCAATTTGTATGTAATTACTTTGTATGTATGAACTAACTTTGTTAAAAAAAATGTTAAGTTAGTTCTTAAGGGGGGGAGTGTTACGTGCCACGTGTGCTTTTTTTTTTTTCACTTTCCTGCCTTCATCTGCCACCATCGTCATTTGCTGTGCTGCCTGTCAGTCTTCATCTAACAAGTCCCGCCTTCACCAATCACAGCCTCTGCAGTCCCGCCTTCACCAATCCAAGCATTCCATGTCATTCTACAATCAACCAGTCCCGATCCACTCCTCCAGTTAAAAATCCTTGACTGTTTGCATTCTGATGGCCGCTCATTTCGCTTTTTTTTTTGTTCATGCAGTGTACTGCCCGTTCCCTTTTGTCTTTGTTTTTCTGTTTATTGAAAAGTGTTTGTTTTTTTTTTTTTGGTTTGTGTACACTTCCAGGGCTTGGACAGGTAAGACTGGGGGCTCCTATACATATGCCCGTAGTTGTTCTATGTATAGACCCACTAGCCAGCGTCCCTTGACCTTGGTTGTGTGAGTTTGTCTTGTGAGTTTGTTGTAGTTGCACCCTTGGACCCCAGCCTTGTCACAGTAAAAACCCCTGCACTGAATTATTTTTGTCTCCTTGTTTTCTCTCTGCTGTAACCATTACATTTTACATCTCCCAGTACACATAACATCAAGTTACTCGCCCCATGCACCCCAGGCCCAAGAGGGGGGGTTGTAACACTGTATTAGGTATGTATCATAGAAAAGGTAATAAGAAAGCTCATCTGTCTGCCTCGTAGTGGCAGTTACTTTTATTGCGCTTGCGATAACCGCAATACCGTTTATTGTGCTGCCCTAACCTGCCCATCAAACATCTGTTTCCCTGTGCTCAGAGTGCCAGCATGCACAGTACACACCTGCCCATCAAACATCTCCGTTCCCCTGTGCTCAGAGTGCCAGCATTCACAGTACACACCTGCCCATCAAACATCTCCGTTCCCCTGAGCTCAGAGTGCCAGCATGCACAGTACACACCTGCCCATCAAACATCTCCGTTCCCCTGTGCTCAGAGTGCCAGCATGCAAAGTACACACCTGCCCATCAAACATCTCCGTTCCCCTGTGCTCAGAGTGCCAGCATGCACAGTACACACCTGCCCATCAAACATCTCCGTTTCCCTGTGCTCAGAGTGCCAGCATGCACAGTACACACCTGCCCATCAAACATCTCCGTTCCCCTGTGCTCAGAGTGCCAGCATGCACAGTACACACCTGCCCATCAAACATCTCCGTTCCCCTGAGCTCAGAGTGCCAGCATGCACAATACACGGGCAGAGGAACCCCAAACATGTAGTTGATCTGAAAGTAACCGACAGGTGCCCGGATGGCCAGTAGGAGGCAGCGATCAATGCTAACCTTGTGTTCCTACTCTCTCCTGTCCTAGACTGCTATCCTCTCCTATTCCTGTTCCTCACACTGACCTCCGCTTGAATCATAGGTCATGGACCGCCTGCCCCTTTTACTTCCAGCCATGTTTAAACCCTCGCCTGTCCCTGCATAACACACTCTCTTGCTCACACTGCTCTTTACTGTGTTCTGGGTCTTGACTGTCTACCCCAATATAAGCGTCGATCTGATGATCTCTTCAGTAGTTGAGCTGCACAAAAACCTCTCCCAATTTATCACACAGAACCAGCTGAGAGACAGAGACCCGCAATTAATCTTGTCGTTATGAGTGATATTCTCGGTCTTTGTGTTTTTGAGTTGTACAATGATTTTTTTTTATTTTCTCTGTCTTTCAATATACTTTAAGAAACCTATTTATTACTGGAGGTCTTTGTAATACTAATAGAAGCACTTGAAGCCCAGCAGGCTATAAACCCTTGCCGGCTTTTGTTTTTCTTTTTTTTTGTGATTGGGATTGTGATTGAGCCACAAGCCATGGAAAGTTAAAATTTTCAAACAATGTTTCAAACTTACAAAAACCTGAAGTTCCGTTAAATGACAAAATTGCCTCCTTAATGTCCCCGTCTTATGAATCTATCTTCAAGACAGAAGATTTACTTTTGCTGTCATATTTGTGTCAACTGTATTGGCTAAATGACACAATATTTTCCATCTGTGCCACAAATGACCACTTATGTTCACCCCTTTGTGCAGATGTGCCTGCCCACGGACATAGAGCTGCAAATTTATGCAAGCAGTTACAATGTTCTATCACTCGATGGCACCCCCGGATCAGTTATTGAATATTCACTAGCAAGCCGAGCTCGAACACGGTTTAGAATATGGACGAGTTCACTACCATCCCTGTTTTTCAGGAGTTGCATGAATTAAACTCCTCAGCCAAGCCTGATGCGCAAACTAATCAATAACTAATCAAAATAATAGTCCATAGTATCTATCCAGCAGTTCAAAAAAATGATTTCTTGCTACAGAAAAAATCGTTTTCCACTGTAGAAACCGCCTCTGCTATAGTGACTCAATGGTATCCCAAATAGTAGTTAAAGGGGACCTATTATGCTGATCCTTCTTTTAATACATATAAGTGATGTTATCATGTTGGATGTCCATACTCAACCTCTGTAAAGTTTCTAAACATAAGATGCAGGGGTTTTGCCGTAATCCAAGAACGTGATTTTGTGAATGTGATTTCCTCTCTGAACAGCTTGTCCCGAGATCTTCACGAGATCTGGGAAAAACCTGACATCAGGTTGTGCCGTCCAATTAATATAGACCAAGCCAGAGCCAATCACGGCACTGGACCTGCCCACACCGGCAGCTATTCTAGCAGGCACAAACAACGACAGATCATACTATGCCTTAGTAGCGTCTACACTCTTGAAAATACAAAAGAAGAACCACAAATCATTTGAGGTGCAGTTTTGTCAGTATCTCTCCCAAAGCTGCTCGTCCGTTTACTTTTGGACGCGAAGAAAAACACCTATTTCTCTTTTGGTGACGATGCCACCAGAAATCAGTGGCTAGCTTTTTTGTTTGCTGGCAGCAAACAGCCACGGCCAAAGGGAACGTTAGCTGTTTGTGCTCAGCATTTCACCAAAGACCGCTTTGTCAATAAAGGATAATTCGACACTGGATAAGCGTTTCAGCTGCTTCTCAAACCTGAAGCAGTTGCATCGATCAAGCGCTCGGAGCCATAAGCTGTAAGTAACGATATAACTGCAAATAATGCAAGTGAAGCTAACGTGTTACGGGAGGCTAGCAGGACAGGTAACGATAGTTAGCACTAACAACTGGCCTCAAACGCAGGCTTTGTAAAATATCTGAAGATAAAGCCTGTATTGGTCGCGACTGACCGTGACTCACAGACGCAGAAGCTGTAAGTTGCTTTTACTGCATAAGTCTGCCTTCCTAACGTGATGTTTAATGTGGCTGTAGCACTGCGGCTAACGTAGCCAAGTTACCGTTGCTAATGTTTGTGTCCTAAATATGCAAGAGTAATATCAGGAGACATTGAACAGAAGGTGTGTGAACATAAACCTCATTTGAAGCTAACTTTTTATACTTGTTTGCAATTTGGATGCTTGGTACAACTGTCCATGGTGACAGAACTTGCTGTCTGTAAAACCTGTATCGCAGGGTAATGTTTGTGTCTGTTGTTATGACCACTCGGTTACCAGCTACTGCATGTTAGTTCGCGTGCTGTGCAAATTAAAAATGCTCCTGGTTAACTTATATGCAGTAATTCTGATTGGTATGCTTGTGCTACTTCGGTAAGCATCAATGTGGCAGTTTTATCATAACGTTGCCTGACTGTAGCCACTATAGTTGAAGCTAACCAGAGAGGTGCTGTAAAAGGCTGCAGTTTGACCAACGCAGGTTTTGCAGAGCTTGGGGTGCCTTTTTGGGTGCTTGTGAAACGATTGCTTTACTTATCCATGACCGGGGTCAGCCGGATACTTCGATAATATCAGGGCAAGCTCTCTGATGCTACCGGTGAAAGCAATCGCGAAACGCACAAGCTATAACGTGTCTGGTATAACAAACAATTTCTCTGCATTGCCGTGGCCTAATTTCATCCCGAAAAAGATGGAGATTGAATAGGAAATTCTTTCCTGTAGAAGTGATCGATTTGCTAGCTCCACATAAGCAACTGTCCACGCTAACGGAACTTACGGTCTGTAAAACCTGTATAATGCTCATAACATAACCGGAACACTCTCTAGCTGTCACGTACTATCCATAAAGCTGCTTTCACAGCGGACGCAAAACGAATTTTTCGCGCGACAGATTACATTCAAAGTCAATGCAAAGACGCGAATACAAGCGTTATGGGCGCGTTAAGCAGCTTTCACACTGGACGCGAAACTAATTTGTCGTGCGACAGATTACATTCAAAGTCAATGCCAAGACAATGAATTGACATTGAATGTAATCTGTCGCGCGAAAAATTTGTTTCGCATCCGATGTGAAAGTGACTTAACGCGCTCATTTTCCGCGAGCAAACGCTGGTCATTCTGGCGCAATAAGTAAACCATTACCACGGGCAATTTCCGAAAAGGCCGTTTAGCCTGGTGCTTTTGCCCCTCCGTCATATACCAGCGCAGAAGCTGTTCGTTACTCCACGCTAACGACACACCACAGTTATGCACGCAAACCAGCAGGTCCTTATAATACGCACCTAAGCAGTCCATACGTTGTTGGTCCACTTTTTGCTGCTCCTCACTGTCCATGTTTCCCTCTAAACTCAGACCCACCGGATTTCTACGGTCTCCGGTCTACACTTGGGTATGTCGACCCGTTCTACAAATGTGTCTGTATGGGGTGGATTATAGCTTTCCCTCAATCCTAGCTATAGAGTAGAAACACCGCTGTACTCACCATAGTAGCCGTAGGTAGATAGCAAATTCGAGATTGAGCTGCCAGACTTTCGCCGCTGCGTTTATTAGGACAAGTTCATTTCATTAGATCTATAGACATGTATTGCGTTTGATTGCGGAATTTCCCCGCCGACTGCATAGCTCAGATGGCAGACGTATCTCACTGTCTTCAGTGTAAGACTTTGGGAAGCGACTTCACTTTGGATTATTTATCACAGGGCAAAGACAAAGAATGAATCATACGCATATTATGCCTTTCCTAATAAAGGAACTGATATAATACGTTACTAGTGCCGGTAAATTTCACCAGTATATCTTTGTTTGTGGTGCATGAAGCTGCTGAATTCGTAGACACTCATGTGTTTCTGTCTTGCGGTCTACAGCCTACAAAGGCAGCTGTCTACAGTGTTTTAACTGACAGTGAAACTTTATTGGGCTGGGTCATTGAGATGCTGTAGTTAGATAACTTCCTTTTTCCTTCTTTTACACTCCACCGGATTCCTTGGGGCGTTTATTTTATTGATTTATTGTTTTATAAAATTCGTAAAATGCGGATCTTTTACCTTCTAATTTACCTGCTTGGTTACCTAGCACTATGGATTCCAGTTGCTGACGTGTCTTTCGACGCCGAGGCTCGGAAAAGTGCACCATCGCCTTGTCTACGGCCTTCCGTGCACTCTGTGACATCCTCAGATCCGGTTAGAGATCCTGCCATGATGACCCAACTATTCCAGATGGGCTTCTCTTCCTGGCCGTGTTTTCCCCAGAAGGACGCACCGAGAGGTCTGCGATGTCTTTGGTCCGGGGGAAATGGGAGGCTGTCTCCCTACGCGACGCTCACCTGCGGCGGCAGCTGTACTAAAGCTCAAGCGAGGAGAACCTGGATTGTCTTTCTATTACTCCTTCTATCAGGTAATATCCAACCTAACCCAGGTCCAGAGCTGCTGCAACTTCAATCTCCAGATGAGTTTAAATCTAGAAATGGACTTGGTTTTTTCCATCTGAATGTGCGCAGCCTGGTAAATAAAATGGATTCAATAAGGATATGGGCCAACTCGACTGATCCGGATGTCATGGTCTTTTCTGAAACGTGGCTGAAGAAATCAATCACGAACTCTATGATTTCGATAGAAGGATACAACGTCTTTAGAGCCGATCGCGCTAGAAAAGGGGGAGGGATAGCAATTTACACCAAATCTAACCTGAATTGCACTTGCCTTCAATCTACTAGCAAACAGAATTGTTTCGAATTTCGGCAATTCAAGTATCCCTTCCTAATGGCGCTAATGTTATTGTGGTCGGTTGCTATCGTCCGCCTTCAGCTTCAAGTGAAGCGCCCACTTCACTTATGCACATTCTTCAGAACTGGACAAACTCCGAGTTGATATTACTCGGAGACCTAAACTGGGACTGGCTCTCGTCAACCTATGATCAGTTCAAGGACTTTTGTGTGCAAAATTGTCTGTCACAATTGGTGAACTCGCCGACCCGGCTCAACCTAAAAGATCAGAGCAAATCGACATTACTAGACATTATATTAACAAACGCACCTCACAAATTCTCGGCGGTTGGGATTTTTTGTAATGATGTTAGCGATCATTGTGCAGTTGTCTGTGTGAGAAACTGTAAGATCGCTAAGAATAAACCGCAGTTTATTTATAAACGTCTGTTTAAACTTTTTAACGAACAGGCTTTTTTGCACGATCTTTTTAATTGTGACCTCAGTATTGTCTCACAAATGCCTGATGTGGATTTAGCCTTGGATTATTTCAGATCCACTTTCTTGGCAATTTGTGATAAACACGCCCCTTTTAGAAGATTTAGAGTTAGTGGTAAAAATAACCCTTGGTTTACCGAATGCATCTCTGCCTGTATTAGACAAAGAAATGCTGCTTGGGCGAAAGCAAAGAAGTCCAATAATCCTTTAGATTGGACCTTATACAGAACTCTAAGAAATAGGTGTTCAAAATTAGTCAAAAATTCTAAAAGTGATTACTACCTTTCCATGATAAATGAAAATCTGAATAATCCTGTCAAATTCTGGAAGTTGGTTAAAAACCTCTCAGGTTTCATTACACAAACTAGTCTTCCTAATGTTCTTAAAATAAATCAAAGTGTAATCCAGGGTGTAACAAATATTATCGACTCTTTTAATAGACATTTCATTTCTTCTGGTTCAACATATGACCCCAGTGTTACGGAGGTCCTGAGTGATGAAGGAAACTCAGAGTCTGTCTTTTGTACCCCTGCAGGGAAATTCACATTTACTCCCATCTCTGTTCTTCAAGTTCATAAAGCCCTATTGAGCTTAGATTGTAAGAAATCTTCTGGACCTGATAAGATAGAGCCTTATTTTCTAAAAATTGCTGCAGATATTATTGCAGAGCCAATTGCTTCTATTTTTAATCTGAGCTTAACCTCTAATATCATACCTGGTACATGGAAATCTGCTATGGTTTTCCCTTTATTAAAGAGTGGAGACCCCTCCGATCCAAATAACTACCGTCCCATTTCCAGGTTGTCTGTTATAGCCAAAGTCTTTGAATCTTTTGTGAATGACCAATTGAAACAATTTATATCTGATAATAATATTCTCAGTGATTGTCAGTCAGGTTTTAGATCAGGCCACAGTACTATAACAGCGACAATGCTAGTTACAAATGATATTATCAAAGCTCTAGACGGCAAACAGCACTGCGCAGCTCTATTTGTTGATTTGTCAAAAGCATTTGACTCGGTAGACCACCAACTCCTATTACAGAGACTTGCCTGTATAGGCCTTAGTGACATGGCTTTAAATTGGTTTAAGAACTATTTAACTGAAAGAACGCAGTGCATCTCTGTAGAAAATGATACCTCAACCTTTCTTACAGTAAACAAAGGTGTCCCGCAAGGATCTATTTTAGCCCCCATTTTATTCTCTATTTGTATAAATGACCTAGGTCATGGAATAAATCCTGCTAAGCTACATTTGTATGCTGATGACACAATTATTTATACGGTAGCACCCTCTTTGAATCAAGCCATAGAGCATTTGCAGGATGCTTTTCAGTCCCTGCAGCATTCATTATTAAAACTGAAGTTGGACTTTAATCCAAAAAAGACCAAATATATGACCTTCACTCGCGCTCGCTCAAAGATCACTGATTTCACATTGTCAACACTAGAAGGTACATGTATAGAGAGAGTTACCTCGTACAAATATTTGGGCATCTGGCTTGATGATAAGATGACATTTAACATGCATATTGATAATCTATTGAAAAAACTTCGTCCAAAGCTGGGCTTTCTTTTCCGCTTAAAGAAATGCTTTTCATTTGAGGCCAGAAAGAAAATTGTGCAAAGCTCATTTTTATCAGTTTTAGATTATGGTGATGTAATTTATATGCATGCAGCTTCATCCCTCCTGAAAAAACTAGACTCTGCATATCATGCTGCATTACGCTTTGTAACGAATGCTGGTTCTCACACTCACCATTGTACTATATATGAACTACTTGGGTGGTCTTCTCTATATCAGAGGAGAAAAACACATATGTTGATATTTATTGCCAAGTCATTGCAAGGTAAAATGCCCACTTATATCTCCAACCTTTTGTCTTATCATACAGGCAACTACTGTACAAGATCTAATAATGGTATTCTTTTACATGTCCCCAGGGTGCACTCAGAGCTTGGTAAAACTGCTTTTTCCTTTTATGCACCCTGGGCCTGGAATGAGCTGCAAAAAAGTACTAACCTAGGAGCATTCCCTTCTTTATATCTTTTTAAAAGACTTTTACAAACCGCCCTGAAGGAAACATGTTGTTGTTTTACTTAATCTGAGATTTTGATGTGGAGTGTGTAACAGTTATATTGGACTGGCCTGTACAACTCTCCTCCTGCTGTTTCCTCTGTGCTGCTTTGATGTATTTACGCGTGTCAAATTGTTTTTTATGTTTTTTAATGTTTTAAACGTTTTGTATGTATACATGTGAAACTGCTCATGCTGCTGCCTTGACCAGGACTCCCTGGAAGAAGAGATCTTGTATCTCAATGGGACCTTCCTGGCTAAATAAAGGATAAATAAATAAATAAATAAATAAATCTCACGTTTCACACTTGGGAGGCAGACCAGGAAAACTGCATTCTGCTGAGTCCCGCCCAGCTCCGCCCTCCACAGAGCTGGCCAATCAGAAGAAAGTGGGCACACGGGGAGGGGGGGCCATAGCAGAAGAGCCACCCCAATGAGGCGTTTCAGGCAGAGACTACTATGGACTACAAATGGGTTTTTTTGAGGATGGTAGTATGAGCTAAATAAGGACCCTTTTTTGGACTTTGAACGATCAGGAGTACTCTACGGGAGTCCAAGATCAAAATATAAATTTGGAAATGTAGCATAATAGGTCCCCTTTAAGAAAAATCGGTTTTCTGAAGCAAAAATTCAACATGGTGTTGATTCTGTGTCATTCTACTATCAATTATTGTCATCACATATGAAAAACAAATAGTTCCCTCCCGTGGATTTATGCATAGATTCCTCCATCAGCGCAAACATCTAGCAAACAGCAAGGTAGGTTGTATTGTCTTTATGTTGCGCACAATTACGCAGCTGAAAATGATGCGATTTCAAAGAAAAAAGACTCCCAAATCCGGCCTGAAGTGTTTAGTTATATTTATGGGATTTAAATGAGGTATGGATATGGTCAATGGGAATTATTCCGAATGAAACCGGACTGGAGGGTTCCTTCTACCCGATACAGTATTATCTCTGGAGGAGAGATTCAATGAAGAAAGGTTTTTGTTCATCTTGGGTAATTGCAATTTTATTTATTTTTTAAACTATGGGCTGCTGGCTAGCTGTTTTTTTCTTGGTTTACCATAGCTATGATGATCACAGAGCTTGTTTGTCTCTTTGGTTAGTTACAGTAATCATTAGTCTTTGCTCATAAAAGCTTCTGCATGTTGGGGCATTTTTGTTTTTTTTCCTGGCAGTGCAATGTCTGTTATGTTGAAATATAAAGTATATTTCAGATATCACTGAGTTGGTGAGTTATACTTGTTCCTGATAAGGTGTGGGAAGCTCAGAAGTGGGAACTGCTAGCTTGTCATTGCAGGTTGAATGTTTTGACCATTAAATAATCAGTTCCTTTAATGAGTATGTGCGCTGGCTTGTGGGACTCTGAAGAAAAATGGACAAAATTCTAAACTTTCTCAAGGGGAAAAGGCATGTTTTGTGTTTGGAGAGGTTTCTGGTGACCATTGGTATCCAACTGCACCTATATTGAAAAACGTATGCTAAATTCAAACATAAAATCATTAATTCATATTGAATTTCATGCGTCAAAGGTTGATTTGTGTTAAATATATGATTATTTTATGATTTGACAGTGCGCCATTTTTAGGGATCTTAGAGTTTGGGAAGCCACCTGGAGAGCTGTCTTATTTGGCCCCTGGAGAGTAGGTAATTCAGAATTTAATGTTCAGGGGAATTCTACTTGAGGTCAAGGAATTTTTGATCCCAGAATTGTATTGTTTTAACCCCCAGCCATTTTCCAATTCTCAGTATTATTTTTTTAACAAGTTGAATGCTGAATTTTCATGAAGATTTTTTATGTTTGCGGCCCTTTTTCTCTTACAAAATCATGAAAATAAACTGAAATACAATGCAATTCTAAGTGCCTCAAGTGTCTTGACTCAGTGGAGCCATTCTCTGTTATGATTCTAATCTGTTCTGTCATGATTCTGCCATGTTTGTTATGATTCTGCCACTCCCTGTTATGTTTATGATTATGTCTGTTAGGTTTTGCCATTTTCGGTTTCGTTTTTGTACTTTGCCATGTTTTCGTTTTTGCCATTCCCAATCCACTATTCTGTTAGATTCCGGTCCATGTCTTTGTTCATGCCCTGCATTGCACTTTGTCTCCCCTGTCTGGTCTCTTGTTAAGTTACAGCTTCTCCCCAGTCCTGCGTGTCACATGCTTAGGTGATTTCATGGTTTCTGGGTTTCAAACATTCCTTCCAATCTCGTTTGCTTCCTTCGCCTCTCTTTTCTATATTACTAACCAATACTAACAGTTTGTTGTTTTCGTTAAAGTTACTAACCCAAACTAACATTGTATATAATACTAACGAGCACTAGGGATTGTATAGCTGCACTTACTAATTGATTAACAAGCTCTCAGCACTCGCCCTGTTCTAGTCTCCGCCTCTTGCCTGCACTTAGTCTTTGCTGCAATTCAGCAGATCCTCTGCACCTGCTCCACTCTGTCCTACCTCTCATTATCTGTGCACATTAGAACTCCCTAACCGGAGCTGTATGTTTTGTCATAGGTTGTCTCGTGTTCCCTGTCCGCGTTTTTGGCTTTTTGCCAATTTCATGTGATTAGGTTCTCCCTCATGTTCCCTCCTTTGTAATTAGTCTGATCCTCATCACCTGATCCTAATCATAGCATGTGGCTTCCCTTGAGTGTATTTAAGCTGTCTTCTCACTGCAGTTCCCCGTCAGAACGTTTCCTCTTGTTTACCTGTGCTGCTTTCTTTTGCCTTGTACTCATAGTGTTAATCTTCTGACTGGACCGCCCGACTTACGATTTTTTGCTCTGCTCTTTTGTACTTTTGTCTGCATCTGTTTTCGAACCCTTTTTGCCCGACTACGAGTTTTGTGTTTGCTGCCCTGGTAACGGTTTGGATTTCGCCCTCTGGATTTTGGCTTTTGCTTCTATGACAAACCTGTGCCTGTGTACCGAACCTATTTTTGTCTGACCACGAGTACTGTGTTTGCTGCCCTGGTTTTCGACTCTGTTTTTGCCCTCCTGGATTGTGATTTTTGGATTGTGGACTCTGTACCTTTTGCCTTCTGCCCTGCGGGGGTTACCCCCCTCGCTCAATAAAGCCACTTTACCAGCAATCCTGTGTTCTCGCAACTGGTTCCTGAACGATACCTCACATTCTCTTCCTCGCTGTGAAGCTGCAATCTTGAATTATAAAGCTTTAAATAAGGTAACACATAGCCAGATTAGGCTTCTGTGCAAAGGGGTTAATGCACATAAACATATTAGGACTGTACACAGATAAAAGACCAAAGTAAAAATCTTCAAGCCTTTGTACTTGTTCAACACCTGAACGGTAACACTATTTTAAGCATATTATACATCGTGGTTATCCATTGTCGCAGGAAACATGAGGATACACAACATTTGGCATCAAACGAATTTGTTTTTAAGCCACATTATTGTCTAAATCAATCCCCTGGATGATGCACTTAAAGGTCAAGGAGGCTTCCTCTGTATTTTCTAAAGTCTATTTGGTTCATTATTGAGTAAATGTTTATTGAATTTAGTCCAATCGCATGTCAAATGTAATGTTAGTTGAGTCTGCTGTTTGATTCTCTTCCACCAGGGGGCAGCAGTGCTCATCATAACGGACTCAGTGATGCTAAGAATTTATCTTGTTTTTCTCCTCCCCTCAACCCCCAGAGATTTAAACAAATTCAGTCCACAGTATTTCCTATAAAAGCCACTGAGATTCTCCCCCCAACACAGGACCATCACCTGTAAGACAGAGAGGGAGATCTGTGTGTGATAATGGGAGCTATTGTAGCATTAGCACTGCTGCTGGGAACTTTATCATGTAAGTGAGCGTGTTGTATTATTGTGTTAATTTCCATGTTGAATATAATTATGAGATAATTTGAAATGTTACTTAAATAACTTAAAATGCATACTTTACACAGTTGTTGAGTGTTGCTCATTTATTATTTTCATTATTCACATGCTTTATTTTTTGTTTCTGTCTCTACAGATGGTCACTGTGTTGAACTCACACAGCCAGGCTCTATGACTGTAAAACCAGGACAGTCTCTGACCATCTCCTGTAAAGTCTCTGGGTATTCCCTGACTGATAGCAGCTATGCTACAAACTGGATTCGACAGCCTGCAGGGAAAGCACTGGAGTGGATTGGATATATCGACTATGATGGAGACACTGCTTATAAAGATTCACTGAAGAGCAGGTTCTCCATCTCCAGAGACACCTCCAGTAACACAGTGTCTTTACAAGGGAGCAGCCTGCAGAATGGAGACACAGCTGTGTATTACTGTGCCCGACACACACAGTGCAGCAGAGCAATGCTAGAGCTGTACAAAAACACATCTTACTGAGAGTCACCACTCAACACAAACACTCTACCAGCATGTAGGGCTCACTGAGCTCAGATTTTCCATTATATAATGATAGAATAGTTCAATTAATTAATTTTCAAGTTCTCAATAACCTTCCTTACATTGGAATTTAAAATGCGTTTTTATTTCTTGAATACTTATTGCAACAGGGACCAGAGTAAGACTGCCTCTCCTTTTTAGCTGGGCCCGGCATTTCTAAAACTTCAAAGACATACATACAGTAATGCGGTTTTTTTTTTTTGGGGGGGGGGGTGAAATAATAAAACACATCGACCTGGTATGATAGATGATAGAGAAAAATAAAAACAATTTGATGAATAGAATTCAATGTTCTTTAAGGGGAATATGATCGCATTTTTTATAGGGCTATAAACTATATAAAACCGTCACCTGTGACCTACTTTATTTTTAAGAATTATTTTCAAAATTTTTGCGTTGACGCAATATCCCGAAATACGGTTTCAAAGTGCCTGATTTTCGCCTTCTGTAGATCAGCCCACCCATTACTCCGTGACGTCACACAGTGAGATAACAAGACAAAAATACATTGCGGACAATACAGAAAGGCATAGCGGCAGCTCCGATTTAGATTCAGATTTCAACGACATTAGCGACTCTGGAGATCGCACAGATATCGAAACTGATGAATGGAGATAAAACTGGTCACTCGCCGCGGGACTTAGCCAAATTTCTGAAAACTGGACCCGGTTGTTTTTCCTGAGATGCAACCGGTCGCCCGCCATGGGACTGATGTCCTGAAAGCAGGGGGCTGTTTCAATAAACTTTACTTGTCCGACCGAGTCAGACCATCTGTCGAGTGAAAAGTCGGACCTTCGACAGAATATGTCCGTCAGGTGTTTCAATAAAACAAAAGTAGAATGTCTGACCATGGTCCGATGCGGACGGACGGTTTGTCACTGTCCGCTCGAAGTTGGATGAGAATTTACACTTCAGCGATGCACTGCTTCGCTATTTGGCGTCCAAATATTCGAAATAAGTTAACATTAAATGAAAAAAGAAGAAAAAAAAACAATTTTGATTAGGTTCGTCATTAATTACTATTCAGACATAAATAAACGGCGCACATCGCTGAAGGATGCTACCTTCACTTTCAGTAGGCTATTAACTGAATACAGTCTAGCTAATTAAAAGCCGTCTTGCTCACCGTGCACTCTGTGTTAGCTATAACTACGATTGGCAACATAACAAAGGTATTCATCACACAAAGGACATTAAAACATTCATATCGTCACTTTCGCTCATTTTACAGAATTGAGTTAAAACATTCATATCGTCACGATCGCTTATTTTACAGAATTGAGTTAAGCAGACGGGCGATAAGCAGAGCTCCACTCTGGGTCACACAAGCACCACGAATACGGTGTTGTATAACCACTGAGAACCATGCTGAGACCGCTCCTTAGGCAATGTCCCATCAGTGTTCACACAGCCTGCATAAAAACAACTTTTTGTCGCACCGGAGGATAACGGTACCAACGATTTAAAAGTGAAATTTTCACATGTTGTTAATAAATTATGTGTAGTTGTTAGAAAAATTCATTCACGGATTTAACAGAGCCCCGTTACTGGGTGTAGGCTAAATTGCAGTATTGGTTTCGCGGGCATTGGTGATACTGTTTTTCCATCCTCGAAATATTTTGGGCTGTCTGCGCTTCCAGACAACATTACTTTCTCCATTAATTCTGAGCTGGCTTTAATCGAAGCCCAGGCGAATGTCCCTCCTCTGGAGGGCTTCCCACCATGCGTGCGGACCCCACGAGAGAGCCTAGCAGCGAACCCGACTTTGCCTTTCATTTTCACCCCTCAAAAGTGGCCCGTTCTCAGTACGCGCAGATCGGCCAGAACATTACGACCACCGTAATTTTGCGTCCTTTGGCCACTGGTGTAACATGAACCCATCATATCCGATAAGTTAATGCATAGTACAGATAGACAATTAAGTTAGGGCAAAACCAAAATCATATCGCTTTAATATGACTAACCATTAATTACCAAGATCTCCTTAGCTAAGAGCAACTAGCTGACTCTCTGGATGGCTACAAAATGTAAAGAATAACTTCATCTGCGATCGCAAAGCAGTGTCACCCCTATGGCATAATCAGTAAGAGAGCAGTTCAGTTATTCCACTTTTATTAACAGTTTTCTTATAACGGTCATCGGAGCTTCCAGCCCCTGAGAAAAGAAACGTGTGAGAAGTGCGGAATCATTATCCCTAATTTCGATGCTGCTGCTCATGGTAAAATCTATCTTAATAAACAACCTTGCGCAGTGAAAATCCCGGAGAGTGCACCACTGATGTAGGTAAAATTTATCGTGTGTTTGACATAAAATGATCCTAAACACTTGAGCTTTATGTTAGGCTTGTGGACAGACATGAATATTGTTCTCACTGTATCGGCACGCTGTCACATTTTATGTGTCATGTATTTTGCTGTTGCTGGTTGTTTTAAAGCTGCGTTCTTTCACTTCTTAAATTCGCTGCTGACTTTATGTTATGTTACATCTGATTGTGATATTACGAGATTGAGAAACGTGCTGGTGGGGCCGCTCACATAGCCACTGATATTTAATATCTGCATTAATCATGATTCACTTGTCTTGAGGAAAATTTGAGGACAGCCCCGTCTGAGCTTTCAGGCTTTGTCTGGGTTGCTGAAGTTGTTCGCGTAGAAACACTACCTGAAGCAATTACTATTGATGAATGTTTACGATATTCAAATATTCGCATTTATTCTTCCTAAATTTTATAAGGAAATGAGGTTGCTATTATACATGAACTATCCGTACTTATTGGGGGAGAGACGCATAAGGGAGGCAGATGAGTTCGGTTTGGGAATTATGAATTTGCGGCCCGGTGTAGCATCAACGAACGTTCGTATCGCACCGAGCACATGTAGTATGCTGTCACACACGGTCCATCGCGATCACTGTACGTAGCCGTATTCACAGTGCACGCTGGCTGTGTGGCTAGCTGGGACTAAAAAGAGACAAAACGAGAGAGGCAGTTCACTCTCGTCCTTTCATTTCCTGATATGAAAAAGAAAATGCCCGAGAAAGAGTACCTGCGTTCGTGTTGTTACACCCTCCAACAATACAGGTACGAGAGATGGTGCCTCCAAAGTTCGGGAAAACTGTTGAAAATAGGAAAATACTGGAGCAGACTCCAGTTGTTGCGTGTACTACCAATGTCAAGTTTGTGAACGTTCTCACTATGTGACGTCACGGGTCAAAGGTCATCGCTCTGAAAGGCTCCGCTGTGAAGGCATTCAAATCGCCAAATTTACCAATTTAGAGTTCGGAAATTGGGGGAAAAAATATATTGGCGATTTTTTACACCATCAAGGTATATATTAACGTTTACATAGGTTTGGCGGTAACATTCCCCTTTAAATGTCCAAATGGGATTTGATCCCCCAACAAAAGGATAAGGCGGAGCCTGGTTGGTTTTTGGGATTGTATAGTGAATGTCACAACCCTTGCGTGAAAGCCGTCTGTTTCTCTTGCTATTCAGCAACTTGTGCGTCCATGAGAGGTATCTCTCCTTTGATTGGTTTATGTATCGCTTGTGTTCCCCTTCCCGGCTGTATTCTGTTTCATTATTTCTTTATGATGGCTTTGTGACGTGTATTTAATCTTTCTGTTTTGAGTTACAAGCTGCTGAATTCTAATTTGTAATTTGTGTTTTGAACCAGTCAGTAGGGTATAACTTATAGAAACTCCTTGTGTTTGTTAAGCGTCATATAACCTTTATTGACTGCAGCTAGTGGAAGCTGTCCTCTTTACTCAGTTAAAGTAAACAAGCTTCCAACTCAGAGACCAGGATTGGGACTGCATTCAAGTTAACCCAGCTCAAATCAATTCTTCTGTCCCGTTCTGTCCCGTTTAACAAGTTCCCAAGCCTAATTCAGGGTGCAGGATTGGGCCCACATTCTTATTAACCCTTCCGAGTCTGTTCCTCCATCCAGTTTTTTAGAAACAAGTTCCCAATCCTTCTACGATCAACAGGATTAGAACCAAGTTCCCCTAAAGCTGCTCAATGCTCCTGTTTGGCTCTGGCAAAGTCTGCTCTCCACCTGCTGTCATCTCGAAAGCCACAGGCCGGTGATGGGCAGCCCTGCTTCCTCCAGTACATCAGTGCTGAACTGTTCTTTCTTCCTCTGGGCTTCCTTCCCCTGTAATGCCGTACTGCTGTCAGTAACCCTGCCTGTTGGATTGATGTCTGCCTCCACACCTGACTCCTGGTCTGGATCATAACAGTGAAGCACCGTCCCACCCAGTTCTGCTGTGAGCCTTTAGATAGTTAGAAACATAACAACCGGTGACCGTTTCCCATGGCAACCCAGTCATCAAGGCAGTAGTGCGGAGAGATTTGGTGGGATTTTAAATAAAACACATTTGTAAACCAATAAAGACCGATGGCAATCTTGTCTAGTTTTCAGTGACCCTCATCTCACTGCAGAAGACCAGTGAAAAATCACAGAGCTGAGAGGTGAACAGGATTTTAGGGAGCTGAGACAGAATCCACAAGGTGCACTAAAAGGTCAATACTAGTCCCTGGCTTACTGTAATCAGAATAAAGTCAGGACCAATGCAAAGGGGGTAATGGGCAAAGTGACGGACAATAAAGATTTCAGTGAAGAGTACTGTGAGCTCCTGGCTCCGCTCTCCCACCCTCACCTACCAGGAAACTCCCTGGATTCACAATGGATAATAATGCAGTAATCAGCCATGGAAGAGAGACACACACACAGCTGTAATGATGGATAATACTTATAACTGCTGTATGATCTGAACCCCGACTACAGCTCTGACTGCTGTATTTAAACAGTGTGTGATCTGCCCACCCAGTGAGGAGGGGTTCATGCAAACTCTGAGCTCTTCCCTCTACATTTACCTCTCTGCACTGATGGAGGAGGGACTTCTGTTGGAGACGGACTCTAGGACAGTCATCACAGACTACACTCAAAGACTCCCATCATGACTGCTATAACCAGCCTGATTCTGATTATTGGATTATTTGCAAGTATGCTTAATTTAACAATTGATTAAATGTTTACTGAAATTGTTTGTATGCGGTCACAGAGTGTAAGTTCCATTCTTGAGTTCTCCATATTGTTCCTAATTTCACAGGTGTTGAATGTCAGACACTGAGTGAGTCTGAACCAGCAGTTAAAAAGCCTGGAGATTCCCACACACTGACCTGTACAGCCTCTGGGTTCACATTCAGCAGCTACAGCATGCACTGGATCAGACGGGCTCCTGGGAAGGGACTGGAGTGGGTTGCTGGGATCAGCAATCTTTCGAAAAATACTTGGTACGCCAAGTCTTATGAAAAAAGAGTCACCATCTCCAGAGACAACAGCAAGAATCAAGCTTATTCACAGATGAACAGGCTGACAGCTGAAGACACTGCTGTGTATTACTGTGCCAGAGACTCACAGTGAGAGAGAGTGAGGGGAGAGCTGTACTTACAGATGAACAGGCTGACAGCTGAAGACACTGCTGTGTATTACTGTGCCAGAGACTCACAGTGAGAGAGAGTGTGGGGAGAGCTGTACTTACAGATGAACAGGCTGACAGCTGAAGACACTGCTGTGTATTACTGTGCCAGAGAGACACAGTGAGAGAGAGTGAGGGGAGAGCTGTACTTACAGATGAACAGGCTGACAGCTGAAGACACTGCTGTGTATTACTGTGCCAGAGACTCACAGTGAGAGAGAGTGTGGGGAGAGCTGTACTTACAGATGAACAGGCTGACAGCTGAAGACACTGCTGTGTATTACTGTGCCAGAGAGACACAGTGAGAGAGAGTGAGGGGAGAGCTGTAATTACAGATGAACAGGTTGACAGCTGAAGACACTGCTGTGTATTACTGTGCCAGAGACTCGCAGTGAGAGAGAGTGTGGGGAGAGCTGTACTTACAGATCAACAGGCTGAAAGCTGAAGACACTGCTGTGTATTACTGTGCCAGAGAGACACAGTGAGAGAGAGTGAGGGGAGAGCTGTAATTACAGATGAACAGGTTGACAGCTGAAGACACTGCTGTGTATTACTGTGCCAGAGAGACACAGTGTGAGAGAGAGTGAGGGGAGAGCTGTACTTACAGATGAACAGGCTGACAGCTGAAGACACTGCTGTGTATTACTGTGCCAGAGAGACACAGTGAGAGAGAGTGAGGGGAGAGCTGTACTTACAGATGAACAGGCTGACAGCTGAAGACACTGCTGTGTATTACTGTGCCAGAGACTCACAGTGAGAGAGTGAGGGGAGAGCTGTAATTACAGATGAACAGGTTGACAGCTGAAGACACTGCTGTGTATTACTGTGCCAGAGAGACACAGTGAGAGAGAGTGTGGGGAGAGCTGTGCTTACAGATGAACAGGCTGACAGCTGAAGACACTGCTGTGTGTATTACTGTGCCAGAGAGACACAGTGAGAGAGAGTGAGGGGAGAGCTGTACTTACAGATGAACAGGCTGACGGCTGAAGACACTGCTGTGTATTACTGTGCCAGAGACTCACGGTGAGAAAGAGTGAGGGGAGAGCTGTACTTACAGATGAACAGGCTGACAGCTGAAGACACTGCTGTGTATTACTGTGCCAGAGAGACACAGTGAGAGAGAGTGTGGGGAGAGCTGTACTTACAGATCAACAGGCTGACAGCTGAAGACACTGCTGTGTATTACTGTGCCAGAGAGACACAGTGAGAGAGAGTGAGGGGAGAGCTGTAATTACAGATGAACAGGTTGACAGCTGAAGACACTGCTGTGTATTACTGTGCCAGAGAGACACAGTGAGAGAGAGAGAGGGAGAGCTGTACTTACAGATGAACAGGCTGACAGCTGAAGACACTGCTGTGTATTACTGTGCCAGAGACTCACAGTGAGAGAGAGAGTGAGGGGAGAGCTGTACTTACAGATGAACAGGCTGACAGCTGAAGACACTGCTGTGTATTACTGTGCCAGAGACTCACAGTGAGAGAGTGAGGGGGAGAGCTGTAATTACAGATGAACAGGTTGACAGCTGAAGACACTGCTGTGTATTACTGTGCCAGAGAGACACAGTGAGAGAGAGTGAGGGGAGAGCTGTACTTACAGATGAACAGGCTGACAGCTGAAGACACTGCTGTGTATTACTGTGCCAGAGAGACACAGTGAGAGAGAGTGAGGGGAGAGCTGTACTTACAGATGAACAGGCTGACAGCTGAAGACACTGCTGTGTATTACTGTGCCAGAGAGACACAGAGAGAGAGAGAGTGGGGGAGAGCTGTACTTACAGATGAACAGGCTGACAGCTGAAGACGCTGCTGTGTATTACTGTGCCAGAGAGACACAGTGAGAGAGAGAGTGGGAGAGCTGTACTTACAGATGAACAGGCTGACAGCTGAAGACACTGCTGTGTATTACTGTGCCAGAGAGACACAGTGAGAGAGAGAGTGGGGAGAGCTGTACTTACAGATGAACAGGCTGACAGCTGAAGACACTGCTGTGTATTACTGTGCCAGAGACTCACAGTGAGAGAGAGTGAGGGGAGAGCTGTACTTACAGATGAACAGGCTGACAGCTGAAGACACTGCTGTGTATTACTGTGCCAGAGAGACACAGTGAGAGAGAGAGAGGGGGGAGAGCTGTACTTACAGATGAACAGGCTGACAGCTGAAGACACTGCTGTGTATTACTGTGCCAGAGACTCACAGTGAGAGAGAGTGTGGGGAGAGCTGTACTTACAGATGAACAGGCTGACAGCTGAAGACACTGCTGTGTATTACTGTGCCAGAGAGACACAGTGAGAGAGAGTGAGGGGAGAGCTGTACTTACAGATGAACAGGCTGACAGCTGAAGACACTGCTGTGTATTACTGTGCCAGAGAGACACAGTGAGAGAGAGAGTGAGGGGAGAGCTGTACTTACAGATGAACAGGCTGACAGCTGAAGACACTGCTGTGTATTACTGTGCCAGAGAGACACAGTGAGAGAGAGTGAGGGGAGAGCTGTACTTACAGATGAACAGGCTGACAGCTGAAGACACTGCTGTGTATTACTGTGCCAGAGACTCACAGTGAGAGAGAGTGAGGGGAGAGCTGTAATTACAGATGAACAGGTTGACAGCTGAAGACACTGCTGTGTATTACTGTGCCAGAGAGACACAGTGAGAGAGAGTGAGGGGAGAGCTGGACTTACAGATGAACAGGCTGACAGCTGAAGACACTGTTGCTGTATTACTGTGCCAGAGAGACACAGTGAGAGAGAGTGAGGGAGAGCTGTACTTACAGATGAACAGGCTGACAGCTGAAGACACTGCTGTGTATTACTGTGCCAGAGACTCACAGTGAGAGAGAGAGTGAGGGGAGAGCTGTACTTACAGATGAACAGGCTGACAGCTGAAGACACTGCTGTGTATTACTGTGCCAGAGAGACTCACAGTGAGAGAGAGTGAGGGGAGAGCTGTACTTACAGATGAACAGGCTGACAGCTGAAGACACTGCTGTGTATTACTGTGCCAGAGAGACACAGAGAGAGAGAGTGAGGGGAGAGCTGTACTTACAGATGAACAGGCTGACAGCTGAAGACACTGCTGTGTATTACTGTGCCAGAGAGACACAGTGAGAGAGAGTGGGGGAGAGCTGTACTTACAGATGAACAGGCTGACAGCTGAAGACACTGCTGTGTATTACTGTGCCAGAGACTCACAGTGAGAGAGAGTGAGGGGAGAGCTGTACTTACAGATGAACAGGCTGACAGCTGAAGACACTGCTGTGTATTACTGTGCCAGAGACACAGTGAGGAGAGAGTGTGGGGAGAGCTGTACTTACAGATGAACAGGCTGACAGCTGAAGACACTGCTGTGTATTACTGTGCCAGAGACTCACAGTGAGAGAGAGAGTGTGGGGAGAGCTGTACTTACAGATGAACAGGCTGACAGCTGAAGACACTGCTGTGTATTACTGTGCCAGAGACTCGCAGTGAGAGAGAGTGTGGGGAGAGCTGTACTTACAGATGAACAGGCTGACAGCTGAAGACACTGCTGTGTATTACTGTGCCAGAGACTCACAGTGAGAGAGAGTGAAGGAAGAGCTGTACTTACAGATGAACAGGCTGACAGCTGAAGACACTGCTGTGTATTACTGTGCCAGAGACTCACAGTGAGAGAGAGTGGGGGAGAGCTGTACTTACAGATGAACAGGCTGACAGCTGAAGACACTGCTGTGTACTACTGTGCCAGAGAGACACACACAGTGAGAGAGTGCAGAGGGGGAGAGCTGTACTTACAGATGAACAGGCTGACAGCTGAAGACACTGCTGTGTATTACTGTGCCAGAGACTCACAGTGAGAGAGAGTGGGGAGAGCTGTACTTACAGATGAACAGGCTGACAGCTGAAGACACTGCTGTGTATTACTGTGCCAGAGACACAGTGAGAGAGAGAGTGAGGGGAGAGCTGTACTTACAGATGAACAGGCTGACAGCTGAAGACACTGCTGTGTATTACTGTGCCAGAGAGACACAGTGAGAGAGAGAGAGGGGAGAGCTGTACTTACAGATGAACAGGCTGACAGCTGAAGACACTGCTGTGTATTACTGTGCCAGAGAGACACAGTGAGAGAGAGAGTGAGGGGAGAGCTGTACTTACAGATGAACAGGCTGACAGCTGAAGACACTGCTGTGTATTACTGTGCCAGAGAGACACAGTGAGAGAGAGAGTGAGGGGAGAGCTGTACTTACAGATGAACAGGCTGACAGCTGAAGACACTGCTGTGTATTACTGTGCCAGAGAGACACAGTGAGAGAGAGTGGGGGAGAGCTGTACTTACAGATGAACAGGCTGACAGCTGAAGACACTGCTGTGTATTACTGTGCCAGAGACACACAGTGAGAGAGAGAGTGTGGGGAGAGCTGTACTTACAGATGAACAGGCTGACAGCTGAAGACACTGCTGTGTATTACTGTGCCAGAGAGACACAGTGAGAGAGAGTGAGGGGGAGAGCTGTACTTACAGATGAACAGGCTGACAGTTGAAGACACTGCTGTGTATTACTGTGCCAGAGACTCACAGTGAGAGAGAGTGAGGGGGAGGCTGTACTTACAGATGAACAGGCTGACAGCTGAAGACACTGCTGTGCTGAAGACACTGCTGTGTACTTATAGATGAACAGGCTGACAGCTGAAGACACTGCTGTGTATTACTGTGCCAGAGAGAGAGAGTGGGGGGAGAGCTGTACTTACAGATGAACAGGCTGACAGCTGAAGACACTGCTGTGTATTACTGTGCCAGAGAGACACAGTGAGAGAGAGTGAGGGGAGAGCTGTACTTACAGATGAACAGGCTGACAGTTGAAGACACTGCTGTGTATTACTGTGCCAGAGACTCACAGTGAGAGAGAGTGAGGGGAGAGCTGTACTTACAGATGAACAGGCTGACAGCTGAAGACACTGCTGTGTATTACTGTGCCAGAGACTCACAGAGAGAGAGAGTGTGGGGAGAGGTGTACTTATAGATGAACAGGCTGACAGCTGAAGACACTGCTGTGTATTACTGTGCCAGAGACTCACAGAGAGAGAGTGTGGGGAGAGGTGTACTTATAGATGAACAGGCTGACAGCTGAAGACACTGCTGTGTATTACTGTGCCAGAGACTCACAGTGAGAGAGAGTGGGGAGAGCTGTACTTACAGATGAACAGGCTGACAGCTGAAGACACTGCTGTGTATTACTGTGCCAGAGACCCACAGTGAGAGAGAGTGAGGGGAGAGCTGTACTGACAGATGAACAGGCTGACAGCTGAAGACACTGCTGTGTATTACTGTGCCAGAGACTCACGGTGAGAAAGAGTGAGGGGAGAGCTGTACTTACAGATGAACAGGCTGACAGCTGAAGACACTGCTGTGTATTACTGTGCCAGAGACTCACAGTGAGAGAGAGTCAGGGGAGAGCTGTAATTACAGATGAACAGGTTGACAGCTGAAGACACTGCTGTGTATTACTGTGCCAGAGAGACACAGTGAGAGAGAGAGTGAGGGGAGAGCTGTACTTACAGATGAACAGGCTGACAGCTGAAGACACTGCTGTGTATTACTGTGCCAGAGAGACACAGTGAGAGAGAGTGAGGGGAGAGCTGTACTTACAGATGAACAGGCTGACGGCTGAAGACACTGCTGTGTATTACTGTGCCAGAGACTCACGGTGAGAAAGAGTGAGGGGAGAGCTGTACTTACAGATGAACAGGCTGACAGCTGAAGACACTGCTGTGTATTACTGTGCCAGAGACTCACAGTGAGAGAGAGTGAACGGAGAGCTGTACTTCCAGATGAACAGGCTGACAGCTGAAGACACTGCTGTGTATTACTGTGCCAGAGACTCACAGAGAGAGAGTGTGGGGAGAGCTGTACTTACAGATGAACAGGCTGACAGCTGAAGACACTGCTGTGTATTACTGTGCCAGAGACTCACAGAGAGAGAGTGTGGGGAGAGGTGTACTTATAGATGAACAGGCTGACAGTTGAAGACACTGCTGTGTATTACTGTGCCGGAGACTCACAGTGAGAGAGAGTGAGGGGACAGCTGTACTTACAGATGAACAGGCTGACAGCTGAAGACACTGCTGTGTATTACTGTGCCAGAGAGACACAGTGAGAGAGAGTGAGGGGAGAGCTGTACTTACAGATGAACAGGCTGACAGCTGAAGACACTGCTGTGTATTACTGTGCCAGAGACTCGCAGTGAGAGAGTGTGGGGAGAGCTGTACTTACAGATGAACAGGCTGACAGCTGAAGACACTGCTGTGTATTACTGTGCCAGAGAGACACAGTGAGAGAGAGTGAGGGGAGAGCTGTACTTACAGATGAACAGGCTGACAGCTGAAGACACTGCTGTGTATTACTGTGCCAGATATTTACAGAGAGAGAGAGAGTGAGGGGAGAGCTGTAAATTGCGATCATATTGTTTTTCAACTGTATTGGCTAAATAAAACAACATTTTATAATTTTTTTTCCCACGAATGACAACTTACGCTGATGTGAAATGGAGTGCAGTGATGATTATACACCACCACTTTTGTCTAAAGGAGGTCCTATTATATTACTCCTCTATAATTCTTTGGTGAAAATGTATTGAAAAATAATATTGTAGGCAATGAGAAAAAAGAAAAAATTATTCCCACAAGTATATTGAGGTAAAAATTTGGGTAATAAATGAATACACTGAAAAAATACATTTTTTACAACAATATGACATTATCGCAAATTAGATTTTTTTTACTCTTGCGTAGCCTGAATGTATGTCTAAAGGCTCATTCCATGATTATTAATGCAAAAAAAATATGTTTAAACTGGTTTGAGACCATTTTATTTTGCAAAATTACCTCTGTTGGTCAGTTGTTGCAGTAAATAAGGTGCCATGAACTTTGAGTTGTGTCACTGTGTTAAACATGACGGCGCAATGGAAGGAGCTCTCTGAGATTGTTCCTAACCGCATTGTGGCCTTAAATGCTGCTGAAGACGATAAATGCTGCCGTGGCACTGTAAGAAACACCATCAAGCACTTGAAAGAGGCCGGTTTGCTGAAAACTAGCGGCAACAGAGGAGCAAAACAGAAGGCAAGTGCCTCTGATGTCCGTTATCTGTGTATGACAAGTTAAAAAAAAAAATCGCCAGTTGACAGCACAACAACTCCATGATTATATTAATAGTGCCAGAAGTGAAGAGATTAAAGTATAAAATCTTTCCAGATGCCTGTGTGAAAATGGTTTGATTGGTCGTGTTGCTGCTTTGAGCCGGCAACATCAAAAAAAGACCTGAGTTTGCTAAGAAATTCAAGGATCGGACACCAACGGACTGGGAACAAGTGCTTTGGACCGATGAATCAAAATTCAAAATTTGCTCACCCAAATGCAGAATTTATGTAAGCTGTAGAGTTGAAGAGCATTTCAAAAATGACTGTTTAACCCTTTCAGTAAAACATGGACGTGGTAATATTTTGGTTTGTGGTTCAGTCTGCTTGAAAGGAGCAGGTGATCTCATAAAAATTGACGGAATCATGGATCAAAATAGGTATCACAGCATCCTTGTGAGGCACGCATTGCCATCTGGAGAGAGACCGATTGGTCAGGGATCAAGATAATGACCCGAACAAACTTCTCCTGTCAGTTGAGCAAGAATTTACTCAGTTGGAACGAATCATCTGGTGACATAGTAGTTATGATTTGGCCGTTTGAAATTCCACACCTTAAGATGATTGAGCAAATCTGGAATTTGCTTGATACCAAGATTAACAAATCTGTTCTAACATCATAAGAATTTGATTGGAATGAACTTCAAACCAGATGGAATGGTTTGACGAGTGAGGAAAATATGTGAAAACTATACCTGAAAGATTAATGCTGTAATCAAAGCAAAGGGTGGCCACACTAGATATTGAAGTTTTCACTCATTTTTGTTTTTACTATTTAAAGTTATCTGTCTACTTTACTTTCATTTATTTGAGCCAATATTACAGTTCATTAAATAAACACTAGAATAGTATTTGGTTTCGAATTTATCTTCATTTTGTGAAGAGTATAACCATCACTGCACAATACTTACATAATGATGACATAGTTGTTCATTCTGATAAGTCATAAACCCAAAGGATTTATAATTTGAAATTTATTCCCAGAAGTTCCTTGTGGGTGGTGGCATAGTTTCTCATTCTGCTCCAGCAGGGGGCAGCAGTGCTCCTCATAAGGGATACTCCAACTGAATTTATCTTGTTTTTCTCCTCCCTCCAACCCCCAGAGATTTAAATAAATTCAGTCCACAGTATTTCCTATAAAAGCCACTGAGACTCTCCCCCCAACACAGGAGCATCACCTGTAAGAAAGAGAGGGAGATCTGTGTGTGATAATGGGAGCTATTGTAGCATTAGCACTGCTGCTGGGGACTTTATCATGTAAGTGAGCATGTTATACTATTGCTTTTAATTCCATTTCAACCTCATTCTGCAATATTTTCTTCAAAACATTACTCAAATCACTAAATTAATAGTTTTTGAACAAGTTGCTATTTATTTCTCTAAATGTCTTTCTGATATATTCACAAATCTTTTTTTTCCCCCCGCTTCTTCAGATGGTCAGTGTGCTGATTCTGTTGAACTCACACAGCCAGGCTCTATGACTGTAAAACCAGGACAGTCTCTCACCATCTCCTGTAAAGTCTCTTATTCAGTTACCAGCTCTAATACACACTGGATCCGACAGCCTGCAGGGAAAGCACTGGAATGGATTGGATATATCGACTATGATGGAGACACTGCTTATAAAGATTCACTGAAGAGCAGGTTTACCATCTCCAGATACACCTCCAGTAACACAGTGTCTTTACAAGGGAGCAGCCTGCAGACTGGAGACACAGCTGTGTATTACTGTGCCCGACACACACAGTGCAGCAGAGCAATGCTAGAGCTGTACAAAAACACATCTTACTGAGAGTCACCACTCAACACAAGCACTCTACATTCATACAGAAGTCACTGACCTCAGATTTTCCATTATATAATGATAGAGTAGTTCAATTAATTAATTTTCAAGCTCTCAATAACCTTTCTTAGATTGCAATTTAAAATGTGTTTTTATTTCTTGAATATTTATTGCAACAGGGGCCAGAGTAAGACTGCCTCTACTTTTCAGCTGGGCTCGGCATTTCTAAAACTTCAAATACATACATACAGTCATGTTTTTTTTTTTTTGGGGGGGGACTAAAATAATAAAATCAATTTATCTGGGGGTATACTACGAAGCAAGTTCAACATAGACAGGCTTTATTAGAGTGAGCCGGTTCAACAAACCCTGACCTCACAATCAGACATAATTGATATCACAACAGTGGTTATAATCTTTCTTTGTTAACCTCGGCTTTGTGTTTTTAACGCCGTGAGCGCTCTCAATTCAAGGGCGTTCCGAGCGTCAATTTACCGTATTTCCCTTCATAAAATGACCGATCGCGTGCTGAATGTTTCTCCGAGGAAGCTATCTCTGATCCAGGATCAGGAAGACTGCGGGATGTCTCCGCCCACGGCACCAGGGGGCGCCCCAGCAGCTTAGTGGGAGACATTAAATTTTACACTGATTGGTTGGACACTTGAAAGACTGCACGATAATGCATGCGCTTACTCGGATAGACACTTGGGAAATTTTAAGAGAGATTTATGTTAGTATGTGTATTCTTGCTGGTTGTAATAAGGCCATAGAGGAATTCTGGTGGAAAATTGCTGACCGTGTAATTGCGTAAGTCCTCTGATGAAGGGCTAGTGGAAATCACTTGAGTCAAGTCATTTTATTTGTATAGCACATTTAAATACAACAGAGTTGGTCCCCAAGGTGCTTCACAATACGACTCAAGATTTAGAGCACTGTTAACAGGAAAACAGAATAAATAGAGAAATTAGAAACTTTAGTTTCTCGGCCAAATGAAACAAAGTGAAATGAAATTATAGATTTAATATTATCTGACTGATAAATACAATAGTAAACTCTGCTTTACTAAGTTTTTGGTTTAAAGTATTTTTTCCATTGCTTTTCTTTTATACAGCATAATTTTAATAAAATCGTATTCCACCACTAACCCTAACCAGTTGCACCATTGCAAATTTACAGTAATCCTGTGGCATAAAATACTGTTTAATAGTTGAATACACTTTAATAGTTACAGTACCAGCACTGTCAAGAGGACATGGCAGCAAGTTAAAACAAAGCATGAGAACATTTTTCAAAGTCGTACACCCGATGCTGCTTTGCTTTCATAATAATTTAAATTATTTTAATGGTATGCTGTGTAAAATGTATAGCGCGGCATACAATATTCTTGCTCAGATTTTCTGCATCACCACCTGAATGTTGTCGGTTCCCGTGGCAAAAAAAAACAAAAATAAAAACGCAACGTTATTCATACTGTAAGTGCAACTGTAAGTGCCTCTCTATGCTACATTGCCAATATATGGTTCCAGTAGATCGCATAAGTAACGAATTCCCTCAGCTGAGAATCTGTAGCGTTCATAGAGAATATCGTCAGAAAAAGCAAACAGGTCATGCCAGTCTCCCTCCGAAGAGAACCGCGTACATTTCAGGCACCAAAGTCCACAGGATTATTCAAGAAAGGTGATGCCAACTTCAAAGGAGGTGCTTAGTGATAACGCAGCACATGTATAGCCGATTACAGCCGAAACGCGGCACATAACCTGCTCCCGACCAGGTTAAGTTTGCAGCGTAAATTACCATGGTAATCTAGCCAAGTTAAAAGAGAGGCACCTTCGTGACATTGAAAAGCCTAGGTTTAGGCTCGACATACCTCACTAACCCACTTATCTTGCTTCGTAGTATACTCCCCTGGGGCCTATACCATAAAACTGGATTTAGGTTTATCCCGGTAACTTCTGGTTTATCCCTGGGTTTTCTGTACTGTTAAAAGTTTAGTTTTAGATTCAGATCTGGCGTACAAAAGCACCGCTTTCTGGCAAGCAGTTTTCTGAGAAAATGGAGTCACCGTCCGTAGAGGTTTCAGCGGAGTTCAGTGTGCGGATGAATACCAAGATGAACAACACAGGTTCTCATCCGAGGGTTTGACATGTGGCGAACGCAGTGGAGTCGTGCGCATATAGTTTCACATCTTGTGTGTATCACAATGCTGTATTTTTCACGGGCAAAAGCACTAAAGCCTTGTACTTGTTGCACTTATGAAAGTAAGCCTACTGACCGCTTTGAATTATGTTTTTGTAGTAATTCATTATTTGTTCTCCGGCTCTTTTGACACCGCCGGGGTTGCAGCTTGGAAAAAATCCATACACGCCATAAGAATACATACTCGCATCACGTCAATTTAATGAAATATGCAACTGTAATTTTACTGATGGGGCAGTGTAACATTATAAACGATAAGACATGCACATCCCTATACCTAATAGGCTTCGTGCTGGATCATATCCTGTAAAGCCGGAAAGGAGAGAGATGCGCTCACTAGCCTACAAAGCGCCTGTTGTCATGATTTACTGCAGCAGAAGTAAAATTAAATCATCACTATCGCAGCAATAGCCCACATACAATCATTAATACGGGAGTTATTTGCAGTGATATTATCATTATAATTAACTTACGCATTTAAACATAACACAACATAACATGAATGGCGAGAACAGGCCATTCAGCCCAACTAGGCTCGCCAGTTTCTTTATACTATTGTGAGTACCACTTCAGATACTCAATGACTCAATGGTATCTAGCTTTAAGTCAAGCCTGCTCTTGAAAACCCCCAAGGTCTCTGCCTCAACAATATGGTCAGGCAAGCTACTCCACATGGAAATTACTCTTTGGGTGAAGAAATATTTCTGAATGTCAGTGCTAAATTTACCTTTGGTCAACTTCCATTTGTGACCCCGAGTTCTACTAACAACACTTGGTCGAAGGAATCCTAGATAATTCACTTTGTTAATCCCTTTAACATATTTAAAGACCTCAATCAAATCACCCCTTAGTCTCCTTTTCCTAAGACTAAAGAGATTAAGGATCTTCAGCCTCTTCTCATAGCTTTCATTTTTTATACCTGGAATTAGCTTAGTGGCTCTTCTCTGAACTTTCTCTAGAGCCTCTATATCTTTCTTAAAGTATGGTCCCCAGAACTGTACTCAATACTCCAGATGTGGTCTGACGAATGTGTTGTACAAAAGAAGCATCACCTCCTTAGATTTGTACTCAATACTTTTGGCAATGTATCCCAGCATCCGATTGGCTTTTTTAACTGCTTCGGCACAATGGCTAGAGCCTGTGAGGGTTTGGTCAACAATCACTCCCAGATCTTTCTTGTGTGGAGCACATTCCAGTTTAAAACCTCCCATGAAGTAATCCCGTCTAATGTTTTTATTACCTACATGTACAACTTTACATTTCGCTACATTAAATTTCATTTGCCACATTTCTGCCCAATTCTGGATTCTATCCAAATCATCCTGAATCACTTTAGTGGACTCTAAACTATTTGCCAAACCCCCCAATTTAGTATCATCTGCAAATTTAACTAATCTGCTCTCAATATTCCTATCAAGGTCATTAATGCAGATGAGGAACAGCAGGGGTCCCAACACCGATCCCTGGGGGACGCCACTCCCCACCATACCTAGCTCAGATGAGATACCATTGACCACCACTCTTTGTGTTCTGTCCTGTAACCAGTTTTGAATCCACTCCAGAATACCTCCTGTAACTCCAATGGGGCTCATTTTAAAAATTAGTCTCTTATGCGGTACTGTATCAAATGCTTTCTGAAAATCCAAGTATATGATGTCATAAGCCCTGCTCTGGTCATAAGTCTTCGTGGCCTCTTCGAAAAATTCCAGAAGGTTTGTCAGGCATGACCTTCCCTTACGGAAACCATGTTGGCTATCCCTCAAGACACTGTTACGTTCAAGAAATAAGTCCAGCTCATCTTTTATGATAGATTCCAATATTTTGCACGCAATGCAAGTTTAACTGACTGGCCTGTAATTTCCTGGTTCAGTACGGTTCCCTTTCTTATATATTGGTATTATACTGCCCTGTTTCCAATCTTTTGGTATTTCTCCAGTTTCTAAAGACCGTCTGAAGATGGCGGATAGCGGCTTAAAGATGATCTCACCAACTTCCCTGAGCACTCTAGGATATAAGCCATCAGGACCTGCCGCCTTATCTGCCTTTAGTTTATGCAACTTGTCTAATACTTCGTTATCCCTAACCTCAATTTCTGCTAAATAATCTTGAGCATTTAACATGTCCTCTGGCCGAATAAAGACCCACACTGAGGTAAAATTCTCAACAAAGTAACTGTTTAAGGCATCCGCAATATCCTTGTTATCATATAGCAGCGATCCATTTTTATTCTTTATGCACTTAACCTGCTCTTTGACTTTCCTTTTTCTGCCACAGTACTGAAAGAAGCGCTTAGGGTTAGTTTTTGCCCCCTCTGCAATTTGTCTTTCATACAGTCTTCTAGCATTCCTCAGCTCTTTTATGACCACAGCCCGCATTTTACAGTATTCAGCCTTAGTGTTCTCATTGTTATCCTTTATGTACATCTTATAAAGATTCCTCTTTTCCCTCAAAATCCTACGAATACTTTTGGTCATCCACTGAGGATTCTGCTTTTTTCAGCTTACTTTTTGGACACCTTTGGAATGAATTTGCATTGTGAATCAAGTAAAACCCCTTAAATCTTTTCCCACATCTCATTTACAGACTCACAGTCTAGGAGTGTCTCCCATTTTATTTCACTTAGATATGAGCGCATCCTGTCAAAGTTTGCTCGCCTAAAATTGAAAATTTTTGTTTTTGAATACACCTTTTTAACTTCCCATGAAACATCAAAATTAACAGCAGAGTGATCACTTGTCCCAAGTGGCTCCAGTACCTCAACATTGCTAATTCTATCTGGGTCATTACAGAACACTAAGTCTAAAATTGCCTTCTCTCTTGTAGGTTTATTAACATACTGCACCAAAAAATTATCATTTATAACATCTAGAAATTCTTCCTCCCCCCTAGCCTGTCCTTTCACCATTTCCCAATCGATACCAGGATAATTTAAGGCTCCCTTAATAATAGTCCCTCCACCTCTACAAGCTTGCGTAATCCTCTTAAAAAGCATTTCATTGACTGTACTGTCCAAAGCTGGTGGTCGATAGCATACTCCTATGTTTAAACCTGTCTCGTGTTTGCCAATGAGCCTGACCCAGATATCTTCACAGGGCAAGGAATGTTCAATTTTGGGAATTTCCTGTACATTTATGTTTTCGTTCACATAGATTGCTACGCCCCCTCCTCGCCTATTACATCTATCTTTCCTAAAGAGCTTATAACCTTCTATATTATATTCATCTCCATCCTCTTCACTAAGCCATGTCTCTGTAATCCCAACTGTCATAGCCCTTACTAATCATAACGGCCTCAAGCTCTGAAAATTTATTTTTTATGCTTCTTGCATTTAAATAAAAACATTTCAGGTTATTACTAATGCTCTTCCCCCTTGATTTCCCAAGAGGCCGTCATTTACACGGTCGGTGATTTTTTTGCCAACTGTCCTTTCTGTATTTGGCAGCTGCAACGGTGTTAATTTTTGCCAGGATGATACGTTTTTCTCCACATATTTTAATTAAGAGCTCCTTGCTCTGTCATGGTCATGTATTTTGATGTCATGCTTTATGTTATGGTTATGTCTTTTCTTTATTCTTTTTGGTTATTGTATATTCCGGTTTTCTGTTCCTGCCATTCTAGGTCTCATTGCACTTGTCCCCCCTGTCTTGTGATCAGTTGGTTCAGTCCGACTCCCCAGTCTGTGTGCTCACCTGCTTCGGGTGATTTCAATGGTTTCTGGTGTTTCAAATTATTACTTCAATTCTTGTTTACTTCCTTCGCCTTGCTTTCCTAGATTACTAATAATACTAACATTTATATTGTGTATCATAGTCTACTAACTCAACTAATCCATGTATATATTACTAACCTACTAATGAACACTTTGGTTAATTTGTAAAGCTGCACCTCTACTAATTATAACTAATTCAGTCTCAGCAATCGCCCTGTTCTAGTCTCCGCCTCTTGCTTTGCTTTCTCTGTCTCTCTCTATGTTTCCGCGAGATCTCTTGCACGTGCTTAATTGCTTTCCTGCACTCATTGTCTGTGTACTAAGAACTCCTTGACTGGAGCTGTTTATCTGTCATAGGTTGTCTGCGTGGATCCCGTCCGTGTCTTGGCTTTTGCCAATTGTTGTGGTTTAGGACTTCCCCATGTGTGCCTTCCTCTGTAATTAGTTCTTATCCAATTCGCCTGTTCCCCGCATAGCATGTGACTTCCCTTGTGTTTATTTAGAGTCTTCACTGCAGTTCAGCCCTTGTCAGAATGTTGATCAATTTTCCTTTGTGCAGAGCTTCTTGTATGCCAATCGATTATTGTTTCTCCAAGACTGTTTCGCCCGACCTTGATTTTGCCAAAGCCCTTCTGTTCTTGTTTTTGTCTTTTTGGATTTTTGACCTATTTTCTGTACGACCACGTTTACTGTTTTGGATGCCCTGTGTATGACCTTCTGCTCTGGATTTCGACTACGATTTTGGCCTGCTGTCTATGTACCGTCGCACTTCTGCTTTACTGGTTCTGACCCTGGCCTGTCTAGTCGACTTTGCTTTTTGGATTTCGTTTTTGGCTTGGCAATTGTGTCTTCTGGTCCTGACCCTGCTCTCAAAGGCATACGATTTTTGGATTTCCTGCTCTCGCGTGTGGTTCCTGAACGCACTGTCACATGCTCCGCATTTGGAAAGTACACAGCTTTGCTTCCGGTCGGTTTGTCCATGTTTGCAATTGGTCACTTGCTTCAAACACCGCCACTTCTATATGAACGCGCATATACCTAGATTGGAAGACCCTGGATTCAGTTACCGAGTTGATAACTGGCTTCGTGGTACCGCTTATCAGGAATGCGGGAAGTCTGGTTAAGTGCAGCCAGATAACTAAGAGAATCCCCGGGTATGTTAATCCAGCTTTATGGTACAAGCTCCCTGATAAAGAAGTTATTCATATTTATATGAATGTGACTTTGGGGCCATAGGACTATTGAAATGGAAAAGAAATCCTTCCTTGGCTCCAAAAGTGGCTTCAATCCAATGTCGCAGAGGTGCTTATTGTGGGGAGGGGTAACAGTTCATGACAAAAAGAATGGGCCACAAGGCACTCAAATCTCCGTTGAAGTTAAAAAGCCTTTATTTCAACATGGCTAGAAAATTAGGCTCAATGTCATATTTTTTTTTTTTCCTAAATTTGGGCCAAGACCCAGATTAGATCCCATTAAATGTTGGAATGAATTGAGTCAAGGTCAAAGGCCCCTGAGAAGGTCAAAAATTGGTGAAAATTTAGGCTGTGGTTTGCTCAAAATCTTGCAAACAAACAAATGCACAAACTAGGGTGATTGCAATACCCTCACCCTACCACTAAATAGATAAATATAGGATTTCTTCAGTGGCGAATCAGTTGAGTGCGATTCTGCCCAAAGCCGTCAATGTATTCTCTGAACTTTATTGCTTCCATTGATTATCGTCATTTAAGTAGGTAAATGCCTGAAATAACACTTTCTTGGACATGATTTCGTAGCTCTTACGTGAGCTCAAATTTCAACAAAATCAAGGTTTCATCATTACTGGCACCCTTTAGTACTTAGGGCAATCACCTTGGCCAAGAATAAGAGGATGGAGTCTTTTCTTGTACATTTTTTGACAAGGCTCAGGCACACATTTAGGGGGATTTTAGACCAATTTTCTAAGCAGATCCTTTCAAGATCCTTCACATGCTTGGATTTGCATTTATCAACTGCCCTCTTCAACTCAGCCCACAGGTTTTCAGCTGGATTGAGGTCTGGCGACTGCGATGGCCATCGCAGAATGTTCATTTTGTCACAGAACCATTTCTGTGCGGATCTTGATGTATGCATTGGGTCATTGCCTTGATGGAAAGCCCACCTTCTAACAGGTCCCAGCCTTCTGGCCGAGGCAACAAGATTGTCAGCCAAAATATCCATATACTTGGTGGAATTCATTATGCCATTAATCTTAACCAGTGCCCCTGGATCTTTTGAATTAAAACAGCCCTAAAACATGACTGATCCAGCATCATATTTCACCATGGGTGCGAAGTGTTTCTCCTTGTATGGATCTCAGTTTTGAAGCCAAACATGCGATGCTGTGTCTGACCGAAGCGTGTAATTTCAGTCTAATCTGACCAAAACACCTTGTTCCAGTCATAATTTAAATGATGTTTAGCAAACTCCAAGCGCTTGCTTCTGTAACTTTTGGTCAGATAAGGCTTTCTTCTGGCAATCCTTCCAAAGAACCTGTGATTGTGGCGCCTAATATTGCTTTTGGAAACCTGGTGGCCCCAAGATGCCACCAAGGCCTGCAGGGATGTTTTTGCATTCATTGCCTGAGCTAGCAGATGCTGCTCTATATTGGACTGATGAAAATTCTGCTCCAGACTCCACCGCAGGGCCATTAAGGTGCAAAAAACCCATATTACATGATATTATTTTATTATCATTATTACCATTTTGTTTTATTTATCTGTTAATGACATAGCCTATAAAGCCTGTCTACTGCAAATCAATATGATAATGATCAATGCCGCTATGGCAGATTGATTTGTCCACGATGTAATGTCATGACCTACGTCCATTACAATGCAAAATCAATGTAGTAGCATAAAAAGTGAAGATAAGCTTGATCTCATCATAGAGTTTTAAGTAATTACGTAGTTGATTTCTTTGTGAATCGGTGAATAATTCACCCTTTAACGAGATAATACACTGAACAAAAATATAAACGTCCCATGTCAATTATTGATGCCACATGGAGTTAACTAAGTGAGCATATGCTGACTTTTACTTGTACAATAGGGATATTTCTCTTGATTTGTGTACCATTTTTTTAATCCATCTCTCTGTCAGTGAGCATTTGCTCACTGACACAGTGATTTCACTCAGCACATGGGTGTGGCATTTCCAGACGGTGATCAGACAGAATGAGCAGTGCCCAGACACTCCTTATACTGGGGATAAAAGGCCATCCCAAAATGGCAAATTTTGTCAAAAGTCATGCCTCAGATGTCACAGGTCACGCGGGAATGTGCCATTAGCATGCTGGATGCAGGGATGTCCACCAGAGCAGTCGCTGTGCAACTGAATGTTAACTATCGGACGATAGGCCGTTTGAGAGTTTGTTTCCGACAGACGGGCAGTACTGCAAATCGACCTCATCCACGTCGGCCACGTGTGACCACACCAGCACAAGATCGCTACATCCGGCTCGTCCACCAGCGGGATCGGCTCAGATCAGCGATACACAGAGCGAATGAGACCGTTGGTCTGCACAACAGACGCATCACACCACAGACAGTCCGTAACCGCCAGTGAGAAGCCAACTTGCACACTCAGCGTCCTCACCGTGGTCTGGATCTCATGGCTGTCAGGCGTCAGAACCGACTCGCATGGGCAAACGCACACATTCAATGGCCCTTGGCACGCTGGAGAAGAGTGCTATTCACAGACAAATCCCGGTTCCAGTTTTTTGTTAATAAAAACTCAAAAATTTGACATGGGGCATTTATATTTTTGTTCAGAGTAATTACGTGGTGGATTTCTATGTGAATAGGTGAATAATAATTTGGATGAATGTGGGGACCTCTGCCGGTCACTTTGGACCAGTGTTTTCCAAACTAGTTACTGTTGTCCCGCCGAATATTTTGGTTTCACTTGCAACCGCGAGTGTGACCCTTTAACGCGCTAATAATGTGTCTTATTCGTGCATTAATGTTAAGCGCAGTTATTTATCCTCATAACCTGCGAAACCATAAAAAATAAAAATTCCATATCCACGTCGGGAAATACATGAAACCACTGCACGAAAAGACTAAAGAACTCAACCCAACAATCACTAGATTTTAATCAGCGAAACTGAGGACACATGGTCGCGAAAAATAACATTTATCATGCAAGCAAATGAGGCACCTATGTTCTCCAACCTAATTCAGACGTTGCTGATTTTTTCAGTGCTAAATTTAGTCTGAGGATTAATTTGATTTTGAAGGACCACACAGATTACTTCTGCATGCTACGGAGCTAAATGACATATCGCACACTTTTTGAATATAAAATATTTAATGTGTGATCAAAAAGAATAAAACAAAAAATATATATATATTTTAAATTTATTTAGCCTATTTAACCTCCAACATTACCCTGCATGGCATAAATGCTGTGCTTGCTTAAAAAAGTGGTCCAGTTTTGGTTTTTGTTCATTCTTTTATTCATTTTTCTCTTTTCAACAGTGAAGAAGGGCAGTCAGTTGAAACTGAAGTGAAAGTAAATATATCAAAATAAGAGCGATGAGAATAAAATGGTCATTCTACCGAGGCTAATCCCCTTAACTTGACAATTTTCTCTTTTATTATTAGGTGAAATGTCTGATCTGTGAAAAGCAGCTCGGTTATAATAACAACACTTCCTCCATGTTAAGGCATTATCATGCCTTACATGAAGCGAAGGAAGAGACCGGAGCTGGAGCAAGCCAAAGCAGGACTTTTTTTCAAAGCATTGTGAACCTGTTATTGTGTTTGAATTATTTTGCAGCCTTTTACAACTAATTATTTGATTGTCATTCAATTTTGTTTCACATTGGCTCCAAGAAAAGAAAGAGCTGGATGAGGCCTTGGTAGATATGGTGGTTAAAGACTGCCAGTCATTCAGTCTTGTAGAGGATCAAGGGTTCAGGCGTTTGTGAACAAACTGGACCCTACAAGTGTTCTGCCTACCCCCTGCAAAAAATGTGCTGTAGGAATTCTATAAATGTGCTATAGGAATCAATAGAATTTTAGTACCTCAAGTCCTATTGAAAAAAAGTTCTATAGAAAACAGTTCCATAGAAAGTCTCTGGAGGACTTTTTTTCAGTTAGACATCTTCAATCCCACTCAAATTTGGAAGACAACCACAAACAAAGCAACCATTTTATATTACATTTCCCAGCAATCATTTCCCCACTTGCATCTCTGTAGCACAATGACCACTCGTGTGCTACTCTGACCAGGGCTCGAACCCAGACACTTTTGCTCTGCAATGCGGTGCTTTAACCAAGTGAGCCATTCAGAAACTAGTACATTTACGGTTAGAAATAACCTTTAGATGTATAAAGATGGTGGGAATAAGTCTCAGCAGACCTCAAATTTTATTCAAATTAATTCTAAATCTGTATATAATCTGCAATCGCATGCATGTGACTTTGGGGCCATAGGACTATTGAAATGGAAAAGAAATCCTTCCTTGGCTCCAAAAGTGGCTTCAATCCAATGTCGCAGAGGTGCTTATTGTGGGGAGGGGTAACAGTTCATGACAAAAAGAATGGGCCACAAGGCACTCAAATCTCCGTTGAAGTTAAAAAGCCTTTATTTCAACATGGCTAGAAAATTAGGCTCAATGTCATATTTTTTTTTTTTCCTAAATTTGGGCCAAGACCCAGATTAGATCCCATTAAATGTTGGAATGAATTGAGTCAAGGTCAAAGGCCCCTGAGAAGGTCAAAAATTGGTGAAAATTTAGGCTGTGGTTTGCTCAAAATCTTGCAAACAAACAAATGCACAAACTAGGGTGATTGCAATACCCTCACCCTACCACTAAATAGATAAATATAGGATTTCTTCAGTGGCGAATCAGTTGAGTGCGATTCTGCCCAAGCCGTCAATGTATTCTCTGAACTTTATTGCTTCCATTGATTATACGTCATTTAAGTAGGTAAATGCCTGAAATAACACTTTCTTGGACATGATTTCGTAGCTCTTACGTGAGCTCAAATTTCAACAAAATCAAGGTTTCATCATTACTGGCACCCTTTAGTACTTAGGGCAATCACCTTGGCCAAGAATAAGAGGATGGAGTCTTTTCTTGTACATTTTTTGACAAGGCTCAGGCACACATTTAGGGGGATTTTAGACCAATTTTCTAAGCAGATCCTTTCAAGATCCTTCACATGCTTGGATTTGCATTTATCAACTGCCCTCTTCAACTCAGCCCACAGGTTTTCAGCTGGATTGAGGTCTGGCGACTGCGATGGCCATCGCAGAATGTTCATTTTGTCACAGAACCATTTCTGTGCGGATCTTGATGTATGCATTGGGTCATTGCCTTGATGGAAAGCCCACCTTCTAACAGGTCCCAGCCTTCTGGCCGAGGCAACAAGATTGTCAGCCAAAATATCCATATACTTGGTGGAATTCATTATGCCATTAATCTTAACCAGTGCCCCTGGATCTTTTGAATTAAAACAGCCCTAAAACATGACTGATCCAGCATCATATTTCACCATGGGTGCGAAGTGTTTCTCCTTGTATGGATCTCAGTTTTGAAGCCAAACATGCCGATGCTGTGTCTGACCGAAACGTGTAATTTCAGTCTAATCTGACCAAAACACCTTGTTCCAGTCATAATTTAAATGATGTTTAGCAAACTCCAAGCGCTTGCTTCTGTAACTTTTGGTCAGATAAGGCTTTCTTCTGGCAATCCTTCCAAAGAACCTGTGATTGTGGCGCCTAATATTGCTTTTGGAAACCTGGTGGCCCCAAGATGCCACCAAGGCCTGCAGGATGTTTTTTGCATTCATTGCCTGAGCTAGCAGATGCTGCTCTATATTGGACTGATGAAAATTCTGCTCCAGACTCCACCGCAGGGCCATTAAGGTGCAAAAAACCCATATTACATGATATTATTTTATTATCATTATTACCATTTTGTTTTATTTATCTGTTAATGACATAGCCTATAAAGCCTGTCTACTGCAAATCAATATGATAATGATCAATGCCGCTATGGCAGATTGATTTGTCCACGATGTAATGTCATGACCTACGTCCATTACAATGCAAAATCAATGTAGTAGCATAAAAAGTGAAGATAAGCTTGATCTCATCATAGAGTTTTAAGTAATTACGTAGTTGATTTCTTTGTGAATCGGTGAATAATTCACCCTTTAACGAGATAATACACTGAACAAAAATATAAACGTCCCATGTCAATTATTGATGCCACATGGAGTTAACTAAGTGAGCATATGCTGACTTTTACTTGTACAATAGGGATATTTCTCTTGATTTGTGTACCATTTTTTTAATCCATCTCTCTGTCAGTGAGCATTTGCTCACTGACACAGTGATTTCACTCAGCACATGGGTGTGGCATTTCCAGACGGTGATCAGACAGAATGAGCAGTGCCCAGACACTCCTTATACTGGGGATAAAAGGCCATCCCAAAATGGCAAATTTTGTCAAAAGTCATGCCTCAGATGTCACAGGTCACGGGAATGTGCCATTAGCATGCTGGATGCAGGGATGTCCACCAGAGCAGTCGCTGTGCAACTGAATGTTAACTATCGGACGATAGGCCGTTTGAGAGTTTGTTTCCGACAGACGGGCAGTACTGCAAATCGACCTCATCCACGTCGGCCGTGGCAGACCACACCAGCACAAGATCGCTACATCCGGCTCGTCCACCAGCGGGATCGGCTCAGATCAGCGATACACAGAGCGAATGAGACCGTTGGTCTGCACAACAGGCGCATCACACCACAGACAGTCCGTAACCGCCAGTGAGAAGCCAACTTGCACACTCAGCGTCCTCACCGTGGTCTGGATCTCATGGCTGTCAGGCGTCAGAACCGACTTCGCATGGGCAACGCACACATTCAATGGCCCTGGCACGCTGGAGAAGAGTGCTATTCACAGACAAATCCGGTTCCAGTTTTTGTTAATAAAAACTCAAAAATTTGACATGGGGCATTTATATTTTTGTTCAGAGTAATTACGTGGTGGATTTCTATGTGAATAGGTGAATAATAATTTGGATGAATGTGGGGACCTCTGCGGTCACTTTGGACCAGTGTTTTCCAAACTAGTTACTGTTGTCCCCCGAATATTTTGGTTTCACTTGCAAACATGAGTGTGACCCTTTAACGCGCTAATAATGTGTCTTATTCGTGCATTAATGTTAAGCGCAGTTATTTATCCTCATAACCTGCGAAACCATAAAAAATAAAAATTCCATATCCACGTCGGAAATACATGAAACCACTGCACGAAAAAGACTAAAGAACTCAACCCAACAATCACTAGATTTTAATCAGCGAAACTGAGGACACATGGTCGCGAAAAATAACATTTATCATGCAAGCAAATGAGGCACCTATGTTCTCCAACCTAATTCAGACGTTGCTGATTTTTTCAGTGCTAAATTTAGTCTGAGGATTAATTTGATTTTGAAGGACCACACAGATTACTTCTGCATGCTACGGAGCTAAATGACATATCGCACACTTTTTGAATATAAAATATTTAATGTGTGATCAAAAAGAATAAAACAAAAAATATATATATATTTTAAATTTATTTAGCCTATTTAACCTCCAACATTACCCTGCATGGCATAAATGCTGTGCTTGCTTAAAAAAGTGGTCCAGTTTTGGTTTTGTTCATTCTTTTATTCATTTTCTCTTTTCAACAGTGAAGAAGGGCAGTCAGTTGAAACTGAAGTGAAAGTAAATATATCAAAATAAGGCGATGAGAATAAAATGGTCATTCTACCGAGGCTAATCCCCTTAACTTGACAATTTTCTCTTTTATTATTAGGTGAAATGTCTGATCTGTGAAAAGCAGCTCGGTTATAATAACAACACTTCCTCCATGTTAAGGCATTATCATGCCTTACATGAAGCGAAGGAAGAGACCGGAGCTGGAGCAAGCCAAAGCAGGACTTTTTTTCAAAGCATTGTGAACCTGTTATTGTGTTTGAATTATTTTGCAGCCTTTTACAACTAATTATTTGATTGTCATTCAATTTTGTTTCACATTGGCTCAAGAAAAGAAGAGCTGGATGAGGCCTTGGTAGATATGGTGGTTAAAGACTGCCAGTCATTCAGTCTTGTAGAGGATCAAGGGTTCAGGGCGTTTGTGAACAAACTGGACCCTACAAGTGTTCTGCCTACCCCTGCAAAAAATGTGCTGTAGGAATTCCTATAAATGTGCTATAGGAATCCAATAGAATTTTAGTACCTCAAGTCCTATTGAAAAAAAGTTCTATAGAAAACAGTTCCATAGAAAGTCTCTGGAGGACTTTTTTTCAGTTAGACATCTTCAATCCCACTCAAATTTGGAAGACAACCACAAACAAAGCAACCATTTTATATTACATTTCCCAGCAATCATTTCCCCACTTGCATCTCTGTAGCACAATGACCACTCGTGTGCTACTCTGACCAGGGCTCGAACCCAGACACTTTTGCTCTGCAATGCGGTGCTTTAACCAAGTGAGCCATTCAGAAACTAGTACATTTACGGTTAGAAATAACCTTTAGATGTATAAAGATGGTGGGAATAAGTCTCAGCAGACCTCAAATTTTATTCAAATTAATTCTAAATCTGTATATAATCTGCAATCGCATGCATGTGAATGGAAAGGCATGATAGGATTGAGCTACTGGAATAAGGTTTTTCTCTCACCCCAGCCACCACCCCCCCCACACACACACACACACACACACACACACACACTCATTCCCAGCCCCCTCCCCTCACTCATACACACTCACATCAATATCCTCCCACAGTGAGGGGCGCCTGGCACCTGGTCACACTTGGTAATTGGTGTATTGTGCTCAGAAGGAAGGTATATGATCAAAGGTAATATCAACATCCTGTAAGTTTGGCTGGATGTTTAAGGGAAGGTGTTACATCCACCACTTGCTCTATCACTGATCTTGTACTTAAACCCCGAGATGTGAACAGTGTGTTAGGATTCTCTGCGAATGCTATGTCGGACGCTAGAATCCTCCCTTGCGCATTGTAATAAAAGCCTTTTCAATTGGAAAGTGGTCATTGGTGTGTCACTTCATCGGTCCCAACTTGACTCCACAACAGAAAACAGTCTTAACAGGCATAATTTGAATTTTTAAAATTAAGGGAAAAGTTCAAAAGGTCAAACTTTCAACGTAATTCTGTCTTTGTAAGCGATAGAGGAACACGAGTTTTCCATTATAGCATATTAAGTTGTAATGCCTTACATTTATATTTTTGAATTGCTGCCGAGGAAATGGAAAGAGGTCTTCATATATCGTAACTGAAATATGGCTAAGTTGCGCAGTCAGTCAGTCAGTCAATCAATCGTCTGATCAGAGAATCAGTGAGTAGGTATGTGCCTGGTACCCCATGTGCTTAAGCACACCTTAAAGTTAAAAGGGACACAATTTCCTTGCTACTTCAGTATTGTGGATATCACTGCATATTGCACATTTTCATACCATTAGTCCGGTCTCTCACTTCTAGAACCCAGGTACACATAAGGTAAATTGACCCTTCGACAGAGCATTGCTAGGATTCATAAGATTTTTTTTTTATTTTTATTTAACCCTTATTTAAGATGTCTTTCCCATCAAGCTTTTGTTCTATTAGAAGGTCTTAAAGACCATCAAAGTCCTATAGAACAGGTTTTTCAACTAGGGTGTTTTATAGGAAGGTCTTATAGAACAGCAATAATCTTATAGGACTTTCTTTTCCATAGAGGTGCTCTATAGGTTTTTAGCAAATTCCTATAGAACACACGGAAAATCCTATAGAACATGCTGTTCTACTAAAATGTTCTATAGAGTTCCATTGATGTACTATAGAATTCTACAGAATTCCATAGAAGTCCTATATAACATTTTTTGCAGGGACAAGACAGGTGTGTAACCTAATATGGTCTTACGCATTTAGACTGAACATGTGTTTCACAGGTTTTACTCCACATGCTTTTCTTTGTCATGCTTTTATTCAGGCTTTAAAGGGGATGGTACAGCAGAAATACGAGAAGGCAAAAGAGGAAGTCAAGCATCAGCTAGAAATGTCCTCTGCAGTGACTCTGACTGCTGATATGTGGACATCCATTCATATGGATGCATATCTGGCAGTCACATGCTATTATATCAATGAGGGCGCACTGAGGTCATTGCTTTTGGGTGTGTAGCACTTTTCCAAAAGCTCATACAGCTGAGAACTTGGCAGCAGCGAAGGCCTCTATGATGGCTGACTGGGGCATCAGACCCAAGGTTACAGGCCTGGTAACTGATGCCGCAGCAAATATGGTGGCCTGTACTCGAGAGGTAAATGAGCTTAATGTAAGGCATGCTGTCTGCACTGCACATTCCCAAAATTTAATTGTAAAAAAAGCTCAGACTCCTGGGCTTCCTGAAATAAGGGCCAAGGCGAGGAAGCTCGTGGGCCTGTTCAGGTGCAGCACCACTGCCAAGGTATATATTACATTAATTATGAAAACCTTGAATGCTGTCATATTAGATTCATACTATCATTATGTATAGAAATGTTTTCCACTATGTGTTTTTATTATGTCATTCCTGTGGTGGTAGTATGTTGTTCCTCTAATTTGCATTTTACATTCTATTCACAGGAAAGACTTGTGCAAATGCAGGGACACTTTGTCATGGTTCTGGATGTTTGTGCGTGTGTTTTGGAGTTTTCCTTGTGGCTCTCGTCCCGGGACGATATCGAATTCCTGTTCAATCGGATTCTTTACCCAGCTGGCTGATTGAATTCCCCTGACTCTATATAAGCCGGATGTTCGCCACGCCTCTTTGCCAGAGTGTCTGTTTGTAGCTACGCACTATAGCCGAAGGTATCTATAGTCAGGATTTGTTTGACTTTCTATCTTCTCGTTATTATTAGAGTTCTTCTCCCTTTTTTCTATCTCGTTTTGCTTCCATGTTTCGGACTATGATACGTCCTTTGGAAGCGCGAGCTCTTTCCGTTGGTCTGTATTGTTCTCTGTGTTTGTTTGTGTCCGTGCTGCTCACTTCCCTCTTGTTGCTGAAACTGGCCTCCGAATTCTACCGGCCACTACACACTTGGGGCTACCACAAATCAAACTAATTCAAGAAGTCGAAACACGGTGGAACAGCACATTTCACGTGTTCCAGAGGCTTTTTGATTTGAAAGAGCCGGTTGCTGCAGCCATTGCACACAGATCTCCCCCCACTGACAGCACAGGGGTGAATGCACATTGGCGAGTGCCTGCAAGAGCTCTCTGCTTTTAATGACGCCACAGTGGAGCTCTCTCAGGAGAAACAAGTTTCCACCTCTTAAAAATGTTAGACCATACACTACATGAGGATACCCCAAATAATTCTGTAATTGCACAAGGGCTGGCAGAATATCTCATCTGTCAGTTGAGGGAGAAGTTGCATAATCTTCAGCGTATGAGCATAATGACAATGCCAACTCTAAAGTTCTGGGCTTCCTCAGCCCCTCCAAAGCAGAGGAGGCTGTGAAAAGGCTGACATGGAAGTGTGCCAATATAATCAGACTGGAGCCAATACAACCACCACCACCATCAGAAGTGCAGCCAGAGCCGTCTACAAGCCAAGCTGCCGGACCCGCTTCCTCCTCAGGTATATTCTCAATGCTGTATGCGGTGTTAAAATTTAATTGTTACATTTAATAATCACATCTTTCCATTTTTCCCAGGTAAATTGTGGCGACACTTGGATGTCTGTGTCCAGAAATCAAGGCCCACTCAAAGCACCACAGCTAATGCCATGGTGGAGGTTCAGTGGTACTTGGCTGAACCGCATTTGCCAAGAACAGATGACCCTTTACCATATTGGGAAAAAAAATCGAGCTTTACATCCACATTTGTATGTGCTGGCTCAACTATTTTTATGCTCACCTGTGTCATCTATTCCCTGTGAACGATTTTTTTATGACAACTGCATCATATTCATACATTTTTCTGGCTTGTTTGATATGTATGTTTTTCTTATAATTCGAGGAGTTGAATGGCATATATTTCATATCAAATGAAATTATAATTCATTCACTTTTAGAAACTCCCTAAATTTGGGTAAGGTAAAATCTCCTCTCGGGTAATAAAGTTTCATTCCTTTTGTCTGAACGACCCCTCCTTCACAGCCAAATGTCCTGACTCTGTCTCAGTTCTGAGACCTGTAACCCGATATCCCACCTGGTTAACTAATGGGGCTCTCTGGCTGGAGGAGGGGGTAGCTGGTTTGGTTTATAGGAAAGAGAAATGAGCTGTTCGGGGATCGTCTCTGATCTCACCCTCACACAACTCTGTGTGTGAAGCTTTCGCCAGGTATGACTTTTATATTTGTCTAAATTCGTGGTACCTGATGTTTGGTCTGTTGATTTAAGCTCTTGCCTACCTGGTGAATAAATTATTGTTATTCCTTTAAACTTGCATGGTCTCTGTGACTCTTAACACTTTTACATTCTTTCTAGCCACGTTACGACGGAGACTTAGGGGTTAAGCTCAAACAAGGACTGACTGATCAGCGGCCTTGGGATGAGAATTGGTTTTATTAAGTTGGAGAGACGATCATGATCTACTTACATAAAGGGTGTATGTATTGCCGGTTCTGGGATTTTAACCTTAAGGAAACCCATGGACGAAAAGTCGGTTATCTGTTAAAATTCCCTGAAGGAACCCATGGGCGTGCATAGATCTGATTTCGCAGTATTCATGCCAAAAGATGCTGTTGCTGCGATGATTGACTTCCATCCCCTGGTATTACCAACGAACCTAAGATTCGGCAATAATGCTCAAACCCAGGGGCATATATTGAGTAAAGCAGGCCTACACCTACGAGTCCGAGGTGAAATTTGACTGAAATTTGGACCCAAATTGCCGCAAAGGTGAATTCGTGCGGCTGCGCAGAACGCACTATTTCAGAATTGAAAGATAAGTGGAAGTCTCTGAAAGCAGCTGTGCTAAACAGACAGCGAGACCAGCGGAATCCGTGGAATAAAGCCGCTATCCCCGGTTGAAACTGGGTATGACTTTATCCCCAGATAAGGACCGCGGATTGTGCTATCCCCTCTACATGTATACCGCTTTAACCTCGCTATCCGGGGGATAGTCTCTCAGATAAGTCACTTATCCTGGCGTCATGCATACGGCCCCTGGTGTTGTATCCTGATACTGCTACTGCTGACGGTGGCCAGCAGCTCCTCAGGTCAGTGAATAATTGGCCTCAGTGCTGGTCAGAAAGGGAGGGTCTCAGTTGGTTCAGCTGTTCCAGTCTTGTGAGCCACAATAGAATCCAGAGAGAACGGAAACTCAAGGACTTTCTTTCAGACATATGATGCTGGTCAACTTATCTTAATGGCCCCTGTATTCTGGCCGAGACACTTCTGGGCAGGGAAATGCAGATGTAAGCGGCAATGAAAGGCAGAAAGGACAATGTGCACTGTGTCACGAATGCAGGACCCTGGCCAACAGACCCTCATTGTCTTAAAGGCCCCAGCCCCTAACAGGGACCTTCCGGGGGCATGGGAGCAGACTAAATTAGGGTCTGTCTGGTGCCAACTTAATTTGCCAACTGAATTTGCCGCAGCTGGAGCGGCCACCTGCCTCGGAGTTCATGAACTATCTCTGAGGTAATGGTTGGTGTCGAATGTCTTGCAAACCACCAGAAAACAGTCTACCATGGACTTTTGGCCTGTGCTGCCCATGCCGGACAATGCCACAGTGCCATCAACTGGACTTTGACAGGACTGCGCCATTAACCATAAATTACATTGCCTCCTATGTAGAAATTTCCAAAGACTTTTTATTTTCTGATTTAAAATACTCATTTCACCCACAATGTTACCAGAATAATGTGTATTTCTGTTATATTGGATGATGAGGGCTGAATAATAACATTCATATGGATTATCCTTGTAATTCTGTAGTGTACCAGACGTTTCATGGCCAACTCTAATGCAAGCACATCGTGTGTGGTATCATTTTACCGCGCTAAATTTCCAGAGTCGCATGGGGCATATTTCAAAGGAATTAAAATTTTGCCATACCCTCATTCAATAACTTTGAAAAGAAATATACTTCAGTTTTCCTTGTGGTAATGTCTCCTCCCAAAGTCCCTCCGGAGAGTGGGAGCCTTTCCTGTCTCTAATTCCCCAAATGACCTATGACCCCGCTATAGGACGCAGTCTGGATTTTGGGCATAAAAGGGGGAGAAACGAAGAAGTCTGGGAAGCTTGTATTCAACCTTCCCACAGTGTACTTTGTGCATATGTGAAGTTGTGAGCTGTGCCAGGTGTGATTTGCCTTCTTCTTTATATTTTCTGTAACGATGCAATTGGTTTTGTGATTTAAGCTTTTGCCTGCCTGGCACAATAAATTTGTAAATGCATTTGTTGTGTGTTTCTGACTCTAAACGAACATATATTTTCCAGCCCGGAGTCCTGGCTCCTAATTGAGTAACGTAAGACTGTAATCGCATGCCTGATCAACACGCTTGGTCTGCATTATAAGGTGGATTTTCCACTCTGTGATGAGTCTTATTTTGATTGGAGTCAAGAGAATCCGGTATACCAAATAGGAATCGGTCCCCGAACAGAATTATCGAGGAGAATTCTGTTATATCGAATAGGAATCAGTCCCTGAGCGGAGATCTCGTTTTGGGCCCTGGTAATCCCTAGTCATAGCTATTTTATATGTCAAATTATCGTGCTTAATAATACCGCCAGCCTCTGAGTTAATTCACCGAATTGGGCTGTACAGATGTTTTGGTCCAGCCGAGCAAGGTGTAGACCAGTTATGGGTCCGATGCACAACATAGCTCTAAATTCATAAATTGGAGTCAGATCAATATTTATGGAAACGCATAATTTAATCGTAACCGCAAATGGTTACAACTAAAATTTTGTATCCTAAGTTTGATATGGAGTCAGAAGCCTTGTAACCGCCAAGATACTGGAGCTGCGGCATCCGCCAGGACACGCTTCAGGCTAACTGAAAACGGAACGTGAAGGACGTCATCACGTTTGATGTGGGGCGGTGGCCTCCTGCTGATGCTGTGGCCAGACCCCATTATTATAATGGAGACCGGTAAGCCTTTATTTTCCCTTGCAGTTTAGGCAAACACGCTGAGATCTTCTGCCTCATCTAGGACCCTCCTTGGCCAAGACGCACGGTGTTTACAGTCTCATCATGCCAGAGTGACTCTAGGTATTTGCTCATCTGCAGGCTGCCTGTGTCCTGCCTGTGTCGACTGCAAATGATGCACAGGACTCCAGGGCTGTGGCTGTGCTGCTCAGTGTGTGTAATGCAGTAATGAAGGGATAAGAGCACATACTGAGAACTGAGAGATGATTCTGTCCATTCAGGATCATGCTGCAAATAATTGTGCTCAAGCAAGTAAGCATGAGCTCTCTTTTATTGATCAGATGTACCTGCTTCATTGCATCTAACAGAACCCAAATCATGATTTATATAATCAGTCAGATGACATTCCATCACTTATGTGGCCCTTAGAGATGCTTCTCCATCACAGAGTGAGACGAAAAGGGAAAACGGTGAGAAATTTGAAATTCAGCTCAATAGTTCCTTTTTCAACCAACAAATCTGGGCGGAGTTTATGTATTCACCCTGTTTTTTGTTTGCCGTTTGTTTGTTCAGACAATTGCTCTCAAATTTCCCAATTAATGTAATGATATTTTGTGGAAGTGTGCTACATGGGACAAGGAACAATTGCACACATTTTTTGATGTATTCAAATTCAGATAAGGACACAACCTTTTTTTTGTTGTTCTTACTGGCAAATTCATTAGCAGGGGTAAGTGCCCTCTGAGTACTTTTTAGTTTCCATTGTTTTTGTGGAATTACTGTTGTGTTACTGTTTTATCTCTCTGTTCCGCAGCAGGTCCTGTATTCAGAGAAAGGAGTAGTGGTATTATAACATCACACCAGGATTTACCTGAGAGGAGTGTGTTATGCATTAAAGAGGAATGTGGACTGAGAGACTGTTGATCTCTGCATGCCTTATTACAGAAACTAAGATGAATTGTTTAATATGTTGCAGTCGCTGTTGTCGTTAATATGTTGGTTTTCAAAATTAAACGGTATGTATCTGCATAAAAAGATAAAGAGGCACACTACAGGGTGAAAATTCATCACTCCAGAAGCATGGGAATGAATGTGGCAATCCACAGATCCCCACTGTGCCACTCTAACAGCCTCCGCTCTTCTGGGTTGGCTTTTTACGACATTTTAGTATGTTGCTGCAAAGATTTGCTTTCATTCCATTTAGAAAAGTATTGGTGTGCTTGGGTTGTGATGTTTCCTTGAATAGCCCTGGTATGAAGTTCATTGTCAACTTGATCCCTGGAGTGTTTTATGGGGCGAGATTAGCACTCTATCTACATCAGTGATGGTAGTTCAGCTGAATTAGAGGAGGATGGAAAAATCCCTTTTAATTTCATAAGTACTCTTGACCTGTTTTCAGTTTTATTGATTAACAGGTTTTCTGTCACTGTCCTCGTGTGAATCCCTATTGTTCCTCGGCCCATCTAGCAACCTGCATGTATTTTAGATGTATGGTCTCCTTTCATTGGTTTAGCGTCTTTTGTGCCTCTCACGTATTACCCGCTGCCATGTGTCTCTGTTGCATATATAAACGGTACTTTGAGTCTGCAGAGTTGCTAATTTGTCCATCCTTCCCATCCATCCATTTTCTGCTACTTATCTGGGGTCGGGTTGCAGGGGTAACAGACTAAGCAGAGAGGGCAAGGCACCGCCTTCCCCAGCTACTTCTTCCAACTATACCTGGGGCACCCCAAGCCGTTCCCAGGCCAGCCGGGAGATATAGTCCCTCCAGCGTGTCCTGGATTGGCCTTGGGGCCTCCTCCCAGTTGGATGTGCTGGAAAACCTCTAAAGAGAGGTGCCCAGGAGGCATCCGGGCTAGATGCCCGAACCTCCTCAACTGACTCCTCTCGACATGGAGGAGCAGCAGTTCTACTCTGAGCTGCTCCCAGATGTTCACGCTCCTCACCCTATCCCTTAGGGTCAGCCTGTGTTTGTGAGGATTACGCCAGGAACCAGAAGCGAGAACCAGTGAATGCAAAAATGGAGGCTTTATCTCTGAAGGGGGGAAACCCCCAACAGAGCAGGCAACGGTACAATGTCCACAATCCAAAAATCAGAATCCAAAGGGCGAAATCCAGAATCGTAAACAGGGCACCAATAACAAAAATCGTAGTCAGACAAAAGAGGTTCGATACACGGAGAATGTGGCAAAGTACAGGGAATAGGCAAAAATCGAAAAAACGAGGACGGTCCAGTCAGAAAGGTAATCACTATGAAAACAAGGCGAGAGAAGCGTGGCACAAGCAGACAAAGGAGAACGTTCTGACAAAGAACTGCTGTGAGAAGACTCCTAATATACACTCATGGGAAGTCACATGCTTAACAAGACACAAGTGCAAGAAGTCAGACTGATTACAAAGGAGGGAACATGAGGGAGAACCTAATCACATGAAAGAGGCAACTGCCAAAACGCGGACAGGGATCACGAGACAATCCTATGACAAAACATACAGCTCCGGTTAGGGAGTTCTAACGTGCACAGATAATGAGAGGCTGGACAGAGTGGAGCAGGTGCGGAGGATCCGCTGAATTGCAGCAAAGACTAAGTGAAGGCAAGAGGCGGAGACTAGAATAGGGCGAGTGCTGAGAGCTTGTTAATCAATTAGTAAGTGCAGCTATACAATCCCTGGTGCTCGTTAGTAAGTTAGTATTATATACAATGTTAGTCTTGGTTAGTATCTTAACAAAATAATAAACTGTTAGTATGGGTTAGTAAAATAGCAAAGTAAGGTGAAGGAAGCAAACGAGACTAGAAGGAATGGTGGAAACCCAGAAACCTTTAAATCACCTAAGCATGTGACACGGAGGACTGGGGAATGAGCTGTAGTAACAAAAAGACCAGACAGGGGAGACAAAGTGCAAAAGAAAGGGCATGGTGGAAAACATGAACCGGACTATATACAGAAATATGGGTAATGGCAAAACATGGCAGAAACAAAACATGGCATGGAACAAACTAAACAGAACATGGCAAAACAGAACAGACATGGCAAACTGACAGAATCATAACAGTGTTACTGCTGTGTTACTGCTGCTTACATCATCTGGTTACTGATTATGATTATTGATTATGGTTATTAATTATGGTTATTGATTTACTGATGAATATGATGAGAAATATTGAAATATGATCCTCAACATCACCTCCAGAAAAATCAAAGATGATATAAAATTACCTCTAAGTGTTGTTACAGTCAGAAGACGTTCGATCGTAGCTAAGTTATTGGCAAGAAGCCCCCGTAAAGCACCACTGTTGAAAAAAACCGCATGTGCACAATTGGTTCAAATTTGCCAAGGAACACATTGATTGGCCCAAAGAGAAATGGCGTAACATTCTGTGGACTGATAAGAGTAAAATTGTTCTTTTAGAGTCTGGTGGTCATCGACAGTATGTCAGACAACCATTGGGTACTGAATATAAGCCACAGTACACTGTGAAGACAGTGAAGCATGGTGGTGCAAAAATCATGGTATGGGGATGTTTTTCATATTATGGTGTTGGGCCTGTTTATCGTATACCAGGGATTATGGATCGGTTTGAATACATCAAAATACATGAAGAGATTATGTTGCCATATGCCATAGAGGAAATATCCCTGAAACGGGTGTTTCAACACGACAGCGACCCCAAACACATGTCTGAGCGAGCAACATCTCGCAGTCCTTTACACTTGTGTCTTCAGTGTCTTTGCCTATCTTCATATGCCATTGGTGCAGCCCATATTGACTGAATGTCCAGTCGCCTTGAAACATGAGAAACCGCTTTGATCTCTTCCAGAAAATGTCAGCGCGTCATAGCGAAAGTGCACTGTCTTCAAAAGGAATGAGAGCAGCTGATTTGATTGGCCATTGTTGAAGTTTGCCTAAACTCTTACTCGCTCCTTGCTGAATAGGCAGCGCTAGGCTTACTTCATATCACATGATAGCCAACAGCTTACTGCATGTGATAGGAAGTAGTTCTCATCATGTGTTTGTCATGTGTTTCCCTGGCAACCACTTGCGTTTTGGAGTAGCGCTGCAGCACCCCATCCAAGTGCAAATTATCAGTTTTTGGATTTTGTTGACTTGACTTGATTTTGACTCTAGACTACTGCAGATTCCATGAGAACTGTTGGTCAGCGTAGGCAAATATGGACGCAGCTGAAATGTTTCATTTCTATTCTTTTTTTTTAGTTGTTGGTTGTGTAATCAACCCAGCCATGTCCCAATCTGAATCAGCAATGGACTGATTGAATTTCCTTGAATCTCCATGTATTCAATTTATTATTTAATAAAATATGAATCTCTCATTTGTAGTTTTTAACAGTCATATATACAAATAAGTATAACTAAGTTGCACTTAACCGCTTTGTGCAGATGTGTCAGCCCGCGGACAGGGAGCTGCAAATTTATGCACGCAGTTACTGTATTCTATCTCTAGATGGCACACCTGGATCAGTTATTGAATATTCATCAGCAAGCCGAGCTCGAACATGGTTCAGAATATGGACGAGTTCACTCCAATCCGTTTTTTTCAAGATTTGCCTGAATTAAACTCCTCAGCTAAACCTGATGTGCAAACTGCTCAATATACAATCCCATAGTATCTATCCAGCTGTTCAAAAAAATGATCCCTTGCTACATAAAAAAATCATTGTCCTCTGTAGCAACCATTTCAGCACAGTGAGCCAATGTTATCCCAATTAGTAGTAAAGAAAAATCAGTTTTCTGAAGCGAAAATTCAACATGGTATTGATACTATGTCATTCTGCTATCGATTATAGTCATCACATTTGAAAGACGCAAAGTTCCAGGGGTGAAAGTAAGCCGGAACGCAGCGGTACGCCGTAGCGGGAAGAGATATACAGTCCTCTACAGCCGGTACGCAGGGATACGCCTCGGAAGAGCGACTTTCACCCCTGCACACAACGCGAGCCCTTTCAATTTTCAAGCGAATTTCTCCAAAATAAATGTAAATTTGATGAATACATGAAAACAATGGCGTAGAATTGTGTATGGACCGTATGGACGTGCGCATACCAATCTCAAACGATGGCTGAAATGTCCACACCAATAGTAAGGTTGAAGGGAAAAAAAAAATATGCGCCTCATGCGGCACACAAAGGGTTAAATCCTTTCCCACTTCGGCACCGCCTCCCAAATACGTCTTTGAGAACGGTCTGTTTTTTGATTGGCTTAGCTCCCTGTAGGCTGTTTTGCTTGTTGCAGAGTGGGAGATAATCAATGGCTCTAGCTTGCAGGTTTTGCCAGTGTTAGCGGTGCACTCTGAAAACTTGCTAGCTACCTTGGTTAGTTTTTACCAGAAAATTATGCCAACGAATGTTAATTAAACATGTTCGCTAGTTTCAACTAGCGAACTAAACCTGGTTTCTGTCACATGTTGGTTATAATGGGGTTGCTAGCAGTAGTAAATATAAACCAGGTGGATATGTCAAATTATGACGTGAATTTCAGTGGAGAAATCCCGCGAAGGTGTCATTATTAATGAATAATATGCAGGAACAACAGCAGCAAGCTAGGGAAACAGAGCAAGCTGTTGAGGATACAGGTGTATCAGGGCTTCAGGTGAGGTCATAATTATGCCTTGTTCTGTGGAATTATAGGGAAAGTTAGTCTCATGATGTTCAGCAAATATAACCTTTGAAAGACAAAATGTCCCAACCAACTTTGGCTCAGCGGGGGAAATGAAAGAAACACGTAATCGTAAATCTAACATGATCCAGTCCGATTAACGCTCAGCTTACGCCTCGTCCAATTCATAGTCGACGGTCCATTTTGAAGTGTTTATCGCGGCTGCAATCGCGTTACTGCACATTAAGATACTTAATAGAGAGGATTGCGAGCTGGCTTGCTAACGTAGTTATATATCCACTCACTTGGTATCAATGTCCACGTTACTAGATCTGAGCGGGTTTCATGAGTGCGCTGAGATGGTTTGCAGCTGTCAGGTAAGGTTGTGGCAAGTTCATGTATGTGGCATCTTTGTATGAAAATTATGGAGGTACCTTCCGTAGCATAATAATTAAAAAAAAAACAGAAAAACACTCATTCGGATAATCTCTGCATTCAGTAAAGGCAGTATCTGCACTCAGATTTCCAAAAATTTTCCAGCGAGCACGCTCGCATCACATACGTGTCCCTACCAATTCTCACAATAAACCTACGCCCTTGCATGAAAATCATCAACAGAATGTGCCGCCCGTGACGTGTTGAAGTAGATTTTAGTGCGCTGGACAAACGTTATCATTTGTAGTAGGCTACTCGCTTACCATGATATGTTGCAACTTGCAGTCTACACCCTGCATTGTAACGTTAATCCAATGGTAGTGACTCGAGTGCTGTGGATTTTTGCAGACAGCAGTGAGCAGTCGTTTTTGCAAAAAACAAAAGAAAAATCCCCAAGTAATAAATTTTGAGTTTTCGCGATTAACAATCTAAATCATGAATGACTCTATCATGCCAGCAAGTAGTCCACCACTCACTTCCGCAAACAAAAACATGCGGAAAGTGGGAACACTCAATGCATTCTTTTGATTGGATGCTGGTTGCCAAGGTGATTCAAGGGGGTCGCTTGCATCCTTTTGACAGGGAACGGTAAAACACAACTTGGTCAAAATGCAAAGAAAAATTGATTATATGTTTAAAAGAAAGAGAGATGATAAAACAGTGGCAGTTGAGGAACAGATGGAGGAAGATGCAGAAGAACACCTCCATAACCAATATTGGTAACAGAGATGAGGTTATGGAGTGGAGTGTTTTTCAGAAAAGTGGAATTTTCCATGCACCAGTGCAGTAACTTTTGATGCTTCCTACCAAACCATGGAGGGTTTTGCACAAGTATTATCAAAAGCATGATTTAAAATTAGAAATTCCATTACTATGGATTTTAATGAAGGTAACAGAGTGGAGTTTAAAAAGTATACTCACCATAGGATGCCAACATTTTGAGAAATATTGAAATAATCATAGAGCCATTTTGAAAAAAGCCCACATGGCCGTTATGGGGGTCACACAAAGGTTCTGTTTGCATGGGCCATATGCAGTGATTTCAGCCTCTGTCTCCAGGGGAAGTCTGTGTAATGATGGTTATGGAGTTGAGTGGGTCTTTGGACACCCTTATTTTCAGTGATTTTTCTCAGAAAACCACCACTTTTGATTTTTTTTTTTTTTTTGCTTAGGATATTTATCTCACAGTGTCTTTTAATGTATGCATACAGTTTCCAGCCAAAGGAAATTGAAATCATTGGAGTATTGCGAGTTTCAAAAATATCATCCGGATTTGGGACACTCCCAAAATGCCCCAAAATCCACTTTTTTGACCCCAAAAATGATGGATAGAATGAAAATACACTCATGATACTTTAAATCCAATTAGTAAGGACACCCATGAGCAGTTCATGCACTTCGGTAGACCCCCTGGTATGTTCATTGCACCATTCTGATCAATTTGGGGTAAAAATTGCCTGATTATTCCTAAAAATGAAATTTCTTTTCTGTTAAAATCAGGTATATTTCAGATATTACTGAGTTAGTGAGTTATACTTGTTCCTTGTAAGGTGTGATAAGTGTTTATATAAGGTCGGGGCTTGAAAGTGGGAACTGCTAGCTTTTCATTGCAGGGTGAATGTTCTTACCGTTAAATAAGCAGTACCTTTAATGAGTATGTGTGCTGGCTTGTGGGACTCCGAAGAAAAATTGACAAAATTCTAAACTTCATTATGGAGAAAAGGCATGTTTTGTGTTTGGAGAGGTTACTGGTGACCACTGATGTCCAACTTATATTGATAAATTCATGCTAAACTCAACCAGAAAATCATTAATTCGTACTGAATTTCATCCATCAAAAGTTGATATGTGTTAAATTTATGATTATTTTATGATGTGACAGTGCACCATTCATTTTCAAAACTAATGGTGATTATTCCAACAGTCAAGTTTCAAATAACAGATCTGTTATTTGGCATTGAATAAAATGTTTTTAATGATAAATCATTAAAGCAGAATACTAATGAGTAATAAAGCCAGACTAATTTTAATTGATGAGGGCAGTAAGCAACCTGGAAGTTAATTAGGGGGCCCACAAAAGTTTGAGAAACACTGGTCTATGGGAGCAGTTAGCAGGTATTTTATCCCAAAGACATTCAGGAATTCAGATAAGCAAGCTGTCTTTATTTTGCCATTCCAGTATGTTCAGCCACACTTTCCATCTTAGCACACTCTGATACCTGGATAAACACTCAGTGTCCGGTTAGTTTGTGTGGTTTTTTGCTTCAACGCTCATCTCTGATTTTCTTGCTTTACTTCCTTTTTTTTTTACCTCTGCCAACGAAGTTGTTTTCGCCCCTGTTTGTTTGTCTGTTTGTTTGTGAACAACATAACTCAAAAGGTAATGCACGGATTTGTCTGAAATTTTGTGGGCACATTGCTATTCCATCAAGGAAGGACCCTATTGATTTTCACAGCGATCAGTGAAACAATATGGCCGCCACGGCAGCCATCTTGAAATCGTATGACACGCTATAACTCAACTTTGCTCCCACTCATGAAGATTTGGACTGTGCTGCCTTGGCGGAAGTTTGCACTCTACGAGTGCCTCTAGTTTTAAATTTAACCCATTTTTATTTCCTACTACAGATTCTGTGATAAAAAGCAGCCACAAATGAGGTTGAGCAAGCCATAAAAAACTGGCTTTGTAATGCATGGGACCAAGATGGAGGGAGGCAGAGGAGGGAACAGAACAGACCTGAAGTAGGTTTGCCTCACTGTAACCTATTCAATTCAGTATTCAGTCTCCACTTTCAAATGTTACCAAAACTGACAGAGATTCTATTGATGCTTGCCAGATGTTCAAAATGGTTATTAGAAATGTCCACGATATTCAAGAATTTACTGGAGGCTAATTTGGTCTTCATTTGTTTTTCACCAAATGTTTGATTAAAAGTCAGTAAAATATTTGATCATTTCTGATAACAACACTGGTATGTGGACCCGCGAGGGACCCAAAGTGGGCACACACATCAATATTCCCTTTTGGGCTTTGTGTGGGCCCCCATTCGGGTCCCACAAGTGGCCAGAAGCCCTGCGGCGGCCGACACACAGGTGATTTTTCCCCCTTTTTTAAGATTATTACTCCCAGCACTTTAACTGTGTTTCAGGTTTAAGATGCTCAGCCTCCAACCATCATCCAAGGTTCCTGTTCCCATTCCTGTTCCCTTTGTTCCTGTCTTGATTTAAGGGGACTTATAGATAAGCAAACATTTTTCTAAGACATTCACTTTTTAAACTAAGAATCATTATCAAAATAATTCTATTAGAAATTGCAACTTAAAACACTGAGTTTCTGTAGCATCACATCAGTGGTTGCCATGGCAACGGCTTTTTTAATGAATATATAGATATTTAGAGAAACACAGTTAATGAGATAACTAAACAGTGTTTGGTTATAATTTCAGCTGTACTGTGAAGGAAAAAACATTCCTAATGTCACGACAGAGCTTTTTTTTTCCAGGTTTCTATGTTCTAGTATTGATTTTGATCCCCCTAAATCAATTTTGGCGGGAAACAGCTAATTAAATATGCATATTTTGATTTACTCATATTCAGAGATACATATTGCAAAAAGAGCTCTGTACAGACATAGTGTAACAATACGCTCAGAGGAACCAATCGCAACTCAGGGATAATCCAAAAATCAAGGTTTATTACGGTCCAAATGTCGAAAAGCCAGTGATCAACAAATGCAGAGGTACAGAGACACAGTTCAAAATCGTAATCCGGAAGACAGGCAGTGGTCGAATCCAGGTAATCAGAATGGCGAAAGTACACAAGGGCAAATCCAAAAACAGAAGTCAGAGTTCGTGAGCAAAGTTCGTTAACAGGGCAGCAGGCAAAAGATTGGTCAAACAGAAACGGGTCGAAATCCAAAACGGGCAGCAAACAGGTACAGAGGGTCAAAGGCAAAAAGCAAGGTCTTCCAAAGGGTGTCTCAGGTATTACAAAATCAGCTGGCTTACTCAACATCGGCACAGGAGAAATTGATCAACGTTCTGGGGAATTACAAACAAAGATGAGGGTAAACGAAAACGCGGACTGGATTCACGCAGACAGCAAACAAAACAATGACAGCTCCATTCAAGGAGTCACATGTGCATAGTTAAGTTTCCAGGACAGAGAGAGAAGCGCACCTGAGGTGCGTAAGCTGTAATCAAAGCAGAGCACAGGGAAAGCAAAAGGGGTGGAGTTACAGAACAGAGCAGAGCAGGGCAGAGTTAGTTATATCAGTAAACAGTGATATCTACACACCTAATCAAAATACGTGAATATTAGTTAGTTACTGTACAGACAAAGGGATTAGTCTACAGTAAAATTACCAGAACTGACTAAGCAGCCTAGCGGTAAATTAATATGGTAATTTCAGAAAAGCGGGAAGGAAGGTAAAAACGAGAGTTGAAGGAAGTTCGTGAAATACCGGAAAACTTCCGAAATCACCCGAAGCGTGTCTGCACGCAGACAGGGGAGTGCACTGGCATGATAACACAGATCACATCAGACATTACGGGGGAGACAATGTGCAATGCAATAAAGGAATGAATAAATAAACATGAAAAATAATAAATACAAAATCAGACAGATACAGATCATAACACATAGATCATCACAAAATGAAGACAACTGCCAAATATTAAGTTAATTGGATGAACAGTTGCTGAGAAATCTGTATTTTCTTGTTGAAAATCTATTTTTAGAAAAACATGATTTTAGTTCGGCAGTAATAATGTGATCGAAGTTTGACAGTAATGTTCTCAGGAGGAATACATTTAGTATTTTGTTTTTAGTGGTTTCTAGGATTTTTTTTTTACCTCTTTAAAATGCACCAGCCTCATATGTAACTCCCTCTTCTTCAATCTGTGTTTCTGCCCTAGTTTTACGTGCTTGTCGGGCGTCTATTCGTTTCATTTTTCAAGTTCTAGCGCGCGTTTTTCACTCTGTTTATGTCCATTTCGTGATAGCCTTTCACTGAGTGTGCCCCTGCCATTATGCCAAGTTTCATAAGAATGGAGGCAATTCCTCATTGGCCATCACTGAGAGTCACCACGCTCATAGCTGTTCCAGCCTTGAAGACAGTGTTCTTGATGAATGTTTCCTTCGGAACACGACTCCATATTACAGACTATTTGAAGAACCACTTCATGTTCTTACCTCAAAACTAAAATTTTGAACCAAAACTGGCATTTTGCTTAGCTATAGGTCTCCTTAATAAAAGTGTTCCTGTGTATGTTTTAGGGAGTGGTTTTTATTATGTGGTATATTTTCAAATTTCCCAATTTTTTTTAATTGAGCAATTACATTTTACATCTTTATTACCCAATTTAAAAAAAAAAAAACTTATTTCTGAAAATTGATTTTGTGTGTCTTACTGCATTATTGGCCCACCATTGGTCAGTGGCACCTGCATGTAAAATAAGCTGTGGGCCCACATACAATCTATAAAATAAGCTGTGGGCATGCTGCGGGCACGCTGTGGGCACGTGTTCAACCTAAAAAATAAGCTGTGGGCCCACTGAGGGCAGCCCACACTATGCCCACCCCCTCGGGCTTAGTGTGGGCTGCCCACTGGGCACATGGGACCACCATTTCACGACGCATTGGTTGCCCACATGGGGCCCAATTTTCAGCCCACAGCGGCCCTGCATGGGCCCCAAAGGGGCATGTTTGCTGGGGTGGCGAGCCAGAACTGAGAATTGGGGTGCACAAAACATCCGTTTAAAACAACTATTAGTCCTGACCTGTTCTCAGTCATTTTCATGATTAACAGAAGGTTCACTCCGAGAGCACTTCACACTTAACATGTGCTGCTTGCTCTCCCCAATTAGGTAAGACGACAATCATTCATCTGGACGCGTATTTGCTGTATTTTAATCAACGTTATTCAAAATTGCATACCTGTCGACTCTCAGGCAAATAGCTTGAGCCGCACGCTTTTTATAGCCTATTTAACTGCCGAGTGCCACTTTTTTTTATCAACCCACGCAATGAAATATGATATTTCATTGGAACGCGGACCAGTTCAATCAACGCAAAGCATTGGCCTATTAATACGTAAATTATTTTTCTGTACTGGATTTAGCCCATGATTTCACCGCTGTTAGATCGCATATGGAGAGAAACCGTTTCTTCAGTTGCCAATTACAATAATTGGAAAACGCACCAATAAAGGAAAATGATTGAGAACTAGCCAGGACTAATTGTTGTCATGAAGGGACGTGTCTGTGCCCACCCAATTCCCAGTTCTAGCTCCAACACTGGTGTTAAGTATTAGTACATGATCAGTCTATCTGCCCAGCACTCTTTTCATCGCCTCACAATCAAATCAGTTCCACTTTATCAGTAAGAGAATACTCATATCAATAGAAATCCACTCCACGTTTTCCTTGTTGCCAATACACAACTCACAGCACGCATGCACACATCAAAAGGAAGTCATTAGGATAAATATAAGATGTATAACATGTAGTTATAGCCCCATTGTATTGTTACGTGACGGAAGAGAAATGCAACGCAGCAGATCTGGTGTGCACACACTCATTGACTGAAGTGAAACCTATCAGCTGCGCTGCTGTGGCGGAGCGCAGAGGGACCAAACGCATCTGGTGTAAATTAGGGGTTACAGCATCTGTAACATTTTAGTATTGGTTGGCATCTTCTGTTACCATCTGTTAGGTACATGGTTAGCATGTATTTGCATCTTTTACCATGTATAAGAGTCTTCTTGTAAGTTCCAATTGGAAATATTTCATTTATTTTTTGCCAGGGTTGGGTTCAATTACTTTTTTCAATTACAATTACAGTAATTGTAATCAATTACTTTCGTAATTGTGATTTAATTTTAATTGATTTTTTTAATCGAAAACTAATTGTAATTGTAATTAAACATTCTGTCCATAAAGTTATTGTAATTGTAATTGAAGAAAGTAATTGAACCCAACCCTGATTTCTGCAGCGCCACCAGTGTGCTGACAAATTGCGCCTGGTCATTTTGTGAAGTTATGAACATTGTTAAGATGTAACTGTTGAGTGTCATCATTGTTTGACACAATAGCATTTTGTGTTATGGGTTTTAGTAAATCTGAAAGGAAAAAAAAAACTAATAAAAGTAAAATGCACCCCACTGTTGGTGATCAATTGTGCTAAATTAATTTCAATATCATAGCCATGGCAATGGGTTAAGAAAAAATAGGCTGATGCATATGGACTGGATGTCATCTACAGTAATTGAAAACATCAGAGAGATTAATTTAACAGACATTACAACTGCATTCAAGCATAAAGAGATCGTCAAGTTTAACTAACTAACGAGTGCTGATTACTGGAGCTGGCACTGAATCAGTCATTGAATTATTGCTTTAGCTTACTTCTTCAGGTAAAAGTAACCTATCTAAAAACATGTTAAAATTAGTAGTGGGAAGCGATTAAAAGAATTAATCTCATTAATTTGAGGCTTTGTAATTAATTAATCTCGATTTATCGCATTTTTATCAAAACAGCAATATTTGACAGAATAAGCAAATATTTCAATTCAAATAAAGTTTGGTTGAGGACTGAATCAATGAACAGACATATACGTGAACTTAAACAAGAAAAAATGTTTATTTATCATCTACTATAGTTTTCTGTGCATTTTTTATCTGTCTATTACATTCACAGATTAGGGCAAACTGGAAGTGCAATTATAGCCATAATATTCAACATTTTAAGACTTTAGGTGCATTAGCGCCACCTGGCTGAAGTGTGTGCATCACTGTTACCGATGTGCCAGAAATTAGGGAACTCAGAAAGGTGCAATTATAAGTGTGATTTTTTTAACACGTTATTTTTTCTGTAATTAATTAATTAATCAAAATTAAAAGTTAAAGTCCCAGCCCTAGTTAAAATGCACCAGAATGCAGGAAATGGCATCAACTTAATTCAAAGTTTTCTGGGGGAGGAACCCCACATCCCCGCCCAAAAATATCCCCCCCACATTGCAAATGCTCCTGACGCCCCTCCTTCCTCCTAATGATTATAATGTATTAAATGTCATCTGTGTCATAATTACTGCTTATTTGACACCATACACATTGTGTTCTGAGGTTTAACATGAAAATCTTCATATGGAACACAAACATGCTGCAGTTTTAATAGTTTTTGCTGAAATGGTAATTGGGGTGGGTCTGTTTCATAATCATGCTCATTTCTATTCTGTATCCCAAGGGTCTTTGATTTAAACTGCAACACTCATTAGACTGGAGTTTTAGTTCAGGTCTGCTGTAGCACTGCTGCACTGTGTGTCTCGGGCACAGTAATACACAGCTGTGTCTCCAGGCTGCTCCCTTGTAAAGACACTGTGCTGCTGGAGGTGTCTACTGTTATGGTGAACCTGTCCTTTAGTGAATCTTTATAGGCATAATTGGGGTTTCCTGCCCAATACCGGGCTTGGTTGGCTCATAAGACTCCTGAGGCAGCTGACAGGTACCGGCAGGCTAAGCGTGCTGCAGCCCGGACGGTGGCGGAGGCAAAAACTTGGGTATGGGAAAAGTTTGGGGAGGCCATGGAGGAGGATTATCGGTCGGCCCCGAAGAGATTCTGGCAAACTGTCCGGTGCCTCAGAAGGGGAAAGCAGTGCCCTGCCAACACTGTTTACAGTGGAGGTGGGGAGCTGTTGACTTCGACTGGGGATATTGTCGGCCGGTGGAAGGAATACTTTGAGGATCTCCTCAATCCCACTGACACGCCTTCCATAGAGGAAGCAGAGGCTGGGGACCCAGAGGCTGATTCATCCATCACTCGGGCTTAAGTCACTGAGGTAGTTCGGAAACTCCTTGGTGGCAAGGCACCGGGGGTGGATGAGATCCGCCCTGAGTACCTCAAGTCTCTGGATGTTGTGGGGCTGTCTTGGTTGACACGCCTCTGCAACATTGCGTGGCAGTCGGGACAGTGCCTCTGGATTGGCAGACCGGGGTGGTGGTCCCTCTTTTTTAAGAAGGGGACCGGAGAGTGTGCTCCAACTACAGGGGGATCACACTCCTCAGCCTCCTGGGTAAAGTCTATTCCAGGGTGCTGGAGAGGAGAATTCGGCCGATAGTCAAACCTCGGATTCAGGAGGAACAATGCGGTTTTCGTCCTGGTCGTGGAACACTGGACCAGCTCTATACCCTCCGCCGGGTGCTTGAGGGTTCATGGGAGTTTGCCCAACCAGTTCACATGTGTTTTGTGGACTTGGAGAAGGCATTTGACCGTGTCCCTCGTGGCATTCTGTGGGAGGTGCTTCGGGAGTATGGAGTCCGGGGCCCTCTACTAAGGGCCGTGCGGTCTCTGTATGACCGGAGCAGGAGCTTGGTTCGCATTGCCGGCAGTAAGTCAGACCTGTTTCCGGTGCATGTTGGACTCTGGCTGGACTGCCCTTTGTCACCGGTTCTGTTCATTATTTTTATGGACAGAATTTCTAGGCGCAGCCAGGGGCCGGAGGGAGTCCAGTTTGGGGACCAGAGGATCTCATCTCTGCTTTTTGCGGATGATGTCGTCCTGCTGGCTCCTTCGAACCAGGACCTTCAGCATGTACTGGGGCGGTTTGCAGCCGAGTCTGAAAGCGGCTGGGATGAGAATCAGCACCTCCAAGTCCGAGGCCATGGTTCTCGACCGGAAAAAGGTGGCTAGTCCCCTCCGGGTTGGAGGAGAGCTCCTGCCTCAAGTGGAGGAGTTTAAGTATCTTGGGGTCTTGTTCACGAGTGGGGAAGGATGGAGCGTGAGATTGACAGACAGATCGGTGCAGCGGCAGCAGTAATGCGGTCATTGTACCGATCTGTTGTGGTGAAGAAGGAGCTGAGCCGAAAGGCGAAGCTCTCAATTTACCAGTCAATCTACGTTCCTACCCTCACCTATGGTCAGGAACTTTGGGTCATGACTGAAAGAACGAGATCTCGGATACAAGCGGCTGAAATGGGTTTCCTCCGCAGGGGTGGCGGGCGCTCCCTTAGAGATAGGGTGAGAAGCTCTGTCACCCGGGAGGAGCTCAGAGTAGAGCCGCTGCTCCTCCACATCGAGAGGAGCCAGCTGAAGTGGCTTGGGCATCAATATCGGATGCCCCCTGGACGCCTTCCTGGGAAGGTGTTCCGAGCATGCCCCACTGGGAGGAGGCCCCGGGGAAGACCCAGGACACGCTGGAGGGACTATGTCGCTCGGCTGGCCTGGGAACGCCTTGGTATACCCCCGGAAGAACTGGAGGAAGTGTCCAGGGAGAGGGAAGTCTGGGCATCCTTGCTTAGACTGCTGCCCCCGCGACCCGGCCCCGGATAAGCGGAAGAAGATGGATGGATGGATGGATTTAAGCTTTGCAGGTTTTATTCCAGACCCTGACCGAGCGTTAGCTCATTTTACTTCTGTGTTTAATTGTGCTGTTGATAAGCATGCTCCGGTCAAGAGATTCCGAGTAAAAAACTGAAGAAATCCTTGGTTTTCGGTTGCTTTATCCAATGATCTTCGCGTAAGGGATGAAGCTTGGGTTAAAGCTAGGGAAACTCAGACACTCTCAGACTGGCTTGTTTTCAGAATACTAAGAAATAAATGCTGCTTACTGATAAAAAAGGCAAAATCTGAATATTTCATTTCCTCATTGGCTAAATGTCAAGGTAATCCGGCAAAATTTTGGAAAATTTTCAAGTCCCTGAATAATAGTCATACTTCTTCATTACCTCATTCTATCCACATGGATTCTGGTCCTATTACTGATAAGCACAAAATCTGTGACTTTTTTAATGAACATTTTATAGCGGCCGGAAACCTTTTTGAAAATTTTAATAATCAATCCACTATAGGAGATATGTCTGACCTTAGCTCTAGTGCATTTACAAATTCTCAAAATCCTAAAATATTGTTTTCTTTCAGGGAATTAAACGTGAATGAGGTCCTTTTAGAATTAAAACGTATAGATGTAAATAATTCCACTGGAGAGGATCACGTAGTCCCGAGTTTTTTGCGCCTTGCAGCCCCACTGATTGACAATTTCTTAACTTCCAACAACATTTTAACATCACAGCAATCTGGTTTCAGGCCTGGACATAGCACCATTACAGCAGCTTCATTGGTTAAAAATGATTTAGTAACAGCTGTGGATAGTAGACAAAAATGTGTGGCCCTATTTATTGATTTAGCAAAAGTGTTTGACACAGTAGACCATATTATCTTATTAAATAAGTTGCCCTCCATTGGTCTTGGTTACAGAGCATGCTCATGGTTCCAGGACTACCTCTCAAATAGAACACAAGCTATTATTTCTGGGGATGCGCAGTCTCAATTTTTAAAGTTGACGAAAGGAGTACCCCAAGGTTCCATTCTTGGCCCAATTTTATTCACAATTTATATAAATGACATTGCTCGTAATGTAACTAATTGCAAGGTTCATTTTTATGCTGACAATACAGTGCTTTATTCCTCTGCTCCAACATGCTTACAGGCCCTCACATATTTACAATCTGCTTTTAATGTTATACAACATGCTTTAGCTGATCTTAAACTGGTTTTAAATACTGACAAAACAGAGTTCATGATCTTTTCTGCACAGAATGCAATTATGCCAGGTGACTCCATTTTCTCAGTGACTGGTGCTCAAATTGAGCAGGTTCAGTCTTACAAATATCTGGGTGTCTGGTTGGATCATGACTTCTCTTTTAAGACGCATGTGTCCAACCTGTCCAAGAAACTTAGAATGAAAATCGGGTTTCTTTACAGAAACAGGTCCTGTTTTTCTTTGGACAATAGGATGAGGATTGTCGAGGCAACAATATTACCCATATTTGATTACGGAGATGTCCTTTACAGGCATGCCTCTATTAGTATGTTAAAATCCTTGGATGCAATCTATCATGGCGCATTGCGCTTCATCACAGATGATGGTTTCCGAACCCATCACTGTGCTTTATATAATTCTATGGGGTGGTTTTCCCTTCATTTTGGAAGGAAGCTACATTGTATTTTATTTATTTATAAAGCTTTGCTAGGCAAACTTCCCTCATATCTTACTAAGCTCTTATCCATCAAAATCAGAAGTCAGCATACTGGATCACAAGAGTGATTTTTGTTGGAGGCTCCCAGGACTACAACAAATTTGGCAGGTACCTCTTTTAGTGCATTCGCTCCTTGTATGTGGAATAATTTCCAGGATACCTTGAAGCTAGACAGCCTTATCCCCTTCGTGTCTTTCAAGAAATTAGTGTTGGATATTTTGCTTCTGGAGGCCAGATGTATTGGCTTTTAGTTTATGGTAGGATTTGCTCATTTATTTTTCTCTGTCCTATGTTCTTATGTGTTTATGTTTATATGTGTATGTATTGTAATGTGTGAAAAAAAAGCCACTAGATGGCAGTATTGACATTTTTTTTGTTAAGCAGTCTGGAGCTAGGTTTGGGGCATGTCCCGGGCATGCCTCAGAGGGGGGGCTGGAAAAGAGTATATAAGGAGAAAAATCGAGAGAGTGGGGTAGTAGGAGAAATTGCAAGGAGAAATAGTGGAAGGATACATTTGACCAGACCTGTCACTCTTTTCAAGACCTATGAAGCTTTTTGTGGATTTTTGCCTGTGTTGGAGCATTTTCCTGTCCCAAGACATCGCAACATAGCAGCGCCATCTCCATTACCGAGGGACTGTAAATATCTCATTTTTTTAATATCAATCTTGGTCAGTAGATGTAGATTGTAGATTAGTTCAAAGAGTTGGTTTTAATTAAATCTGTTGAAGTTTAAGAATTTTGTCTGTCATCCCTTGCTGTCCGTGACGTCATAAAAAATTGACGCCATAACAAATTGGGGGCTCGTCCGGGATAGATCATTGTGCGAGTCATTTATTGAAAATCTAAAATTTCAAATTGTGAAATTGTTTTTTGAATTTTCCTAGATATATACTATTCAAAAAAAGTAGGGGATATTTTATTTTGAGATCAAAATTTTCACATATACAAAGGGATACGAAACCATGTTGTATAGTTCCTTACTGAGGAAGCATTTCCAAAGAAATTCATCACCCAAACACATCAATGACACTCTCACGATCTGCACAGGATGCTATTGATGATCAAGGGGGTTGTGCCACAAATTTGCATGACTCTGAATTGGAAGGTTAGAGCCACTGTAAAGGAAGATTTTGAAGAGAAAGCATCAGATTATCAGTGGTTGAAGTCGTTAATTAAACAGAGACCATGCGCCGTCTAACACAGGAGGAGAGGTTACGTGCCCTTGGCATGCTACAGGTTGGCACAAGACAGGTCGTTGTGGCAAGGGCAATGAATGTTTCCCAGTCTGTCATCAGCAGATTATGGTCCAGACATCGTGCTACAGGGTCTGTTCAGGATAGACCACGATCCGGTCGACTAAGGGCAACAACTCAGGCTCAGGACAGATTCATCCGCACTATTGTCTTGAGAAATCGTATGGTAACAGCAAATCAGATAAGGTCTCAACTTCAAAGGGATACTGGCTTGGTAGTGAGTGGCCAGACCATCAGGAATCGTCTGCACAGATTTCACTTACACGCCCGACGTCCTCGTGTCATTCCCTGTTTGACGGATCGTCACATTAGGGCCAGACTCCAATGGTGTCCTCATCATCAACGCTGGGATAATCGCCGATGGAACAACGTAATGTTCTCAGATGAGTTGAGGTTCACTGTGGACTTCCTTGACAGACACAGGAGGGTTTGGCGCCAACGTAACGAATGTTTCCATGACGTTAACGTCATTAGACATGATCCTTATGGGGGTGGATCTGTAATGGTGTGGGGAGGCATCACTGCTGCCGGCAGAACAGACTTGCATGTTGTTGCTGGACGTGTCACAGGGCAGTACTACTGGGACAACATCTTGGCACCCCATGTTGTGCCGTTTGCACGTCATTATGGCCGCCGTTTCATTTTCCAAGATGACAATGCCAGATGTCATAGGGCCAGGATCGTTACAGATTACCTCCAGCAGCAGAATATCACCACATTACCATGGCCAGCACTCAGTCCGGACCTTTTCCCCATCGAGCATGTCTGGGACATGCTTGGACAGCTTGCTACGCCTAACGCCAACAACCTCCTGCCAATGTCCAAGAACTAGCTGCAGCATTGCAACAGGAATGGAATAACGTTCCCCAAAAATGACCTGGGACGTCTCGTTAGAAGTATGCCACGCCGAATTCGAGCTTGTCTAGCCAACCGAGGGGTTTTACCGCTACTGACTCTGTTTCACAATGGTGGTAAATTTGCTGTGTGACCCTGTGTTTGTGTCGACCCTTATTCTGGAGAATCTGTCCTTTACTGACTGTACACAGGGTTTCGAATAAATTGACAAATGTTTCCTTAATGTTTTTATGTCATTTGTTTCCTTCCTGACCTCATGATCTGCATTTCATGGTTCTTGTAAATCCAATATCCCCTACTTTTTTTGAATAGTATATATTGGCAGATCAACAGCAATGGATGATTTCTTGGCATCACCAAACGTAGAGGTTTTGAAGTCTTTTAAAAAGACAGAACTGCTAGAAATATGCAGACAGTTAGAGCTGACAGATGTAAAACCAGCCATGCGAAAAGCAAGACTGGCTAGAGAGATTGTTGAATATTACATTGATGAAAATGTGTTTGCACCAGGAGATCTGGAACAGTTTCCAGTGGAAAATCCAAATGTAGAAATGGAACTTAAATTAAGAATGCTAGAGATAGAAAGGGAGGAAAAAGAAAAACAAAGAGAGTTTGAGAGAGCAGAAAGAGAGACAGAAAGGCAGTTTGAGTTAGAAAAATTAGAAAGAGAAGAGAAAAAAGAAAGAGAGAAAGAGGAAAGAGCAGAAAGAGAGAGACAGAGAGATTTCGATTTAGAAAAATTAGACAGGGAAGAAAGGCTCCAAATGGAGCTACTAAAAATCAAAATACAAGCTGAAAACAAATTTTGGGCTAGCCAGGAGGTAAAGCTGGTGCCTCCATTTTCGGAGAAGGAGGTTGATAAGCATTTCCAGTGCTTCGAGAAGGTAGCTAAGAGTTGTCAGTGGCCAAAGGAACACTGGCCTCTGATGTTGCAAACTGTCCTCAAGGGTAAAGCTCAACAAGCCTATTCGGCTTTGTCTGCAGATGATTCCTCTGATTATGAGGTTGTCAAAAAGGTTATTTTGGCAGCTTATGAGTTGGTTCCAGAGGCTTACCGACAGAAATTCAGAGGTCTGAAGAAATCTGACAATCAGACTTATGTGGAATTTGCTAAGAGAAGAAGGTTTGCTTTGAGCGCTGGTGTACTTCTATAGAGGTCAAGGATGATTTCAACTCACTAAAAGAGATGGTGTTAGTTGAAGAATTCAAGAACTGTGTCAAGGATGATATTAAGACCTACCTTAATGAGAAGCAAGCACTGAATTTGCAATCAGCTGCCAAGTTTGCAGGCGAATATGTTCTCACACATAAGTCCAAATTTCAGTCTAGCAGTAAAAATAAATGGTCCCAATTTCAGAAGAAACGTAACGGTGATACCCAAGATTCCTCACCCAAAGACAAAGACAAATCTGGTGATGGTGCTCAGAAATCCAGTCAAAGGTCTGATCAAAGTGTGAAAGCTGACAGTGACAAAAGTGGTCTAGTTTGCAATTATTGCAAGAAATCTGGTCATGTTACAACTAACTGTTAGTTCCTTAAAGCTAAGAAAGAAAAAGAAAAGGATACCAAACCCAATGCCCTTGTGAAGACAAGGTTAGAAACCCCTGTAGTAGATGACCGATCTGCTAAATTGCCTGCTCCTTGTGAGGCTAAGAAGCCTGATACTGCTGACTTTGTGAGGGAGGAATTTCTTCCATTTGTGTCAGAGGGATTTGTGGCTCTGAATGAGCATTCTCCTCCTGTCCCCATATATATCCTAAGGGATACCGGAGCTTCTCAGTCACTTTTGTTGATGGACTCCTTGGAGTTACGTGATGAGACCGCTTCTGGGGATTTCATACTTGTACAAGGTATTGAAGGGAGGACTGTATCTGTACCCCTGCGCTCTGTATTCTTGAAGTCAGATTTAGTTACAGGACAGGTAAAGGTGGGACTTATGTCAAGTCTACCTATCAAGGGTGTTTCTCTGTTGCTAGGCAATGACCTGGCTGGGGGCAATGTAGTTCCCCCTGTTCATCTTACTTCACAGCCGAGCACTGAAGATGGCGATGAAGACCCATCTCTGTATCCTTCCTGTGCAGTGACTCGTGCTATGGCTAAGAAGGCTCAAGAAGATGATGTGGTGCCGTCCAGCACCTTGAATAGTCATGACTCAGGTGGTTCGCCTCATGACTCTGTTCAGCCTACTATGGTTTCTCCGTTTGAGGACTTATCAGACACTTTTATCAGTTCTCTATTCAGCCAGCCAGATGGGTCTGGTGATTCTGATGTGCCTGGAGACTTGTCTCTGTCCAGAAAGCGGTTGATTCAGGAGCAAACCAATGATCCTGAAATTTGTGTACTAAAGAATAGAGCCCTTCCTGATGAAGAAACAGACGCAGTTCCAGTTGGGTATTATCTCAAGGATGGAGTGTTGATGCGGAAGTGGCGCCCTCCTGATATCCCTGCCAATGCAGATTGGGCAGTGGTCAAGCAAATTGTTGTTCCGAAGGTCTACAGGAATGAGATCTTAACAATGGCTCGTAGTTTGCCTTTAGGAGGTCATCTTGGTGTTAAGACTGTTGACAAGATCATGAAACACTTCTTCTGGCCTGGACGTCGGAAAGAGGTTTCCAACTTTTGCAAAACCTGTCACACTTGTCAGGTAGTTGGAAAACACCAGTTAGACCCACCTGTAGCTCCATTGCAGCCTATCCCAGCATTTGGGGAGCCCTTCTCCAAGGTCATTGTTGATTGTGTTGGTCCATTACCCAAGACTAGATCTGGAAATCAGTACTTGTTGACAATCATGTGTGCATCTACCAGATTCCCTGAAGCCATCCCTCTACGCAACATCAAGGCAACTGCAATTTCGAAGTCTTTGATAAAGTTCTTCACGTTGTTTGGCCTTCCCAGGAAATTCAGTCAGATCAAGGTAGCAATTTCACTTCGGATTGTTTCAGCAGGTTGTGTATGAACTAGGTGCGAAGCAGATTCTTTGCAGTGCCTATCATCCAGAGAGTCAGGGTGCCTTAGAGCGGTTTCATTCCACTCTCAAGACAATGATGAGGACTTATTGTTATGACCATGAGAAAGACTGGGATGAAGGTGTTCATTTGCTGTTGTTTGCAGCTAGAGAAGCAGTGCAGGAGTCTACTGGATTCAGTCTGTTTGAGTTAGTGTTTGGCCATGAAGTGAGAGGACCTTTGCTATTGTTGAGTGAACAATGGCAAGAGAAAGAGCCGCATATCAGTCTGTTAGACTGTTATCAAGTTCAAGGAAAGACTGCGTGCAGCTTGTGACCTAGCCAAAGAGAACTTGAAATCAAGTGAGGGAAAAATGAAAACTTGGTATGATCATTTAAATCAAATTTTAGCATTTTGCCATGTTCGGCACCACCTGTTGGTGTGTGCATACACTATCCCAACTTTTTCCATCTCTAATGGATAGTCTAACTACATACCAGTGCAGAGCAGCTGTAAAAGTTCTGGGGCACTGATCACGCATAGAGTATTAGGGGTGCAAACTAGTGACGAAAAATGGATTGTGGCCATATTGGAGCGCCTCCTATATATTCCGCGAAGCAGATCCCCGGCCGAAAAATCGCTCTTTCCACTGACCATCCCCCCATAATCAATTTTCCAACTTTTACTTTGGGATAAAGTTTGCGCAGTGAATAAGAGCAACCCAAAAATCTAATTTTGGTAATTTGGCATTTTAGGCCCTATTTCAGCTTGCACTTGATTGACCCCCAAAACCCAAACTGGTGCAGGTAGGGCCAAAAAAAATTTGGGGAATTTTCTAGTTAAGGTAGGGACATAAAACCAAAGTTTCAGCAAAATTGAAGGTGACCATCACCACCTGCCAGAACCTTACAGGCAATGGCTCTTTTATCCCTGTTCCTAACACACAAAATAAAAATATCCATAAAACTTATTTTAGTGGTTAAAAACAGCACAAAAATGGCCAGGTAATGTATCGGAAATAACGTGCAAACGTTTTAACATAAATGATTTAAATTTCAAAGAAACAGTAAAATTACGGAGCAGCTTTTGGAACACAACTTACCCTCCACAGTGCTTAACAGTGCAGTGAGGGAAAGAAGGGAGGGGCTACGGAAGCCCAACAGAACTACGGGAGCTCAGGAGGTACAAAAGAGGTTTTACAAAATAAAAGTAAATAAAGTTAGTACCTTGGCCCTAGCGATGTGTGGACAATTTTCAGCATTGACCTGTGAGGATTACGTGAGGAACCACAAGTGAGAACCAGTGAATACAAAAATGGAGGCTTTATTTCTGAAGGGGGGGAAACCCCCAACAGAGCAGGCAACGGTACAATGTCCACAATCCAAAAAAATCAGAATCCAAAGGGCAAAATCCAGAACCGTAAACAGGGCACCAATCACAAAAATCAGGGTCGTACAAAATGGGTTCGGTAACAGAGGATGTGGCAGGGAATAGGCAAAAATCGTAAATCAAGGACAGTCCAGTCAGAAAGGTAATCACAATGAAAACAAGGCGAAAAAAGCGTGGCAAAAGGAGAATATTCTGACAAGGAAGTGCTGAGAGAAGACTCCTAATATACACTCATGGGAAGTCACATGCTTAACAAGACACAAGTGCAAGAAGTCAGACTGATACAAAGGAGGGAACATGAGGGAGAACCTAATCACATGAAATAGGCAACAGCCAAAACGCGGACAGGGATCACGAGACAATCCTATAGACAAATATACAGCTCCAGTCAAGGAGTTCTAACGTGCATAGATACTAAGAGAAAGGACATCGTGAACAAGTGTGGAGGATCCACTGAAACGCAGCAGAGAAGATTAGGGAGAGACAAGAGGCGGAGACTAGAATAGAGCGAATGCTGAGAGCTTGTTAATCAATTAGTAAGTGCAGCTATACAATCCCTAGTGCTCGTTAGTAAGTTAGTACAATATACACTATTAGTTTGGGTTAGTACTTTAACAAAAACAACAAACTGTTCGTACTGGTTAGTAAAATAGAAAAGCAAGGCGAAGGAAGCAAACGAGACTAGAAGGAATGGTTGGAAACCCAGAAACCATGAAATCACCTAAGCATGTGACACGCAGGACTAGGGGAGAAGCTGTAGCTTAACACAAGACCAGACAGGGGAGACAAAGTGCAATGCAGGGCATGAACAAAGACATGGACCGGAATCTACAGAAAAATGGATAATGGCAGGGAATACAAAACATGGCAAAAATAAAAACATGGCAATGAACTAGAATAAACAGAACATGACAAAAACAGAGCAGAGCATGGCAAAAACAGAACAGAGCATGGCAGGAACAGAACAGGACATGGCAGAATCATAACATGACCCTGTTATGGTAAGAAATCCAGACAAGAAATACAAGCAGATTAAGATACGTTTTGGTCTTAATGGTAAACTACAAAATTAAATTAATGTAAATACTAGCCTCAAAAAGATTTAAATGCAATCAATGCAAATACTGCTACAACAGCAACTAATAATAATAATAAACTACTAGGCTACTGTTACTATTACTATCTATTATTATAGACTATAATGCAAAATACTACTACTACTACTACTACTATTAGTAGCCTACTGGTCTGGTAGTACTACTACTAATATTAGCAAAAAACTATTCCTATCTATTATTATATTATTATTATCACTATTGTTGTTGTATGTACAGTCTACAGTCCTAAGAAAACATACTAATCCAGGATCAAACAGACTGAGTGAGTTTATAGCCTATCAATATATACCTCAGGAGGTGGGGTAAAATTGACAGAGGTGAATGCATTGGGCGTTAACAGGACATTCAATAAATGTTAATCAGGGCGGCTGATTTTTTTTTTTCTCCAGTCTAGACAGAGACTGGAGACAGAGATCCTATCTAATGAGTAGCAGCTTAGGTGTTTGTGCCACAAAGTTTTATTTCAACAACATACCCACCTTCAAGTGAAGCATGAGTTTCCTCTTGTTTTGCCTTTTTTTCTCTCTCGCTCGCTCCTGACCATGGATGTATGCACCTGACTCGTCTCTATGACGACATGTCGACATCTCTTCACCTGCTGCAGCTCTGCAAGTGCCTGCCGGCGCAGCCCTCTGATTAGTCAGATGCCGAGTGCTGTCAATCATTGCAGCGACGCATGCGTGGTCAGATCACAGGTCTCTTGTTCTCTCCTTCTTCGAGCTGATTGTGCTGTACGTGCGCCTCGCGGCAGCGCATATGTGCAATGGATGCGCTTATGCGCACTTTGCGCAAATGCGTCCCCTCGCGCAAAATGTGGCCCCCCATGGAAGATGAGGCCCTACACTGATTACTGTCAACATTTTCCACCTTTCTTGCCTTTGACATCAAGGGTAAGGACAAAAATTCACACCTAAATTGTCATATTTTGGGGCTAATTGAATGTATGTATGCATGTGTGTGTGTGTGTGTGTGTGTGTGTGCGTGCGTGCGTGCATGCGTGCCAGTTTATCAGCCCCAGGATGGCTGGGAGTCTGGATGGGAGTCTGGTGTTATTGTGCTGTGTTTGGTCGTGTCTTGGTTGGCTTTGGGGAGGTAACTTAGGCTGCTTTCCTGGAGCTGGTGTGGGTTGGGTTGGGTGTGGGTTGTCCAAATGTTACTTTGTTCTTCCTTTGTTATCATGTAACATTGTGGGAATGTTTTATAGAAGACCATTCTACACTGAACAAAAATATAAACGCACAAACCAAAAATGGTGAGTTAAATTGACCTATAATTAAATATTCCCACAAATAGTGTTTATTGGTGTTCTGAATGATTTGTTTTGCTCAATTCTGGTGACCCACTTCTAATTGACCACTCCCTGTGAGATTACTCACTCATTGAGTTATTCTGCCCCTGATCTACATAGAGCATAACATTGAGTTGGTCAGTCAGCGTGACCAATACACAGGCATTCCTTGCACCAGGGTCAATAAAAGGCTACCACAAAATGTGCACTTTTGTCACAAGTCACAATGTGACAGATGTCACAAGTCATTAGGGAGCGTGCCATTGGCATACTGAATGCTGGGATATCTGTGACAGCCATGTCAACACACTTGAATGTGCGTCATTCCACCATCAGCCGGTTGAGAAGTCGATTCAGAGAGACTGGCAGCACTGCGAATCGTTCACATGCCCGACAACCACGTGTGACCACGCCCACACAGGATCGGCACATACGGCTCCAGCACCTCTGTGATCGGCTCGGACAGCCACCAGGACAGCTGACGAGACCGTCGGACTGCACAACAGGCGGATTTCAGCTCAGACTGTCCGAAACCGTCGGAAGGAGGCAGACCTCCGAGCCTGCCGACCGTACCGAGGTCTCCACCTGACCGCCGTCCGTCATCGGTACAGACTCAACTGGGCCAACCGCAATCTTCGCTGGACGCTTGCACGGTGGAGGACGGTGTTATTCAGCGATGAATCGCGATTCAAACTGTACCGCACTGATGGCAGACAACGCGTATGGCAACGTGTGGGCGAGCGTTATGCTGATGCCAATGTCGTGTGTTGGGTGGCACATGGTGATGCAAGCGTAATGGTATGGGCAGGCATATGCCATGGACAACTTACCCGTCTGCTTTTCGTTGAGAGCAACTTGAACGGGCAGCGGTACCGTGACGAGATCCTGAGACCCATAGTCAAATCGTTTGTGCGACTCCATCACGTGACATTCCAGCACGATAATGCCCAGCCACACACTGCCCGGATCTTCTTGATGAGGAGGATGTCCCTGTTCTCAATTGGCCAGCATATTCACCCGATATGTCGCCAATTTGGGATATTCTGGGTCGGTGGGTTGGATGTGTTCCGGTTCCAGAAAATGTGCACCAGCTCCGAGTTGGGCTGCAGGAGGAATGGGACAACATTTCACAGGCTACTATTGACAATCTCGTGAACTCCATGCGCCGGAGGTGTCCCACTTTCACGATGCCGATGGTGGACACACTCGTTACTGAGTGCTGTGAACTCTGCCCGCTGACCCCTGATGGGTTCAGGCTGTGATAACTCATGAATTGTACAGTAAATTGTTAGTCATGTTTCTGTTGCTTGAATATTAAGGCAAGAATTAAATAATAATTGTTTTGTTGACATATTTCCCGATTGATAAATAATAATTCAAAAAAAATCACTTCTTGTGTTTATATTTTTGTTCAGTGTATCATGTTACCTCAACGGCATTCCCAAAACATCCTCAGAATGTTGCAGACAAAATATTCTACCTTTACTAACATATCATATTACAAGAATATTTTATGAATAATGTTTTGTGATCTGAGGCCTCAATAACATCCTGACATTTTCAAAATGTTGCTTTGAGATTGTTCTTCCTTTGTTATCATGTAACATTGTAGGAATGTTTTATGAAAAACGTTTCGTGATCTGATGCATCGATAACATCCTGACAACATTTTCAAAATGTTGCTTCGAGAATGTTCTTCCTTTGTTATCACGTAACATTGTGGGAATGTTTTATAGAAGACCATTCTATCATGTTACCTCAACAACATCCCCAAAATATCCTCAGAATGTTGCAGACAAAATGTTCTACGTTTGTTAACATATCATATTACAAGAATGCTTTATGAAAAACGTTTCGTGATGTGATGCATCAATAACACCCTGACAACATTTTCAAAATGTTGCTTCGAGATTGTTCTTCCTTTGTTATCATGAAACATTGTGGGAATGTTTTATAGAAGACCATTCTATCGTGTTACCTCAACAACATCCCCAAAACATCCTCAGAATGTTGCAGACAAAATGCTCTATGTCTGTTAACATGTCATATTACAAGAATGTTTTACGAAAAACGCTTTGTGATGTGATGCATAAATAACATCCTGACAACATTTTCAAAATGTTGCTTCGGAATGTTTTTCCTTTGTTATCATGTAACATTGTAGCGATGTTTTATGAAAAACTTTTCGTGATCTGAGGCATCGATAACATCCTGACAACATTTTCAAAATGTTGCTTCGAGAATGTTTTTCCTTTGTTATCATGTAACATTGTAGCGATGTTTTATGTAAAAAGTTTTGTGATCTGAGGCCTCAATAACATCCTGACATTTTCAAAATGTTGCTTTGAGATTGTTCTTCCTTTGTTATCATGTAACATTGTAGGAATGTTTTATGAAAAACGTTTCGTGATCTGATGCATCGATAACATCCTGACAACATTTTCAAAATGTTGCTTCGAGAATGTTCTTCCTTTGTTATCACGTAACATTGTGGGAATGTTTTATAGAAGACCATTCTATCATGTTACCTCAACAACATCCCCAAAATATCCTCAGAACGTTGCAGACAAAATGTTCTACCTTTGCTAACATATCATATTACAAGAATATTTTATGAATAACGTTTCGTGATGTGATGCATCAATAACATCCTGACAACATTTTCAAAATGTTGCTTCGAGATTGTTCTTCCTTTGTTATCACGTAACATTGTGGGAATGTTTTATAGAAGACCATTCTATCATATATTACCTCAACAACATCCCTAAAACATCCTCAGAATGTTGCAGACAAAATGTTTTACGTTTGTTAACATATCATATTACAATAATGTTTTATGAAAAACGTTTTGTGATGTGATACATCAATAACATCCTGACAACATTTTCAAAATGTTGCTACGAGATTGTTCTTCCTTTGTTATCATGTAACATTGTGGGAATGTTTTATAGAAGACCATTCTATCGTATATTACCTCAACAACATTCCCAAAACATTCTCAGAATGTTGCACCTAAAACATTCTTTCTTTGTTAACATGTAACATTTTAGGAACATTGTTTGACATTATAAACATTCTTGAAACATTCTTTGAACATTAGATAAAAGTGTTTTCTTTAAAACATAATCAGAACTTGTAGGGAATGTTAGCCAATGTTGTGGGAACGTTCCCTGCTAGCTGGGTACTTAGTCCACCTTAAGAAACAGTTTTCTTATAACCTCAGTTCATCTTCAACTCTGAACTTGCTGCTCAGACTCAGCAGTAACTGAGATCGCATTTAAAGCGATAGTAAACTCTGCCATGCTGTGTTTATCTATCGAAAGAATTATCTAATCTGTGTATATTCATCGCATTAAAAAAAAACAAAATTCTCTGAGAGTAAACGGCAATTTTATATCGACGCTCCACCCCTCATGATCTGCGCCATTTTGACTGGGCTCAATCTGGAACGTGACGTCAGAGTGACCCAGCCGCTCTCCAATGTCTGAAAACGAGTAGCATCCAGCTGCAGCCCCGGAGCAGAAGCCCCTGACGTGACACAAGCCCCTGGCTTGACGGAAGTGAAATAATGGCTATTTACCGTTTTAATGCTTCATTCTGAAACGCGTCCCACGAGCCGTGTTTTCGAGACACGACTGGTGAATTCCGTTCTTTTGACCTCACTGTCCGAATGACCCTCCTCGTACCTTCGACTTAATTCACGACACGACTCGTGTTTACGAGTGTTACGAATGCAGCATTATTCACTTAGCTAGCTCACTAGCTAAGTGAATAAAAACAGTGAATAGCCATTATTTCACTTCCGTCACGCCAGGGGCTTCTGCTCCGGGGCTGCAGCTGGATAGTATTGCTGAAAACATAAAACGATGCTGGAGATGCGCACTGCGTTCTAACTCGTCCAGCATGTCGAACAGAGAAGATGAGAACAGTGTTACAAGTTCAGACGAGGAAATTACATGTGATGGAGGTTTGCAGGGATACCAGTTTGAACCTAAACGAACAAATTTTGAGGATAGTGACAGCGAGGCAATAGAAGAGGAAACACATACAGTGCACCATAATAAACTCGACTGGACTGGGTCACTCAAACGTCACAAGGAAAAAACACGTGACATGGGAAACGCTTTTGATTGGCAAACGCGCTTCCAACCTTTCACAATGGCGGCGCTGTACAGTTTGCTCCAGAACCCATGCATTCTCAATGTTTGACAGCTTCGCATTTATTTAAAAAAAAATTTTTTTTAAATTATGTTTGGTTTTTCTGATATTAGAGATATAGTTCTTTGCAGATAAATACATACCATCGCAGAGTATTCTATCACTTTATAGTGGAAATGAAGCAATGAAAACTGTTCCCATTTTTGGTTGCTTTTTTATTTTTGGAAATAGATGGCTTTTCATTAAACCTGAAATTCAAGTAGTTTCGCTGGAAACTTACATGTCGATGCCGACTTTCGCCTCTAGGGCGCAGCCATGTTTTAAAAATGCAGGCGCTACGTCATCAGAATGGTTAGCATTTATGGATGTTTTAGCCGTAGAGATATATAATAGAACCAGAGAGAACGAGTAAGTACCTTTGCTTCAGCCAGTTAGGATGTTAGCTTCCTGCTTCCGTGTTTCCCAAGGATGCAATTTTGTGGCCGAAGACGCTGAAGCTCCATAGACACCAATTGAAAAGTGTGCCTTTTTTTTCTTGCCAAATAAAGCGTCAGTTGTCAGACACAACTGTTCGATGTTTTCAAGAGGGCCTGTAAAATATGAACTGCTACTTAGAGCTTGATGACAGCTCATGCACGAGTTTGGTTGTCCAGCTGTTGCTCTGACTGCAGCAGTTCAGCCAATGAGTGTATAGTGCGTGCGCGTTCCGGATTAACAGCGTTGCTCGTCATTTCCCCTGTAACACATTCGCCAATCCGCACAGACGAAACATTTTCTTGGCCATTTGTGCTGTGTAATCAGATTGGCAATCTTATGAAATGGTGCCGGAAATAAGCACCCATGGAACGCCATTTTTATAGATGGCGTCGGTCAATTCCGTACTTCCTGGGCTGAAGTAGCTAGCCTAGCATCTCCCATTGAAAGTTATAGGGGTGGTACTTCCTCGCTCTCTCCAGTTCTATTATATTACCTCCATGGTTTTAGCTTGCCGTTAGCTTGGACGCTAACTATCAAATAAACATGGCAGGTCTTGGAAAAGAACAGGGGGATCATTTTGTATTGCCCCTGGCTGTTCAAATGAATATTATCAGGTAAAAGAGAGCGGCAAATCAGTTCATTTTCATGTTATTCTTGTGAACAAGCCTAAATGCTCCGAAGATGGTTAGCCGCAATGAAAAGCCTCCAGCCCACCTGTGGGACCCGGGCTAAAGCCGAACGCCCACTGGCCGCGAAGCGAAGCGTCGTGTCAAACTCCGAACGCTTTTAAACGCCCAATAGAAGCGTTTGTTGCATCAACATTAACGGATGACAACAGGACCGAGAAGCAAGCCATGTGTGTCACTCTCAAAATATGAAACAAGACAACGTTTAATTTTGAAAAAACCTACCAATAAAGCTTGTTTTAAGTGATGGCAAAGTGCGACGGTCAGGTTACTATGCACTATACGTTATATACAGGCATAATTTTCCCCCTAAATTTTGCCGTCTAGTAAATTAAGATTCACTTTACTTTACCCAGCAACGAATTATTAGCTAGCTAGCTAACTTAGCAGTGTAAAGTCCTTATCAGTGTACCTTGAGTTAGGTTCTGTCTAACTGTAGATCGCTCAATAACTTAAATGCCCGCAAAATAACGGATTTCTTTTCAAAACTGCGACTTGGTTAAAGAGCAGGTTGACAAGTGCATGTGAGGTTGCCGCCAAATGTGTGCCACTAACCATGACAAGGTGAAATAGTTAAGTAATCAAAAAGACAAATGCGTTTATATTGTGTTGACGCTTCAGAAATTGAGCAGTGGCGAAAAGTCAAAATCTTTTGGGCGTTCTGGGCGTTGGGCTTAAATGTTGCATGCACCCCAATTATAAAACGGGTGCTTCCCATCCTTAAATATGATTGGCTGAGCCGTGTTTCCATGCCGGTATAAAATCAGTGTAGCCCACTGCAGTCTGAGGCAGACCGCAGCACAAAATATCCCTGCGTGGCTGGCCTAGCAATTGACTCCCCTGCGCTCAACTAACTCGTTAGGTTACATTTGTTTCAAGACTTTTAGCTCGCTATTTCACAGTGTTAGCGAAGTTTAGCCTTTAAACCCGCTAACCAGTTGGCTATCTACCTAGCTAGCTATAGCATTATAGAGTTCGATATCACTTTAGCTTGCTAGCTACGTTGCTAACTAGCTCGCTATTTCAGTATTAGCGATAAATTGTTGATTTTTTTTCTTGTGTGTTTATTTTGTGGGCTATGTGTAGGGTAACCACATCCATTGTAGTGAACGCAAGCTAGTTGACAAGCTGGCTAGCAAACTAATGCACAATTCAACATATTTTCCCAGACAACGGCAAGTGTGGAGGACAAAAGTCAATCTTGGTCCCTACTCGCTGCTGGTTGCAATGATATGGCTGATTGGCGTGAGTTGAGAACAAGGAAACTCGAAAACCGAAACCGATATGAACGTAAAATTATTTAACGGGGCCTTCGGGAGATCGAAGGAGACATTCCAAATAGCCTGCTTTCATAGTATATCTACATTAATGAGCCCAAATAGCCTGATGTGACATGATAATGGCGCAAGATGAAAAAGCGATCTTAGCGTCTGTGTTGCTTGCCAACCATTCTGTCCACTCTATCTCTATCTCTAACTATTAATAATATCTTATACATGAGATGAAATGTAATAGGCAGTAATCCTTAATAATTTACTATCTAAATAATCTGTGCCTGCAAGTTTGTTGTCAGGAAGGGAGCAGAGAAGCCCTCCCTGACTTCAACCCGGCAAAATTTGAAGGTGCATTTTTTGTCATTATAATATTTGTGATTATTTCATTTGAATTGATATTATCAAAAGTATTCATGTTATTTCTAATAACCTTTATCTTCCGGCCGAGTCAAAATCTCGAAATTTTCTCGCGAGAGCAAGATTGGCTTGATTAAAAGGGCAAAATAAATGAGAATGTTGCGTGATTTTTGCAAATTACCACAAAAAATTATGTTTTAGACCCAAATCACTTATTTTTAAAAGGTGTAAATACCAGGTAATGGATCCTTTAACATTTAAAGAAGCTAATTTGGAATGGAAATTTACTGTAAACAAAGTATCCCTGGGAATTAATATACTTATGCAGGCATTGGTAATAGCTTCTGTATGTATTTGGCTGTAGTTACATATGGAAAGATTCTTTATCACTTGTACATAAACTGTTTCAATGCCTAGGAGTATACTACATATAGCCAAAAGTCTGGAAACCCTTTACTGACGCCACATTGACTTACATTGAAAACATAAATTTTTAAATCCTAAATATCAAACATTTTATCCAATCCACTTAATTTATATAATACATTTTCAAAACACAAATGTTTACCAAAGAGCTGCACAGTGGTTAAAAACAAAAGCACGAGACACACAATAAAAACACATAAACACATAAAAGCTAGTATTGATAAAGTAAAACACAGATAGAAACAGAAATCACACAACCCTCACGCTATTTTAAAAGCCAAGGAATAAACATAAGTTTTAAGACGCGATTTAAAAACAGGTATGGTGGGGGACGATATTTCAAGGGGTACCTCGTTCCACGATTTTGGAGCCGTTACCGAGAGCCTCGTTTTTAATCAAGTCTTGGGAACCGCAAGAGGAAACTGATCAGTAGGCCTCAAAGATCTCGACGGCGAGTAAATTATCAAGAGGTGAGAAATATACTGAGGTGCCAATCCATGTCAAGACTTAAAAACAAACAATTTTCAATAAATAAATGAAAAATAAATAATTTCAATAATAAACAAAACAATAAAATTTCGATCCTTCCACATGTATGATACAATTACCATGGCGAACTTCCTTCTGGGAACCACCTCAGCCAAATTGAGTTTTGAAAAATGAGCTGAATTAAGACCCCCTGCCCCGATTTTCGGGCTTATTGGTGTTTTGAGACATGGTACTTGAAGTCAAACTACGTCATAGACTGCCGAATAATGTCAAAAAGAGTATTTTACTCAGGAAACTGGAAAGGAGTGCTGATGTGGTAACCAGCAACAGTTTAAATTCCATGGTTGTGTACAGAATGAAAGTAATCAAGATTTTAGCCTATGCCACGATAAATTTAAAATTTATGTGGTGTTTCAGGAAAGACACGGGAGCCGGTTTCACCATGCAGTTGCGGTGGCCATTTCTTAATTAATGAAGTCAGCCAAACATTCGCGCACTTTTACATTCTCTGCCCCTCCACTTCCCAGTATGCATTCCATTGTACAGGAACTACGGCAAGGGCAATCCACCAAAATACCATTATGCAATTCCATTGCCTAATACATCACATCACCCCCCTTTTAAAATAAAAGGTAACTCATTTTCTATGGCTCAGAATAACATCATTACACTTGAGATGCTCAATTTGAACAAGGTCTGCACTTTTAACAATAACATGCATTCCCATTTGTTTTCTTTTCAGTAATTTTTTTTTTTTGCTTTAACAACATATGTACAGTTCATTTATTATCTTTTTATGCCGAACACAACTTTACAACCAAAACCATTTGGTTCCTGAAAACAGCAGATTTTTGACCTCAACCCCTTTTGTCTATTTTCTTTTTCTTTTTTACGGGTCAAAATGTTTTGGAGGTTTCCTCACTCTGGAGGAACGACGCGGACTCGGAACACTGGTCGTCTCTGCAGCGTCGGACTGCACCGAACCTGTGTCTGTTGACACATCCGTTTGACCTGTATTGGGTTGATCGGGTGCGCCCACCCCTATGGTAGCATCATTTCTGTCCCATCACCAGTGACCCGGAACCGTAGCTGGTCCCCATGTCTCCTGTAAGTAATTTCTGTGTCTGTCCCTTGGACTTTGTAAGACACCAGACCCGTTTGCTCACTTATTACCCCGGGAATCCATTTCCTACCCCCCCCCAGCAGTATTTTGCAAATAGACAGAGTCATTTACATCGAAAACCCTGTCTGACACTCGCTGGTCGTAGTGGTATTTTTGCAAGTATTGCTTCCTGAGAACAGAAGCATTTGTATCCAGGCAGATAAAGTCTAGGCGTGTTCGCACGTGCCTGTTCAAAAACAAATCTGCAGGCGATTGCCCAGTAGTGCAGTTTGGAGTAGCGCGGTACTGCATTAAGAAGAGCGAGACCTTATCCTCAAAATCTAGTGACATGTGTGCAAGCTTTTTCATCCCGTTTTAAATGTTTGCACATACCGTTCAGCAAGGCCATTTGTGGCAGGATGACCTGGAGCGCTTGTGGAATGGAGTTTTCCATTTTGCTGCATGAAGTTTTTAAACTCCTCTGAAGTAAACTGCGTTCCATTGTCCGTGACAATGTGCTCCGGAAGACCATACGCTGCGAACAGCCTTCTAAGCCTCGTAATGGTGGCTTGGGAGGTTACACTGCCCATTTTAAAAACCTCCAGCCATTTTGAGTATGCATCTACTACAATCGTGCAGGTATGGCCTAAAAAGGGACCCGCAAAATCAAGATGCAGCCGTTTCCAACTCTGCCCGGGGAACTCCCATGGGTGTAATGGTACTTGGCGTGCTATTTCTTGCTCCAATTGGCACAGCTCGCATGCTTTGCACATTTGCTCAATATCTGCATCACTTTTAGGCCACCAAATGTATTTACGTGCCAGAGCCTTCATTTTGACAATACCCGGATGACCCATATGCAGTTCTGGTAACGCAGCCTTTCTCAATTTTTCAGGTATCACCACCCTGATGCCCCATAGAACACACCCACGTTCCACGGACAATTCACACCTGCGGGTGTAGAAGGCCTTAAGACTTTCTTCTACCTTGCCCGGCCATCCGTTCAGGACATATTTGAGAACTTTGGATAGCGACCCATCAGTGCGTGTTGCGCGCGCCGCTTGGTCGGCCTTTAATGGAGCCTGTTCCAAGTACGGTCTCCGTTATGGCTGTGGTTCCCTCATCACACGTTTCAGGCAGGGGAACCCGCGAAAGGCCATCAGCATTACCATGCTTTTCAGAAGCGCAATACTCAATTTGGTAATCATATGCTGAGAGAATTATTGCCCATCTTTGGATTCGAGCTGCAGCCATGGTGGGCAGGCTTTTGTGATCACCAAATAACGTGAGTAGGGGCTTGTGGTCTGTTACCAACATAAACTTCCTTCCCCACAGGTACTGATGAAATTTTTTAACACCGAAAATCAATGCCAACCCTTCTTTCTCAATTTGAGAATATTTCTTTTTGGCGGGGGATAGCGTCCTAGACGCGAAAGCTATTGGGCGTTCCTCGCCTGTAGGCATTTTATGCTGAATCACGGCACCAGTGCCATTCACTGATGCATCGCAGGCTAGCGTGAGGGGTCGATTGAGATCGATATGTACCAGGACCTTGTCACTAGTTAACAACTCTTTACATTTGTCAAAGGCTTTTTGTTCCCAGCCTTTCCATTCCCAGGAGACCTGGCTCTTTAAAAGCCTATACAGTGGAGCTAGCAATGTGCTTTGGTTGGGCAAGAATTTTCCATAATAATTCACAAGACCCAAGCAAGCTCTCAGCTCTCTTACACAGGTGGGTGCTGGCGCATCTTAAATTACTTTAATTTTATCTGGAGATGGGTAAATACCCTGACTGTTCAGTATGTGACCCAGATATTCAATTTGTTTTTTTTCCCAAACTCACATTTGGACGTTTAAACTCGTAACCCACTTTCCTGTAGTCTTTGCAACACTTTATGCAATTTTTCCAGGTGTTCCTGTTCAGTTTTGCATGTGACGAGCAGGTCGTCCAAATAAACTACAACACCAAGATCTCTCATTATATTCTCCATAATTCTTTGGAAAATGGATGGTGCCGAACTCACACCAAAAGCCAATTGGTTATAAACATACAACCCTCTGTGAGTATTAATGGTCAAAAGCTGCTTTGACTCATCATCCAGAAGTACCAGCTGGTACACTGAGGCAATATCAATTTTGGAAAACACAGTGCCACCACTTAATGTTGCCATCAGCTCTTTGATACACGGTAATGGACACCTATCTGTACTAGTAGCCTGATTGACTGTTAATTTATAATCACCGCACAACCGGATTGTGCCGTCTTTTTTTTCACCGGCACAATGGGTGCTGCCCACTCACTATGCTTAACAGGTGTGATTATTTTGGCTTTTTCTAGCTGGTCCAATTCAGCATCTACCCGTGCCTTCATTACAAAAGGCAGCGGACGGCTTTTGTAAAATTTTGGATGAACCTCAGGATCCACCAAAATGGTAGCTTTTACGTCACGCAGAGTGCCCAATTCATCTTTAAACGCCTCTGAGTGCAGTTCTAGCTCATCGGCCAAGGATTTTAACTGTGTGGTTTCACTGACAAGTTTCACCTCTTGCCCCGGTAACCCTTCGACAGCATGCTTAATTTTTTTTCAATTCAATGTTAGCTTTTGTAACCAATTTCTACCACACAAAGCTGGGCCCGCCCCTTTTACAACAATCAATGGCAGCCGCTTGCGCTGTTTTACGTAATTCACAGTGGCTTCAAATTGCCCCAGTACAGGAATTATTTCCCCAGTGTACGTTTTCAGCACTACCTTAGCTGCTCTGCAAAAGTTTCTCTAAACAGTTCTTCAGAAATAATGCTTACAGCAGCGCCCGTATCAATTTCCAGTTCAATGTCTTTGTCATTAACAACAAAACTTTCCCGGTACGCTTGTTTACAGTCTTTGATGCTTGCAACAGAAAAAATTGGCAAAACGATTTCTTCTGCCTCCACATACTTTGTATTTTTCTCGGCCTGTTGCTTACTTTCACCTTGCATTGAAGTAGCAGTCACTTTCCTTCGGCAGGCTCGATTAATATGACCAGTCTTACCGCAACCGTGACATTTTGCCTCTTTAAAACGGCATACCTGCGCATTGTAATTTATACCGTGGCACCGGTAGCACTTCCTCCCACTTGGCTTATCACTGGCGCGTCGACTTTGTGCACCTGTCCCGGATTTTCATCACGGCCCTGGAGCTGCTGCGTGTCCCTCTCCGCAGTTTCCATGCTCAACGCGAGCTCAAATTCCAGTGCAAAAGTCAGGTTGGACTCGGACAACAACCGCCGCTGGAGTGTTTCATCGCGAATTCCACTTACAAATCGGTCGCAAAGTGCCTCGTCCAACGTTGCACCAAAGTCACAAGTTACCGCACAATGTTTTAACACAGTGCACGGGGAGGTCGTTGATCAGTCGAGAGGAACGCAAGAATTGGTCGTTGGTCGTGTTTGTCACGCAGTCAAAAAGCGGCAGTGTTAGGATCGTGTATTTTGGGCAAAATTTGTGTGGGTCGTGAACCGGGCGGAAGCTGGTAGTGAAATGTGACAATCCAGACCTAATTACGACCTAATTTCTGCCTGACAACTCAAAACCGCTTGCCTTCAGACTTTAACTCTGAACCCGGTCGTTTCTTGCTCACCACTGGAAACCGACCACGGTCGTCTTGACATCACGTAATGTTGCCAAGATTACTGAAATACACGGAGAGGACAGGAGGCGGGGCACTGCAGCTTGGGGCAAGAGTACCACACACAACCTCTACTTTTTGGGTTTTTTTTTTTTTTTTTGGCCAGAACGATTTTAAAAGGGGGCACAAATATTTTTGGGGGGTTTTTATGAGTGAGAAGGGGGTTTAGATTCATGGGGAAACGATTTTAAAAGGAAGGGGCAGATGCGGCGCGAGGAAAAAATATTCTGCGGTAATTCCTGTTTCCGCATCTTTACTCTTCCCTTGCGTCACTGCCTCTGTTTACCATCTCCTCAACTTTTAATATCCTTTTGCAACACACACTGTGGTCTTAACCACGAGGCCAACTGAGTTTATTATTAGCTGGGTGCATCAGTCTCTATTTATCGCTGAAGGGTAAGAGACAACCAACGGTATCATGTTCTATAAATAATATTCATTTTCCTTTATATTAACCTAACTCATAGGTAATCCTATCCCTATCCCTGTCCCTAACCCTAACCTTAACCCAACTCGTACACAAACAATGGTTTGTTCGGTTCAAATTATTCCTCCCAGGGTCAACGGATCAGCCAGCTCACCAGCTTAAAATACATCAAAATGGATATTCACATGACGTCTCCTCATTGATTACAATTAATTAAGGTTAGGGTCAGGGATAGGGATAGTTTAGTTCGTTTGGTAAGTGTGAGCACGAGTGTACGCGAGTACGGTTGGAAGAGGTGGACTCGGGCACGATCCATCTGTACTTGTATCAAATGTGAAAGCAACCGTACTTGGGCACGGCAGATTACCGCTATATGTCACGGCTGCCTTGTTCTAACAAATGCAGTGGCGAAAAGATATCTCCATTCAAACGAATAAATTCAATGCTTGCTCGAAATGTAGGCGGACGAAAACACAATGACCACTGGGTACCACGCACAAACATTCGGTGTCCTTAAGAATTATTTTTAAGTAAATTACATTCGCATAGTTCTGAAAGAACAACATGTGGCAGGTCAGTCAGTAAAGTCAATGTGTGTGTGTGTGTGTGTGTGTGTGTGTGTGTGTGTGTGCGCGTGTGTGCCTGCGTGTGTGTGCGCGTGTGCACATGCACGTATGTATATGAATGCAAGTATAATTGTTTGCATCCATGTCTGTGGATAAAGAAAATGTGCTTCCTGATTCTTCAGTTCAGGAGAGTACCTACTGAGACTGGAGTGAAGATAAATATGAGGCAGAGAAGAGAGAACCACTATGAGATTTATTATGATGTAAAATGTTCTTATGTCCATGTCCTGAAAGTATCAGTAGATTGTAAAGTAAAAAACATTGACTAAATGCATACAAACACATGTCTACACACACACATGCTAATGCATTATATTGCCTGAACAAAATTGGGCTAACTGCACAGTGTTGCCTTGAGGCAATGAACGAAAATAGACAGTTTTACTGTATAAATAAAAACAAAATAAGTAGTCAAACAATCAAATATACTTCTTTACATATTCATTCAGATGTTTTTAGATACAGTTATTTCAATGTAAACATGTAAAATAGTGATATTTATTTTACCTACTAGTGGCGATCTGTCCCGTGTGGTGCTGCTTCCTGAAAGGGGGTTTCCCGCCCCCAAATGAATGTCACACCACCTTCAACTCATCATTTCATTGGACAGAGATGTGTCTGGTAGCATTATTTGAAAAAAACATTTTGGTTTTTTTTTGAAGGGCCAATGTAGGGTCTGAAAATGTGGTTTGTTGCCTGAGGGCAACGCAATGCAGTAGAGGATTAATTAATATTAATATTCAAATATATTCGAATAATTATTAATAATATTTTGACCATTACATGCTTACAGAAAGACCTACCTAGGTATCAAAACAAAGTTGTCCACCAGAGGGCAGTGTATCATGCAATGTCGATAGGCAGGCAATGACATTTTATTTTTTTTTTTAATCATTTTATTTTTGAATTTTTTTTCATAAATTAAAACAGACAAGGACAATAGCAAAACACATCGAGTGCAAGGTCTTGTCTTTTACAACTGGTGTAATAAGGTAGGTTAACCCTACACATTAGACAGTCATTTAGTAGTGACCTTAGAAGGAAGGAAAAAAAAAAGAAAAGCTAACATGTTTGCTACACAAGCGTACAGACATAATGACAAACATTCAACAGGGACAAAAACAAATAATATAACAGTTCTTTAAATGGGGAATTTCCAGCTGGTCTAGTTTACACCATCGTTGTATTATATTCTTAGCAGCACAAAATGGACAAACTGCGAAAAAAAAAAGAAAAGAAAAAAAGGGAGTACCTCTATTCTTTCCTTAACAGACACAGGAAAGGCTTCCATGTTCGAAGAAAGGCCTCTTGAGATTTTCCCTCGCTAGAACGTATCTGCTCCATTTTAGCAATGAACAGCATCTCATTTAGCCATCTGTTAAAACATGGGGGCAGAGGGGACTTCCAATTCAATAAGATTAACTTTTTTGCTGCAACCATGCCTGCTTTGAGAATTTGCCTTTGATGGGAGGGGATGGCTGCTAAATTATCAGAGCATCCAAACACTGCCAGCACGCAATCAGGGGGGATGTTCCTTTCCAGCTGTTTGGAAAACCAATTAAATATATCACTCCAGAAACTCTCCAGTTTTGGGCAATGCCAGAAAAGATGAGAGAGTGAACCTTCAGCCGTACAGCACCTATTGCACATAGGAGATATTGATGGGTACATCTTATGCAGTTTGACTTTAGAATAATGTAGTCTGTGCAGGACTTTGAATTGAATTAATCTGTATCTTGAATTAATAGAACAGCTCTGTATTGCAGCCAAACACTCCTCCCAGAGTTCTTTAGATATTGAAACATCTAGCTCCGCTGCCCAGACCTCCCTAAGATGACTGGTATCAACTGAGACTGAAAAAATATCAACAATTTTAGAGACAAGGTTTTTAGAATTTGGCACATTAAGTAGAAGGTCATAGAAAGGATGACTTTTAGGTTTGGTCATAAAGAGAGGGATGCACTCTCGTATGAAATGTCTAACCTGAAGATAGCGGAAAAAGTGTGATTGGGGAAGATTATATTTAGTTTGAAGTTGAAAAAATGAAGCAAATTTATTATCTAAATAAAAATCGCCAATACGGCGTAGTCCCTTCTCTCTCCAGTCCAAAAACGCTCCATCAGACAATGCTGGTTTAAAAAAATAGTTATAGGTTATCGGTAAGTGCACAGAGACCTCTGAAAGTCTGAGATATTGCTTAATTTGGTTGAGAATTTTCAGTGAGTCCTTAATTATAAAATTGTGACCGATAACCTTAGAAAGCTTTTACTTTACCAAAAAGCAACACTGAGGGAGAGGTCTTCAGGATTGTGGATTCAATCTTTGCCCAAAGAGGGAAAGATGTGAACCAGTCATTACTGGGTGTGGCCGTTTGCCAAAAGCATAGAGCCCTCACATTTGCAGCCCGATAATAATGCCTAAATACCGGGAGTCCAAGACCTCCCTCCCTCACATCTTTCTGTAAATGAGCTTTGGAAATGCGCGAGGATTTATTTGCCCAAACAAATGAAAGAATGATTGAGTCTAATTGTTTGAAAAAAGACACAGGTAAAAAAATTGGAATATTTTGGAAGAGATACAGAAATCTTGGGAGTATAACCATTTTTATTGCATTGATGCGCCCAATCATAGAGAGTGGAAGTAAATTCCATTTCCTAATAATAGCTTTTAGATTATCTAACATATCAAAAAAATTCAATTTTAGAAGTTTGGGATCTCTGAAAATCTTAAGACCTAAATAAGTAAAATGGGTAGTAGTTAGTTTAAATGGAAGAGACTTCAAAAATACTGGATTCAAGTCATCTTTCAGAGGCATAAGTTCACTTTTATCCCAATTGATGGTGTAACCTGAAAATCTACTGAATGATTTAATGTATGTTAAGAGATGAGGAATTGATGTTTCTGGCTTGGATACAGAAATCAAAAGGTCATCAGCATAAAGATTTATAAGGGTTTCAGAATCACCAAACTTTATCCCATAGATATGAGGGTGGCCCCTAATTCCTATCGCAAGAGGTTCTAGAGCGATATTAAAAAGAAGGGGAGAAAGGGGATCTCCTTGTCTAACACCCCGTTGTAAATCAAAAGGTTGAGACCTATCTGCATTGGAAAGAATACAGGACACTGGATTTAAGTAAATCAGTTTAATCCATTCAATAAATTTTGTCCCAAACCCAAATTTTTCCAATGTTGTAAACATATAGGCCCATTCAATCTGATCAAAAGCTTTTTGGGCATCAAGCGATAAAATAACAGCTTGAGTGTCCTTGTCGTATGCAGAATATAATGTGTTGAGAAGCAATCGAACATTACTGAAAGAGAATCTACCTGAAATAAAACCAGTTTGATCCGGGTGAATTATTTTTACGATGTGATTGCCCAATCTTGTGGCCAGAATCTTAGTGATTACCTTATGATCACAATTAAGAAGTGCTATGGGTCTATAGCTTATGGATCAGTCTCTTCTTTACCCTTTTTAAGAAGCAAGCAGATGTTTGCCTCATAAAGTGAGTTGGGGGGCTTCTTTTCTCTCTAAGGCATCGTTCATCATTCTAAGCATGAAGGGAATTAATTTCTTGTGAAACGCTTTATAAAATTCACAGCTAAAGCCATCAGGGCCAGCTGTTTTGCCAGCAGGAAAAAGCGTGGATAGCTTTAAAAATGTCTGACTCAGAAATTGGTGCATCCATGTCATTTCTAGAGTCACTATCTAGTTGAGGGATATTGAGATTTGCAAAAAATTCTGAAAATTCTGCCTCTGTAGTCTTAATTTTCTTCGAATACAAGTCTTTGTAGGAATCCCTGAAACAAGTATTTATCTCTCCTGGATTGGTGACTATTTTACCAGATTTGGATTTAAGCCTATGAATGGCTTGAGTAGCTTGTTGTCCTCGCAGTTGACTTGCTAATAATTTCTCAGGCTTATCCCCAATTTCAAAATGTTTCTGTTTTAGTTTTGAGAGCAGGCTATTAACGCTATTACTAGTAATGGTGTTATATTCATATTTTAATTCAAGAATCTTATTATAGTCTGATTTTAAAAGAGATGATCTGTAAGTCTCTTCCAAAACCGGAAGGGTTTTCTCAATATCTGAAATACGCTGATTTAATTTCTTCTTTTTAATTGATTCAAATGAAATGATATGTCCTCGCATCACAGCTTTAAAGGCCTCCCAAAGAGTGGAGTCGGAGACCTCTCCATTATCGTTAGAAACAAAAAATTCATCAATGCGCAGATTCATATATTCAATAAAAGTATGGTCTTCAAGAAGAAGAGGATTGAAACGCCAACTGTAGTTTGGTTTAGACAGAATATTTTGGAATTGGAGTGAAACCGGACTATGATCTGATATTATAATATTATGATACTTAGAATTAGTAATATTAGAAATCAGTTCAGAAGATACCAAAAAATAATCAATTCTAGTATAAGAATTATGAACGTGAGAATAGAAAGAAAAATCTCTGTCTGCAGGATGTTGTAAGCGCCAGATATCAATCGTATTCCTAGTTTTAATCAAATCGTTCAAACTTTGTACAGCAGATAATGTAAAAGGCTTTTTTGTTGAGAGTCTGTCTAATAATGGGTCTAGGTAGCAATTGAAATCACCTGCAATGATAACATTGGGATTCAAAGCTGGTATCAAATCAAAAATTTTACGAAAAAAATGACAATCAACAGCATTTGGACCATAAATATTAATCATTGTTATTGGAAAGCAATTTATATGGCCTGTGATCATTAGGTATCTGCCATATGGATCCGCCACCATAGATTCAAGACGAAATGGAATATTTTTGCGAAATAAAATAGCGACACCCCTAGCTCTTCGAGTAAAAGGTGCTTGATATACCTGCGAGATCCAATTTGTCCTCAACCTACGCTGATCACTGGCACTGAGGTGGGTCTCTTGAAGAAAAATAACATCTGCTTTCAATGATTTGAGATGAGAGAAAACCTGGCCTCTTTTAGAGGCAATCCCAAGACCCTTCACGTTCCATGAAACCCATGTTAAATTTGTATTGGTGCTGCTATTTCCAACGTCGTCAGGCACCATCAATTATTTTGAAAAAATGACAATCTGACCATTCCCCACAGTAGTGTAAGAAAAACATAAAACAAAACAAAACAAAAAACCCTACCCACCCCCTCAGTGCCCCCCCGAATGAGGCACAAAAAAAGCCCATTATATTCTGGACCATTCCAGGATAACCCCGTTACCCCCTCCCATTCCAAAAATAACCTCTATTTAGCCTACTTTATAGGGTAGCAGTGCCCCCCTTACCCTAGGAGGGAAGTCTGTTACCCTATCTAGTATTTGCCAAGTATATTTGAATTTATTGGTGATATGACTGGTGAACAACGTGGACGTGGTGGGCGACGAGGCAAGTTAGCCAACCTTGACCGTGATCCGGCCGAGGAGCACACCGAGGACGCCGTCGCCGAGCTTGAGTCGGAACTCACGGTGGCCACAATTGAAGCCCTGCTTAAAAGACACTTTAGTTTGGCTGAGCAGAATTTCAATGCGAAATTTGATGCTTACCAGAAAAGCACCAACGAGAGATTTGACAGCCTTGATTCTCAGCTAAGATCTATGGAAGAAAGTCTGAACCAACATGACTGGGATATTGAAGACCTGAAGAAATCCGTCATTGTACTTGAGACGCGCATGGAGGCAGCGGAGACTAAAGCTACCGAACATGCTAAGGCACTGGCCAAAACCGAAGCCAGTTTGGCCGAGATGGAGGACCGAGCCAGAAGGGAAAACCTTAGGGTAATCAACCTCAAAGAGGGAGAAGAAGGCGATAATGCAGTGGCTTACCTGACGGCTAATATTCCCAAATGGTTTCCAAAACTTTCCGAGAATCCTCCAGAGCTTATGCGCGCACATCGTATCGGACGGCAGAGATACTCGTCAGCTTATCCCAGAGCCTTGATCTTCAGATGTCTCCGTTTTACAGACCGGGACCAGATTCTCAAAGAAGCACGGAACGCTCCCCAAAGGTTGCGGGTCAAGAGATCCGTTTTACCGCGGATTACAGTGATTTTACTTCCAAACGCAGACGACAGTGCTTCCCTATAATGGAACGGGCCCGCAGTTTGGGCATGGGCGCATTCCTTCTCTATCCGGCTACCATCAAGCTCATCCACAATTCCGAACAGAAGTTATTCAGCGACCTGTCCAAGGCAGAGAAGTTTGTGGCTTCATTAGAAAAGACTCCTGAGTGAGCCTGATATGTGGTAAGGAGGTCTGATTTGGCTCTTCATAATGATGAATGTTTTCTTATTTTGCTTTTGTTTACGTCAGACTCATAGACTGCCTGCGAAGCCTGGCTCTAAACTCGGAATTACTATCTAGGCTCGCTGGGCTAATTTGTGGCAAAAATCGTGCTTTTGTTTTCTTGATATGCAGAACGTGGCCTATTTCTAAATACCTAGGCTACGGGGCATGTTCTATTGAATATTATTTCACCATTATTATTATTATTATTATGATTATTACTATTACTAGTCTGCATTACCTGGACTATTTCTTATTATCAATATTATCTTTGTTGATAGTATCGGTTTTGTTTTGTTTATAATTATTATTATTATTATTATTATTATTAGGCAATTATTATTGTTACTATCATTATTATTCAACCGTTCTATTCAACCGTTCTTGTTATTATTGTTAGCATTATTAATATTTTATTATGATCTTAGCATCAGGTTGTGTAATAGAAGTCTAACCCTATTTAGTCTCAATTTACTTACTTCTGGTTTGTTTGTGTACCATTTGATCACTGTTATGAGTGTAGGCTTATCTGAATGTGGGAAGTAAAATGCTATGCAACCATAGCTGCAATCCCGATACTTATTTTGCTTTTATTCCTACTTTCATATGGAAAAGGGTAACAGGCAATGACATTTTCTGAAGAAAAAACACACGGTGTCTGTCAACAACTGTCCTTTTAAAAGTCACACTAGGTTGCTGATGATGTCATATTTACATTATCCAAAATGATGCACCCGGCCGCCATATTGATACACCCAACTTCTTCATAAAAATGAATGGTTTCCTATAAGGCCAATTTCAAATAAGTCGATATAAGCGTGAAAATGCTGAGATGCGCGGCTGCCTTTTGCAGCAATATTCATTTGAAGGGCTGTAATAACACGTTTCATGCGTAAGTTAACGTATAAACGCAGAGTTGTCGCTTTAATAGAAAAAATTGCGTTTCGTGCTAGCTAGCTAATTAGCCGTCCCATTGACTTGAATAGACCGCTGACTGAAAGCGAACGCTAGCGATTGATAACGGTCACCAGCGAGCTACCTTCTTACCTGCATAATATTTGAAACAGTGGACAAGTCGCTTTGTCTGTTTATACAGAGCTCCAAAAGACAAGGAGGGAAGAAAGCCTTGGCAGTTCGAAATCAGGAGAAAAAACTTTTCTCTATCCCCTCGATCTGTGCTGTGCAGTGATAATTTTTGAGAGCAGTGTTTTTTTTTTTAAGATTATTTTTTGGGAATTTTTCCTTTATTTGACAGCTATATAGTGTAGAGTGACAGGAAAGTAGGGGAGAAGAATGGGGGAAGACATGCAGCAAATGACCTGAGCCGGAATCGAACCCAGGTCGCTGCGGGAAGGAAACAGCCTTAATGGTACATGCGCTTTGACCGATGAGCCACCGGGGCGCTCCAGCAGTGTTTTAACGGGACATGGGCAAAGATGAAGCTTAGTAAAGGAGTAGCCAGAGTTCACTAGTGCTTCCTTTCATCAACGTTGGCATTAGGCATATGATTCAATATAAATATATATGATTTTATTTGATGCTTTTGGATGATGTGGTTATGATTTTATTTCATGCTTTTGGATGATGTGGTTATGATTTTATTTGATGCTTTTGGATGATGTGGTTATGATTTTATTTCATGCTTTTGGATATCATGGTTAATTAGCCAGAGGTCCAGGTCCAAAACATCAATCCTTAGCTTTAGCTCATGTGAGAGGCTTTCAGCATTAGACACCCCAATGTGACTCAAACACTCTGTGAAAAAGGAAAGAATAAAGTCAGGCATTAAAGCTGAAATAGAGGACACCCATCGCCTGGATCCAGCCTCAGTTCAATAATGAACCAATGAAACTTGCATTTCTATAATTATATCATGATGAATATGAGGCGTGTGAGCTCTATATGCTGGTAGAGTGTGTGTGTTGAGCGGTGACTCTCAGTAAGATGTGTTTTTGTACAGCTCTAGCATTGCTCTGCTGCACTGTGACTCTCGGGCGCAGTAATACACAGCTGTGTCTCCAGTCTGCAGGCTGCTCCCTTGTAAAGACACTGTGTTACTGGAGGTGTCTCTGGAGATGGAGAACCTGCTCTTCAGTGAATCTTTATAAGCAGTGCTTCCACTATAGATGATAACTCCAATCCACTCCAGTGCTTTCCCTGCAGGCTGTCGAATCCAGTGTGTATTATAGCTGCGATCAGTCAGGGAATACCCAGAGACTTTACAGGAGATGGTGAGAGACTGTCCTGGTTTTACAGTCATAGAGCCTGGTAGTGTGAGTTCAACACCGTGACCATCTGTAGAGACAGAAATAAAGAAGTTTACATTCACTTATCATGAAGAAAAATGAACTCAAATTGAAATAAAAAGCTTCAGTTATTTAATGTTCTTTGTGAGTAAAACAAGAAATTATTTAAAAACGAATTATAATTAAAAGTAATGGAGAACATCACATGCACACTTACATGATAAAGTCCCCAGCAGCAGTGCTAATGCTACAATAGCTCCCATTATCACACACAGATCTCCCTCTCTGTCTTACAGGTGATGGTCCTGTGTTGGGGGGAGAATCTCAGTGGCTTTTATAGGAAATACTGTGGACTGAATTTGTTTAAATCTCTGGGGGTTGGAGGAAAGATACATACAAGATAACTTCAGCGTCAGAACATCCATCATGAGGAGCACTGCTGCCCCCTGCTGGAGGAGAATGCACAACAGCAGAGCGCTTCCTCCCACAGGACACTTCAGAAAATAAAGTAAAATTGTAATTCCTCTGGGTTTGTGACATTTCAGAATTAACGATTATGTCATTATTATATTTTAACAACAATAAAATACAAAGTTAGAGTTTGTGTCATGGATTGCCATTACTGTGCTAAAGAGGTCACGCTCCAGGATGTGACTGGTAGTGTTTTCCTCGGATTCAATGTGCAGTAGGGTGCAAAAATTTGGGCACCCCTGGTTTAAATGTCAGTCGATCTCCACGTGATTGAAAGCAAACTTGACCACTAAATGCTACAAAGTTAAAACAAGACACCCCTCTGCAAATTTAAAAGCAAGGTTTCTTTTTATTTGAATTTTTCTGAGTTTTTAAATGATAAAGGAAAAAGGGCCCTGTGCAAAAGTTTGGGAAACCTTTCGGATTATTCTTTGTTACCTTTTAAGAAGATGATTGCTAAGGCCCAGACCCTGGTGATTTACTCATAAGGGCTTCAGTGAGTCAGGTGAATATAATTCCAGTGTTGAACTATATATTCTGTAGTAACTCCATGCCTTCTAAAGTATCCGACTGTGGTGGCTGTTGTGTCTGGTGTTAAAAACCATGTGTTCCTCTAAACAGTTGTCCAAGGATGTCAAAATCAAGATAATTCACTTCCACCAACAAGGAGAGGGCTACAAAAAACTCTCGCAATGTTTTAAACTACCCATTTCTACTGTCAGCAACATTGTAAGAAAATGGAAAATAAATGGAACAATTGAAGTCAAGGCAAGATCTGGAAGACCAAGAAAAATTTCAGATAGAATGGCCTGAGATCTGGTGAGAAATGCTCAGAAGAACCCACACATCAGTGCAAAAGAGCTGCAAAAAAGAGTAGCAGACACAGGTCTAGTCGTTCACAGGACAACAATACAGCGTACCTTAAGAGCCAGTTTCTGTAACTTTGGACCAGTTTGAACCAGGGGTTGATATAGCATGCTCCAGGAAACCACTGATTTTTTTTGTGGGGGTAGATATATTGTCAAAACTTACAAAAATAACGTTTTTTATCCGAAGATCTCTTCGGGTAGGAATTCACGGCCCTTTTTAGGGTAAGGGTGAAAAGGGCAAAAATAGTGAAATAGTCAAAATCTGGATTTTGGCAATGAATATCTTGGTGCGCCATCAGTAAGCCTCCTTGATTTTTTGGTATATGAATACATGGGTAGAGTACTTTCATCTACCGTTATAATTTTCAAGGCTTACTGAGGGCGCCGCCTATAGGTGGCGCTCCAAATCATGACTTTTTGCATTCTGGGCTATGTTTGAGGCCATCCCAGAGACTGCGCCCTCACAAAGCCTTGCTTATTTTTGCATATTTGGATACATGGGGACTAGTTCTTTCCAAATTTGCATCAATGCCGTGGCTTAGTGAGGGCGCTTTTGGTATAGGTGGCGCTTTTTAAGCCGAAAATGCAATTTTAGGTGATTTTCATTTGACCATATCTCAGTCGCCCTCGAAGGATTTCGGTAAAGATTGTTTTATTGTGTTCCACTACATCTCTGCTATTCATGATAAAAAAATATCAGGGTGGCTTTTTGCCTTGTTAACCCCTCTGTATGCCAAAACGTTCACACTAGACAACACTCCACCTTTAATCAAGAAAGACAAAAGGTTAGTTTTCCAGTGCGTTAATAGGGGCTCAGGCAGCAGGTGGCAGTTTTTATCCTGCTCTGAACAATATACATGTAAGGATTCAATCATTATTCAGTGCTGGTGGCGAAAATGAAATATGCCATCTAGCCTCCCGTCCTCTTCAGCACCTTCGAGATGCATAAATTGTTATTTTTCTGACTTTTAAGTTCTTTTGAATGTTTTAATAAATTGTTTCTAATTTGAAAAAATGTCTTGCCTCAATGTCCTGACAACACATCCCCAGTGGTTGGTGGGGACTGTTGGTCTTTTTTGGTGGTTTTGCTTGATTGCGAAATATGTGAAATATGTCCATTTCTGGCATGTGTGGGGTTAAAATGAGGCAAAAAGCCACCCTGATATTTTTATCATGAATAGCAGAGATATAGAGGAACACAATAAAACAAGTTTTCCTGAAATCCTTCGGGGGCACACCGAGATATGGTCAAATGAAATCACCTAAAATTGCATTTTCGGCTTAAAAAGCGCCACCTATACCAAAGCGCCCTCACTAAGCCACCGGCATTGATGCACATTTGGAAAGAACTAGTCCTCATGTATCCAAATATGCAAAAATAAGCAAGGCTTTGTGAGGGCGCAGACTCTGGGATGGCCTCAAACATAGCCCAGAATGAAAAAAGTCATGATTTGGAGCGCCACCTATAGGCGGCGCCCTCAGTAAGCCTTGAAAATTATAACACAAAGTGAAAGTAATCTACCCATATATTCATATACCAAAGAATCAAGGAGGCTTAATGAAGGCGCACGAAGATATTCAAGTCCAAAGTCCAGATTTTGACTATTTCTCTATTTTAGCCCTTTTCACCTTGACCCTAAAATTCCTGCCCGAAGGGATGTTCGGATAAAAAACGTTATTTTTGTCAGTTTTGACAATATATCTACCCCCACAAAAAAAATCAGTGATTTCCAGGAGCATGCTATATCACCCCCTGGTTCATAGTTACAGAAACTGGCTCTTAAATAACAAAGACCTACATGGCAGAGTTGCAAGAAAGAAACCTTTCCTACGACCTGAACACAAAATAAAGCGTCTGAAGTATGCAAAAGAGAACCTTGAGAAACCTCAAGCCTATTGGAACAATGTGCTTTGGACTGATGAAACCAAAATTGAACTTTTTGGCCACAACCAAAGATGGTATGTTTGGAGAAAAAAGGGTGAAGCATTTGTAGAGAAGAACACGTTGCCAACTGTAAAGCATGGAGGTGGATCCATTATGCTTTGGGGTTGTGTAGCAGCTGGGGGCACAGGCAATATTGTGCGGGTGGAAGGAAGAATGGATTCCATCAAATATCAAGACATTCTAGAGGCTAATGTTCAAAGCTCAGTCCAGAAATTGAAGTTGAAGAGACGTTGGGTATTCCAGCAAGACAACGACCTGAAGCATACCTCAAAATCCACCATGAACTACCTCCAGGAAAGACGGATGAAGGTTTTGGAATGGCCATCACAGTCCCCAGACTTGAATATTGAAAATCTGTGGAGAGACCTCAAACATGCCGTGCATGCATGAAGGCCGAAGAATATTTCTGAGCTAGAGGTGTTCTGTCAGGAAGAATGGGGAAAAATTCCAAAGACAAGAACTGAAAGACTCTTAGCTGGCTACAGGAAGGGTTTGCAAGCTGTTATATCTGCCCGAGGAGGAGTTACAAAGTACTAGCTGGCAGGGTTCCCAAACTTTTGCACAAGGCCTATTTCCTTGTTATAATATTTTGAAACTGTAGAAAGTTAAAAATAAAAATTATTCTTACTTTAAAATGTGATGAAATGTGTCATGTTTAACTTTGTAGCATTTAGAGTTCAGGTTTGCTTTCAATCACTTAGAGATTAATTGTAACAGACATTTAAACCAGGGGTGCCCAAATTTTTGCACCCCACTGTAGAACACTGAACATAATTTTATGAAATAAAAGATAAATGTTATGGATTAGGATTGCTTTATGGGACATTCTGATGGTATAACTCATTGTATTAAATGTTAACTCTCCAGATGAATGACATTGGCTGAACCAGATTTCAGAGCATGCTCAACAACTAATCCCATAACATGTTATGAAGAGAGCATTACGCATGTTCAAAAATCTCGGCTCCCATAGTGTGAACAAGTAACAGTTTTTCAAATGATCACTTCTCACTCTAGAGACTGGTTTTGACAAAATAACTGAGACCTGAATTATGAGGGAATTGTTTAATATTTGGCTGCAATAAGTTCATTTACACTTTTATGTAATTAAAATTCACCTCCAGCTGTAACTTTGGGGTACAAATGTGTGATGCAGCTTCAGGGTAGAAATACAGGACAGTGAGATACACCAGGACATCATCTGCAGACAGTGTTTGTACAGCAGGGCCTCACACTCTCTCACTGTGTGTATCAGGCACAGAAATACACAGCTGTGTCTGAGGACTGGAGACCTGTGATGTCTCAGTAAGCAATGCTGTTGGGTGAATCTTCTGTTACTGTGAAACGACTATCAGAAGAACCATCATAGTACCCAACCCCCTGTAGCCCTGTGTGTGGAGCCTGTCGTATCCAGTGCACACTGTAGCTGCTGAGGGAGAATCCAGTGATTTTACAGGAGAGACTCACAGAATCCTTACATTTAAAGACAGACAGCACAGTTGTGATGAATACAAGAGCCTCCATTTTACTCATTTTACAACAACAAACAGAAAGGAAGTGAGCAGCGCTGCATCAGTGAAAACTATGAGCAGAAAACATCAGTGTTTTAAAGAACATGGGCTGGTCAGATTAGCATATCTGTCTCCCATGGGAATTTAACATGATTGGTGAGACCAGACCATCCAGCCCAGCTTGTCTCGCTATTTTCCCTTTACTAAAGTGCACCTTACATTGAGAGATATGAGAAATGAATTAGCGGATGATCAATTTTTGCATTATATTTGGGTTAGTACGATAATGATGATAAGGAAATTGACCTGTTATATTCAAATATCTCTCTCTCTTCGAGCCACTCCCAGCTGCCTTCAGGATATTGTTTCTTTTGCTCATGAGCCCATAACAGTGAATATCTAGCATTATATGCTCTATAAGATATAAAGTGTTATTACACAACTTAATTAATGGACTTATCTGTTTTGATTTCTTTGTATGTGTGGATTACTTGGGTTGTTACCGACATCTGGTGTAAATTTCATGTCAATAGCCCCATTAGAAATATATTCACTGAGGAAAATGTTGACGCGTTCAATACTTATTTTCCCCCTGTATCTATTATGAGAATCACTCACAGTTACGCCCCAGTCTAGGAGAAATGTGCGGGAACATAAAAGGACACATTGGAATTTGACGTGAAGCAAAGTGAGTGATTATTTAGCTCATACACTGGAATAATAATAATAATTTTTTTTTACACTGGAGGAAGCATACTAGACTTCAGGGCGAACCAAGGCCAAAATAACACACAAAAGTGAAACTCGCTCTGGATCCGGGGGGTATTCCATCAAGCAGGCTAAAGGAAAATCCAGACTTAAATGGCCAAGTCGGGCTTATGATAGCGAGAGTTCAGTTCCATCAAAGTGGCTGAGATTAGCCCCACATCGGTAACCATGGAAACTATGGTTCTGGCTAAGCCTGATACATCCAGCTGAACTCAGATTTCTGTTCCATCAACCTGAGCCACATCTCCGTACTATCAAGGTGGTTAATTTCAATCCCAGCCTAGTAACCATGGTGATTTAAGCTGCAGGGCAATCCTGCCCTGTAGCAGGTTTAAGGTGAGGATTATCTTCATCTATGTTCAAAGAATGTCCAATAGACTGGATCAGACACCCATAAGACAGTTCTGCCAGTGCATTTACACGCTCACAACTGTCATATAATGATAATAATATGGGAAACATAAATATAATTCATTAAAAAACATTAACTATTCAAAAAGAAATAAGTCGTTCCAATAAAGTCAGTCCAATAAAGAGAAAATCAAACTTTAAAAAAATAATAAAATTCCAATTGGCGAGCAAATTATCTAAAATTTTCGCAGCATCAGTAGATAAATGTGGTATCACTTTCGAAAATAAATTAATAAATTTGGTGAATTTCAGTAAGCCTATCTACATTCATTTTGTTCCTTTCATGCGGGACATTTTTATTATAAAATACAACCTATTGAATGATCTTTGTGCCACTTATGCATGTAGCTTGTCGGCGATATTCTGCCAGGCCACCTCCCTCGCCCTGTTAATGGCAGCAGTGTTCCCTTTCCTTGAGATAATTTCCCGATAATCCTCATAAACCCCCATAAAGAGGGTTTGCTCCGCTGAGGAGAGCGCAGAGACGGGGTGCGCGGGGAGAGTGGAAGGCGCAAATTTCGAAAGTATAGTGTTTTGTTTGATTATTAGATAGTTGTCTTTTGCTTGAAATTTTGAATTTCGAACAAGTGGAGAGTGATGAGGTGGAAGGGGTCAAAAAGAAAAGGAATAAAGGAAGTGGCAATGAAACTGATGAAGGGCCGTTTGTTGTAGGGATGAAGGTGGTAGGAAATAGATGGGAAAACAATTGTATATTCAGTGATAATCATTTTGTCAGGAAGTTTGTCAAAAAAGGATGGCAGGGTATGTAGAAGTGGAATTGTGATAATTGACTATAGGATGACGAAACAAGGGAAAAGCACTTAAAACAAGAGCACTAAGAGAGCGCAGCACCTCCGCCACGCCAAGGCAACTCTGTGCATTAGTTATTTTCATTGTCTGATGTAGGGTGTTGTTGCATTCAACCGCCAGGTGAATGCAAAATGCAAATTGTGTGTATCAGGCACAGTAAAATCACTAAAAACATTATGAGAAGAATAAAGAAGCAGAAGTGGTATTTTAGCCAAAATGAAGGTCAAATATTGGCTGGATCCTGCCTCAATTCAATCTTTCTCTTTTATTGTTCTTAAAACAAAAACAAAAAATGGATTAAAAATAATTTTAAAAAATATAAATTGATTTTAGTAAAGTTGCAATTATATATCTTCTTCTTCTTCTGGTCCCCGTGAATATACAGGGGGCCCCTACCTGCCCTTTCTTCTGTGTCTCATTTCCTCTGCCCTGCTGCTCAGTTTCTCCTCGCAGAGGCCTTTCCCATCTTGAGCTTTAACACACCGGTTTGAGCGGTCCAGCGCAGCTTGACACCATGATGTATCGTCGATACCGAAGATCCTTCCACCCTTTATGGGGTCTGCCCGTAGAGCACCTACCAGGCTTAAGCTCTGCAAACAGTAGCTGTTTGGGGATTCAGGTGTCATCCATCCTCATGAAATGCCTGAGCCAGCAGAGTCTGTTGTTATAGAGGATGGATTCTAGGGAAGTTGATTTTGCAGGCTCTAGGACCTCTCCATTAGTAACATGTTTCCAACATTTGGCATTCAAGATCTGTCTAAGAGATCTCTGGTGGAAAACTTAAAGGTGGCGAATGTGGTGAGCTAGAGTTGGCCATGTTTCTGACCCGTAGAGGAGAGAGGGTAAAACTATAGCCTCATACCCAGTCAGCTTGGTAGATAGCATAATATCTCTCTGGTCAAAGCACCTAGGTCGTAGTGCATTGAAGACTGCTCCTCCACGGGACACCCGGCACTGGATTTCCGAGTCGAGGGTTGCATCATCACTCAGGTTGCCTCCAAGGTATGTGAATGTTTGGGCAGGCTTCAGCTCTGAATCATCAATCATAATAGGCGGTGGATGGTCACATGGTGCATACATCACCTCTGCCTTTGGTTTGCTGATAGTCAATCCCCAAGCACTGCAAGAGTTATGCAATGCTGTGGCACCTTCCTGTGGGGACTGAGGAGTAGCCAGTGCCGCATCATCCGCATCGGAGATCGTCAAGATTTGTAGATGATGTTGACTTTGCTTTAAGCCTCTGCAGGTTAAATAGTCTGCCATCAAGTTTATACTTGATCTCCACGCTAAACTGTGAAATTGAGTTGTGGGCGGCAGAAGACAAAAGTGAAGAAGAGGATGAAAAGCGTAGGGGCCAGAATGTGCCCTTGGGGAACGCCATTAGAGACTTCGAACGGTTCAGTAAACTCGCCGCCAATCATTACTCTCGTTTCCATGCCATCATGAAAGCTCTGCATGATGTTAACTATCTTGGATGGTATTCCGACCTTCTGCAGCAGTGTCCACATGAGAGGTCAACTGACAGTGTCGAAGGCCTTTACTAGGCCCATGAACACTATATGCAGCTCTTGGTGCTGCTCTCTGGATTTCTCCAGGAGCTGTCGGATGGCAAACATCATATCATTCATGGAGCAACCACCTCTAAAGCTGCACTGTGTCTCAGGGGGATGCTTCTCAGTGCCAGGCCAAACTCTATTCAAGATCACACAGGCAAATAATTTGCCGACGACAGAAAGTAGTGTGATTCCTTGGTAATTACCGTCGGTAAGGTGACAATGCATCTTGAGGATGGTGATAATATTGCCACTCTTCAAGTCTTGTGGTACTCTTTCCTAATTCCAGGAATTCAGGAGCTCCTCGTGGAGGGCTGGCCCGCCTTCCTTAAGGATCTCTGCTGGGATGCAGTCTGATCCAGGGGCTTTGTTGTTAACTAAATGATCGAGGGCTCCCTTCAATTCCTCCATGGATGGTGGTGTTTCAAGTTCAGTGAGGATAGTTCCATGTGGTATTTTGTTGAGAACACTGGTATTTACTGCTCTTGGTTGATTCAGGAGGTCAGTAAAATGTTGTTTCCAGCGTGCTAAGATCTCTTCTTTTCTGGTCAACCAGTTGCACTGATCATCATTGATGGGGCAAATACCGTTTTAGTACCGCTGGTATACAAATTTGACAGCCTGGAAAAGGGATCTTGAATCACGCCTTTCAGTATGCTGTTCAACCTCCTTGGCATGGTCCAGCCACCATTGGTTTTGGATACGACGTAGTTCTTTCCGGCAGGTGTTCCTGGCTGACCTGTACATCTCCCTATTTGATGGGGTGTCATTGCTTAGGACGGCATGGAATGCATCATGTTTCTGCTGTAGCAATATCATGATGGTGTCACTATTTTCATGGGACCAATCCCAGTGATTGCGCCTTTGAAGGCCAACTGTGCTCTTGGTGCTTTTGTAGATAGTATCCCACAGGAGCTCCCAGTGTTGGTCAAGGAGCCAACTTTCGCTACAGTTGTTGGATAATTGTTATTTATAGTCTCCCGCAGTTGCTGGGCTGTCACTGGGTCTTTTAGTCGGCTGACAGTGAGTCGCTTAAGCATTTTGCTTTTCTGCTTTTGTGTGGAAATGTGGAATCGGAGGTTCAAGTGAGCACATACTATTTTATAATCTGTCCAGCAATCAGCACTGCGACAAACTCTTGAGTCCATGAAATCACTCCTGTAGTGTTGACGGACTATAATATAGTCAATAAGGTGCCATCTTTTAGACCTTGGGTGCTGCCATGTCCCCTGATGTATGTCTGCATGAGAGAAGAGGGTGCTGGTGATGCAAAGGCCAAAGCGAGAGCATAGCTCGAGCAAGAGGGTTCCTTGCTTGTTTACATCTCTAAGACCATACTGGCCAATTACGTTTGGCCTGGCTTCCATATCAGTGCCCACACAGGCATTGAAGTCGCCAAGCAGAAATATTCTGTCCAGACGAGGGACTGTTGACAGGGCTTCTGACAGCAGGTCATTGAATATAACTCTCTCTTCTGTGGTCGTTTATGAGTTGGGGCATATATGCTTACAACTGTGCCTACAAAATTTCTTATTTGGAGTCGCATGCTCATCGGCCTGTAGCTGATTCCCTTTCAGCTGATAACATGCCGTCGGCTGAGAATTAACTTGGTCTATCTGCATTTTTGTGAATATTTGAGATATTCTGTCATAATGATTTTTAAATTAACAAGGTCTATTTTAGGTTATGACCCTGCTTAGATATGCACCAGGGCTGGGACTTTTGCCCAAAAATCATATTCGAAATTTGTTTCTTAATTAATATTAATACTCAAATATATTCGAATAATTATTAATAATATTTTGACTATTTCTTGCTTACAGTAAGACCTACGTAGGTATCAAAACAAAGTTGTCCACCAGAGGGCGGAGTATCATGCAATGTCGACAGGCAGGCAATGACGTTTTTAGAAGAAAAAACACACGGTGTCTGTCAACAACTGTCCTTTTAAAAGTCACACCCATAGATATATATATATTTAGAACACTAGATTGCTGATGATGTCATATTTACATTATCCAAAGTGAAGCACCTGGCCGCCATATTGATACACCCAACTTCTTCGTAAAAATGAATGGTTTCCTATAAGGCCAATTTCAAATAAGTCGATATAAGCGTGAAAATGCCGAGATGCGCGGCTGCCTTTTGCAGGAATAGTCATTTGAAGGGCTGTAATAACACGTTTCATGCGTAAGTTAACGTATAAATGCAAAGTTGTCACTTTAATATAAAAAATCGAGTTTCGTGCTAGCTAGCTAATTAGCCGTCCCATTGACTTGAATAGACTGCTGACTGAAAGCGAACGCTAGCGATTGATAACGGTCACCAGCGAGCTACCTTGGTACACTTACCGTCGCGGGGACTGCATTGACTTAGTAGTTAATAAAATTAACAAGGTGGCTAACAAGCTAGCTACTTGCAATTGCCATTCAACGACAATACTTCTTACCTGCATAATATTTGAAACAGTGGACAAGTCGCTTTGTCTGTTTATACAGAGCTCCAAAAGACAAGGAAAGAAAGCCTTGGCAGTTCGAAATCAGGAGAAAAACTTTTCTCTATCCCCTCGATCCATGCTATGCAGTGATCATTTTTGAGAGCAGACAGTGTTTTAACAGGACATGGGCAAAGATGAAGCTTAGTAAAGGAGTAGCCAGAGTTCACTAGCGCTTCCTTTCATCAACGTTGGCATTAGGCATATGATTCAATATAAACAATTCGGTTGATGGCAAATAGTCAACCAGGGTACAATGAAGTGAGGAAACCAGAGAGTAATTTAATAACTTATACTGACATTCATCGACGTTTCTTATAATGGCGATAACTTCCAAGCAATTATCTTACCAGAGGGTCATTAAAAGCCTCGGTCATATTAACTTCACTTTTCTGCTGCACTTTAACGTTGACACCGAGTCACATTTCGATCTTCCCATTAGTAAGTGTGGCGCTTTCCATCCTCCAAAAAGCACATATTTAGGGAGACAAAATGTTGCTCCATAACGATACCAAAATAACACCTACTCGCACGCAAGTGTTTTTGAAAATATAATTTTACAGTAGGCGAAAATGAATGGGAGTGTACGTGTGAATGTTACTTCCGGGTGTATACGCTCCTGGGACAGATGCTTCACTTGAGCGCACCCTATCAGCAATCTAGTGTTCTATATATATCTATGGTCACACCCAGGTTTTTGACAGGTTTTCTTCACGTCACCGACCTTACGACAGGAGCCCAGATGACCAATAATAGCCTTGCAGGCATGAAAAAGTCTCTGAATCTGAATTGAAAACAACGTTTGCAACCCAACACAATTACTAAAAATAATGCACATAACAGGAATATTCATTTGAATATCATTATTTTTATTTATATTCAAATTATATTCGAATACCGAAGTTCGAAGTCACAGCCCTAATATGCACACAGTTTATGTCAAAGGTCAATATTAGAAGGGTCTATTTTCAAATTTGCCGCTTCACCAAGTTTTAAGTAGGTCTATCTGCAATTAACCAATAATTTTAGAGGGATTGCATCACGTGACCTCAGGCCTCAGAGACAAAATGGCTGCCCAGAAGAAATTTACTGAAGCAGAGTTGAGAGAAACATCATTTGAGAGGTAAGTAGAGAACAACAGTAACTCTTTTTTTGTTACAACTTCTTTAAGCTGAACAGGAAAGATTAAACCTTGGATGAACAAAAGATGTTTGAAATTATGGCTTGTAGGCATGGTAGAAGCTGGAAATGCAGACATATCAACTGGAAGCACATGTTTTGTAAATAAGCACGGTGATGCTAAAAGACATGTTAGTTTTACGAATAAATAATGAATGTATATCTGACAGTTAAGAGATATTCCTGTGGTTCACCAAACAACACAATACGTCTCCTTTATAAATACACATGTACTGTGAATAGCAGACATCTCGTAGTCGTGGTGACAGGTTCAAATCAAGCTGGTGCAGGGTTGTCTATAACTTCAAAATTCTGATTTTTTTCCAATTTTTATTCTTTTTAAAGAGCGGTATTGTTTGTTTTTGGTGAACTCCTTAACTCCTTTTCTATTTTCCGGTAAAAGGTCCAGCAGTGACGACAGCTATGATGAAGACAATGATTCAACAACTGATCCAGATTATGACCCGACAAAAGACAGCAGAAATGATGACTCAGAAGATCCATGTAGTGAAGAAGAGAGTTCAGGTGAGTGCTTCGAGAAGTCAGATTGAACAGAGTGTTATTTGCTGAAACTTGAATGATTTGCTGAAAAATTATATTTTATCAGGTTAATCATGTAAATTGAGTTCAAGGTTACCTTTTCTATGCAGATCAAAGTGAAGAATAATGACCCAAAGGCTTCGATCAATCAGAGAAATTAGCAGAGCCAAAAAATTACATTGTTTATATACTTTAAGTTGTTCACAGTTATAATGTTCATATTTACTTGATGTGAGATCATTCACACGTGAATGTTTCTCTCTCATTACTAGGTCATGTTGAAAAAGGCCTAAAAAGTGTTAATCTTGTATTCCTTTTTTACTGTGACAGCGTTTAAAAGTTGTTTCATAAGTTTTATTAGTTAATAAACGTTGGAGTTTCTTTGAAATGTGGTTTTAAGAGACTGTTAATTTATTTCCATATTTTTTAAAACCTGTAATCTGCAGATAGACCAAAGTAACACTGGAATTTTATGAATTCGAAAGTTACAATGGTCTATCTGCAAAATTGGGTACCCAGAGTTCAATGTTGCCAGACGAATAGGGGTATGTAAATTAGCCCAGTTTAGTCTCGTCGTATTCTTATTGTTTAGGGCAAAAAATCTTTTAATTCAGAAAAACCCGAAGAGGATATTTTTAATACCAAATCTTTAATCGCAATTTCCTCGAAAACACAAAAATGGCAGATAGACCTAGTTAATCATCGGCCGATGATGTGGGCAGATGCTGTTCTTTATAACGATGGCAATGACCATTCTTAACCAAAACAGGGTCCAGTGTAACATTATATATCAGGGCGCTTTGTTGCAACCGCTATTGTAATAACGGTCACTATTGTAATAAATTATTACAATTGCGGGCGGAAATATTCAGAAAAATCAACCACTATAGTAATAAATTATTACAATAGAGGGTGGGAATACATGGTAAACTCAACCACTATTGAGATAAATTCTTTTGTCTTGAAATATTGCAATAGCGGGTGTGAATGCATGGTAAACTCAACCACTGTTGTAATAAGTTATTACAATAGCGGGCGCGAATGCACGGTAAACTCAACCACTATTGAAATAAATTCTTTTGTCTTGAAATTATCCTAAAAGAATAAAATATGACACCCACTAGTATTTCATTAATATATTTTTCATTAATATATTTATAAATTCATTTCTTTTCATATGCATTGCAAAAATGCATTTTGCCTATAATTATACTAAATGAGTGACGTATTGAATGTCACCTACAATTCTTATCCCCCCCCCCGTCCCAGGTCACAGTCTGTCCATCTATCCATCGGTCTGTCTTAGGCCTACTGTTGGAGGAGCAGCAGGTGCTGACTGGCTGAGGACATCAAATATCACGCTGGGGTCCCGTTCCAAAACTTGCTCCAATCTGTGGCGTGCCTGATGTACATCCAAGTGTTGAATAAGCTCCTAATAATTACAAGATAAAGTAAATACTAGTAAAAATTATGTTTAATGAGGCTCATAACATCCAGAGCTAAACGGCTAACAACCTTAGATACAATGATAATTGTTTATGTTCAGAAACAGACTATTACTACTGAGCAGGTGCAGGCGAGTGGCTATTTTCTTGTAGCCATTGCCTGACTTGTGAAGGTCAACACACATCTGTCTTACTTGAATGGTGTGTTCCTTTGTCTTTCCCATGTTGAAGAGTGGATAAGAGAAATGGCCTCTGTGTCACATCATATTTATACCCCAGGGAAACAGGAAGTGATGAATTACTAATTAAATGTTCCTAGATACTCTGATCTACTTTGTAAACTACTGTAGAAATGACAGAAATACTTCAATTACATTTATTTCCTAAGAATTGTTAGGGGTGCCAATAATTGTGGAACAGGTGATTTTATGAAAAATAATTATTTCTTAGTCAGGAATTTTTTCTTTCCCTTAAAATTCACCTGAGTTTAAGGTTACATTTTTCTACAATTTTCAGTGTGAGAGTATGCTTCTGCAATAAAAATTGAATTTATTTTAAGGCTTTTAACACATCTTAACCAGGGGTGCCAATAATTATGGAGGGCGCTATAGAGGTAAGTAGCTCCATTCATCAGCGCTCCAAATAACATGCATTAACTAAAAATGTCCACCAAGAAGGAAACGCCGAATTCCCAAGAATATGCCGGCAGCATTACCATTTATTTACAGGAAAAATAGACTATGTAAAAGAACATGAAATGTCAAAGACTGATTGGGATCCGAACGGATCCACCCTGGAGTCGCTAGAATGGAGGGCTAAACAATAAATAAATAAATAAATAAAATAAGAGAACCACATATGGAACGCTTATCTTAGTAACTGAACAAAGAAGGCTAATTTAGAAATGCGATGAAGAACTAAACCATGTACAAATTCAGCATAAAGAACTGGCAAAGACAACTAATTCGCACCAAAGCAGAGAGGTGCTTGTCGCCATGCTGGGAAATTTAAAACAATAGAGATTAATGGTCTCCTTTTCAGTCAGTAGTTTTGAAACTCACTCCCTTTAGGCCATATCTAAGTGTGTGGTCTGGAGGCCGGCCATCCGACATGCTAATTGCTACTGGTGCTTCTGTTTTACTGCCTTACCGCTTGCCTGTTCTTAGCATTTCATTGATCTTGTGGGCGTTGGTGGTAATTCTGTTCGCTTGACCACTGAACAGAACAGTTAATGCTGCAGCAGGTAAACTTGCTCCAGTTGTTGCTGACCCTAATACTTTGCTGCGGACAGAGATGTGACATAGGCCGTATTTACACTAAGTCTTGATGCCCAGATCGGATTTGCTGCCTGAATCCGATTTTTTTTTACCATGCAGTTACAAATTTTATCAAGTGACCCATATCTGATTCATGCGATTACACTCGCCTTTAGATCCATAAAAAGCGAAGTCGTGGAGTAAACCAGCTAGGTGCAATTTGCATTCGTTATGGCAGGTATGAGCCTACGTGTCATGCTGATGTTTTGTTGCGACGCAATTACATAGATTATTTAAACTCTGAAATGGATATTGCCTTCGCAAATAATTGAAACATGAGACCCGTTTTTCCCCCAGTCCGTTAAGTAGCAATATTAAAACTATACTTCACTTTTGGAATGGAATTGCAATGAATGATGTTCTGTGCTTCTCTTCTGGCGCTATATTTCACTTTTTGAATAATTAGGATGATAGACGAGCGAAACTTCGCTTTTGGTGCAATCAGGTATACTTCTCTTTTGGTGCGAAACTCTGCTTTTCGAATGCAATTGGAAAGAATAACGAGCTATACTTCAATTTTATAGTGTGATATACTTCACTTTGGTGCTATAGTACTCCACTTTCCGCACGGAATTGGGATGAATAACGAGCAACACTTCACGTTTCAAATGGATTTGGAAAGACGTGCTGCAGTTTTTTCACCATGCTTCCTTGTCGAACGGGAGGGTGGGATATGTCCGTGAAATCCCGCTTCTGACTAAATTTTCAAAGATTTCAATTATAACCAATCAGGAACTGAGAATTTAATGCTACATCCGTTTCAATAAAACTAACTTCCGTTTCAATCAAACTCGCTCACGCAATCACCTATTCTCATTAGTGATGGGATTTATGGCTCTTTGAAGGGAGCCGGATCTTGAGGAGCCGTTCCTTTCAAAGAGCCGTTCAAAAGACTGGCTCCTGGTTATATTTATTTATTTTCTAGAAGTCAACCAGGGGTAACTTGTTTTTATCAAGGAAACAATCACTGGTAGCAGTTCTAAGATAAGATCTAGATCAGAATAATTCAAACTTACACTTCCCACCAATATATACTCTATTGGTGGGAATTATTCTGAAATATTGATTAGAATTTAATTTGGCCTGTGTTTTCATTGTACACATTTCATAAGGTGGTGCCATATCCCCATGCTTTGGCAGTGAGATCACTATTTTGAATTTTCCCTCACCTAAAAAACTTTGTGGCACAATAAAAACTACGCAGGCTACAGATAACTTCCACGCAAAACAACTTTACTGTAAAATTTTCCATACAAGAACATTTTAACAATACAGAAAAAAATATAAAAATAATATATAATAAAAAATATATTTGTATATAAAAATATAAATAAAACTAGTTTAAAAATTAGGACATGATAAAAATGTGAATGCAAAATTGTACTTCCCTATCTGGTGTTTGTACACCTGAACTACTTTACAAACAGGAGCTCAGCTCCTTGACTCGAATCCACATCAGAAAAGAGACAGCCGCAAATGTCTTCAGTCCAGTCGGGCGGCGCGCACTAATATTCTCCTCTCCCTAAGTTAACTGCGCATATATAGCTGCGTTCACGTGAATGGAGCATGCTGTGGACAACTCAAACTCGGAGATGTCATTAGTCGTTCACGTGAAGGCAGCATGGACAACTCAGACTCATGGGGCACGCAGATGACACATGAAGGCAGCATGGGCAATTTGCATATAAGAATGGCTCCCAAACGACTGGCTCGCAACTGCGAATCGGTTCTCACCGTTCACTTCAAAGAGCCGTTCAAAAGACTCAACTCGTTCGCGAACGTCTCATCTCTAATTCTCATTCACATACACTATCATTCTGTTTTACATTCACTGTCATTTTATCACTTTAACAAGTTTAAGTTTGTGTGAGAGTATAATGGTGTGTGTGTGAGAGAATGATGGTGTGCGCGTGAGAGAATGATGGTGTGTGTGAGAGAGAATGATGGTGTGTGCGTGAGAGTATAATGGTGTGTGTGTGAGAGAATGATAGTGTGTGAGACAATGATAGTGTGTGCGTGAGACAATGATGGTGTGTGCGTGAGAGAATGATGGTGTGTGTGAGAGAGAGAATGATGGTGTGTGTGTGAGAGAATGATTGTATGTGTGTGAGAGAATGATTGTATGTGTGTGAGAGAATGATGGTGTGTGTGTGTGAGAATGATGGTGTGTGTGAGAGTATAATAACGTGTGCGTGAGAGAATGATGGTGTGTGCGTGAGAGAATGATGGTGTGTGTGTGAGAATGATGGTGTGTGTGAGGGTATAATGGTGTGCACGTGAGAGAATGATGGTGTGTGCGTGAGAGAATGATGGTGTGTGTGTGAGAGAATGATGGTGTGCGCGTGAGAGAATGATGGTGTGTGTGAGAGAGAATGATGGTGTGTGCGTGAGAGTACAATGGTGTGTGTGTGTGAGAATGATAGTGTGTGCGTGAGACAGTGATAGTGTGTATGTGAGACAATGATGGTGTGTGCGTGAGAGAATGATGGTGTGTGTGAGAGAGAATGATGGTGTGTGTGTGAGAGAATGATTGTATGTGTGTGAGAGAATGATGGTGTGTGTGTGTGTGAGAATGATGGTGTGTGTGAGAGTTTAATAACGTGTGCGTGAGAGAATGATGGTGTATGTGTGAGAGAATGATGGTGTTTGTGTGACAGTATGATATTACATGTGAAAGCAAGTATGAATTCTCTCTCAAACGGCCTCTCATAGGTTTGCATTATTTGTGATGTTTTGTACTTCGTGTGAAGTGCAGCTGCACAGAGGACAGGAAGTTGAGGACTGGACTCAAGTGCAAGGATGGATTTAGTAGTATTTAATACCCATGAGCACTGCAGAAGGCAAAAACGTTGAAATACAAAACATAAGGAACAGAGGTTCCCAAAAATGCACACTATGATAACACAAAGACTGGGCTACACTACAGTAACACTGGATTACAAATATACTGGACAAATAAAGTTAGGGATCACCCCAAATACTGAATTTGAAATATTTGATAGTTTGTATTTTTTTCCATATCATATTTTAATCTTGAAAAGTTGGGTGATCCCTAACTTTCTTTGTCCAGTATAGAAAAGCAAAAGGGAAGCGAGGTTCCTTAAAAATTAACATGCTGATAAAAACAATAAACAGCACAGATTCTAGGTTTTAGATTAAGTGCACAAATTCGGAGAGTAAGCCAATACAAGCCTACTATGTCACACAGGCATGAGGTTACACGACTTCACAAAGAGACTGAGAGAAGCTCAGTCTTAAACACACACTGCTACCGCTCAGTGGGAATTAGAAACAGGTGCTGATGATAATAGGATAATGACTGAAGTGCGATCTGGGATTAGTAGGCCGGTGAGCTGGATGGCTGGAGGCGTGGCCTTACATTAGTTTTCATTCTGGAGACTAGATTGCATCATATTGGAGGATTGTATCAATTCTATAGATGTATAACTTTCAGTTTGTTTTCTGTTTATTTTGGAGAGAAAATGGAAAGATATTATATCAGGCCCCTCATTTTTACTGTCAAAAATGTTTAAAAATAATAATATTTACTTGTATTTGATGCAAAAGTTTGTACCATGTGTGAAGGCAGTTAGTTGGTTGTATAAGATTACGTTATTTATAATTCACAACAAAGCAAAAATCTCTCCATTTTTAGCTGTTTGGAGATGTAGGGGGCAGCTGGTATTTTGCTTCAAAGATCATTGTTTGCACTGAGTAACAGTGTCAGATTGAGCTGACTTCTGGTCAATGAGTTTATGACCCAGGAAATGTATTGTTTTACCTCCTAGCTTGTTTGTTTTTCAGTAAGTCAGTGCAAAACAACTTCAGCGTTTAATTTTCATAAATTATTCTTGTGTTTGTGGCACTTTTTCTTGTCTCACATATATAAAAAAAAAAAAAAATCAAAATAAGTTCTATTTCCAAATGATACAAGTGTCTTGCTTCATGGAAACCATTTTTCCTGTCTCTGTGATGGTCAAATCCTGAGGTATAAAGCCTTACAAAGGGGTCACAATTGCCAAGCTTGGGCTTGATTTGGCATCGGCGCAAAGGGGTTGATATTCAGGAAAATGCCAAATTTCCCACAATTCCACAGGACACAGGTTTTGAACAGAGATCCAGGGTCCCCTCTGTGGGCCGAAGACAGGCTGCTGGCTGATGTATTTGAAGCAGATTTTCCAGCACTACAGGATCACAATCTCCAGAATTATAACTGCTGCTTCACACTCCAGAACCATCTGTCTTTAACTTTAACTAATGTGAGCTGGATTGAGCATCTCTAGCCAAAATGGAGAGCAAGTATGGTGTGGATCCAGCCTGAATTCAATGTCTCACTTCTAATACCCATGAAAGAAAAGCAATATTATAAAATAAATAAATAAATAAGAAGGAAAAAATAGATGAGAAAATAAAATTGCATCATAATATGATGGAAAATCTGAGGTCAGTGAGCTCTACATGCTGGTAGAGTGTGTGTGTTGAGCGGTCACTCTCAGTAAGATGTGTTTTTGTACAGCTCTAGCATTGCTCTGCTGCACTGTGTGTGTCGGGCACAGTAATACACAGCTGTGTCTCCAGTCTGCAGGCTGCTCCCTTGTAAAGACACTGTGTTACTGGAGGTGTCTCTGGAGATGGAGAACCTGCTCTTCAGTGAATCTTTATAACTAGTGGGTCCACTATAGCCCATATATCCAATCCACTCCGCTTGCTCCTGCCTCGTCCATGATGTCCCTCATGTCTAAAGCTTCGAGACATACAGAGAAAATGAATCTATCACACCTGCTTGCTCCTGCCTCGTCCATGATGTCCCTCATGTCTAAAGTTTGAGACATACAGAGAAAATGAATCTATCACACCCGCTTGCTCCTGCCTCGTCCATGATGTCCCTCATGTCTAAAGTTTCGAGACATACAGAGAAAAGAGAAAATGAATCTAATCACTTGAGACATACAGAGAAAATGAATCTATCACACCCGCTTGCTCCTGCCTCGTCCATGATGTCCCTCATGTCTAAAGCTTCAAGACCAACTGTCAAAATGAATCTATCACGCCCGCTCACTCCTGCCTCGTCCATGATGTGCCTCATGTCTAAAGCTTTGAGACATACAGTGCAAATGAATCTATCACGCCCGCATGCTCCTGCCTCGTCCATGATGTCCCTCATGTCTAAAGCTTCGAGACCTACCGTGATAATGAATCTATCACACTAGAGATGAGAACTAGCCAGGACTAATTGTTGTCATAAAGGGATGTGTCTGTGCCCCCCCCCCAATTCCCAGTTCTAGCTCCGACACTGGTGTTAAGTATTAGTACATGATCAGTCTATCTGCCCAGCACTCTTTTCATCGCCTCACAATCAGTTCCACTTTATCAGTAAGAGAATACTCATATCAAGAGAAATCCACTCGATGATTTCCTTGTTGCCAATGCACAACTCACAGCATGCATGCACACGTCAAAAGGAAGTCATTAGGATAAACGTAAGATATATAACGTAGTTATAGCCCCATTATATATGGCGCGGGATCAGTGCCAAAACTCGGCCAGCGGCAGCTACATTCACTACGCAGCCGGCAAACAATCTAGCAACCGATAAGCCAGCGGTGGTAAATGAGAGGCCGGCTATTAATTCGCCAAGGCTTGTAACTCATTGGATTTGCTACTGGCTTGGCTGGTCACTGGCATTCCTCCGCTGGCCACTAGCATTCCTCGGTGGCAATCCATTGGATTTGCGACTTACTCGGCTGGTCATTCACGTACCCAGGCTGGTAACCCACAGACCTAGCGCGGCAGTCCATTGGATTTGCGACTGACTTGGCTGGTCACTCACATACCCAGGCTGGTAACCCACTGAGCTATCGTGGCAGTCCATTGGATTTTCGACTTTTTTTTTTTTTATTGTTCCTAAATTAACGTGGGATCTCGTTTGCAGTTTCAGTCTACCGTCAGTTGTTCAATTCAAGCGAATGACTCGACAAAAGCAACGACGAGATTCATGAGTGGCTTGTGTAATAAAAGTGACTTTAAAAGAAACATCAAAACCAAAACAAAAATCAGAGTTTATAATTCTTTAAGTAGTCAACTAATTATATTACCACGTTCAATTCTGTCTTAAGATTTGAATGACGAGGCAAAAGAGATTGCAATAGATGGCGCTAATGCCAAAATAATACGGATCAATTTCTTGTTTTCTATAGGCTACTCTTTGGTGAGGGGCAATGACTAATCAAGATTGATGCAAACCTACTGGTTCACTGTGTCATTTGGTTTCAAATTTTCATTTGATTTATCCAGTTATATTTGAAGCAAACAGCAGTAATATTCGGTCGGTGGCAATGCATTATGTGTACGATGTATATTGCTTTGCTGTCACTCTCAAAAAAGAGGGTTCCAGTAGGGTTCTTCAGAGATATGGGGTTCTGCCATTTGCCAGAGCACCATTTTTCTTTTAGTCTTCCAAAGGGGTTCTTAGAGTGGAAAATGGCTTCATCAAGATCCTTGTTTTTGAAGAATCCTTCTTGGAAGAATTTATGCAGGGTATCTGAGGAGGGCAAAATAAGGCAAGGCAAATACTTTACACACACACACACACACACACACACACACACACACACACATTGCATTATTGTGACTGTTAATTAGAGGCTTGGAGACAGCGGTGCTTGGAACGACAGAAACTTTCTTTCCTGCATTTTTACAAACTGGGCCGGGGGGGTGGGGGGAGGGGCGGCTCCGGGGCCAGTTAGCAACACTTCTGTTCTCACGGTGAAATGTGAAAATAAAAGCTAAAACCGAGGATACGCTTTAATGGATAATGGCACAAATCAAACATAATTCAAAAAGTGTTTGGATTCATGAGGTAGGACATCCCCAACCACTGACATCCATCCATAATCTATACCTGCTTATTCCAGGATCATTCTCATCTGCAAATGTAATCATGCCAATCCAAATCCTGCACTAGCATTCAGGCCAAAAACCATATAACTTTTAAATTCCTCATGTTTTATGTTTGCTTCAGAAAAATGATTTTTCTTTACTACTTATTAGGATACCATTGGCTCACTGTAGCTGAAATGGTTGCTACAGAGGACGATTTTTTTCTGCAGCAAAAGATCATTTTTTTTGAACTGCTGGATAGATACTATGGGCAAGTATATTGAGCAGTTCGCACATCAGGCTTAGCTGAGGAGTTTAATTCAGGCAACTCCTGAAAAAAAGGGATTGGAGTGAACTCGTCCATATTCTAAACCGTGTTCCAGCTCGGATTGCTTGTTAAAATTCAATAACTGATCCGGGGGTCCCATCTAGTGATAGAATATTGTAACTGCGTACTGTGCATAAAGTTGCAGCTCTAGGTCCGTGGACGGACACATCTGCACAAAGGGGTAAATCAAATCAGGGGGCAAGGGCATTAACTATTCTTAAACCTTCCATGTAGAGGTCTGCTCCAAAAAAGTGGCTTTCTGCCATGGGGGTCTAAATCTGCCAGTAGCAGAACTGCAGTAGTTTACACATATATAATTGCGAGTTTTTGCACTTTCAAATGGCATATTATTACATGACTATACTGATTGAAATTTCTCAGAGAAAAAAAATTGAATTCAAATAAACCCACAACGGCCCAGTTCTAATTAAGGGGTTAAGCATGAGAAGGTTGTGCCATCCAGCCAATGAGTAATTGATGCTTTAACACTAGGAAGTAAACTGCAGGGTTTTTTAATATTTCAAATTGGTATATTTGTAGCCTACTTGAACTTAAATGTGAACCTAGAACTAAGGGCAAGCAAAAATTCTTTGATAAAAGCATGGTTTTGGTTTCATTCCAAAACACAAAAATTTCCTGTTGGGATTAAAATTTGCTGCTAATCACAGAAATGCTTTTGTTTTGTATGTGAAAGCCCCAAGACAACCAATATCTCCGATGATATTCCAGCATGAGTTTTACTTTCATGCAAGGAATAATTTTTGTCACAGAGAATGGTGCCAGTTTTCACAAATGGCTAATATCCTCTGGATCAATATTGTTCAAATTTTTTATATCACCAGTCTGTGGACTTAAAGTAAATTTCAGATAATTTGGCAACAATATTGTTTTGTGTTTTGCTACAGTGTGATGTTTTGTACTATTTGGAAGGATAACATAACATGAATGTTAATTATGACATCTTGGACAGTGTAAGGGGTAACATTTTGTATATTTGTTCTTTTTGGGTCTACTGAGCCAGCACAAAAGGGTGCAAGGACTATTAACATTATGATTCTGCGACAAACAAGCAAGTCCTGCATTCTATGAGTAGGACCTCAATATTTGCTCTATGCTATGGCTGTTTGTTCATGTTACAAGGAAAAACCCCATATCTCTGAAGAACCCTACTGGAACCCTCTTTTCTGAGAGTGACAGCAAAGCAATATACATCGTACACATAATGCATTACCACCAACGGAATATTACTGCTGTTTGCTTCAAATATAATAACTGGATAAATCAAATGAAAATTTGAAACCTTATCAAATGACACAGTGAACCAGTAGGTTTGCATCAATCTTGATTAATCATTGCCCCTCACCAAAGAGTAGCCTATAGAAAACAAGAAATTGATCCGTATTATTTTGGCATTAGCGCCATCCATTGCAATCTCTTTTGCCTCGTCATTCAAATCTTAAGACAGAATTGAATGTGGCAATATAATTAGTTGACTACTTAAAGAATTATAAACTCTGATTTTTGTTTTGGTTTTGATGTTTCTTTTAAAGTCACTTTTATTACACAAGCCACTCATGAATCTCGTCGTTGCTTTTGTCGAGTCATTCGCTTGAATTGAACAACTGACGGTAGACTGAAACTGCAAACGAGATCCCACGTTAATTTAGGAACAATAAAAAAAGGTCGCAAATCCAATGGATTGCCCCGATAGCTCAGTGGGTTACCAGCCTGGGTACGTGAGTGACCAGCCGAGTCAGTCGCAAATCCAATGGACTGCCGCGCTAGGTCTGTGGGTTACCAGCCCAGGTACGCGAGTGACCAGTCGAGTCAGTCGCAAATCCAGTGGATTGCCACGCTAGGTCTGTGGGTTACCAGCCCAGGTACGTGAGTGACCAGCCGAGTAAGTCACAAATCCAGTGGATTGCCACGCTAGGTCTGTGGGTTACCAGCCCAGGTACACGAGTGACGAGCCGAGTCAGTCACAAATCCAATGAGCTGCTATCGAGGATTGCTAGTGGCCAGCGGAGGAATGCTAGTGGCCAGCGGAGGAATGCCAGTGACCAGCCAAGCCAGTAGCAAATCCAATGAGTTACAAGCCTTGGCGAATTAATAGCCGGGTTCTCATTTACCACCGCCGGCCTCTCATTTACCACCGCCGGCCTCTCATTTACTACCGCCGGCCTCTCATTTACTACCGCTGGCTTATCAGTCGCTAGATTGTTTGCCGGCTGCGTAGTGAATGTAGCTGCCGCTGGCCGAGTTTTGGAACTGATCCCGCGCCATACATTATATTATCTGATGGAAGAGAAATGCAATGCAGCGGATCTGGTGTGAAGACACTCATTAACTTAAGTGAAACCTATCAGCTGCGCTGCTGTGGCGGAGCGCAGACGGACCAAACGCATCTGGTGTAAATTGGGGGTTACAGCATCTGTTTGCAATATGTTAGCATCTGTGAGGTACATGGTTAGCCTCTATTTGCATCTTTTACCATGTTTAAGAGTCTTTTAGTAAGTTCCAACTGGAAATATATTACATTTATTTCTGCCAGGGTTGGGTTCATTTACTTTTTTCAATTACAATTACAGTAAATGTAATCAATTACTTTCGTAATTGTAATTTAATTTTAATTGAATTTTTTTGTTGGAAAGTAATTGTAATTGTAATTAAACATTCTGTCCATAAAGTTCTTGTAATTGTAATTGAAAAAAGTAATTGAACCCAACCCTGATTTCTGCGGTGCCACCAGTGTGCTGACAAATTGCACCTGTTCATTTTGTGAAGTTATGAACATTGTTAAGATGTAACTGTTGAGTGTCATTGTTTGACACAATAGCATTTTGTGTTATGAGTTTTAGTAAATCTGAAAGAAAAAAAAAACTAATAAAAGTAAAATGAACCCCACTGTTGGTGATCAATTGTGCTAAATTAATTTCAATATCATAGCCATGGCAGTGGGTTAAGAAAAAATAGGCTGATGCATTTGGACTGGATGTCATCTACAGTAATTGAAAACATCAGAGAGATTAATTTAACAGACATTGCAACTGCGTTCAAGCATAAGGAGATCGTCAAGTTTAACGAACTAATGAGTGCTGATTACTGGAGCTGGCACTGAATCAGTCACTGAATTATTGCTTTAGCCTACTTCTTCAGGTAAAAGTAACCTATCTAAAAACATGTTAAAATTAGTGGTGGGAAGCGATTAAAAGAATTAATCTCATTAATTTGAGGCTTTGTAATTAATTAATCTCGATTTATCGCATTTTTATCAAAACAGCAATATTTGACAGAATAAGCATATTTTTCAATTCAAATAAAGTTTGGTTGACGACTGAGTCAATGAACAGACATATACGTGAACTTAAACAACAGAAATGTTATTTATCATCTACTATATTTTTCTGTGCATTTTTTATCTGTCTATTACATTCACAGATTAGGGCAAACTGGAAGTGCAATTATAGCCATAATATTCAACATTTTAAGACTTTAGGTGCATTAGCGCCACCTGGCTGAAGTGTGTTCATCACTGTTACCGATGTGCCAGAAATTAGGGAACTCAGAAAGGTGCAATTATAAGTGTGATTTTTTGAACACGTTATTTTTCTGTAATTAATTAATTAATCGAAATTAAAAGTTAAAGTCCCAGCCCTAGTTAAAATGCACCAGAATGCAGGAAATGGCATCAACTTAATTCAAAGTTTTCTGGGGGAGGAACCCCACATCCCCGCCCAAAAATATCCCCCCCACATTGCAAATGCTCCTGACGCCCCTCCTTCCTCCTAATGATTATAATGTATTAAATGTCATCTGTGTCATAATTACTGCTCATTTGACACCATACACATTGTGTTCAGTGGTTTAATATGAACATCTTCATATGGAACACAAACATGCTGCAGTTTTAACAGTTTTTGCTGAAATGGTCAATTGGGGTGGGACTGTTTCATAATCATACTTATTTTTATTCTGTATCCCAAGGATCTTTGATTTAAACTGCAACACTCATTAGACTGGAGTTTTAGTACAGGTCTGCTGTAGCACTGCTGCACTGTGTGTCTCGGGCGCAGTAATACACAGCTGTGTCTCCAGTCTGCAGGCTGCTCCCTTGTAAAGACACTGTGCTGCTGGATGTGTCTACTGTTATGGTAAACCTGTCCTTTAGTGAATCTTTATAGCCATAATTGGGGTTTCCTGCCCAATACCACCCAATCTACTCCAGTGCTTTCCCTGCAGGCTGTCGGATCCAGTGTGTACTATAGCTGCTATCAGTCAGGGAATACCCAGAGACTTTACAGGAGATGGTGAGAGACTGTCCTGGTTTTACAGTCATAGAGCCTGGCTGTGCGAGTTCAACACAGTGACCATCTGTAGAGGCAGAAACAGAAAAGAAAATGCCTGAATCAGTAAAATAATTGAAACAAACAACACTCAACAACCTTTTGAAAATATGTATTTTAAGTAATTTAAATATTCAGAAATGTCTCAGAATAACAATAAATGTGGAATTCAAAACAATAAAATGGTATGCACACTTACATGAGAAAGTTCCCAGCAGCAGTGCTAATGCTACAATAGCTCCCATTATCACACACAGATCTCCCTCTCTGTCTTACAGGTGATGCTCCTGTGTTGGAGGGAGAGTCTCAGTGGCTTTTATAGGAAATACTGTGGACTGAATTTGTTTAAATCTCTGGGGGTTGGAGGAAAGATAAAAACAAGAGAAATTCAGAGCCAGAACATCCGTTATGAGGAGCACTGCTCTCTCTCCACCCGCAGAGGGGAACTGAAAACTGCAGCTGCTTCCTAAAATATGATGCTTTAAACTGGAGACTGTAAACTATTAGCCTCAGAAAAGAGTCAGATGAGACTTATTTAACTGACCAGGTCTGTTCATCACCTGGCAAAAGCACCAGCTATGTTACTTCTTTTCATTTATTACTTGCTAAAACTCGGTGGACTGCTTGTGGACTGATTGGAAATTGCGACATTTGTAAAACTTCATGCCGCTACAGTGGAATTATGATAATAAGCTGCAGAGTATTGCATAATATACAACAGAGAACTACATCATCAGTATGTATTGCTAACACAGAGACTGTGAGTTTGCATTATTTGTGACGTTTTGCACTTCGTGCAAAGTGCAGATGCACAGAGGACAGGAAATTGAGGACTGGACTCAAGTGCGAGGATGGATTTGGTAGTATTTAATAACCGTGTGCACTGCAGAAGGCAAAAACGTTGAAATACAAAACAAAAAGGAACAGAGGTTCCCAAAAATGCACACTAATGATAACAAAATAGGACCAAGGGTCCTGTAGCTTACTGGCAAGCAGTTTTATAGTGACGATACAAGTTATGAAAATGTCATGTTAAGTTTGACATTTGAATCAATGAAAATCAATGTCAAGGTCACTAAATAAAAGTTCACATTCATTTATAAGACCTCATGTAATACAAACACAATCCTAAGCTCTGAAGCAGTTTTGGGGATACAAGTCATTGAAAATTCAATATGTCAGTTGTAAACTTTAAAGGTCACACAAGGTCAAGTTGAGGTCAGCAAATGGACTTCAAATATGACTTTCTAAATGTCTCTATACAAACCCTGGCTCAATCTGTGACCATTTTGGTGATACAAGTCATTGTAATTTCACTGTTGACTTCCTAGATTTGTAACACAATCTTAGGCTCCATCTTGACCAAGTGATACAAGTCATTGAATTTTCACTTGGTCATTTCAAATGTCATCAAATGAAAGTTCATATATGACTTCCTATATGTCTCCTATAATATATACCTAAGCTCCATCTGTGACCATTTTGGCAATACAAGTCATTTTAATTGTATTTTGTCAAGTTTGACCTTCAAACGTCACCAACAGTCAAGTTGAATGTCACCAAATGAAAGTTCGTATGTGAATTCCTAGCTGTCAGTAACACAAACCTAGGCTCCATCTGTGACCTTTTTAAAGACAGAAGTCACTGAATTTTCTCTCGGTCAAGTTTGACCTTTGAAGGTCAATATGAAGGTCACCAAATAAAAGTTCATATCGTTAGCCTAATAGCATAGTTACCTAAGTCATATTTGAATGTTTTCGGAAAACAAGAAAAACACAATTTTTAGCAAGCACATTGGTATTTTTATTGATATTGCAACAGTAAGCCAAAAAATTACTCAGGCAATTATGCTATGAGGCTAACGATATATGACTTCCTATACGTCTCCAATACAAACCTACACTCTATCTCTATTGATTTTGCTGATATGGGTCATTGAAATTTCACTGTATAGTTTGGTCGTTGAAGGTCACTGAAGGTCAAGTTCAAGGTCACCCAATGAAACTTCATACATGACTTCCTATATACCGACAATACAAACCTAACCTCAATCTGTAATAGTTTTGGTGATAGAAGTCATTGAAATTTTACAATGAGAAGTTTGACCTTTGAAGGTCACCGAAGGTCAAGTTCAAGGCCACCAAATGAAAGTTCATATATGACTTCCTATACATCTCCAATACAAACCTACACTTTATTTGTTACTGTTGTAGAATTTTTTTCCCTGGTATTACCTTCACAAGAAGAACTCAGACGGAGGCAGAGGGAATAATAGATCCAGTTTATTATTCTGCAGAATAGGTTCCCCGTTACAGGCGAGAACTCTCGTTACAGGCAAGAACAAGGACAAAGAAAGTTCTTTCTTGCTGGTGAATAAATAAGAGTACACCTTGACATCCTCCTCCCCCAAGCTGATTTACGCATCATGATGTTAACTGGAATGTTCTTGCAGACGCACGCAGCCCACGTAAAGCTGACCCTAGGTATGCGCATACATCTCAGAGAAGACAGGTGGTTTCTTCTCATCATCTCCTGGGCTTATCTCTTTGGCGTCCCAGGCTCTCCCTGTACTCCTTCTCCTGGGAACACATAAACTAAGAGAGAAAAAGAACATCTTGACCTGTTAGGGTCCGTCAGGACCGCACGGTTCTAGATAAACCATATGCAATGACGCTTTTTACTTAAACCAGATTATGGAAATGATACGCAAGGCCTACGTTATTCAAAAACAAGCAAGGATATACAACTAATATCTAAAATGAGCAAGAACAAGCAAGGATAAACAATTAATAATAAAGCAAACAAGTAAATCAATATTGAATTGATTCCACATCTCCCCCCTGTTTATAATTGATTATCCGCCAGCATGGCTCGATTTTCAGCATGGTTCATTCACGGGGAGATGCTTCACCACGTCATCGTCATTCTTCGGTGCTTTTGTTCGAACAGGCCTCCTATTTCAATAACATCATCATACGATTCCTTCAGCTCCTCGGGCAGAGTATACACTTCATTGATATCCTGCAATAGAAACATCTGATATCGTGGATTAGCACTCAACATTTTTGATATCAATCCTTTAATTATAGGAACCCCACAGCAACTGCAGAAGAGCAGTACAGCAGCCCCAGCTGCTACAAGACTTAATACAGACGTAACTCCTGCTTCCCACCCTCCAGACAGGAGCCTAGTCCCACCAGGAGTCTGCTGATGCTGGTGCGAGGTCACGCTGCTGTGCATCTGATATATCCTTCAAACTTTGCAAGGCTTGACCTATTACCCCTCCCACCTCATCATTAGCTGGTATGTAGGTGCAACATGCGGGTCCTACAATCTGGCACACTCCCCCCTGTGCTGCCGTTAACAAATCTAGTACCATTCGATTTTGTAATGTCATTAATCGCAGGGCTGTTAACTCTTCTCGTATACTCCCCGTGACATTACGGGCTTCATTTATGAGTGCACTTAAACAATAATTCACAGAGTCCAGTCGCAACATTACCTGTCCAACCCCAAACTGTGGGAACAGGGAGAGAGCAACCTTGCTCCCTACTGACCATAGCCTTTAGTCCGCTGGAACATTGTTCCCCCACACCGGATCCTGTGATACTGTGTCTCGCCTCCATCGTGTGATATTTCTGTCTGCACTCACAATGCACGTGTGATCATTTAATTGTACATAAGCACAGACTCCTCCCCAATTTGGTGGTAATGCTACATGTATTCAATGTCCACACAACCAATACCAACCATCCACAGCTCTCGACCCATTCCAGTGAGGTGCCCACGGATAACATAGTGTTCCATTTGGACTGTCTTCTCTGCCGGTGAACCAGGTGGTTTCCGTTATTTGTGGATACCCACAGAAAATCAATAGTTTCTCCTGGCACCCCTGGGTTATCCCCACAAACTCTGTGCCATTCCCTTTGACACATCGCCAAAACTTCTGCTCTGAACTGTAATGGACTACCGTGAGTGTGATATTAGAACTCATATTTCCCAACTTCAGATATCCATCTCTGTCAGTGCAGTATTTTAACCCAGCATTCATTATTAGGTCGAGCGGGGGTACACTGGGGTCCATTGAAACTACACTTAGATCCTTCGAACCTCCCTCTCCCAGGGCGCAGTCTCAGGCTAGATCCCTTCCCACAGAGATCTTCGCCCAGGCTCCCCCAGGTTCAGAACTCTGCCTTCTGCTTCCCGGTGTCTCCTTTTCAGAGCTCACCGATCACAGAAGCACCTCTCGCCTACTAACGCATTCGCTTTTGGCTTGTGGTGGCCTGACTGTACATTGAGCCAAGCGCAGCGGCCACCCTCTCTGTGGTCTTACTGCCATCTGCAACCCGACCGGCCGGTGACCCAGTCGATGGTGATCCCCGAATCCCGTAGTGGTTACCAGCCACCCAGGTGGGAACCGACGGTCTGATCCCTACCCCACTTCGCTATGGGTATAGAAACTTTGACCGTTTTCACCAGCCTCGCCTGTTCACAGAGGTCATCTCCAATGCCCCTCTGCTAGGTGTGGGCTGCCGCCCACATACCACGTGTTGCCCTCACTTACATGCGACAAACACGCCGACTAGACGCTACCACGGCAGTATGTCAATTCATACTTCATCAGACACGGGGGCCTTCAGTCCTCTCCCCAGCACTATATCACATCTTTAACGTGCCCTCGGAACTTTGCAGTCCTGCCGCCGCCTGTTCTGGACTAGGTTCGGGGGGCCCAATCCCCTCCCGAATCCACTACAAGCAGTAGACACTGCCATAGCGCACTTAACCGTACTGTTCACATTCATTGTAGGCGCTGCAACCTGTAACACCTCTACTCTGGGTGTAGATATGGAGGCTGGTAGGTGTGTGCACGCATAAAAGTCAGAACGGTTGACAGAATGTGCTGATCTGTTAGTGTATCTCCACCATGAGTTAGTAGCATATACATGTGAAGGATTGTCGGATTCAGGCAGGTGATTACCCACCCCCACATATCTCCTTACTCTGGGAGAGGTTAGCCTCCAGCCTGTACTTACTATACACATGTTTAAAATGAACAGACACAGGGAGAAGTGAACCATTTTATTAACCCTTTTTTTATATGAATGAGTCTGGAGTCTCTACTGACTTGGAGCGTAAATAAGTTCTTCACCGAATTTGAGACGGACGAGCTCTATATGCCACATCCCCCTTTGTAATCGGACTCCCTCCAAGTCTATCCTGACTTATTCAGATGTACCTACACACCAGTTGGAGGAGATACTACCTTGCAGTGTGACTGATGCATCCACATTTCCCTCTCCTGTATCCTCACTGCAGTCGGTGTGGTCAGGAGCACTTGACATGGACCCTTCCACGTCGGTTCACTCCACTTCTGCTTTTTACCGACGCTCCGCATCAGGATCCAATCTCCAGGCTTAATCTCCCCTGGTGGCAGCTCTGCTACTGATCTAGGAGGAAGCACATTTCGAATCTCACTCTTGTTGGTTAACATTTATTTCTATTTGTGTTCTCTGCATTATCTGTGGTAATTCAAAAGGTTTCCCATGTACTACTTTGTAAGGTGACAACCCCACTCCGCGCTGTGGTGTTATTCTCATACTGGTAAATACTAATGGCAGACAAGCTACCCAATTCCATTTAGTTTCTGCCATGGCTTTGTGCAGTTTTGTTTTCAGGGTTCCATTAGTTCTCTCCAATAATCCTGCTGATTGTGGATGATATGCACAATACTTTTTCAATCCTATTCCCAATTTTGCTCCTAGGTGGGTCAACACTTCATTCCTAAATTCTGGCCCATTGTCACTATACAATGCTTTCGGAATCCCCCACCTAGGAATAATTTCTCTGCTCAGGATTTTTGCTACTGTGATAGCATCTATAGATGTTACTGGAAAAGCTTCTACCCATTTAGAGAAGGATCATACCAACACAAGCACATACCTTTCCCTGCATACGGTGTTAGGTGTATGAAATCCATCATGTGCGTATGGAATGGCTCAGGGGGTGGAGGGATTGCCCCCTTCTGTACTACTACCCCTCCCCGTGTGTCCCATGTGTTGTAACTTAGTCATGTTGGACATTTCTTAGAAATTTTTTTTTTTTTTTTTTTTTAGTAAAGAAGTGATAGTACGTTGATCTATTAACCCCTTGGTCCCCCCTCTTGGTACATGGCACTGCCCATGCACCAAATCTGCAGCAATATGGAAGAGGGATTTTGGCAATATAGGCTTACCATTGGGTCCTACCCACCCGTCATCAGTGTGTTGTGCTCCATGTAATATCCGTTGACGTTTTTCTTGTGGGGGAGGAGCATCATGCTCTGCTTACAGCAGGTGACATGAAATTGAGTCCTCAGATTGGTGTAATAGCCCCACAAGAGTGTGTTTGGCTGTTGCCCTTGCTTCTCTGTCTGCAAAGGCGTCAGCCAAACTGATTGGGTCCACATGTTTGGTGTGCAGAGGGCTACAATCAACACAGATTCAATCTCAGGGTTTGATAGAGGGGTGTCCTTGAGTCCAGGACATGGACCAGTATTAGATAGGTCTTCTTTTAAACAATGGGGAATACCTTTTTTTTTTTCAATGAATTATGATTAAGCAATCCACCTCAGTCTAGGGTTCCGCTAAGAGCATGGAGGAAATGCACAGTCAGGGCTTATTAGCCCCCAACCATTGTGACAATTCCCCACGTCATCAGCAGAACCGGGTGGAGTTGCTTTAGACTATGTTACAATATGCAAATTTTTCATTCACCAAAAATTGGTACATATTTAATATTCAACTAATAGTTTTCCCGTTGGGCTCCCAGCACATAAAGGTCAACTCAGTCAGTACCTTTTATTTGATTGTGCACTCAATCAAAAATAAATTTAGAAATGGCAAGAAAAGTAATATGTGATCACGTTACTGGTGGACTGTTTAATACTCCGAATTGGATTTCCCCAAATCTATTTCAGAAGGTAAACTTTAAGCTGAAAACCCGCAGTTGAATCCCCAGCTGGCCAGCTTATCACTTTCACTCAAGGTTATTTTCATCTCTTCAGCAGTGCTCTCTGTGGAAAAGTTTCAATAGAATGAGTTTAGATGCATACAACAATGAACAAAAACTTCATCAACATAATTTCACTTGGATCCTTTCCTGTAAAAGTTAAATAAACAGATTAAGGTTATTATGCCCCTCTTAGTTTTTTTTTCCATGTAGAATCACTGGTTGACACAATTCCTGTTTGAAATGGAGAAAAGATCTTTCATTAATTAATTTGCATTTCTTCGGTCAGGAAAGCTTCCAGTCACATTTGCTTAATCACAATGCATCATTCTCTGTTCTCTGACTTCTGCATGTTGAACTTTCACCTATCTGTGTTCACTTATCTGCTTTATTCAATAAGACTCCGTTCGCTGTATTGTTTTGACTCTGCACATCTTTGTTTAAAAACCCATCCAGTCTCTAATCGCACAATAGTTCACTTGATTTTTTATTTTATTTTTATAAATCCAATATGTTCTATTAAATTTCATATTGTATTTTATATTTCCTGGTACTTTTCTGATCTTTTTTCAAATACCAATTGAACATTTTCAATATTTGATAGAGAAACCTCTGTATCAATTAAATTTTGCACACAGTCTCTTACTGTATATAGTGTTTAACAGTACTTTGGCAAATTTTGCTTGTTTCTATCTATTCTATATTTTCTTTTCAGAGATATGCTTCTAGCACACCAATCTCACACAGTCTAATTATTTACAGAAAACTGCTTAGATATTCTAGCTCTTTACAATTTTACAAATAATGAACAAATTCAAATGGTGTAATTACTTCACGCTCATAGAGGATATCAGCTCTCAATACATGTAAACAATTTGTTTTAAAGGACTCGACAATGTATTTCTTTCTTGTACATTAAACATTTTCCCCGATTTTCACTTTTTATTCTAAGCAATTCAATTAGCCACAACATTAGAAACACTTGTCCATTCTTGTGTAATTTACATTTAATTGTTACTTCCTCTAAATTTCCCTCTGTTTATAGTTACTGATCATTCAAGAAGGGCGTACGTTTTTTTAGCCAAGAAATAGGGACTTTTATTTCATTTCAGAAGGAATAATTATTCTGTTTACTTCTGCAACTTTGTTCTTTTACAACTCCACAGCCATTAAAATAGCTAAACTCCTGCAAATTTGCACTGCTATAACACCCATTTTTCTTAGGAATTTCACTTTTTACCAATCCTGCAATTACAGTAAGAATTCCATAAAATACTGTAAATATAGGCTAATCAATAGGCACCTTAAATTATTCTTGAATAAATGCTGATTTTATTGTAGACATCTACATGAGCGCTTCATGGAATAGAATGACAACTGTATTCAATCTAACAAAGACAGAACTAACAAATATGCCAGTAATGCAGTTGTTTACAGACACTCAGAGTTAGGTTTATTCACATTGATTTCCCCACACACAATCTGAGCTCAGAATGCATACACACATACACACAAACCTCAGTGCATTTTCTTCTCTCACATTCATTCACATTGGAAAAGATCCAAGGCTCTAACTCTCTTATGACCTGCTTTGATAACATACGCAGACAACGCTCTGTTTCAATAGCATTCATTCAGTAACTTGTTACAAATGGTTCAAACCACGCAAGGAATGCCAGGTATCTCTATTATGGATGAGGACATCCTTCCATTGCTACATATATATCTCCCGCCGTCCATTCACGGTATAGCCACTGTGTTTCACCACCACCCGCGGACACCTCTATTTGCGGCCAACAGTCTCATAGATTCAACTTCATCCTCATCCCACTACCACCGGACGTACAAGTGCGCCGCAGATGCCCCGCATTATGAACCATTATAAACCATTATGCTGACGTTCGACACACTCTTCATTCAGTCAAAGTCACGTCATCTGTCCCACAACAGTACAACAACAAGAACAACAACATCCCCCTTTACTGCTCGTTTGTCCCATAATTGGCAATATTACTCTGTCTCACAGCAACTAAACCGAATTCAGTAAAAATTCCGTCACTCACCCGCACCTCCACACACACACACCCTCTTTGGAGAATCTCCCATTTCTGTCCTCCTACGCACCCAAAAGAGCCTTCACAGTTGCCCCGGGCTGAGGTCTTTCCTTAACATCTCATAGACAACCGTGCGCACGGTTTTCAGTCGGCGCCGATTCTCCAGGGAGGGCAGGTGAGGTATTGGAATTCCGGAAACGAGTCCCCAATGTTGTAGAAATTTTTTCCCTGGTATTACCTTCACAAGAAGAACTCAGACGGAGGCAGAGAGAATAATAGATCCAGTTTATTATTCTGCAGAATAGGTTCCCCGTTACAGGCAAGAACTCTCGTTAGAGGCGAGAACTCTCATTACAGGCAAGAACTCTCGTTACAGGCAAGAGCTCTCGTTACAGGCAAGAACTCTCGTTACAGGCAAGAGCTCTCGTTACAGGCAAGAACTCTCGTTACAGGCAAGAGCTCTCGTTACAGGCAAGAACTCTCGTTACAGGCAAGAACAAGGACAAAGAAAGTCTTTCTTACTGGTGAATAAGTAAGAGTACATCTTGACAACCTCCTCCCCCCGAGCTGATTTACACATCATGATGTTAACTGGAATGTTCTTGCAGACACACGCAGCCCACGTCAAGCCGACCCTAGGTATGCGCATACATCTCAGAGAAGACAGGTGGTTTCTTCTCATCATCTCCTGGGCTTATCTCTTTGGCGTCCCAGGCTCTCCCTGTACTCCTTGTCCTGGGAACACATAAACTAAGAGAGAAATAGAACATCCTGACCTGTTAGGGTCCGTCAGGACCGCATAGTTCTAGATAAACCATATGCAATGAGGCTTTTTACTTACGCATTGGCCAGATTATGGAAACTATAGCTACGCAAGGCCTAGGTTATTCAAAAACAAGCAAGGATATACAACTAATATCTAAAATGAGTAAGAACAAGCAAGGATAAACAATTAATAATAAAGCAAACAAGTAAATCAATATTGAATTGATTCCACAGTAACGATTTTGCTGATGTAAGTCATTGAAATTTCACTGTGAAGTTTGGCCATTGAAGGTCACTGAAGGTCAAGTTCAATGTCACCAAACAATATTTAAATACATGGTTTCCTATATGCTCGCAATACAAACCTACACTCTATCTGTAATAGTTTTGATGACAGAGGTCATTTTCACCATGTGAAGTTTGACCTTCAAAGGTCACTGCAGGTCAAGTTCAAGGCCACCAAATGAAAGTTCATATATGACTTCTTATAAGTGTTCAATACACATATGTTCCCAATCTTCAATACTCTCAAGCCTAGAAGCTTTTGAAAATTGTAATATTTTTCTTGACCACAAGTTTGACCTTTCAAGGTCATCTGAGGTCAACTTTAACACATCCAAAATATAGGTCATATATGACTTCCTGTATGTTGATAATATAAACTAAATCTCTGTCTGCAACCATTTAGCTTCCTACAGGCGATTTGGCCCATTCTCCATAAGACCCAATGTTAAAGTCCAGCGCCCCCACTAGACCCACTTCCGTCGATTCAATCAAAATGACACTTGCACTGCAAATAAAGTGTATCAAGGTGAGTTGATTGCCAGATTTAGAAAACAAATTATCAAACAGTTTTTGAGAAATAATTTTTTGAAATTTCAAGTCCTATCTTTTAACATGGTTAATATTTTCCCTGACCTCAAGTTTGACCTGTCAAAGTCATCTATGGTCAAATTTAATATTGCCAAAATATAGGTCATATATGACTTCCGATATGTCAATTATACAAACTTAATCTCTATCTGCAACCATTTGGCCTCCACAGGCCATCTTGCATATTTATAAAGTACAGCGCCCCCACTAGACCCACTTCCGTCGATTCAATCAAAATGGCGCTCGCACAGTAAATTGACGGTACCAAGGTAAGTTGATTGCCAGATTTAGAAAACAAATTATCATGCAGTTTTTCAGAAATGATTTTTTAAAATATCTCAGTCTATCTCTCAATATCTCTCAATATCTTTAACATTGGAGCCAAAATTTCAAGGTCCCATAAAATGGACAAAAATGATTCAATCAAAAATCCGAAAAAAAAAAAAAAAAAAAAAGTCTGGAGGTATGGTTTAGTAGTATGTTATGGCAAATTTACAGGAAAATTCATCAGGCCAAAAAAAAGATAAAAAAATGTTCCAGACGACAGACTACGGACGGCACACCATGACAATAGCTTATCGGTAAGCAAACAAAGACTGGGCTACGCTACAGTAACATCGTATTACAAATAGGAAAGCAAAAGGGAAGGTTCTTTAAAAATAAACATGCTGATAAAAACAATAAACAGCAGATTCTAGGTTTTAGATTAAATACGCAAATTCGGAGAGTAAGCCTATACAAGCCTACTATGTCACACAGGCATGAGGTTACACAGACTTCACAAAGAGACTGAGAGAAGCTCAGTCTTAAACACACACTGCTACCACTCAGTGAGAATTAGAAACAAGTGCTGATGATAATAGGATAATGACTGAAGTGCGATCTGGGATTAGTAGACCGGTGAGCTGAATGGCTGGAGGCGTGGCCTTACATTACTTTTCATTCTGGAGGCTAGATTACATCATATTAGAGGATTGCATCATTTCAATAGTTATATAACTTTCAATTTGTTTTCTGATTATTTTGGAGAGAAAATGGAAAGGTATTATATCAGGCCCCTCATTTTTACTGTCAAAAATGTTTAAAAATAATATTTTCATGAATTTGATGCAAAAGTTTGTACCATGCATAAAGGCGGTTAGTTGGTTGTATAAGATTGCGTTATTTATAATTCACAACAAAGCAAAAATCTCTCCATTTTTTAGCTGTTTAGAGAAGTAGGGGGCAGCTGGTATTTTGCTTCACAGATCATTGTTTGCACTGAGTAACACTGTCAGATTTAGCTGACTTCCGGTCAATGAGTTTATGACCCAGGAAATGTATTGTTTTACCTCCAAGCTTGTTTGTTTTTCAGTATGTCAGTGCAAAACAACTTCAGCATTGAATTTTCATGAAGTTTCCTTGTGTTTGTGGCACTATTTTTTGTCTCACATAAAAAATGGAAATAAGTTCTATTTCCAAATGATACAAGTGTCTTGCTTCATGGAAACCATTTTTCCAGTCTCTGTGATGCTCAAATCCTGAGGTATAAAGCCTGAAAAAGGGGTCACAATTGCCAAGCTTGGGCTTGATTTGCACAAAGGGGTTGATTTGCATCAGCACAAAGGGGTTAATATTCAGGAAAAATGCCAAATTTCCCACAATTCCACAGGACACAGGTTTTGAACAGAGATCCAGGGTCCCCTCTGTGGGCCGAAGACAGGCTGCTGGCTGATGTATTTGAAGCAGATTTTCCAGCACTACAGGATCACAATCTCCAGAATTATAACTGCTGCTTCACACTCCAGAACCATCTGTCTTTAACTTTAACTAATGTGAGCTGGATTGAGCATCTCTAGCCAAAATGGAGAGCAAGTATGGTGTGGATCCAGCCTGAATTCAATGTCTCACTTCTAATACCCATGAAAGAAAAGCAATATTATAAAATAAATAAATAAATAAGAAGAAAAAAATAGATGAGAAAATAAAATTGCATCATAATATGATGGAAAATCTGAGGTAAGTGAGCCCTACATGCTGGTAGAGTGTGTGTGTTGAGCGGTGACTCTCAGTAAGATGTGTTTTTGTACAGGTCTAGCATTGCTCTGCTGCGCTGTGTGTATCGGGCACAGTAATACACAGCTGTGTCTCCAGTCTGCAGGCTGCTCCCTTGTAAAGACACTGTGTTACTGGAAGTGTCTCTGGAGATGGAGAACCTGCTCTTCAGTGAATCTTTATAAGCAGTGCCTCCATTATAGGCGATATATCCAATCCACTCCAGAGCTTTCCCTGCAGGCTGTCGGATCCAAGCTGTAGCATAGCTGCCATCAGTCAGGGAATACCCAGAGACTTTACAGGAGATGGTGAGAGACTGTCCTGGTTTTACAGTCATAGAGCCTGGCTGTGTGAGTTCAACACAGTGACCATCTGTAGAGGCAGAAACAAAAAGAAACTATGTGAATAAGTAAAATAATAGAAACAAAAAACATGACAAAAGCCCTAATAAACTCTGCATTTTAAGTTACTAAAGTCAAGATTCAGAAATATCCCAGAATCATTGTGAAATGAAAGCAATAATATAACATGCTCACTTACATGATAAAGTTCCCAGCAGCAGTGCTAATGCTACAATAGCTCCCATTATCACACACAGATCTCCCTCTCTGTCTTACAGGTGATGCTCCTGTGTTGGGGGGAGAGTCTCAGTGGCTTTTATAGGAAATACTGTGGACTGAATTTGTTTAAATCTCTGGGGGTTGGAGGAAAGATACATACAAGATAACTTCAGCATCAGAACATCCATCATGAGGAGCACTGCTGCCCCCTGCTGTAGAATAATACAGCCCCAGCAGCACAGCACTTCCTCCCACAGTGCACTTCTGAAAATACAAATAAAATTATAATTCCTCTGGGTTTATGACATTTTAAAATGAATGACTATGTCATCATTACATATTACCAATAATGAAATACAAAGTTAGAGTTTGTGTCATGAATTGCCATTACTGTGCTAAACTAGTCACGCTCCAGAATGTGACCTGTATGATTTTCCTCTCATTCAATGTAGAATCTATTTATACAATAAACAACACGAAATGGAGTAGGATTGCTATGAGACATTGTGATGGTATAACTCACAGTATTAAATGTTAACTGTCCAGATGAATGACATTGGCTGAACCAGATTTGGCAGCACACTTAACAACCAATAATCCCATAAAATGTAACTAAGGGAAGATGATGCATATTCCCAAATCTAGGTTCCCATTGTGTGAACAAGTCACAGTTCTTTACATTTTCGCTGGTCAGTCTGGAAAATGACTTTTATGAAATTACTGGGACCTTAATACTGAGGAAATTGGTACAAATCTGACTGCAAAAAGTTCATTTACGCTGTCATTTCATTAAAATTAACATCCAGCTCTTACCTTGGGATACAAATATGTGATGCAGCTTCAGGGCAGAAATACAGGACAGTGAGATACACCAGGACATCATCTGCAGACAGTGTTTGTACAGCAGGGCCTCACACCTCTCTCATTGTGTGTATCAGGCACAGAAATACACAGCTGTGTCTGAGGACTGGAGACCTGTGATGTCTCAGTAAGCAATGCTGTTGGGTGAATCTTCTGTTACTGTGAAACGACTATCAGAAGAACCATCATAGTACCCAACCCACTGTAGCCCTGTGTGTGGAGCCTGTCGTATCCAGTGCACACTGTAGCTGCTGAGGGAGAATCCAGTGATTTTACAGGAGAGACTCACAGAATCCTTACATTTAAAGACAGACAGCACAGTTGTGATGAATACAAGAGCCTCCATTTTATTCATTTTACAACAACAAACAGAACAGAAGTGAGCAGCGCTGCATCAGTGAAAACTATGAGCAGAACACATCAGTGTTTTAAAGAACATGGGCTGGTCAGATTAGCATATCTGTCTCCCATGGGAATTTAACATGAGTGGTGAGACCAGACCATCCAGCCCAGCTTGGCTCACTATTTTCCCTTAACTAAAGAACACCTTACATTGAGAGATATGAAATACTGGGATCAGTGTAGAGTTACAGGGTCCTCTCTAACCCTGACTGCTCTATTTTCTCCCTCTGTGGAGAACAGACACATATAATTATACCTGTAATACTGCTTACCTGTCCTTCTTCTGTTGAGGACAGCACAGGAAAGATGAGCATCCATTTCTAAATAAGATGATCTTTATTGAAGCCCATGGAGTAATTTTTCCTCAGCATGTGACCCACTGCAGTTCCTTAAGAGCAGCACCCAGGGACCAGCTCCCCTAAAGCCAGAGCCTCGGTCCGGGGCAGCGGTAGGTGTTTCCCAGAGGGCATGTTTTACAGGGGGGCAGAAGCTGGAGTCCCCTGGGGGAAACATGTAAACTCCAAGCAGAGAGGATCTGGCCTACTGGAACTGAACCCTGGATTTCTTTATTATGAGATGACAGCACTAACCACTGCACCATCGTGTCACCCCATATGAACTGTTATAACTAGCCTGTTAATGATTATAATAATGTTTACTATTATGTTTAAAAGACAACAGTACAGCAATGTCAGATGCCCTCCAACACATTGCAGATTACATTGTGCTGATTATTTCAGACTTTCCACCTGAAGAGGGCGCTTTCACAGCTGAGGATGCCCAGCGGATGCTCAGCGATTATCGGAGACGGTAGCCCCTATCCCCTCGCCCTGTCCACTTCCCTTCTGTTTACATGTTCATGCTGAGGGTTAGCCATAATAAGCGTCATTCCAAACCAATTAACGCGTAATGGAAGTGCGTTATATAATCCTGAGAAGCGAGTCCATACCGATGCAGTTAAAAACCACACTCCTTTCAACTGCAGCACTTTTTAATGTCCAGGATGGAGGAAACGCCACATATCTACAAATGTGAGTTCTGTACAGCTATTTCCAAAATATGAGCAATAAATTGCCTGACCTCAAACTGACATTTGATTGACTGTTTCATGCGGACATCGCAGAATAAGAGGTTTCATCGTATTTTGGAATGAACATGCAGTTGTGTACCCCAGATAACCTTGAGTGAGCAGATTTTAATTATTTAATCAATGATTGTTCCTTTTGTCATTGCACAAACAACTTCATGTTTGTAAATGCTGCATATAAAACATATCAAAGGACTCAAAGTAGTATCATTTCCGTCATATACAACGCAACGCGTTATGATTTGAAAATCACAACAAAGAAAACCAGCAATGACAACTTAAACAAATTTATTCTTCACTGATCAGATCCAAAAATTTCTACAAATAATCCACTGTGCAATCTTTAAACAACACTCTAATGCCACTTTGTAACTCTGATGCCAAAACAAAAACTCTCCCTAACTGAGCAAAATCACAGCATTTATAAAGACTAGGATTATTCTTGGAAAGATCTACAGGAGTCCTGGGTGATCCCGCCCCCTCCAGGCAAGAAGATGCCAGAAACCTCTAGAAAGCACTAGTCTATTTCATCACAAACAAGTGGTATTGCATCAGATCATGTTTTTCTACAGACATACCAGCAGAGGGTGCTAAATGATGAACAAAATAAACAAATAGCTGACCAGTAAGGCAGCACAAATAGAATGTAACAAATCTCCATTTACAAATGATATACAGTGCTTTACAAAAAATACTCATACATAACACCACCTGTCTTTAAGAAAAGAAAGGTTTGCTAAAAGCTTTCTTTTGTTAAAATTAACACAGTTTTATTATCAGTATAATCTTGAACTTTAAACAAAAGGTATCATTGATCATTATAACAATCATATACCTAACACGCAGTGCAATTTTCACAATCAAATAGAGTAGTAAAATTTACATTTTTCACAATCAAATAGAGAAGTAAAATTTACATGCGTGAAAGTGCATCTGGAATAACATTTTCTTTTCCCCTGATGTAAGAAATATCTAAATCATACTCTTGCAAAAGTAAACTCCATCTCCGTAGTCTTTGAATCTTGTTTTTGATCTTATGCAAGAATGTGAGGGGATTGTGATCACTGAAGACCTTGATGGAAGTCGCTGAACAAGTCAAATAAACTTCAAAATGTTGTAAAGTCAAAACAAGTGCCAAACATTCTTTTTCAATTGTTGAATAGTTTTTCTGATGTTTATCAAACTTTTTGAAAAAATAACAAACAGGATGATCTACTCCATCAGTGTCTTCTTGCAGTAAAACTGCGCCTGCACCAATATCACTGGCATCAACAACCAACTTGAACTCCTTTTTGAAATTAGGAGATAAGAGAACTGGTGCATTTTTGAGGATAGCTTTCAGTTGGTCAAATGAATTTTGGCATTTTCATCCCAAACAAATTTTGCATTTTTCTTCAGTAAATTTTTCAAAGGTTCAGAAATGATAGAGAATTTTTTACAGAATTTTCTGTAGTAGCCAGCCATCCCTAGAAATCTCATTAGTTGTCTTTTAGTTGTAGGCTTAGGAAATTCAGTGATAACTTTTACTTTTGCATCAATTGGTTTGACTTGACCCTGTCCTACAATAAGTAAACAACTGTAGCTTTACAAAAGTCACTTTTAACAAGGTTGATAGTCAGCTTGGCATCACTCACTGTCTGAAAGAAGTTTCTGATGTAGGTGAGGTGCTCTTGGAGCTGTCGCTGGTGATGATTATGTCATATAGGCCTCACATCCTGGTAGTACAGCGATCACTCGGAGCAACATTTATCAGATGTTGGAAGGTGGCTGGAGAATTTTTCATTCCAAAGGGCATCACCTTGTATTGGTATAATCCATCTGGTGTGACGGAAGCAGAGATCTCCTTTGCTCTGTCTGTTAGAGGAATCTGCCAGAAGCCCTTGAGGAGATCAAACTTGGTGACATACTTTGACTGTCCAACTTTGTCAATGCAGTCATCAATCCTGGGAATAGGATATGAGTCCATTTTCAAAAGAGTATTCACTTTCCTGTAGTCTGTCTCCATTCTATATGTTCCATTGGGTTTCGGAACTAGGATGCATGGAGAACTCCAGTCACTGTTACTTGTTTCAACAAAGTCATTTTCAAGCAGGTATTTGACTTCTTGTTTAAGGTATTTCTGCTTCTCTGGATTCATTCTGTAAGGATGCTGTTTTACAGGCTTGGCATCATCTTGCAGGATGACATCATGGTGAACCATTTCAGTCCTTGATGGTACGTCAGGGAATATGTGACTATATTCAAATATGAGCTGCTTTAGCTGTTATTGTTGAAAAGGGTCCAGGTGGGACAACTTGCTGTCAATATTTTGAAGAATGTCTGAATTTTCAAGTTTGGCTGGACCAGGTTGATTTTCCAAGGGGCAGTCACAATCTTCTTCAGAATTTTCCAGTTCAATCGTATTTACCTCATTGACTGGCTTTTGCTGAGTGTCTCTGTCAATGTATTCTTTCAGCATGTTGATGTGACACATTTGTTTTTGTTTCCTCCTTCCAGGGGTTAAAATGACGTAATTTAGATCACTGACCTTTTTGAGGACAGTGTAAGGGCTGAAATATCGGCCTCTTAGAGGGTTTCCAGGAACTGGCAAAAGCGCAAGGACTTTGTCACCAGCTTTAAAACTTCTTTCTTGGGAATGAAGGTCATATCTGGCTTTCATTTTGCCCTGAGCCTCTTTGAGATTAGACTTAGCAAAGTCACAAGCCTTAGAGAGACGATTACAGAAGTCAGAGACATACTGAAGCAAGTTCATTGGGACATCATCTTCGGCCAGCAACTTTTCCTTCAGAAGTTTCAGAGGTCCACCGACTGCATGCCCAAAAACAAGCTCAAAAGGACTGAACCCAAGAGAATCCTGAACAGCTTCACGGGCAGCAAACAGAAGAAGATGGACACCGTCATCCCAGTCTTTCTCTATGTCAAGGCAGTAGGTCCTTATCATGTTCTTCAGGGTTTGATGGAACCTCTCCTCACCTTGACTCTCAGGATGGTAAACTGATGACCTGTATTGTTTAATACCAAACTCATGCATAACTTGTTGAAATATGCCAGACATGAAATTTGACCCTTGATCAGACTGAATAGACTTAGGAAGACCAACAAAGCAGAAAAATGTGGTAAGAGCCTTGATGATAGTCTTCGTCTTGATATTACGAAGTGGAATTGCCTCAGGAAACCGAGTGGAAGCACACATGATAGTCAGTAGGTACTCACAACCAGATCTAGTCTTCTGCAATGTTCCAACACAGTCAATGATGATCCGACTGAAAGGTTCTTCAAAAGCGGGAATGGGCTTAAGTCGAGCCTTTGGAAAATTCTGGTTCGGCTTCCCAACCATTTGACAAGTATGACAGGATTTGCAGTACTCCTGTACATCGGACCTCATGGAAGGCCAGAAGAAATGATTACTGACACGTTGAAGGGACTTCTTGATACCCAAATGACCTGACATAGGATTGTCATGGGCTAGACTAAGAGTTTCTTGACAATACGACTTTGGCAGAACAATTTGATGGGTGATCATCCACTCTTCATCTACAGATACATCAGGTGGACGCCACTTTCTCATAAGCACGCCATTTTTGTAGTAAAAACAGACAGGAACTTAAGTAGCCTCTTGTTCACTTACAGCCTGTGGTAGAAGATGTATTAGATCACGAGCTTGTTGCTCCTGAATAAGTTGTTTCCGAGACAGAATGTCATTAGATTCACCTGACAAGGACAAGTCTGAAGATTTCCCAGACATCTCAGGACTGGAAGGTTCCTGATGAAAAGACTGCCCAATGAATTTGTCAGCCAGGTTGAAGTCCAGGTCAGCATCATCTTGAATAGCCTTTTTGGCTATCGAACGAGTAACTGCACATGAAGGATAGAGGTCTGGAATTTCCTCCTCTATAGATTCAGAGTCTTGATCAATCAAAGGAGTTTCAGTTACAACAGGGTAGGGCACAACCTTATCCCCAGCAAGATCATTACCAAGAAGCAAATGAACACCTTTGAAAGGAAGAGAAGACCTAACACCAACAGTAACAGGCCCAGAGACCAAGTCTGATTTGAGATGAACATTATGGAGAGGTGCACTTGTAAAACAAAATTCTACTCCTTGAATAAGGACATTAGCCTGAGTAGACATTTTGTCCGAAAAAGGCAGAATATTTGCAAGAATAAGAGATTGGGAAGACCCAGTATCCCTTCGAATTCGAACAGGAGCAGATGAGGAAAAATCATGTGAAAGTGAGACAAAACCATCGGTGATGAATGGCTCAAAACCCTCCATAACAGGATCAGACACAGAAGGTAGAAGATCAGACAAACTGACCTTTGATACAAGAGATTCTCTCTTAGTGAAAGCAGTTGACTTGGTTTCTTCTCGTTGTTGTTTCTTCTTGAGAGCATAACACTCAGAAATAAGGTGACCTTGCTTTTTGCAGTATTGGCAAGACACAGAAGGTAAAGAATCAGAGGATTGCTTCTCACAGGAAGGTTTCCACTCAGAAGTGGCCTTGGAATCATTAGAAGTGTTATTAGGAGAAGTCTTGGACTGAGAATTGCCTTGAAATTTAGAAAAAGTGGATTTTTGGACAAAAGAAGACTTATGAGTCAATGCATAACTATCAGCCAGGGTGGAAACATCTTGCAAAGTAATAGCTTGTTTCTCCTCAAGGAAAGTCTTGATATCAGGCTGGATACACCTTTTGAATTCCTCAACCAGAATAAGTTGCCTCATTCTGCCAAAATCTTTCTCAACTTTCATGGAATTACACCACTGATCAAACAACTGTTCCTTCAACCTGCCAAATTCAACATGAGTTTGACTGGCTTCCTTGCGAGAATTCCTAAATTTTTGCCTGTAAGCCTCGGGGACCAATTCATAACCCTTCAGAATGGCAGATTTGACAAAATCATAATCAGAACACTGTTGGACAGATAACTGGTTATAGATTTTCCTAGCTTTACCAGTAAGAACACTTTGTAACATCATTGTCCAATGCACTTTTGGCCATTTCAAATTTTCAGCAATTTTCTCAAAATGGGTAAAGTATTAGTCTACATAATTCTTTAGGAAGAGAGGAACAAGTCTGATGTGTTTAACCACATCAAAATGATCAGAAAGTCCAAAAGATTTTGTTACAGTACCTGCTTCTGTTTTCCTCATTTCCAGTTCATACTGCATCCTTTTTTCTTCTAGTTCTTTCTCTTTCTCCAACCTTCTTTCTTCCAGTTCTCTCTCCTTCCTTCTTTCTTCAAGCTCTAGTTGTTTTTGGCGTAGCTGAATCTCAAGTCTTTGCAGCTCTGTTGCAGGCACTTCCACAATTTTAATCAATTCTGCTGCTTCTTCCCCAAAGATCTCTTCATCGATGAAATGTTGCACTAAAATGTTCAATATTTTTGTTTCTTCATTGATGATTTCACATCAGATAATCCAAGGGTTGAGGCTATTTGCAGCAAGTCCTTCTTCTTTGCCAGCACAACTGATTCCTGGGTTGGAGTTTTCAAAAAACTTTCAACATCAAAAGTCATGATTGCTGGTTTTTTCAAATAGTCACAAGATTTAAAATAATAGTTCAGCTTTAATCTTTGGTGAATCCAATGGTTGATCCAATGAATGGTTTATCTCGGTGGAGCCTCCAATTTGTTGTGACTTGAAAATCACAACAAAGAAAACCAGCAATGACAACTTAAACAAATATATTCTTCACTGATTAGATCCATAAATTTTTACAAATAATCCACTGTACAATCTTATGATAACACTCCAATGCCACTATGTAACTCTGATGCCTAAACAAAAACTCTCCCTAACTGAGCAAAATCACAGCATTTATAAAGACTAGGATTATTCTGGAAAGATCTACAGGAGTCCTGGATGACCCGCCCCCTCCAGGCAAGAAGATGCCAGAAACCTCTAGAAAGCACTAGTCTATTTCATCACAAACAAGTGGTATTGCATCAGATCATGTTTTTCTACAGACATACCAGCAGAGAGTGCTAAATGATGAACAAAATAAACAAATAGCTGACCAGTAAGGCAGCACAAATAGTATGAAACAAATCTCCATTTACAAATGATATACAGTGCTGCACACAAAATACTCATACATAACAGCGTGTATCGGATGGCATGGTGATTACTACCTTCACTACTTGTTGGATAAAGGCATCAGGCATCCCAAGTTTATATACATATTTACACCTTCCCTTCTTAACCCCTTTGCGCAGAAGCCAAATATGGCTATTTATGCGTAACCCCATTTAAGGCTTTATAATTCAAGATCTTAGCCTCACAGAGAGGGGGGAAATGGCTGAAATGACACAAGATACGTGAAACATTTAGAATTCCATCATATTATACCACAGCTTAACAAAAGGTTGTCACGTTGGAGGAGATGGAGAAGTATAACTCGAAGGTGGTGTTGAACGCCGTTCTGACTTATGTCTCAAGTAGTCTCAATAACTCACTGGTGGATTATATCAAACGCTGCTTGGCTGGTTTCTATTCGATTGAGGAGTTATCTGAAGTGAAAGAGTTGATATATTCCGTTACTCATGTCTCATTGCTGCCTACGTATCACAAATGTCGGGATACTCCTCAACAGTCAGCCTTGGATGCTACCATTGCAGATATTATATAATGTACTAGCACTCTGCCCGCGGGGATCCACGGGTTCTATTTTATGTAACTTCATGCAGCATTATGATGTCATCACATGCACCTCTACGATGTCATCACGTTGCTATGGTGTTGCTATGGCGTTTCCATAAACACCAAGGTGGCTGTCACACGATCAATGTTTTTATAGTAACTAAAACTAAGTAACCATCAAGGGGAATACGCTGCGCTGACATTCCACGCTCAGTGGAACATGAAGTCACCTGCAAGACGGAGCATAATAGCGTTGCTCACGTTATGCTGCAGATTATGCGTTACTTTCTCTTGTGGCCTGGCATCTGTTTTTTTTGGGATTCGCAACTCCTGTGGATGGATTGGCTTGGGTTCAAAAGGGGGAATCCCCAGGAGAGAACATACAGGGGGAATCCCCAGGAGAGGACAAAGGGGGAATCCCCCCTGCATGTCTATATTATAATAGCGTCGCTCACGTTATGCTGCAGATACGCGCCCGGCGGAGTCTAGCACCGATTGGCTGGACACAGTCGCCTGCAAGACGGAGCCAAACAACATCGCTCCCGCGATGCTGCAGATACGCGCCCGGTGGAATCTGGCACTGAGTGGCCGGACACACACGCACGCACACACACACACACACAGAGGCCACTTGGCTATTATAATATAGATGCAATGCCTTGATGCCGCAAATAAGATGGCCTAATTTTCAGTCGGAGTAATTCAGTTACCGAGGTTGCCTAAGATATCACCTGCCAAGACTAGCACTATCAGTAAATGTAAGAGACTTGCTGACCGTGAAAGTCATATGGCAACTCAAGACGGACACCCTCAGTTTGAACAGTGGTAAAGTGATTGCATTGGAGGATAAAATCTCCAATATGAATCCTGGGCCGATGGAACCAGTCAGTCACCTTCAACTGATAAGCAACAATGATCGCTTTCCCAACCAGCTACAGTGAAGCTGCCTCCTCTGAATGCCGAAAAATCTAGCCCCAAAGTAGCCGTGTCAACAGCTAACGACACAAGACCTACAGTGAAAATGAATCTATTACGCCCGCTCACTCCGGCCTCGTCCATGATGTCCCTCATGTCTAAAGCTTCGAGACATATAATGAAAATGAATCTAAAGGGCCCACATGCTCCTGCCTCGTCCGTGATGTCCCTCATGTCTAAAGCTTTGAGAACTACCATGAAAATGAATCTAACACGCCCGCTCGCTCCTGCCTCGTTCATGATGTCCCTCGTGTTTAAAGCTTCGAGATCTACCGTGAAAATGAATCTATCACAGTCGAGATGAGAACTAGCCAGGACTAATTGTTGTCATGAAGGGACGTGTCTGTGCCCCCCCAATTCCCAGTTCTAGCTCCGCCACAGGTGTTAAGTATTAGTACATGATCAGTCTATCTGCCCAGCACTCTTTTCATTGCCTCGCTATCAAATCAATTCCGCTTTATCAGTAAGAGAATACTCATATCAATAGAAATCCACTCCATGTTTTCCTTGTTGCCAATACACAACTCACAGCACACATGCACACGTCAAAAGGAAGTAATTACGATAAACCTAAGATGTATAACATGTAATTATAGCCCCATTATATGGTTAAGTATGTGATGGTGAATTACTCGACTCTAGATAATACATCCATCTAGTTAGCTATCGTTAGTAAAAGGAGACATATTATGCTGATCCATGCTTTGTGACATTCTGGGAATGCTATAAGCTTCCACCTCCAAGCCGAACATCGAAAAAGTTGTCAAAAATGACACATGGGGGTTCCGCCTTAATTCTCAAATGGGAATTGACGTGATTTCCTGCCTCTGGGAAAGCCTCGTAACGAGAACTTTGCGAGATCTGTTGAAATTCTTTCGGCACGATTTCAAGTCAATCAGGAGGAATGTACAAAACCTGTGATGAATCAGGAAGAATCCGCTCTTAACACACCCACGACGCCCGCCCCCAAACTGCCAAGCGGTAGAGAATCTCTGCCCACCTGGGAAGAAGCCAGAAGTAGAAGGAAGAGAAGAGCCATGTCTCGTCATTGTTATTTTGGATGTACCGAGAAAACTGAGCTGTATTTGTTCCCGAAGGACGAACATACCCGCAAACAGTGGCAAGCTTTTTTTTCTGGAAAACAACCAAAGCCCAAAGTGTGGGTTTGCTCTCTACATTTTACAGATGACTGCTTCACAAACAAGGGCCAATCATCGACTTCTTCGTCGACTTCTTCTGAAACAAGGGTCAGGTCCGTCGATTAGGAGAGAAGCCTCGGAGCCACAAGCAGTAAGTGAAAATATACTGAAATTGTAAAGTTATGCAATGTAGTCATGCTAAGCTGTATTTCCATACTCTGTGGCTGAGCTAGAAGCTAGAACCATGTTAGCGACCTGCCGTTAGCACTAACAAGTGGTCACAAAACATTATCTGTGAGTGCATCATTTTTTTCTTGTTTCATAACGACGAAGTTTTTATAAAGTGTCGTCCACATGCAGTGCTGACCTTATTTCACTGTAAAATTGAACATTAACTTCATAATGAGCAAATTTCTGAGGTACTACACTTCAACAGCAAAAGTCAGCAATGCAGTGTCAATGTAATATCAAAGATAACCTTCTCTGGTGATACAAACGTGTTAGATGTTTTTGTTTAGCCACGTATTGTACATAGTGTTTAATAATTACGAATACTCCGTAATTAAGATTAACGGTACTTCAACATTTCTTCATCATTAGAGAATATCACAACAGACTCTCCTTACCATTGTTTGCACACGAGAAGCAGCTTGTAACCCCAGTGCGAGTGAGGGCGAGCAGAGCCCAATTTTCGGTCACAACTCGGTCGTGAGCCCGGTGTAAACATGGTGTAAGCGGACTAGAAAACAAGAGCATGTGGAGCCAGGTGGGGGCGGGCCTTGGAAACCTAGGTCTGCCCCTTCTGCCTCTGGTTCTGCCCCTGGAAGGCTCCGCTAACCTGACTAATCATGGCAGAGTGTAGTTCAAAACCGACCGTTTTCAGGAAGTGGCTGCAAGGCTGTTAAAATGGGTATTTTTCTGGATGCAGCTACGAGAAAGGTAGGGAGTTTTTCGAACTGAAAGTCATGCTAAACTACTCAGTATGTGTTCAGAACTGACACAATGGGAACATTAGCATAGTGAAAATGGCATAATATGTCTCCTTTAAGTAAAATCATTGTGAATAATCCTCATATTTATGCGATGTTATTTGGTTCTTCCCCAACTTCACTAGCTAGCTGTGACAGTGATTGCTCTTGGACTAGCAAGCAAGTTAACAAATGTCCCAAAAAATCAAAAAGTACAGTTGTGACGCATGAAAGCGCTGCAAAACTTATCAGATATGTTCATGCCTGTTGCAGCTAGCTCGTGAAGTAATGGCAAAAACCATATCATATCGCTTAAACATGACAATTATTTTCAAAGGTTCTCCTTAGCTTACTTCAGCTAGCTAGCTAACGGAACCACTATATCATGTCAAAGGTTCATTAATACGCGGTTGCGTATACATGGCAGTGTAAAGCAGTCTCGCCACCATAAGCAAGCCATTTAGTTAGTCCACCTTTATTAACAGTTTTCTCATAACCTCAATTCCTCTTCCACTCTGAACTTGCTGCTCAGACTCAGCAGTAACTGAGATCGCATTTAAAGTAACTGATTTTATAAGGTCGGTGCAGTTTTAGAGCGTGACTGCTCTCCCGAGAAGTGGAAAACACCATTTACCATAACGGGGAGGTCATCTTTTCGGCAGGTTTAATCTTTTTGTAAAATACTACCATATTCGGTGTATTGTTGGATTTTCATGAAAAAAATTAATAAAATATGGAAATCGTTTTTGGTAGGCATCAGTGTGAGTCAGGTGTTCATAATTTCTCCCTTTATTATTTTTATTCTCATTCTTTCCTTCTTTAATACAATCTATCACTCAGTGATTAGTAAACTATAATATATCTCATGAAACGGAAAATTGATGATTGCAAGTGCTATGTATGTTTAATATGGTATCCAAAAGTTTATTATTTTACACTATCAATGAAAACACTAGTTTTTGTTGACTGATGCCTTAAAAACCCTGTTGAAGTATGTAGACTGTGTTGATGTTGCCTTAGCAACCATCCTCACGTGTAAGAGGTTACGTCTTACGTGCAAGTTTATCCTGGTTGACTATGCCGGCTAACAGTGTTGGAAGCTAATTGAGTGCTCTAATAAAACGGCTCCACTGCTACACAGCAAGTCCAGAGTTTGCCCATCATTGCACGCGCCTCTACAAAGTACAACCCCAATTCTGAAATAGTTGGGACAAGGTGTAAATTGTGAATAAAATCAAAACGCAATGACTTTCAAATCACACCAGCCAGTATTTTATTCACAGTAGAACAGAGATAACATAGCAAATGTTGAAACTGAGAAATTTTACAATTTTATCCACAAAATGAGCTCATTTCAAATTTGATGGCTGCTTCATGTCTCAAAAAAGTTGGGACAGGGGCCTGTTTACCATGTTGTAGCATCCCCTCTTTTAACACAGAGTGGAGGTGTCTGGGCATTGAGGAGACAAGTTTCTTGAGTTTAGCCATTGGAATTTGATCCCACTCTTGTTTAATACAGGCTTCCAGCTGCTGTAGAGTTTTGGGTCTCCTTTGACGGACTTTTCGTTTAATTATGCGCCAAATGTTTTCAATTGGTGAAAGATCAGGACTGCAGGCAGGCCAGTTCAGCACACGGACTCTTCTACTACGAAGCCATGCTGTTGTAATAGCTGCAGTATGTGGTTTTGCATTGTCCTGCTGAAATACACAAGGCCTTCCCTGGAATAGATGTCGTCTGGAGGGGAGCATATGTTGCTCCAAAACCTTGATATACCTTTCAGCATTCATGGTGCTTTTTAAAACATGCAAGTGTCCCACACCATATGCACTAATGCATCCCCATAGCATCAGAGATGCTGGCTTTTGAACTGAGCGCTGATAACAGGAGGGGTGGTCTTTCTCCTCTTTAGCACGGAGGACATGACGCCCATGATTTCCGATAAGAATGTAAAATTTGGACTCGTCTGACCACAGGACACTTTGCCACTTTGCTACAGTCCATTTAAAATGAGCCTTGGCCCACAGAACATGGTGGCGCTTCTGGATCATGCTCAACAATGGCTTCATTTTTGCATGATAGAGTTTTAGGTGGCATCTGTGGATGGCACGATGGACTGTGTTTACAGTGTGGAGGATTTTCTCAGTTTGAGTCATAATAAGAGAGTCTTAGAGCAGGTTAAAAGAAACACGATTAACCGTTTATTGCAATATAATTCCGCAGAATGAGAGAGCGAACAGGGACTCAGTCTCTGCTGAATAATTTTCACAAGCAATTCTTATACCCTTCTAGGCAGGCATCCTTCAAGCAATTAATCACAAAATTACACAAACATTTTATTCTTTGAAGATTTCTGTTCTAGGGATGCGCTTTGAGGAGTCACATCTTGTGCTTAGGGGCTCAGTTTCAAGGCCTGGTACAGATAGAAACAACTCTGTTATCTTGCTAAGTTGGGACATTTCCCAGACATGAGTCGATAACTCCTATCCAGGTGCATGCACCCCTCCCATCAGTACTTTCCCACAGACAGTTTCCTCAGAGCATAAGGCTAAGAATAAAATAAGCAGTTACATTTCTAACAAGTATATATATATTTTTTTTTTAAGCAGTAAAACCATAATGCAATAAAACCAAAGTGTACTAAACACTACAACAAGGAATTTTAAAACTATAACAGTAACAACAAAAATTTCTTCACACCCCCCCGTGATCAGTCTATCCGCCCAGCACTCTTTTCATTGTCTCGCTATCAAATCAATTCCACTTTATCAGTAAGAGAATACTCATATCAATAGAAATCCACTCCACATTTTCCTTGTTGCCAATACACAACTCACAGCACACATGCACACATCAAAAGGAAGTCATTAGGATAAATGTAAGACGTATAACATTAGTTCTAGCCCCATTATATTGTTCTATATGTGATGGCGAATTACTCGACTCTTTAGATAATACATCCATCTAGCTAGCTATCGTTAGTTAAGAAAAATCATTGTGAATAATCCTCATATTTATTTATTTATTTATCTATAACCTTCATTTAACCAGGGAAGAATCACGTTGAGATCATTTTTTCTTTTACAAGTGAGCCCTGGCCAAGAAGGCAGCACACAAAATACAATTAGACCAGACAATTAAAACAGAAAAGCGCTATAAATACAGTAAAACATAAAAACAAATAGAAATAGAATTTAAAAACAGTTGCAGATGGACTGGTACATGTTTAAGATAAAATTTAAAATCAGGAAGTAGGATAAAAGGCTCTAGTCTCAATGTTTTCGGTAGCTCATTCCATGTAGCTGGAGCGCTGCACATAAAACCTGTCTTACCAAACTCTGACTTCATTAGTGCAACATCAAATAAAACATACCTTCTTGAGCGCAGATTGTACTCAGAATAATTGCACGTTAAAAGACTAGATATATACAATGGAAGCTGTCCAACTATTGCCTTATATACAAAAGTCAACCAGTGCTTCTGTCTTCATACATGGAGTGAGGACCAACCAACCATTTCATACAGTGTGCAGTGATGGGTGGAGTAGCTTGCATGAGTTATAAATCTTAAAGCAGAATGATACACTGAGTCCAAAGACTGTAACAATGTCCGGGTAGTATGCCTATAGAATACATCTCCATAGTCTAAAATAGGCAAAAAAGTAGCTTCAACCAGCCTTTTCTTTGCTTTCTGTGTAAAACAGGAGCTGTTTCTGAAGTAGAATCCCAATTTTAATCTTAACTTACGGAGCAATTGCTCAACATGTAATTTAAAAGATAAATCCTCCTCTAACATAAAGCCTAAGTATTTGTGGGAAGACACCAACTCTATTGATCTCCCCTGCAGTGTGCAAATTAGAGGAAGAGAGGATTTACACCTATAAGTCTTAGTAAAAATCATGTACTTTGTTTTCTTATCATTCAAAACTAATTTTAAGGAGACAAGATTTTGCTGTACAACATTAAAAGTTTCCTGGAGTTTTAAAATGGACTCACCAGGTGAGGATGCAGAGCAGTAGATTATGGTATCATCAGCATACAAATGGATATTTGCATTGAAAACATTATCACTGATATTATTTATAAATCATGTGAACAACAAGGGCCCTAAAATGGAGCCTTGTGGCACATCAGAATTAACTGTAAGCTCTTCTGAAAGATAGCCATTAATATGCACCCTTTGACACCTGTTACTTAGGTAATTCTGTAACCAACCTAAGACAGATTCAGAAAGACTAATAGTAGTTAGACATTGTAAAAGAATATCGTGATTGACTGTATCAAAAGCTTTAGTTAAGTCAATAAACAAGGCAGTACAAGATTGTCGACTATCAAGGGCACTTATTATATCATTTAGTACTTTCATAGTAGCAGTACTCATACTATGGTTCTTGCGGAGACCAGACTGAAAAGTAGATAAGAAACTACTCCTAACCAAGTACTGTTTGAATTGTTCACTGACGATTCTAAAATCTTGGCTATTGCTGACAGTTTTGAAATTGGCCTATAATTATCTAATAGGGCTGGATCACCCCCTTCCAAAAGATTTCCATATATCAGGAACAATATTCTGTTCCAAGGATAAATTAAAAATATTGGTTAGCGGGTAGGCAATGATCTCTGCACCAGACTTCAGAAAAATAGGATCAATTTCATCAGGTCCTGCAGACTTCTTTGTATCAAGTTGTTTTAAGGCTTTCAATAATTCATTGTTTTTGATCGGAGTAAAACTAAAACTATCAGGTATAGGACTAACTTTTCCCCTTACGGGGGATACATTTAATGTACTCTGAGTGGAGACATCATGAAAAATAGAACCAGATGAAATCCGTAGAATGAGCAGGCTTGGACAAACGCCACTAAATCGACTTTGAAATTGAGGTGGCTGCTGTGAGTCTTTATGATTTTCCCTTTGATTAGCTTTTTTAACTCATGATGGAGAGCTGTAGATCTGTACCGTAACCCTTCAGAAACAAAGTAAGTGCACCCACTGGCTATTATGTGCTGGTTACACAGAACAATCCTGGCCTATACCAGCCCTTACTCCAGCTTAACAGTTTACACAGACAGCCAGTGCTCTGTAACTTCTCTGTAACTTGCAGCATAATATAATGTAGAATCATCAGCATAAAAAACCATATTTGCCCTTGTAATTGTCCAAGCCAGATCATTAAGAAACACAATGAACAGTAGCAGTCCTAAACAGCTGCCCTGAGGTACCTCACACACTGAATTCCTGCTGTTTGATATTCCACCATTTAAATGCACTTGTTGCGATCTTGAAGACAGATAGTTCTGGATCCACATTAAAGCCATTGGAGCAAAACTATAAGATTCTAGTTTGCTAACCAAAATATAATGGTCAAGCAGATCAAAGGCAGCAGTAAAATCTAACATTCTGTCCCCCACCATCAGAGAATTATCAATGGCTTTCAACCAGTCATCGGTCATTTTTATCAAAGCAGTAGACATGGAATGGCCAGTTCTATATGCATGTTGAGATGTTGTTATTAAATTATTCTTTTAGAAATAGTCACAAATTTGAATATATACAACTTTTTCCATAATTTTGCTTAGGACAGGAATAATGCTGATCGGTCTTGAGTTACATTCATTAAAAACAGCTTTTTTATCTTTGGGTATTGGAATAATCTTTGCCATCTTCCACAGTCAAGGACATTTGCCAACAGAAAGACAACTATTAATAATATCACATACATGAGATGAAATGTAATAGGCAGTAATCCTGAATAATTTACTTTCTAAATAATCTGTGCCTGCAAGTTTGCTGTCAGGAAGGGAGCAGAGAAGCCCTCCCTGACTTCAACCCGGCAAAATTTGAAGGTGCATTTTTTGTCATTATAATATTTGTGAATATTTCATTTGAATTGATATTATCAAAAGTATTCATGTTTCTTTTTTTTTATTTAGAATTCAAGTTCTGAACATCCTCATTCGGTGCACATCAATTCAAATCAAATATATAAAAAAACCAAAAACATAAAAAGAAAAAAAAAAAAAAAAAACATGCAAAAGACATGAAAGTAACACTCTTGTGCAGCAGAAAACCAGGGGAATTTAAGTTTAGCTATTGCTGATTCTTACCTAAAATCTGACCTAAGTGGTTTGATAAAGTCAATCCAATTTCTCCAATAGTCCTCAAACACATCACTTTTCAATCTCAAAGTAAAAGTCAGTTTTTCCATTCCAAATATATCATGCATTACATTAAACCAGTCTGTTAATGAAGGTGTTCTCTGACACAGCTTACTTTTTTGTTACAGCTTTTTTACTAGCAACCAACATGACTCTATACAAATATGCTTAGACAAACCCTGGATTTGAGTTGGCATCTGTCCCAGGTACATTGTTCAAAAACAAAATTCTATCTTGGTCTTCAAGACTTTTTCCATACGGTTTCTGATTAACTTCCAATAGTTTTTAATCTCCGAACAGTCCCAAAATACATGAGAGTGGTTTGCTTTCGTCTTCCCACAACCTCTCCAACAGTCTGTCTGTCCCTCTGTATGTTTCAATGCTGGTGTTATATAGAATCTTACAAGGTTTTTCCAATTGAACTCTCCAGGACAAGTGTAGAGTAGACCTCCACTGTTTCTCATTTAAACTCTCCCACTCCTCTATCGTCATGACAAAGTTGCACTCCAATACCCATTTTTCTTTTATATGATGTGCTCTCCCCCTCTAGCCCCTGAAGGGTTCTATACAGTTTTGAGATCATTTTGACCTGATGTCATGTTATTTCTAATAACCTTTATCTTCTGGCCGAGTCAAAATCTTGAGATTTTCTCGCGAGAGCAAGATTGGCTCGATTAAAAGGGCAAAATAAATGAGAATGTTGCGTGATTTTTGCAAATTACCACAAAACATTGTTTTAGACCCAAATCACTTATTTTTAAAATGTGTAAATACCAGGTAATGGATCCTTTAACATTTAAAGAAGCTAATTTGAAATGGAAATTTACCGTAAACAAAGTATCCCTGGGAATTAATATACTTATGCAGGCATTGGTAATAGCTTCTGTATGTATTTGGCTGTAGTTACATATGGAAAGATTCTTTATCATTTGTACATAAACTGTTTCAATGCCTAGTAGTATACTACATATGGCCAAAAGTCTGGAAACCCTTTACTGATGCCACATTGACTTACATTGAAAACATAAATTTTTAAATCCCAAATAGCAAACATTTTATCCAATCCAGTCCACTTGATTTATATGACACATTTTCAAAACACAAATGTTTACCAAAGAGCTGCACAGTGGTTAACAAAAACAAGAGACACACAATAAAAACACAAAAGCTAGTATTAATAAAGTAAAACACAGAAACAGATTACACAACCCTCACGCTATGTTAAAAGCCAAGGAATAAACATAAGTTTTAACACGCAATTTAAAAACAGGTATGGTGTGAGGTATCGTTCTGGAACCAAATGCGAGACCAGGAAGTTTCAGCTGAAATGAGTTTTATTGAAGCTGAGGGATGAACCCCCACAAGGCAGAAGGCAAAAGGTACAGAGTCCACAATCCAAAATCAGAATCCCAGGGACGTAATCCAAACTGTACACAGGGCAGCAAACACAAAACTCGGGCAAAACAGGTTCGGTACACAGGCACGGGTTTGTCAGAGTCCAAATCCAAAATCCAGTGGGCGTAATCCGAACCGTTAACAGGGCAGCAAACACAAAACTCACAGTAGGGCAAAACAGGTATGGTACACGGGCAGAGAAGTATCAAAGAAAAAGCCAAAATCAGAATCGGGGACGTTCCAGTCAGAAGTATAACACTATGAATACAAGGCATCAACGATCGCAGCACAGGGAAAACGTTCTGACAAGAGCTGAGAGTGAAATGACTGCTTAAATACACGAAGGGGAAGTCACATGCTATGATAGGAAACAGGTGAGCTGGATCAGACTAATTACAAAGGAATGAACATGAGGAAGTTCCTGATTACAAGAAGTTGGCAAAAGCCAAAAACGCGGACAGGGATGACAAAGACAACCTATTGACAGACATGCGGCTCCGGTTAGGGAGTTCTAACATGCACAGACAAGGAGAGAGAACAGAGTCTAACAAGTGCGGAGGTTCCGCTGAAACTGCAGCAAAGTAGATTGAGTAAAGCCAAAGGGGTGGAGACTAGAATAGGGCGAATGCTGAGAGCTCGTTAGTCAATTAGTAAGTGCAGCTATACAATCCCTAGTGCTCGTTAGTAAGTTAGTACTATAAACAGCGTTAGTTTGGGTTAGTAATTTTAACTAAAATAATAAACTGTTAGTATTGTTAGTAATATAGAAAAGCAAGGTGAAGGAAGCAAACGAGATTGGAAGGAATGATTGAAATCCCAGAAACCATGAAATCACCCAAAAGTGTGGCACGCAATACTGGGGCAGTGAGCGATCACATGACAGAAGACCAGACAGGGGGAGACAAAGTGCAATGCATGGTATGACACAAAACATGGACCGGAATATAACTGCAATGGTGGAAAAATGGCAAACAGACAGAGACAAGGCAAAAACAAAACATGGCATGGCATCCAAATCACAAATACAAAAACAGAGCATGGTCAGACAAGGCAGAATACATAAACAAGCATGGCAATCAAAGCAGAATCATAACATATGGTGGGGGACGATATTTCAAGGGGTAGCTCGTTCCACGATTTTGGAGCCGCTACCGAGAAAGCCTCGTTTTTGATCAAGTTTTGGGAACCGCAAGAAGAAACTGATCAGTAGGCCTCAAAGATCTCGACGGTGAGTAAATTATCAAGAGTTCAGAAATATACTGAGGTGCCAATCCATGTCAAGACTTAAAAACAAACAATTTTCAATAAATAAATGAAAAATAAATAATTTCAATAATGAACAAAACAATAAAATTTCGATCCTTCCACATGTATGATACAATTACCATGGCGAACTTCCTTCAGGGAACCACCTCAGCCAATTTGAGTTTTGAAAAATGAGCTGATTTAAGATCCCCTGCCCCGATTCATGTTTTTTCGGGCTTATTCGTGTTTTGAGACATGGTATTTGAAGTCAAACTACATCACAGACTGCCGAATAATGTCAAAAAGAGTGTTTTACTCAGGAAACTGGAAAGGAGTGCTGGTGTGGTAACCAGCAACAGTTTAAATTCCATGGTTGTGCACAGAATGAAAGTAAACAAGATTGCAGCCTATGCCATGATGATAAATTTAAAAGGCTTTGAATATTTAGTGGTTGTATATTATGTGTAGATGTATGATTTACAGATATAAGTCTAAATACTCACCAACAAATGACTTTAAAAGGTAATTTTCAACTTCATTAGGATCATATCCTAGATTTAAGGCTGCCCCTCGATTTGGTGACCTTTTGACCTCTGGTGACCTACTTTTCAAACTACTTTGCATATAACAGCAATGAAGGTAAAAGAACAATTTCAGCCAAACATTTTGAGTGGTAATGTGTCTTCATAGTCTCAAGCATAGCCAAGATATGGTCATTTCACTTTCCCCTACCCCTAAATCAGAAGGAAAGAGAGATCATGAAAGTTAAAACATTGCCCCAAAATCGGTAGTTCATCCCAAAATATTCAATGTGAACAACCTGAATTTCAAATCATATATTTGGACGAGGCAGGAGCAAGCGGGCGTGATAGATTCATTTTCACGGTTGGTCTCGAAGCTTTAGACATGAGGGACATCATGGACGAGACAGGAGTGAGCGGGCGCTATAGATTCATTTTCACAGTAGGTCTTGCATCGTTAGCTGTTGACACGGCTACTTTGGGGCCAGAGCATCCAGAGGAGGCAGCTTCACTGTAGCTGGTTGGGAAAGCGATCGTTGTGGCTTATCAGTTGAAGGTGACTGACTGGCTACTTTGGCCCATTTTATATTGGAGATTTTATCCTCCGATGCAATCACTTTACCACAGCTCAAACTAAGGGTGTTCTTTTGAGCTGCCATATGACATTCAAGGTCAACAAGTCTCTTACATATACTGAGAGTGCTGGTCTCGGCAAGTGATATCTTAGACAACCTCGGTAACTGAATTACTCCGACTGAAAATAGGGGCATCTTATTCGCAGCATCAAGGCATTGCATACATTCCATTATATCTGCAATGGTAGCATCCAAGGTTGACCGTTAAGAATTATCCCGACATTTGTGATACGTTGGTAGCAATGAGACATCAGTAACTGTTGCAATACTCAGGTGGACACCAGGCGCGAGACAGTGAGACTTGGTTGAGAATATTTATTATAAAAGAAAAGAAACAGGCACGATGGCCAAACAAAAAACTTGGCCCAAAGGGTTGCAAAAATCTAACCAAGGAAAGCTTCACAGAGCTGATAACAAAAAGTACAAAACGAGAAAAATAAAAAGTCACTTGAAACTCTAGGGAAGTAAACCAATAAACTAACTCAGCGATGGCACTGGGCACATGCGAAAATACAAAACGAGAACTATGAAGAAACCACAAGGCAAGACTATGGGCATGAACCACAAGCGTGCAGCAAAGCATGAAACGAGACTCTGTCTGCCAGCCAACTCCAACCTCTCCCCAGATATAGCAGAGGGAATCACGAGCCAATGATGAGCACCTGTAGAGCAACCGGGAGAAACGAGATTGCATGATTACGAGGCACGAGGATGAGAGAGGAAAAACACCTGTGGCGTGACGAGACAACAAAAGCAGGTATTTGCTCATTAAGAACAATGAGTGTGTTGCAGCATATAAGAGCCCAATAAGATACTATGAACAGTTAAAGTGTTAAACTAGATAATAGTGAAGCACAGGTAAGAATGTAGCGAAAGCAGGAAGCATGCGAGTTAAATCCCTGTCTAAATTAGTAATGGTTAGTACGTGCCTATCTAATGGAAACACCCCCCGTGACTGATTAGTAAATTGTTAGTAATAAATTAAAATAATTAACAAGCATGAAGACTAAGAAGCCCGGAAGGAAGAAACGTAAGACAGAAGTTTGAAACCGTAAGCCACGCCCGAATGTAGCGCGAGAAGTAAAACATGGAAATAACCACGCAGACACTGGAGAGGCGGATTGGCTGGGCAGACCGGGACCTGGCGAAAAACAAAACATGGAAAAGTAAAAACATGAATAACAAACATATGACCTATAAAATGAAGAATCCTGAACAAGAAACTGTTGAAACCATAACATGAGTACTGAACATGAACTATGAAACCTGGCACAAGAAAGTGTTTAAGAACCCCAACAGCGTCCTGGCAGACGGCACAGGACACTGGAATCACAACAGTAACAGAAAATATCAACTCTTTCACTTCAGATAACTCCTCAATCGAATAGAAACCAGCCAAGCAGCGTTTGATGAAATCCACCAGCGAGTTATTGAGACTACTTGAGACATAAGTCAGAACAGCGTTCAACACCACCTTCGAGTGATACTTCTCCATTTCCTCCAGTGTGACAACCTTTTGTTAAGCTGTGGTATAATATGATGGAATTCTAAATGCTTCATGTATCTTGTGTCATTTCAGCCGTTTCCCTTCTCAATGTGAGGCTAAGATCTTGAATTATAAAGCCTTAAATAGGTCTATGCATAAATAGCCATATTTGGCTTCTGCGCAAAGAGTTAAGAAGGGAGGGTGTAAATACGTATATAAACTTGGGATGCCTGATGCCTTCATCCAACAGGAAGTGAAGGTAGTAATCACCATGCCCTCAGATACACGCGTTGCGTTGTATATGACGGAAATGCTACTCCTTTCACCCAAAGTATGCCAGAGAGGATAATGTAATTAAATAAATATTAATATGAGATGTTTTATATGCAGTGTTGACAAACATGAAGCTGTTTGTGCAATGACAAAAGGAACAATCATTGATTAAATAAATAAAAACTACTCACTCAAGGTTATCTGGGGTACATACCCACATGTTCATTCCAAAATACGATGAAACCTCTAATTCTGTGATGTCCGCACGAAACAGTCAATCAAATGTCAGTTTGAGGTCAGGCAATTCATTGCTCATCTTTTGGAAATAGCTGCACAGGACTCACATTTGTAGATATGTGGTGTTTCCTCCATCTCGGACATTAAAAAGTTCTGCACTTAGTATGGTTTTTAACTGCATCGGTATAGACTGCTGCTCAGGGTTATATAACGCACTTCCATTACGCGTTAATTGGTTTGGAATGACGCTTATTATGGCGAACCCTCAGCTGAAACATGTAAACAGAAGTGAAGTGGACAGGGCGAGGGGATAGGGGCTACCGTCTCCGATAATCGCTGGGCATCCTCAGCTGTGAAAGCGCCCTCTTCAGGTGGAAAGTGTGAAATAATCAGCACAATGTAATCTGCAATGTGTTGGAGGGCAACTGACATTGCTGTACTGTTGTCTTTTAAACATAATAGTAAACATTATTATAATCATTAACTGTAAAGGCTGGTAAAATTGAGAGGCCAAGTGCAGCGGCCAGAGAGAGAACGAGCAGTACGGACACAATACAAACACAGAGAATTATACAGACCACCAAAAAGAACTCGCGCTTCCAAAGGACGTATAATAGTCCGAAAAAACGGAAGCAACGTGAGAAAGAACAAAAGTAGAAAAGGGAAAATTCCTAAAGCGGAAGGAACTCCAATAATAACTGGAAGATATAAAGTCACACAAATCCTGACTAGAGATATCTTCGGCTATAGTGCTTGGCCACAAACAGACACTCTAGCAAAGGAGGCGTGGCGGACTGCCGGCTTATATAGAGTCCAGGGAAGCACCGCCCCTGTTCAATCAGTCAGCTGGTTATAGAATCCGATTGAAAAGGAATTCGATCTCGTCCTGGGAGAGTGCCACAAAGAAAAAGTCCAAAACACACGCATGCCTCACAAACCATGACAGGACCCCCCCCTCTAAGGGACGGCTCCAGACTTTCCCAGAGAACCCCGTGCACGGAACTCTGAGATAAGGGTGGGGTCCAGGATATCCCGAGAAGGGACCCAGCACCGCTCCTCAGGACCATACCCCTTCCAATCAGCTAAAAACTGGGCCCCACGACCCACACGCCTCTCGGCCGGAATACGACGCACAGTGTAAACCAGCCCCCTCTCAATCATCCGCGGCGGTGGCGGGGATTTGTCGACCGGTGCCAGGATGGTAGTGCTAACTGGTTTAAGCCTGGATACATGAAAAGAGGGGTGGATACACAAGGATCTAGGGAGCTTTAACCGGACAGTGACAGAGTTGATCCTCCGCACTATCTGAAAAGGACTAATGAAGCGGGGAGCCAACTTCCGTGACTCCACTCTTAAGGGAAGGTCCTGAGTGGAAAGCCAAACTCTTTGGCCAACCCAATAAGATGGGGCCAAACCGCGCCTTTTATCCGCGGCAGTCTTCTGTTTCCGCCCAGAGCGGAAAGAGGAACAGACCCTGGTCCAGACCGACTGACAACGCCGAACAAAGTGATTGACCGAGGGAACTTCTGAATCCCTCTCAGTGTCTGGAAACAGTGGAGGCTGATAACCCAACTGAGCCTCAAACGGGGAAAGGCCTGTGGAGGAGTTGCAGAGTGAATTGTGGGAATATTCGGCCCATGCCAAAAAACGACTCAATGAAGATGGGTTGTCAGCCGCTAAACACCGAAGAGTATTCTCCAGCGACTGGTTGGTTCGTTCTGTCTGCCCGTTAGTCTCAGGGTGGAAACCAGACGAAAGGCTCACGGTGGCCCCTAACTGGTTGCAAAAAGCATGCCAGAATTTAGCCGTAAATTGAGGGCCCCGGTCAGAAACCACATCTTGAGGGAGACCATGCAGCCGGAATGCATGGTTCACAACAAGAAGGGCCGTCTCCCGCGCCGAAGGCAGCTTGGGCAGCGCGATAAAGTGGGCGGCCTTAGAAAAGCGGTCGACCGCGACTAAGATGACCGTGTTGCCTTTGGAAATAGGCAGACCCTTAACAAAATCCAGAGCGATATGGCTCCACGGGCGCTTGGGGACAGGCAACGGCCACAACAGACCAGAGGGGGGGAGATGGGAAACCTTGTTCCTAGCGCAGATACAGCATGCTGCTACAAACTCCCGGATGTCCTCAATCATGCTGGGCCACCAAAAACGTCGGGCCAAGAACTGCTTGGTCCGACGAACCCCCGGATGACCCGCCAGGCGGGAAGAGTGCCCCCACTGGAGAACTTGGGACCGTACCACTACTGGAACAAACAAACAGCCAGGCGACTCCCCAGCAGGACCGGGATCGGATCTCAAGGCATCCCGCACAACAGACTCAGCGTCCCACTGGATGAGAGCCACAATCTGAGCTGCCGGGATAACCGGCTCAGGAATAGGATCGCGACCAGAATGGTCGTAAATCCGCGACAAGGCGTCAGGCTTGATGTTTTGGGAACCCGGGCGATAGGTTAACGTAAAGTTAAAGTGATTGAAAAACAACGATCACCGCGCCTGCCGGGAATTACGTCGCTTAGTCTGTTGAGATTTTTATGATCCGTCCAAACCACAAACGGATGTTCAGCCCCCTCCAACTAATGGCACCACTCTCCTAATGCCAACTTGACAGCTAACAACTCCCGGTCACCAATGCTGTAATTCCGTTCGGCTGCCGACAACGACTGGGAGAAGTAGGCGCATAGGTGCAACTTATTGTCCCGAAGGGGGCACTGGGACAAAAAAAGGCACCCACCCCGCCCTCCGACGCATCCACCTCCACAACAAATGGGAGGGAGGGGTCGGGCAAAACGAGAATGGGCTCCGAGCTAAATCGTTTCTTGAACTCCTGAAAAGCAGCCTCAGCTGCTGGAGACCAAGCAAAGGACGAGGAGGTATGATTCTTAGTGAGCGCGATAATGGGGGCAGCTACCACGCTAAAATTACGGATGCACCTCCTATAAAAATTAGAAAAGCACAAAAACCGTTGAACCTCCTTGACGTTTTGAGGGTCAGGCCAATTCTGCGAGATCAGCGTAATCGTTAGGAACATTAGGAGGCAGACAAAAGTTCAGAGCAGCCCCCAAATTCTCACCCTGTTCGGAACCTTCCATATCTATGTCTGATTTCGAGTCAGAGAAATCCTCCGAATCGCAATCCTCCTCTGGCTGCCGCCAATCAAATTAAGGATCCCACTCCAACCCCTCCTCCGCCCCTTTCTGTAGATTAGGAGGGTTGTGTGAGACAAACTCCTCAGAATCACTCCAGGCGTCAGCCTCCCCCATAGGTCGATGCCCGGGATGACATGCCAAACTCTCCCTACAGCGGGACCTACAATCAGTGCCCCACTGGACGACCGGGTTATTCTGACTCCCCCAAAGGATGTGAGGCCTATGTTCCCGTAGCCAAGAGTGTCCTAAAACGACAGGGCAAACAGGGGAACTGATAATAAAAAACCGGACCTCCTCAGAATGACCACCAAAAGGGACGAACATAGTCAATGATTCAGAGACCTTGGTTATAAATCCAGTTCCCAGCAGGTGACCGTCCAAAGATCTTACAGTGCGTGAATGTAAAAGAGGGCGGATGGGAATGGAATGTCTCCTAGCCCACTCCTCATCCATAAAACAGTCCACGGTGCCAGGGTCCAAAAAAGCCTCAATAAATATTCTCTGTCTCCCCACAGTCAATTCTACAGGAATTAAAGTTCGGAAGGGAAATTGGGTCTGTCCCTCTAGAGCCCCCCATACCGCTAGAGGGACTTCCCGGTTCCCTGAAGCTCAGGGCAGCATGGACGGATATGTCTCGGTTTGTTACAATTATAGCAGATGATACGTCTGCGAACGGGCTTACGAGCCCGGTTCTCATATGAGCCATCAACCTGCATAGGCTCGCCAAGAGTGGAAATTTCAATGGGCGTAATTGGAGCTGTATGCACGCTGCGAGGAGCATTAACCCCGTTGTCAGCAAGAGCCAATGCAGTACGTTTCTCCCTGTTACGTTCGCGGATGCGATTATCAATTCGCACCGCAGTACAAACCAACGAATCCAGAGAAACACAAGGCTCCAATGTAGCCAAAGCGTCCTTACCCTCCTCAGCAAAAGCGTGAACAAAAACTGTCATAAGAGTCCCTTCTGGCCAGCCTATCTCCGTCGCCAAGGAGCGAAATGAGATTGAAAACGCCGCGACACTTTCAGAGCCCTGCCTCAGATGCATTAAACGCATAGCTGCGTCCTGACCACAAACATCCTGATCAAATACCGATACCATTTCTCTAACGAGAGTCTCCACTGTATTCACGACCAGTGAATTAGATCGAATAGGTGACCCAACCCAAGTGAGTGCTGTGTCGGTTAACAGGGATTAAATAAATGAAACTCGCGACTCTTCATTCACGAACCGTGAAGGCTGCGCTTTAAAAAATATGGATGGATTGTGCTTGTGCAACATTTTGTGTGATCTGAGTGGACAGGGCTCTAATACTCTCAGTGAGACTTAACAGAACGTTGTCCTGTCTCTCCATGGCATTCTCCTGAAGGCGGGCTCTCTCTGCCAACTCTGCCTGCTGATTGTTCAGGCTAGAAAGACCCTTGCCATACCCAGAGAGAACTGCTTGTTGATTAGCCACAACTTTCTCTCACGCAGCCGCCACTAAGGACTCCATGCTGGCTAGAGTGTTCTGTAAAGGCTGGTAAAATTGAGAGGCCAAGTGCAGCGGCCAGAGAGAGAACGAGCAGTACGGACACAATACAAACACAGAGAATTATACAGACCACCAGAAAGAACTCGCACTTCCAAAGGACGCATAATAGTCTGAAAAAAGGGAAGCAACGCGAGAGAGAACAAAAGTAGAAAAGGGAAAATTCCTAAAGCGGAAGGAACTCCAATAATAACTGGAAGATATAAAGTCACACAAATCCTGACTAGAGATATCTTCAGCTATAGTGCTTAGCTACAAACAGACACTCTAGCAAAGGAGGCATGGTGGACTTCCGGGTTACATAGAGTCCGGGGAAGCGCCGCCCCTGTTCAATCAGCCAGCTGGGAAAAGAATCCGATTGAGAAGGAATTCGATCTCATCCCGGGAGAAAAGTCCAAAACACCTCACAAACCATGACAATTAACAGGCTGGTTATAACAGCTCATACCTGGTGACACGATGGTGCAGTGGTTAGTGCTGTCATCTCATAATAAAGAAACCCAGGGTTCAGTTCCAGTAGGCTGGATCCTCTCTGCTTGGAGTTTACATGTTTCCCCCGGGGGACTCCAGCTTCTGCCCCCCTGTAAAACATGCCCTCTGGGAAACACCTACCACTGCCCCGGACCGAGGCTCTGGCTTTAGAACTGGAGCTGGTCCCTGGGTTCTGCTCTTAAGGAACTGCAGTGGGTCACATGCTGAGGTAAAATTACTCCATGGGCTTCAATAAAGATCATCTTATTTAGAAATGGATGCTCATCTTTCCTGTGCTGTCCTCAACAGAAGAAGGACATGTAAGCAGTATTACAGGTATAATTATACGTGTGTGTTCTCCACAGAGGGAGGAAATAGAGCAGTCAGGATTAGAGAGGACCCTATAACTCTACACTGACCCCAGTATCTCATATCTCTCAATGTAAGGTGCTCTTTAGTAAAGGAAAAATAGCGAACCAAGCTGGGCTGGATGGTCTGGTCTCACCACTCATGTTAAATTCCCATGGGAGACAGATAAGCTAATCTGACCAGCCCATGTTCTTTAAAACACTGATGTGTTCTGCTCATAGTATTCACTGATGCAGCGCTGCTCACTTTCTTTCTGTTTGTTGTTGTAAAATGAATAAAATGGAGGCTCTTGTATTCATCACAACTGTGCTGTCTGTCTTTAAATGTAAGGATTCTGTGAGTCTCTCCTGTAAAATCACTGGATTCTCCCTCAGCAGCTACAGTGTGCACTGGATACGACAGGCTCCACACACAGGGCTACAGTGGGTTGGGTACTATGATGGTTCTTCTGATAGTCGTTTCACAGTAACAGAAGATTCACCCAACAGCATTGCTTACTGAGACATCACAGGTCTCCAGTCCTCAGACACAGCTGTGTATTTCTGTGCCTGATACACACAGTGAGAGTGTGAGGCCCAGCTGTACAAACACTGTCTGCAGATGGTGTATCTCATTGTCCTGTATTTCTATCCTGAAGATGCATCACACATTTGTACCCCAAATTAGAGCTGGAGATGAATTTTAATGAAATGACAGTGTAAATGAACTTTTTGCAGTCAGATTTGTACCAATTTCCTCATTATTAAGGTCCCAGTAATCTCATAAAAGTCATTTTCCAGACTGACCAGCGAAAATCTGAAGAACTGTGACTTGTTCACACAATGGGAACCGAGATTTGGGAATATGCATCATCTTTCCTTCGTTACATTTTATGAGATAATTGGTTGTTAAGTGAACTGCTAAATCTGGTTCAGCCGAAGTCATTCATCTGGAGAGTTAACATTTAATACAGTGAGTTAAACCATCACAATGTCTCAAAGCAATCCTACTCCATTTCATGTTACTAATTGTATAAATAGATTTTACATTGAATCCCAGGAAAACAATACAGGTCACATCGTGGAGCGTGACCTCTTTAGCACAGTAATGGCAATCCATGCCACTAACTCTATTGGTAATATGTAATGATAACATAGTCATTCATTCTAAAATGTCATAAACCCAGAGGAATTATAATTTTATTTTTATTTTCAGAAGTGCCCTGTGGGAGGAAGCGCTCTGCTGTTGTGTATTCTCCTCCAGCAGGGGGCAGCAGTGCTCCTCATGATGGATATTCTGACTCTGAAGTTATCTTGTTTGTATCTTTCCTCCAACCCCCAGAGATTTAAACAAATTCAGTCCACAGTATTTCCAATAAAAGCCACTGAGACTCTCCCCCCAACACAGGAGCATCACCTGTAAGACAGAGAGGGAGATCTGTGTGTGATAATGGGAGCTATTGTAGCATTAGCACTGCTGCTGGGAACTCTATCATGTAAGTGTTTGTGTGACATTCTATGTTATTTTTAAATATAATTAGTTTTTAAATAGTTTCTTGTTTTAATCACATGAAAAATTAAATAACTGAAGCTTTTTATTTCTATTTGAGTTTATTTTTCTTGATGATAACTGGTCATAAACTTCTTTGTTTCTGTCTCTACAGGTGGTCTCTGTGTTGAACTCACACAGCCAGGCTCTATGACTGTAAAACCAGGACAGTCTCTCACCATCTCCTGTAAAGTCTCTGGGTATTCCCTGACTGATAGCAGCTATGCTACAGCTTGGATCCGACAGCCTGCAGGGAAAGCACTGGAGTGGATTGGATATGTGTGGGGAAGTGGAAGCACTGGTTATAAAGATTCACTGAAGAGCAGGTTCTCCATCTCCAGAGACACCTCCAGTAACACAGTGTCTTTACAAGGGAGCAGCCTGCAGACTGGAGACACAGCTGTGTATTACTGTGCCCAATACACACAGCGCAGCAGAGCAATGCAAGAGCTGTACAAAAACCTGCCTGATGAGTGTAGCAGGGAAATTCAAAGTTTATATTGATACAGAATTAGCAGCAAGTAGAAATTTTTGAATGCCACACCCCAGTTTCCATGCAATTCTTGGTATCTTTTAGATAAAAAAAGAAACTATTGGATGATTTTTTTTCTAAAGCGCTTCAAACTGTGGGCGCTCACAAACGCAGTGAAGGATGTTCAGTCGGGATGCTTGGGGGATACAGGACATTATACACTGTGGGTCTGATGAGTTTCCTTCTGTTCTGATCAGGTATCTCCAATCCCGCCCAAATCAGGAATGTGCAGTCAGTGAGCTGTGTACGAGAATCCTCATGCACCACTCATGCTGCAATCTCAGCGGAGCTCAGGCAGTTTGTGCTTCTCCTCTGAAACACCTGCCCATCAAACATCTCCGTTCCCTGAGCTCAGAGTGCCAGCATGCACAGACCTGCTCAAACAGTTCCCCTGAGCTCAGAGTGCCAGCATGCACAGTACACACCTGCCCATCAAACATCTCCGTTCCCCTGAGCTCAGAGTGCCAGCATGCACACCTGCCCATCAAACACACCTGCCCATCAGTAAACATCAAACATCTCCGTTCCCCTGTGCTCAGAGTGCCCGCATGCACAGTACACACCTGCCCATCAAACATCTCCGTTCCCCTGTGCTCAGAGTGCCAGCATGCACAGTACACCTGCCCATCAAACAAACATGCACAGTACACACCTGCCCATCAAACATCTCCGTTCCCCTGAGCTCAGAGTGCCAGCATGCACAGTACACATGCCCAGCACAAACATCAAACATCTCTGTTTCCCTGTGCTCAGAGTGCCAGCATGCACAGTACACACCTGCCCATCAAACATCTCTGTTCCCCTGTGCTCAGAGTGCCAGCATGCACAGTACAACCTGCCCATCAAACATCTCCGTTCCCCTGTGCTCAGAGTGCCAGCATGCACAGTACACACCTGCCCATCAAACATCTCCGTTCCCCTGTGCCTCAGAGTGCCAGCATGCACAGTACACACCTGCCCATCAAACATCTCTCCCTGTGCTCAGAGTGCCAGCATGCACAGTACCACCTGCCCATCAAACATCTCCGTTCCCCTGCTCAGAGTGCCAGCATGCACACACACACCTGCCCATCAAACATCTCTGTTCCCCTGTGCCAGTGCCAGCAACACACACCTGCCCATCAAACATCTCCGTTCCCTGTGCTCAGAGTGCCCAGCATGCACAGTACACACCTGCCCATCAAACATCTCCGTTCCCCAGCTCAGAGTGCCAGCATGCACAGTACACACCTGCCCATCAAACATCTCCATTCCCCTGTGCTCAGAGTGCCAGCATGCACAGTACCTGCCCATCAAACATCTCCCGTTCCCTGTGCTCAGAGTGCCAGCATGCACAGTACACACCTGCCCATCAAACATCTCCGTTCCCCTGTGCTCAGAGTGCCAGCATGCACAGTACACACCTGCCCATCAAACATCTCCTGTTCCCTCAGAGTGCCAGCATGCACACACCTGCCCCAAACATGTTCCCCACAGCCAGCATGCACAGTACACACCTGCCCATCAAACATCTCCGTTCCCCTGTGCTCAGAGTGCCAGCATGCACAGTACACACCTGCCCATCAAACATCTCCAGAGTGCCAGCATGCACCCACCTGCCCTCAAACATCTCCATTCCCCTGTGCCCAGAGTGCCAGCATGCACAGTACACACCTGCCCATCAAACATCTCCATTCCCCTGTGCTCAGAGTGCCAGCATGCACAGTACACACCTGCCCATCAAACATCTCCGTTCCCCTGAGCTCAGAGTGCCAGCATGCACAGTACACACCTGCCCATCAAACATCTCCGTTCCCCTGAGCTCAGAGTGCCAGCATGCACAGTACACACCTGCCCATCAAACATCCCCTGCGCTCAGAGTGCCAGCATGCACAGTACACACACCTGCCCATCAAACAGCTCCGTTCCCCAGCTCAGAGTGCCAGCATGCACAGTACACACCTGCCCATCAAACATCTCCGTTCCCCTGTGCTCAGAGTGCCAGCATGCACAGTACACACCTGCCCATCAAACATCTCCAGCTTCCCCTGTGCTCAGAGTGCCAGCATGCACAGTACACACCTGCCCATCAAACATCTCCGTTCCCCTGTGCTCAGAGTGCCAGCATGCACAGTACACACCTGCCCATCAAACATCTCCGCCCCTGAGCCCTGCCAGCTCAGAGTGCCAGCATGCACAGTACACACCTGCCCATCAAACATCTCCATTCCCCAGCTCAGAGTGCCAGCATGCACAGTACACACCTGCCCATCATACATCTCCGTTCCCCTGTGCTCAGAGTGCCAGCATGCACAGTACACAAACCTGCCCATCAAACATCTCCTGTCAAACATCTCCGTTCCCTGAGCTCAGAGTGCCAGCATGCACAGTACACACCTGCCCATCAAACATCTCCGTTCCCCTCTCAGAGTGCCAGCATGCACAGTACACACCTGCCCATCAAACATCTCCGTTCCCCTGTGCTCAGAGTGCCAGCATGCACAGTACACACCTGCCCATCAAACATCTCCGTTCCCCTGTGCTCAGAGTGCCAGCATGCACAGTACACACCTGCCCATCAAAACATCTCCAGATTGCCAGCCCTGTGCCCATCAAACATCTCCGTTCCCCTGTGCCAGCCATGCACAGTACACACCTGCCCATCAAACATCTCCGCATTCCCTGAGCTCAGAGTGCCAGCATGCACAGTACACACCTGCCCATCAAACATCTCCGTTCCCCTGTGCTCAGAGTGCCAGCATGCACAGTACACACCTGCCCATCAAACATCTCCGTTCCCTGTGCTCAGAGTGCCAGCATGCACAGTACACACCTGCCCATCAAACATCTCCGTTCCCCTGTGCTCAGAGTGCCAGCATGCACAGTACACACCTGCCCATCAAACATCTCCGTTCCCCTGTGCTCAGAGTGCCAGCATGCACAGTACACACCTGCCCATCAAACATCTCCGTTCCCCTGTGCTCAGAGTGCCAGCATGCACAGTACACACCTGCCCATCAAACATCTCCGTTCCCCTGTGCTCAGAGTGCCAGCATGCACAGTACACACCTGCCCATCAAACATCTCCGTTCCCCTGTGCTCAGAGTGCCAGCATGCACAGTACACACCTGCCCATCAAACATCTCCGTTCCCCTGAGCTCAGAGTGCCAGCATGCACAGTACACACCTGCCCATCAAACATCTCCGTTCCCCTGAGCTCAGAGTGCCAGCATGCACACCTGCCCATCAAACACAGAGTGCCAGCCAGTACACACCTGCCCATCAAACATCTCCATTCCCCTGTGCTCAGAGTGCCAGCATGCACAGTACACACACCTGCCCATCAAACATCTCCTCCCCTGTGCTCAGAGTGCCAGCATGCACAGTACACACCTGCCCATCAAACATCTCCGTTCCCCTGTGCTCAGAGTGCCAGCATGCACAGTACACACCTGCCCATCAAACATCTCCGTTCCCCTGTGCTCAGAGTGCCAGCATGCACAGTACACACCTGCCCATCAAACATCTCCGTTCCCCTGTGCTCAGAGTGCCAGCATGCACAGTACACACCTGCCCATCAAACATCTCCGTTCCCCTGTGCTCAGAGTGCCAGCATGCACAGTACACACCTGCCCATCAAACATCTCCGTTCAAACCCTGTGCTCAGAGTGCCAGCATGCACAGTACACACCTGCCCATCAAACATCTCCGTTCCCCTGAGCTCAGAGTGCCAGCATGCACAGTACACACCTGCCATCAAACATCTCCGTTCCCCTGTGCTCAGAGTGCCAGCATGCACAGTACACACCTGCCCATCAAACATCTCCGTTCCCCTGTGCTCAGAGTGCCAGCATGCACAGTACACACCTGCCCATCAAACATCTGCTCCCCTGTGCTCAGAGTGCCAGCATGCACAGTACACACCTGCCCATCAAACATCTCCGTTCCCTTCCCCTGCTCAGAGTGCCAGCATGCACAGTACACACCTGCCCATCAAACATCTCCGTTCCCCTGAGCTCAGAGTGCCAGCATGCACAGTACACACCTGCCCATCAAACATCTCCGTTCCCCTGAGCTCAGAGTGCCAGCATGCACAGTACACACCTGCCCATCAAACATCTCCGTTCCCCTGTGCTCAGAGTGCCAGCATGCACAGTACACACCTGCCCATCAAACATCTCCGTTCCCCTGTGCTCAGAGTGCCAGCATGCCAGCATGCCCATCAAACACAGTGCCAGCATGCACAGTACACACCTGCCCATCAAACATCTCCGTTCCCCTGTGCTCAGAGTGCCAGCATGCACAGTACACACCTGCCCATCAAACATCTCCATTCCCCTGAGCTCAGAGTGCCAGCATGCACAGTACACACCTGCCCATCAAACATCTCCATTCCCCTGTGCTCAGAGTGCCAGCATGCACAGTACACACCTGCCCATCAAACATCTCCGTTCCCCTGTGCTCAGAGTGCCAGCATGCACAGTACACACCTGCCCATCAAACATCTCCATTCCCCTGTGCTCAGAGTGCCAGCATGCACAGTACACACCTGCCCATCAAACATCTCCATTCCCCTGTGCTCAGAGTGCCAGCATGCACAGTACACACCTGCCCATCAAAACATCATCACAGTTCCCCTGTGCTCAGAGTGCCAGCATGCACAGTACACACCTGCCCATCAAACATCTCCGTTCCCCTGTGCTCAGAGTGCCAGCATGCACAGTACACACCTGCCCATCAAACATCTCCGTTCCCCTGAGCTCAGAGTGCCAGCATGCACAGTACACACCTGCCCATCAAACATCTCCGTTCCCCTGAGCTCAGAGTGCCAGCATGCACAGTACACACCTGCCCATCAAACATCTCCGTTCCCCTGTGCTCAGAGTGCCAGCATGCACAGTACACACCTGCCCATCAAACATCTCCATTCCCCTGAGCTCAGAGTGCCAGCATGCACAGTACACACCTGCCCATCAAACATCTCCATTCCCCCTGCTCAGAGTGCCAGCATGCACAGTACACACCTGCCCATCAAACATCTCCGTTCCCCTGAGCTCAGAGTGCCAGCATGCACAGTACACACCTGCCCATCAAACATCTCCATTCCCCTGTGCTCAGAGTGCCAGCATGCACAGTACACACCTGCCCATCAAACATTCTCCATTCCCTTGCTCTGCCAGCTCAGTACACACCTGCCCATCAAACATGCACCCCTGTGCTCAGAGTGCCTGCATGCCAGTACAAACCTGCCCATCAAACATCTCCCTGTGCTCAGAGTGCCAGCATGCACAGTACACACCTGCCCATCAAACATCTCCATGCACAGTACACACCTGCCCCCCTGTGCTCAGAGTGCCAGCATGCACAGTACACACCTGCCCATCAAACATCTCCATCTTCCCCTGTGCTCAGAGTGCCAGCATGCACAGTACACACCTGCCCATCAAACATCTCCGTTCCCCTGTGCTCAGAGTGCCAGCATGCACACAGTACACACCTGCCCATCAAACATCTCCGTTCCCCTGTGCTCAGAGTGCCAGCATGCACAGTACACACCTGCCCATCAAACATCTCCGTTCCCCTGTGCTCAGAGTGCCAGCATGCACAGTACACACCTGCCCATCAAACATCTCCGTTCCCCTGTGCTCAGAGTGCCAGCATGCACAGTACACACCTGCCCATCAAACATCTCCGTTCCCCTGTGCTCAGAGTGCCAGCATGCACAGTACACACCTGCCCATCAAACATCTCCGTTCCCCTGTGCTCAGAGTGCCAGCATGCACAGTACACACCTGCCCATCAAACATCTCCGTTCCCCTGAGCTCAGAGTGCCAGCATGCACAGTACACACCTGCCCATCAAACATCTCCGTTCCCCTGCGCTCAGAGTGCCAACATGCTCAGTACACGGGCAGATCAAACCCCAAACATGTAATTGTTCTGAAAGTAACCTGACAGGTGCCTGGATGCCAGCATGCCAGTAGGAGGCAGTGATCAATGCTAACCTTGTGTTCCTACACTCTCTCCTGTCCTAGACTCCTGTCCTGTCCTATCCCTCCTATCCTTCCTCACACTGACCTCCGCTTGAATCATAGGTCATGGACCGCCTGCCCCTTGTCCTTCCAGCGATGTTTAAACCCTCGCCCGTCCCTGCATTACACACTCTCTTGCTCACACCGCTCTTTACTGTGTTCTTGGTCTGGACTGACTACCCTAATATAAGCCTCTATCTGATGATCTCTTCAGTAGTTGAGCTGTACAAAAATCTTTCCCCATTTATCACACAGAACCAGCTGAGAGACAGAGACCCGCAATTGATCTTGTCGTTATGAGTGATATTCTCGGTCTTTGTGTTTTTGAAATGTACAATGATGTTTTGCCTTTTCTCAGTCTTTCAATATACTTTAAGAAACCTATTTATTACTGGAGGTCTTTGTAATACTAATAGAAGCAATTTTTTTTCTGAATGGGATTATGATTGAGGCACAAGACATGGAAAGTTCACATTTTCAAACAATGTTTCAAACTTGCAAAAACCTGAAGTTCCGTAAAATGACAAAATTGCCTCCTTAATGACCCGGTTTTATGAATCTATCTTCAAGACAGAAGATTTACTTTTGCAATCATATTTGTTTCAACTATATTGGCTAAATGACACAATATTTTCCATCTGTGCCACAAATGACCACTTATGTTCACCCCTTTGTGCAGATGTGTCCGCCCACGGACATGGAACTGCAAATTTATGCAAGCAGTTACAATGTTCTATCACTAGATGGTATCCCCGTTTCAGTTACTGAATATTCACTAGCAAGCCGAGCTCAAATACAGTTTAGAATATGGACGAGTTCACTACCATCCCTGTTTTTCAGGAGTTGCATGAATTAAACTTCTCAGCCAAGCCCGATGTGCAAACTAATCAATAACTAATCAATATAATAGCCCATAGTATCTATCCAGCAGTTCAAAAAATGTTCTCTTGCTGCAGAAAAAATCGTTGTCCACTGTAGAAACCACCTCTGCTATAGTGACTCAATGATATCCCAATTAGTAGTTAAGAAAAATCAGTTTTCTGAAGCAAAAATTCTACATGGTGTTGATTCTGTGTAATTCTACTATCAATTATAATCATCACATATGAAAAACAAATCGTTCCCTACCGTGGATTTACGCATTGATTCTTCCATCGACGAATTCAGCGCAAACATCTGGCAAAGAGCAAGTTAGGTTGTATTGTCTTAATGTTGCGCACGATTACGCAGCTGACAATGATGCGATTTCAAAGAAAAAAGACTCCCAAATCCGGCCTGAAGTGTTCAGGTATATTTTTGGGATTTACATGAGGTACGGATATGGTCAATGGGAATTATTCCGAATGAAACAGGACTGGAGGGTTCCTTCTACCTGATACAGTTGTATCTCTGGAGGAGAGATTCAATGAAGAGAGGTTTTTGTTCACCTTGGGTAAGTGCAATTTTATATATTTTTTAAACTATGGGCTGCTCGCTAGCTGTTTTTTATTCTCGGTTTACCATAGCCATGATGATCACAGAGCTTGTTTGTCTCTTTGGTTTGTAAGAGTAATCGTTAGTCTTTCCTCATAAAAGCTACTGCATGTTGGGGCATTTTTGGTTTTTTTTTTTTCCTGGTAGTGGAATGTCTGTTATGTTTAAATATAAAGTATATTTCAGATATTACTGAGTTTTGTGAGTTATGCTTGTTCCTGATAAGGTGTGGAAAGTGTTTATATAAGGTCGCAAGCTCGGAAGTGGGAACTGCTAGCTTGTCATTGCAGGGTGAATGTTCTGACCGTTAAATAATCAGTTCCTTTAATGAGTATGTGTGCTGGCTTGTGGGACTCTGAAGTAAAATGGACAAAATTCTAAACTTTATCAAGGGGAAAAGGCATGTTTTGTGTTTGGAGAGGTTACTGGTGACCACTGATATCCAACTGCACACATATTCATAAACTTTTGCTAAATTCAAACATAAAATCATTAATTCATATTGAATTTCATGCGTCAAAAGTTGATTTGTGTTAAATATATGATTATTTTATGATTTGACAGTGCACCATTTTCAGGGATCTTAGAGTTTGGGGAGCCACCTGGAGAGGTGTCTTATTTGGCCCCTGGAGAGTAGGTAATTCAGAATTTAATGTTCAGGGGAATTCGACTTGTGGTCAATGAGTTTATGGTCCCAGAAATGTATTGTTTTAACCCCCAGCCATTTTCCAATTCTCAGTATTATTTTTTTCACAACTTCAATGCTGAATTTTCATGAAGATTTTTTATGTTTGCGGCCCTTTTTCTCTTAAAAAATCATGAAAATAAACTAAAATACGAGGTAATTCTAAATGCTTCAAGTGTCTTGACTCAGTGGAGCCATTCTCTTCCTCGCTGTGAAGCTGTAATCTTGAATTATAAAGATTTAAAGAAGGTAACACATACATTGCCAGATTTGGCTTCTGTGCAAAGGGGTTCATGCACATAAGCATATTAGGACTGTACACAGATAAAAGACCAAAGTAAAAATCTTCAAGCCCTTGTACTTGTTCAGCACCTGAATGGTAACACTATTTTAAGCATATTATACACCGTGGTTATCCATTGTCACAGGAAACATGAGGATACACAACATTTGCCATCACACCAGTTTGTTTTTTAGCCACATTAATGTCTAAATCAATCCCCTGGGTGATGCACTCAAAAGTCAAGGAGCCTTCCTCTGTCCTTTCTACAGTTTATTTGGTTCATTATTGAGTAAATGTTCACTGAATTTAATCCAATCGCGTTTCAAATGTAATGTTAGTTGAGTCTGCTGTGTTTGATTCTTCTCCAGCAGGGGGCAGCAGTGCTCATCATAACGGACTCTGTGACGCTGAGAATTTATTCTGTTTTCTTCTTTCCTCCAACCCCCAGAGATTTAAACAAATTCAGTCCACAGTATTTCCTATAAAAGCCTCTGAGACTCTCCCCCAACACAGGAGCATCACCTGTAAGACAGAGAGGGAGATCTGTGTGTGATAATGGGAGCTATTGTAGCATTAGCACTGCTGCTGGGAACTTTATCATGTAAGTGAGCATGTTATATTATTGTGTTAATTTCCATGTTGAATTATAATTATGAGATAATTTGTAACGTTTACTTAAATAACATAAAATGCATACTTTATACAGTTGTTGAGTGTTGCTCATTCATTATTTTCATTATTCACACAGTTTCTTTTTGTTTCTGTCTCTACAGATAGTCACTGTGTTGAACTCACACAGCCAGTGTCTATGACTGTAAAACCAGGACAGTCTCTCACCATCTCCTGTAAAGTTTCATATTCAGTTACCAGCTACTGCACAAACTGGATCCGACAGCCTGCAGGGAAAGCACTGGAGTGGATTGGATATATCTGTGGTAGTGGAAGCACTGGTTATAAAGATTCACTGAAGAGCAGGTTCTCCATCTCCAGAGACACCTCCAGTAACACAGTGTCTTTACAAGGGAGCAGCCTGCAGACTGGAGACACAGCTGTGTATTACTGTGCCCGACACACACAGTGCAGCAAGCAATGCTAGAGCTGTACAAAAACACATCTTACTGAGAGTCACCGCTCAACACAAACACTCTACCAGCTTGTAGAGCTTACTAACCTCAGGTTTTCCAATATATAATGATAGAATCGTTCAATTAATTAATTTTCAAGCTCTCAATAACCTTTCTTACATTGGAATTTAAAATGTGTTTGTATTTCTTGACTATTCATTGCAGCAGGGACCAGAGTAAGACTGCCTCTCCTCTTTAGCTGGGCCTGGCATTTCTAAAACTTCAAATACATACATACAGTAATGTTTTTTTTTTTTTTGGGGATTCAAATAATAAAACCAATTTATCTGGGGGTATACTATGAAACAAGTTCAACATAGACAGGCTTTATTAGAGTGAGCCGGTTCAACAAACCCTGACCTCACAATCAGAGGTAATTGATACAACAACGATGGTTATAATCTTACATACATACATGTTTTTTTTGGGGGGGGGAATTAAAATAATAAAACACATTGACTTGGTATGATTGAGAAAAATAAAAACAATTTAAAACAAAATACTTCATTTGATGAATAGAATTCAATGTTCTTAAATGTCCAAATGGGATTTGTTCCCCCAAGTTAAGGATAAGGCGGAGCCTGGTTGGTTTTTGGGATTGTATAGTGAATGTCTCAACCCTTGTGTGAAAGCCTTCTGTTTCTCTTGCTATTCAGCAACTTGTGTGTCCATTAGAAGTATCTCTCCTTTGATTGGTTTGTCTCTCGCGTGTGTTCCCCTCCCCGGCTGTGTTCTGTTTCATTATTACTTCATGATGGTTCTGTGACGTGTATTCAATCTTTCTGTTTTGAGTTACAAGCTGCTGAGTTCTAAGTTGTAATTTGTGTTTTGAACCAGTCAGCAGGCTATAACTTATAGAAACTCCTTGTCTTTGTTAAGTGTCACATAACCTTTATTGACTGCAGCTAGTGGAAGCTGTCCTCTTTACTCAGTTAACGCAGACAAGCCTCCAACTCAGAGACCAGGATTGAGACTGCGTTCAAGTTAACCCAGCTCAAGTCAATTCTTCTGTCCAGTTTAATAGGAACAAGTTCCCAAGCCTAATTCAGGGTCCAGGATTGGGACTGCATTCTTATTAACCCTTCCAAGTCTGTTCCTCCGTCCAGTTTTCTAGAAACAAGTTCCCAATCCTTCTACGGTCAACAGGATTAGAACCAAGTTCCCCTAAAGCTGCTCAATGCTCCTGTTTGGCTCTGGCAAACTGCTCTCCACCTGCTGTCATCTCGAAAGCCACAGGCCGGTGATGGGCAGCCCTGCTTCCTCCAGTACATCAGTGCTGAACTGTTCTTTCTTCCTCTGGGCTTCCTTCCCCTGTAACGCCGTTCTGCTGTCAGTAACCCTGCCTGTTGGATTGATCTCTGCCTCCACACCTGATTCCTGGTCTGGATCATAACAGTGAAGCGCCGTCCCTCCCAGTTCTGTGTTGTCATGTGGCCTCAATGTGGAATACTTTTTGAACACTTTTCTAATTGATATAATGAATTGAATGTGGCTACATCTGCATGAAAGTCACACAGTTGGATAGCGCATTTTTAATACTGGGGCAACAGTATAACTGTTTTCACTGTAAATAAATGTAAATTCTTTAACTTTTGAGAAACGCCCTGAAAGATCTGACTCTTTTGGTTGTTCCAGAATAGCCTGGTGTGAGAACTGTTTCCTCCCCAGTGTCAGTCTCTGTGGAGTCCCCTGTGTGTACACCTGCAGCCCATAAACTGCCCCACAAACTGCCGCTTCAATGAAAGCACTTCCTCAAAAGGACATCAGGTGCCCGGCTAGTTCAGAAATCATTAGCAGTGCTTTAATGCTCAAGGCAACTGTGCTAAATATTAATGCTTTAATGATTCTGAATAAAATCATTAAAGTAGGGATTCAAAGAAAATAAGTACTCATAAAATTGGTTCGTTATGGCACTTTCATGATATGTTGAAGGTATTCACTCATATAACAAGAGAAAAAAAAATTTCATGCTACTTGATATTCGCTTTCAAAAAGTTGCTCCTTTTCCACCGTAACCAGTCCGCAGACAGTCCCATTTCCCAAGACGAAACACACGGGTTGTGTACTCTGAAAGTACATAGTTATAATACAGTGAACACTGTGAAAATTGTTTTCAATTTTGTTTTTAAAGCCTGATGAGTCAGAACTCTTAATAGATTTCTTCCAGATCTCCCAGTAGTTCATAGTTTAAAATCCCAAGTTTAAATCTTTTTTTTTTTTTCAAGCTAATGTCGCGTAAAGGTCATTTCTTTCATTGATGCATATTAGTTTAGCTGCTTATTTTGGTTCGTTCCGTGCCTGCAAAGAGTCCGGTCGCCGCGCTGGCTATACGCTTTACACGTGCACGCTGTCTAGTTTAGAAAGAGAATTATGTTTTTACTGGAGTCATGCTACCATTCCGAGGAAGGTTGGATAAGCCAATGCTCAGGGCTACAAAAATAGTATTTTATGAACTCGATCAAGTGGACTCTCATAACAGTGATTGACTGTCACAGAAATATGGAGCGACGAGGTCGATGCCATTTAGAACACAATCGTATCCCTCAAATATCTCCACCCAATGTGGGATGTGATTACGGCCACGGCCTAGCCAGAGCCATTGATATTCTCAGAGTTGCGACACTCCCATTGACTCTCGTGTACAAAAAATGGCGGCGCACTTCCGGGTCTGGGAACTTCCTTCCAAACGAGGATTCTCGCAGCTTCGTACCGATTCACTTCCATTGAGACAACATCGACGGTAAGTAATAAAATATTGAAGTCTTACGATTCACGAAATGTATATATCATATCAGTGGTCATGTACCATTTATAATCTCCAATTGTGTATGATCGACACGACGATATATGTATATAAAGTCTGAAAAGGTTGTGATAATTTAAGGTCATGTTCTTTGCTTCTAGTTTAGCTTGGTCAGCTGTGGGAATTCAGTCATGAACTCGATGGAGTTTCTATTTCTATTTCTCACAAAACCAATATAAATCACGACGGTAAATGATGGGATGAGATGCCTGTGACTGGTTTCGGTAAAGTTTTTTTGGTAAGAGTACCATACACAACCTCCAGCAAAATAAAAAAAAATCTCAACTTTTTCGGCTTACCTTAATGTTTAGATACCAAGTGAAGTATTCATTGTGGGGGTTTTGTTATTAACATCTGGACCTTTGTTTGAGTAGTAATTCGCGTACTTAAGCTTGGCTGGCGCCTAACAACATTAAGTTGGAAAACTTACATCGAAGTTGGATTTATGGATACTATTCTATTGATGTCGTCTCGGTGTGCAAATAATGCTGTGTGGTGGTGCCCGGAACCGTAAACAATACGGTTCCAGGTGAAAAGTTTAAGTTTTCTTTCTTTAGACCTCATAGGAGACCTCTGCCGAAGCAGAAGTCTGGAGAGTGGCGGCAAGAGGTTACATGCTCTTCGGTGGCGCGTACAGCAGCAGGATGTCTGCTAAAATTTGAGTAAAGTGGTCGACGCCGCTGTGTTTACGTCGCCACATATACTCGGCCAGATAAAAACCTAAACCGTCGCTGCTGCTCGTGTGCGTGGATGGCAAGGACCTCTTGATCTGCCACCACTGGCACTCAATATTTTGAGTGTGCACGCCAGGGGAGGCAGGATCAACGAAGTTGAGGGAGTGGTTCACCGTGAGATGCAGGAAGTTCTCCTCGCTGAGGCAATCGTAAGCACGCCAGCAGTCGGTTACGATTTGCGAACCGGCGGCAACATACTCCTTAATAAGGGGTATCAACGTCGCCGAATTCCGGATCTCAACCTCGACGAAAAAAACCTCCTTAGTCTCACGGCAAATACCCCCCAAGACCCACTTGCCATCGCGCAAACGACCGCGGTTGTATTTTCGGCGGCCAAATTTGGACTCGTCAATCTCTACTACAAGCCCTGGGCCCCCTATAGCGGTGGTACTACACTGCTGGACAACGTGAAGGCAAAAAATTTATCTGCCTCCTAACTTGAGCTGCAAGACTTTGGCACGCGTCACAAGACATTTTCTTTAATTTGTCACGACACTGATCTATTGTTCTGTCATAAGCACGCGAATGTGACCTAACTCACAGGGAATGCTATCCCTACCCCTATCCCTAACCCTAACCTTAACCTAACCCATAGGGAATGCTATCCCTACCCCTATCCCTGACCCTAACCTTAACCTAACCCATAGGGAATGCTATCCCTACCCCTATCCCTGACCCTAACCTTAACCTAACCCATAGGGAATGCTATCCCTACCCCTATCCCCTGACCCTAACCTTAACCTAACCCATAGGGAATGCTATCCCTACCCCTATCCCCTGACCCTAACCTTAACCTAACCCATAGGGAATGCTATCCCTACCGCTATCCCTGACCCTAACCTTAACCTAACCCATAGGGAATGCTATCCCTACCCCTATCCCTGACCCTAACCTTAACCTAACCCATAGGGAATGCTATCCCTGACCCTAACCTTAACCTAACCCATAGGGAATGCTATCCCTACCCCTATCCCTAACCCTAACCTTAACCCAACTCAGGCACAAACAATGGCTTGTTCTCCTCAAATTATTCTAGCCAGTGTCAACAGATCAGCCAACTCACCAGCATGAAAGGCATCAAAATGAATATTCACTCGACGTCTCCTCATTGACAACAATAAATAAAAGAAAAAAGAATATATAATTTCTTTTTTTTATATATATATATATATATATATATATATATATATATATATATATATATATATATATATATACACTTTCAGTTCTCTTTCACCCTTCAGCGATGAATGGAAACTAATGGCGCTGAGCTGGCAAACTCAGTTGGTGTAGTGGTTAAGGCCACAGTGAATGGTGTGATTAACATTGCTCTCTCCACAGGTTTCCTGGTTCGAATCCCGCTTCAGACACTAATGTAATGTCTAACTTAACATGTAAACCTTTCTTCACAGTTCATCAATGGAGAGAAAAGAAAAAACATAAAAAAGAGGACAGAAGTAGTGCAAGAGATAGGACTTAGAGTGAATGACACGAGGGATCAATACAGATGCGATAAGCGGACTTACCGCGAATATTTTTTTTTCTCGCGCCGCATCTGCCCCTTCCTTTTAAAATCTTTCCCCCATCATTCTAAACCCCCTTCTCACTCATAAAAACCCCCAAAAATATTTGTGCCCCCTTTTAAAATCATTCTGGCCAAAAAAACCCCAAAAAAAGTGGAGGTTGTGTATGGTACTCATGCCGTTTTAAGTTTAATCATGAACGGTTGCGGAGTTTATTACTCAGTTTAGCTCTCAAGAACCATTTTGGATGAAAACCACTGGTTATTCATAAAATTGGATGAAACCACAAGTAAGGACGTTGACGGTCCGTGTACGTTCAGGGTCCGTGTACATTCAGGCAATTCGTTTTTTAACTCTGAAACCAAAACGAGAAAACAGAAGTAGCGCCGTTGTTTCGTTTTGGAACAGGAATGAAAAAACGGAAAACCACGGTTGTTTCATTTTCCCGTTTTCTACCGAAAAATGGAGAATTGGTTCGTTTTTCCTTTATCGTCATTGGAATCAAAAACAAAAACCGCCTTAACCACTTTCATAAAAATGGTCCAATTTTGGTTTTTGTCCATTCGTTTATTCATTTTTCTCTTTTGGTTTCAACAGTGAAGAAGGGCAGACAATTGAAACGGAAGTGAAAGTAAATATATCAAAATAAGAGCGATGAGAATAGAATGGTCCTTCTGCTAAGGATAACATATGCAAGCACAGCATTTATACCGTGCAGGGTAATGTTGGAGGTTAAATAGGCTCTCTCTCTATATATATATATATATTATATAGTTTTATTCTTTTTATTTACACATTAAATATTTTATATTCAAAAAGTGTGCGATATGTCATTTAGCTGCGTAGCATGCAGAAGTACGTCTGTGTGGTCCTTCAAAATCATCAATCCTCTGACTAAATTAAGTACTGAAAAAATCAGCAAGGTCAGAATTAGGTTGGAGAACATAGGTGCTTCATTTGCTTGCATGATAAATTGTTATTTTTCGCGACCATGTGTCCTCAGTTTCGCAGATTAAAATCTAGAGATTGTTTACGTTGGTTAAGTTCTTTACTCTTTTCGTGCAATGGTTTCATATATTTCACGACGTGGACATGGAATTTTTATTTTTCATGGTTTAGTAGGTTATGAGGATAAATAACTGCGCTCAACGTAAATGCTCAAATAAAACAAATTATTAGCTCGTCAAAGGGTCTCACTTGCGGTTGCAAAAAGAACCGAAATATTCGGCGGTACCTCAGTAACTAGTTTGGAAATCACTGGTCCACAGTGACCAGCAGAACTCCCCACATTCATCCAAATTATTGTTCATTCTGGGGGAGGGACCCTATCAAGGGGGGGGTCCCCTTCCAGCATCGATTTGTCTTCTGTTTCTGTGTTGTGCCACGACCTGAGGCGATGCGCTCTGGCGGTGCTCGCCTGGGTGTGTGGGGATTTCTCATTGGAAGATGGAGGCTAGCAAGCCCTCCCATTCAGTCTGGAAAGGGGCCCTATCGGTGGGGTCCCCTTCTGACACCAACTTGTGTTGCGTGTTGCTTCTTTGTGCCATGACCTGGGGCGGGGTACGCAGTCTGGCTGTGTTCGCCCCAGTGTGTGGATGGGTTTCTCTTGGTTTTTGCATGGAACTGTGTGGTCTGGGGCCACCTGGGAGTACATCCATCCCTAACGGCCTTCGCCTTAGGTGTAAACCAATAGCGAACCCAGATAGCAAAAAGTGATTGAATCAACATTGTGATATTGTCAGGCTGAAGAATGCAATCAACATTGACGTCAGATATTGAAAAAAACATTGAAAGTGCTCGCTATGATCAACATGGAAATAACGTTGAATTTCCAATCAATTCTGACAATGAATCAACCTTGATTCAACTATGATATGATCAACATTGAAAGAATGTAGAATTGCATCAACATTGATTCAACTATATATATGCATTGCATTATACATTGAAACAATGTTATTATTAAAGGGCCAAATCAACACTTTTCAACCCTCCTCTGTATGTTTTTAATATGCCTTATTAAAAAATAATCACTTTGTTACTCTATTTATGGTATAGTTCAACAAGGAGCATGCCAAAGTAGTCTACTAGTCAGTGATATCACTGCCATATGCCTAACTGGCAGTGATGTCACTAATAGACAAGTTTGGAGCAACCCCCGCAGAGCTTTAAAACACCAAATAGAGTAAAATCATTATTTTTTAAATGAGACATATTTAAAACGTACAGACGAAGGTTAAAATGCTGAAATGGTCCATTAAGGGGAGGAGAAACCCAAAAATCATTTCGATCTGCTCAAGAACAGGACAATCAGAGGGAGCAGGAGAGAGAAGTTTATGCTTCTGGGGCATTTTAATGTTCTAATTTGACTGTTACAATGATTTGTAGGTGTACTTTGACTTTAACCTGGATTTTCTCAAAACCTGATTTTTTCCCCGATTGCTATCATTTAAGGCACTATATCTCACTTATTTGTGGAGCTTTTCTCATGAAATTTTGACAGAAGTCTGTGTACATATCAGGAAGTCTACTGAACTAAAAGTTTTGGTTTAGCACTTTGGGTCTGTGAGTTATGGTGATTTATATTTCATATTGAGGGGGCGAAAAATGGCAAAATCCTCTTTTACCCCACTAAATCTCTAGTATTATGTGTAAATGCTTTATTCTAGTTCAGAAGAAGGTGTAAACATAACTAAATCTAATAAAAAAAACCTGATTCAAATATCTTGCTTCAGTCCTGAGATATAAGGCAAAGAAATAATGGTGAAATCGGGGTTGCGGCCATCTTGAATCACACGACCTAATTATGCAAATTAGGTCAAATTCATATTTTGTATATTTCAGGTCATATACTGTCAATACACCAAGTATGAATGATTTCTATCCAAAAATGACAATTTTTTTCCAAAAGGTTTCTCCTCCCCTTAAGTATGCTATACTGCAGTGGTTCTCAACCTTTTTATACAAAGACCCCACTTTACAGGGACATGTTTTGGGGGTCCCCATACTTGATTATAATTATTTCATAGGTGAATATTCGAAAATGTGTAGAGAGCTTGTAGATTGTGTCATGGTTTCACCCCCCGCCGGATATAAACTGCAGTCCGGCGGGAGCTAGGACCAGGGACCTAAAATAATGCAGGACCCAAATGCCAGGCTCGTACAAACTGGAGATTTAATAAATAGTAAAAACCACACGGAGATAAAGACAGGGAGCAGCATCAACATGCCATCAGGGCTAAAATCACACACATCAATGATAAAACCAAAATGCAGTGCAGACAAACTGGCAACTGCCAGCCCTATATACTTCAGATAATCACCTCCACCTTAACGAGCAACAGGTGACACTCGTTAAGGTGGAGGTGAGAGAAAGCCACGGGGGAGGGGCTGCAAGGCAAAAACCCTTACAGATTGGCTATTTCCATTTTTTTTTTTTTTTATGAAACCAAGGTTGAGAACAGCTGCTTTACTGCATGCTCTATTAACAAAAAACAATGAAACAGACCATTGCTCATTTAGTTATTTATTAAAGATTCAAAATAAATTAAACTTTTGTACTTCTTTTGTACATTTTAGCACACACCTTTTCTTTTGTTCTTTTAAAGGAGGACTATACAGAACTACACGTTTTGACTTAATCTTATAGTAATTAACTCCAACATAATATCCACGGTCGATTTTTTTTTTTGTCCATACATACCCCCTTTTCTTTTAAATGACCACTAATTAGTCGGAATTGCTGTTTCCAGGAGGCCGCCATTAAGGCCACGCCTGGCATGAGAAGTTGCGAGATCATAACGTCACTGCGGCTGCCATATGCATTCATGTGCACGATGCATGCGATGTCAAAATGTCTGAATGCATGGATATCTAAATAAATTAGACTACCAACCAATTTAAAATTGTTCATTGAGCGAATGAACTGTTTGATTGAAAATTGAGCAAAGTAAATGGGAAGGGGATGAAAGCAATTGTCGAATAGAGGAGAATGATTTTGAAGACCTTAACTTTGCTTAGTTCAGCACACGATTTGCCTGAATGTGTTTGCTTGATTATTACATTTGGCCGTTGTGTGCGAATCTTGTTCAATTATTAAATAAAAAATGTTAAAAATTTGCGGCACAGATTTGCCTGAACGTGCTTGCCCAGTCTTCGGTGCATTTGTCCATTGCTTGCAATGCGAAAATAATTCCTCTCTCACATTCACGTTTGATGCGCTTCACACAATGTTTTCTACTTCGCGTATATTCTTAGACGCTTAAAAACTAGGGCCATTTTAACATGATTTTATTTTTAAGAAATCTTTTTTAATAATACTTTTCCGACGAGAGGTGTAATTCAGAGGTCTGCTATTTATTCAGATTACCGACCTTATTTCAATCTAACACGGTAGCCTGGTTCGGTTTGTCTGCTTCTCATTATCTCTTCTAAATCATTATTGGCTCGATTTTGGTTTTGATTGGTCAGTTGGCTGAATAAATGGCTTGATTACAAGTTCGGCAAAGTAGCTACACGGCAATTGATTGAAGGAGAGCTAATTATGCCAAGGTGACAGCATCTGTCCAGCCTCACTGGTAATTAGCAGACTTCAAATCGCACTTTTCTTTCCGGAAGCATTTCAAATGGCCTCTGATGTTAGTTCACCTCTAAATTAAAGTTGTGTCGGATAGAAAAAGGTAATAATCTAGCTCGTCTGTCTTCCTTATAGAGGAAGCGGGAATATCTCGGTCATTCAACAATCAGAATGCAGGACCGCAGGACAATGGACATTCATGGCGCTGGAAGCCACACTGACGTCACGATTAGGGGCGCCCCAAGCGGATCGAGGGTGAATTTTCGTCTGCTGTGGTGAAAATGGCAAGGTCCACTAGTTTTGAAAAATCGCTCATAAAAATTTAAGACATCGCAAAATAAAGAAAAAAAAGTCGTAGGAGCTTTTTTCATGATATATTGAAATAATATTACCCACTTTTCCCAGCTATGACAGTCCTCCTTTAAGGTTTCCTGCCTGGCCTAGGTGGACGAAGCACCTTAGAGAATTATCTGGCCAACTATTTGCACGCCCCTTCCCCCCTTCCCCCAATCAGCACCATTGAAACGATGTCAAATCATTGTAGGGCATTTCAAAATTGAAAAATCATCATCTATACTACATCGATTCAACAACAGTTTTTCAAACGTTGAAATTGTAACTGTAATGAAACATTGAGTCAACAGAGATTTTTCAACCTCAACCAAAAATAACCAATCTGACCAAAATCCAACTTTGAATTAATGCTTTTTGCTATCTGGGAAGCCCGTTAGAGGGCGGAGCACGTACGAAATAGAACTACAGGTTAACTGGATGTAACTCCAGTTCTATGAGTACGTGCGTAGCCCTCTAACAGCCTGCCCAGCTGGCCCCGAGTTTGAGATGCTGAGTTTCAAAGGGAGACGAGCATTGGCAGCATCGAGGCTCTATAGGAGGTGAGTAATGCTACCCACTCTTATGGAGCAAATGAGTTCAATTTTCTTTCTCAGGGGTAAACCAATAGCGAAGCCCGTTAGAGGGCTACGCATGTACTCATAGAGCTGGTGTTACATCCAGGTAACTAGTAGTTACGTCGCCTGTTGGTAATTAAGTTACGAATACTGGCAAACTTGACAACCTTTTCAAAACGTCGTGGACACGTCACTTGTTATTTGGTGAAGTCGCCTGTTGGTAATTAAGTTACGACTACTGGCAAGTTGAGGTTAATTAGTTTATCAATCGTGGAGCAGCAGCGGCGGGAAGTTCACTCTCGAGGACAGTGATTCCTTAACGTAGCCTATATTTTTCTCAACCGTTAAGGACCTTCAACATTTCAGTCAGATAAAGGTAAGTTTCCTTCATCATTATATTCACCGATATTAATCATTTCATTGGATATAAATAGTACAGCACCTAAAATAACTAATAATTTCCCAGACAGCACGCATACGTCTCGCCAACGTCAGCACGATGAATGAAGTTGCATCGGCGAGACGTATTATGTAGAGCGTTTGCTCAATGGGAATACATCGCCGAGACATCGGCATTTGTTAAAATGCATTTTACCTGATGCCGATGTCTCGGCGACGTATTCCCAAAGAGCAAACGCTCTCCATAATACGTCCTGCCGAAGCAACTTTATTCATCGTGCCGACGTCAGCGAGACGTATGCGTGCTGTCTGGGAGTTAGAAATCTCTGATTTTTTTATATTTTTTTCTACGTTACCTGCTGTAAATATAATGTACATTTGGGGAAAAAAACTTGGATGGCAAACAATTAAAACTTCCATAAGTTGTTACCCAGGTGAAGCGCGGTTAATTAACATTAATCTAACCACTTATCGTTTTTGAAAATTAAGTTTTACGACACTATGTACAAATTAAATAAGAAAGCTAGTGTTAGCTATACTCGCTCAACTGTAAGACGAATATAAATCGCGCAACTCAGTCGTACAAACAACAACACTGAGTAACACTGCGCTATAATTTCAGTTGTTGTCAGCTGTAGCTAACGTTTGAGTGTAGTCCTTATGGGGGAAACGTTATGGCGTTATTTCATGTCACAGTTATGGCTAGTTAGCCGTGCGAAAGCCAATATAATTAGCCAGCTGAAATGAAGTTGAGACTCTAATTTTATTGAAACTCATTGATGACACTGAGGACACCAGGGGCCTGACTCATTAAGACCTTTTGGATAGAATTTCCCTGGCAAAACCAGTAACATTAGCTAGTTAAATGCATACGTTATTTTGTATCACTTTTAGTGTGGCTTTGTTGCATAGTTTTATCTTTATTTTTAAAAAAAAAACTATTGATATCTGTCCTATGCATTGCACAAACTGTCTTGAGATGCAAGCAAGGGCTGGCAGAGAAAGATGTGAGGAGCCTGATCAGTGAAATGCTGCACAGTGATGTTTAGAAAGGAGGCGACCGAGAACCTGGTATTTGCATTCTTTTTTGTCCAACGCTTATAGTGCTGTGCTGATTGTAAACACAGAAGTCCTTAATTTTATATGACAAAGGTTACACAAGTCTTTCTTGGGCCTAATAATTAATTGGATCAGATGTGACCTGAAACAGAACTAACAGGGCAGGGGCTTTGAGGTCAGGATTGAATCATTGTTTTAACTGGTAAAATTGGAATATTCAGTGGGAGCATGTAATTGTATACAGGCAGGTGAAGCACTATCCAAGCTCCTAGTTGGTAGATAAACCCTACACCTCTCTCTGGGGATTAATGCTTTGAGAAGAGGTTTTGAAATTGGTGTCACAAGGTCACCGGAGAGGGCTATGAAGTAGCCTGAAGCTGCACCCCAGATTCAGACTTCACTGCTTAAAAAAATTGAGGAAAAAGTAAAATAATTTCATGTACTCACCTCTTTTGCTGTTTTTGTGTTGTTCCTTGCAGAAGATGCAGTGCACAGAGCGCTCGGTGAAAGAAGAGGAGGACGACTTGTAAATGTATAAAAAAAAAAACTAAACTGAATGAAGAAATAGTGATTTTAGACTTTTTATAAGGATGTTCAAGCACCCCTAAATTTCATCTCAGCACCCCAGGATAATGTTAACAATTATAATGAACTGTTATTATTTTCCAAACTCATTTTAAGCCCTCTAACATTACATTTTGAGAACTTGTGAGAGATGACAAACAACTACTGGTTCTAAGCAATTCATTTAAATAATTAGAAAAAAAAACAGCAATATGAAACCTGTTTTGAAGTTAAGTTGGTTTGTGGAACCCCTGGAAAAAATTATGGAAAACCCTCACAGATGATGTGCATTCAGCTATTTTACTCCATAGCAAATAAGGTCCAGACAGATTCTTCTCTGTTTTTAAGTTCTGCTAGTGTTGTTGTCACAACTGGTAGCATGAGGCAGTACCTGCAGCCCAGTCTGGTTGCACAGGTAGTCCAGCTTTTCCAGGACAGCACTTCCATACGTGCAGTTGCTAGGCTTGGTGTGTCTCCCAGCACAGTCTCAAGAGCATGGAGGAGATACCAGGACACCAGCCGTTTCATGAGGAGAGCTGGACAGGGCTGTAGAAGGGCATCAGCCCAGCAGCAGGACTGTATCTGCTCCTCTGTGTGGAATATAAGAGCACTGCCAGAGCCCTACAAAATGACCTCCAGCAGGCTACTGGTGTGCATGTTTCTGACCAAACTGCCAGAAACAGACTGTGAGGGCGGCATGAGGGCCCAATGTCGTCAAGTGGGACCTGAACTCACAGCCCAGCACCATGCAGCTCGATTGGCATTAGGTAGAGAACACTAGAATCGACAGGTTCGGCATTAGCACCCCGTTCTCTTCACAGATGAGAGCAGGTTCACACTGAGCACGTGTGATGGGTGTGAAACAGTCTGGAGACACTGTGGTGAGTGTTCTGCTGCCTGTAACATCATCCAGCATGACCGATTTGGCAGAGGATCAGTAATGGTCTGGGGAGGCATATCCTTAAGGGGTTCCACAGCCCTCCATGTCATTGCCAACGTTATCCTGACTGCTGCTAGACACTGGGGTGAAATCCTTAGAGCGATTGTGTGACCTTATGCTGGGGCAGTGGGTCATGGGTTCCTCCTGGTGCAGGACAGTGCCTGGCCACATGTGGCCACAGCATGTAGGCAGTTCCTGGATGATAAAAGCATTGATGCCATAGATTGGCCCTCTCGTTCCTTTGACCTAAACCCAATTGAGCTCCTGTGGGATCCTATGTATCAGTGCATCCAACGCTGATAAGTACCACCACAAACTGTGCAGGAGCTCACTGATGCCATGATCCAGGTCTGGGAGGAGGTCCCTCAGGACACCACCGCTGACTCATCAGAAGGATGCCCAGATGCTGTCGAGAGTGTTTTTATTACTGAAGTCCATGCCTCCAAGCATTCAGGCCATAAGAAAAGCCCGGGGCGGAGCAACAAAGTATTAATTCTGAATTTTTGATGATTCCATAATTCTTTACTCAAATTATAGTGATGCTATATATTTCCTCTATTTGTTTATGAAAAAAATATGCCATTTATTAAAATCTAACTTCTTTGCTGTGTGTTTCATGAAGCCTGAATGTTAATTTTATGAACAAAAATTGTTTTGTGTCATGTCTGCAATTTGTTGATTTGCTATGAAGTAAACAAGCTGAATGAACATCCACTTTGCTGATTCCAGAATTGCAGCATGCATGACCTTGCTTGCCATGGCTTTTCTGATCCTCACAGAGCCGGGCTCAGACTACAGGAGATTTAAAGTCCTCACTGATTTGAAATTGTGTTATAGCTCACAAAAAAGGATGAACTTTTCCTATTTTTTCTCTCAATTTCCAAACAAGCTCAAACTGCACATTTAGAAATATGCAATCCATCATACCATTCAAGTTATGATTAAGGTCATCTTGCCTGAAAGAGCTACTGTATGCCACGACTCAGGTGACTATGGGGAGGCAGAAGGCAGATGATTGATAAACATGGAGGCGGAAAATCACAAGACAAAGATTTTGGATGAGGGTGCGGTTAGGGAAAGTGGGCAACACAGTTAATTTGTTCTCCAACAGCTGAGGGTGAGAATTTAATGGTCAGTTTTAATTAGGTTTTATGACTTTTGATACTCGGCTAGCCTCTCCGGGGCTAAGGTTTTACCATTGCTGTTTGATACCGTCAGCTCTTAAACCCTGAATGGGATGTTAAAATGTATTTTCTGACAGAATATTCCAGTTCTAAATCCTGAATATCAAAAATGTTTGACATTATCAGGGCTGCCCTGATGAGTGTGCAAGCAGAGTGGGAGGAATAAGACTGGATCTGTAAACTCCTTACATTACCAGATAATCTTGGCTGAAGATCCGTTCTGACCAAGGTCCCAGGCCAGATTTCTGTGATAGTTCTAATAACCGAACTGAGTATATTTCCCACCGTGTTTGTGTTTGCCATTATCGATAATAAAATTTGCCATAAATTTTTAATATCGTCATCTATTTTTTGTCCTCTGAGTCATCATTATTCGTTTTAATTGAACCTAAATGTCCGTTTATATCCTGTGTAAACAAACGGGTCTCCTTAGCTGCTTGGTTTCCAATTAAAAAGAAGAAAAAAAAAACATTTTCGCGCCTGAAGCTAATAAATGTCTCGTGCCTGTTTTTAAACTCCACTGACTAAACACAGCCTTTTCGGAGCTTTTCGGTTTGTGTGCAGTGCATGATGGGACGTATAGCTGGGTTAGTGACCATCGGATGTTCACTACATTTCGCGGTGGATTGTGGGATGTGTTGAGTTCACTATATAGAGGACAGAAATTCTTACAAATAATTCGGACAGCCCTACAAAATGGCGAACCCACTATGTAGGCTAGTGCACTATGTAGTGAGTAGTGAGTGATTTCGGACACAGCCATGGTAAATGAGGTCGAGTAGAGCAAGTAGAGACCCTCGTGTCACATGATATGGTCACCGATCGATACGGTCAAACTGTATTGATCTCTTAAGTGGAACGCAATGAGAAATTTTATGTCGACAGTTGCTTCTAGGGGGATATACTACGAAGCAAGATAAGTGGGTTAGCGAAGTATGTCCAGCCTAAACCTAGGCTTCTCAATGTCACGAAGGTGCCTCTCTTTTAACGTGGCTAGATTACAATGGTAACTTACGCTGCAAACTTAACCTGGTCGGGAGCAGGTTATGTGCCGAGTTTCGGCTTAAATCGGCTATATATGTGCTGCCTGAGCACCTCCTTTGAAATTGGCGTCACCTTTCTTGAATAATCCTGTGGACTTTGGTGCCCGAAATGTACGCGGTTCTCTTCGGAGGGAGACTGGCATGACCTATTGGCTTTTTCTGACGATATTCTCTATGAACGCTACAGATTCAGCTGAGGGAATTCGTTACTTATGCGATCTACTGGAGCCATATATTGGCAATGTAACAAAGAGAAGCACTTAACAGTTGCACGAACAGTATGCATAACGTTTTGTTTTTTTTTGCCACGGGAACCGACAACATTCAGGTGGTGATGCAGAAAATCTGAGCAAGAATATTGTATGCTGTGCTACACATTTTACACAGCATACCATTAAAATAATTTAAATAATTATGAAAGCAAAGCAGCATAGGGCGTACCACTTTGAAAAATGTTCTCATGCTTTGTTTTAACTTGCTGCCATGTCCTCTTGACAGTGCTGGTACTGCAACTATTAAAGCGTATTCAACTATTAAATAGTATTTTATGCCACTGGACTACTGTAAAATTGCAATGGTGCAACTGGTTAGGGTAAGTGATGGGATACGATTTTATTAAAATCATGCTGTATAAAAGAAAAGCAATGGAAAAAAAACACTTTAAACCAAAAACGAAGGAATTAATAAAACCGAGTTTACCATTGGTATTTATCAGTCAGATAATATTCAATCTATAATTTCATTTAACTTTGTTCCATTTGGCCGAGAAACTAAAGCGATTTCCACAAGTCCTTCATCAGAGGACTTACGCATTTAAACATTCAGCAATTTTCCGCCATAATTCCTCTCTGGTCTTATTAGCAGCAACAGTGTTGCTTTTTACTGTTTTTATATTTTTACATTCCTCATAACTGTCCATAAACACGACCCACTCCTCTGAGGAGATTTTTTTTTTTAAAAGATTTTATTTATCACTCAGCAACCACTTACATTACATCCAACGAACAAGTGCACACATCAACCAACAAGAATACATATACTAACATAAATCTCAATTACAATTTCCCAAGAGTCTATGCGCATGCATGATCGTGCAGTCTTTCAAGTGTCTAACCAATCAGTGTAAAACTTCATATGTGTCTCTCATTAAGCCGCTGGCGGCGCCCCCTGGTGCCGCGGGGGGAGAACTCCCGCAGTCTTCCTGATCCTGGATCAAGGATAGCTTCCTCGGAGAAACATTCAGCACGCGATCGGTCATTTTATGGAGTGAGCCCTCGCTGCGGAGTGCAGAACATCAGTCCCCGCCCCCCTGATGTCCGACCCCGCCCCCTGAAGTCCCGACACTGCACATTCCCACAGTTTGGTGGCGGTAATACCCCTAAACGTTGTTGTCAAACGTTGTTCGATGTCAACCGCCAGTCAAATTGACAAGAGGAAGAAGACGAAGAAGAAGATGACCGCCATGGAGACAAACAAGCAAAGGTGAGGAAAAAAGTAGTGTTTTATGGACTGCATACTCTATATAATGTTAATCATTAACTTACATGTTGAATGGCGCGCAGTAAATCCGTGCACATAAAAACCAGTGGCGGTGCGTCGGCTGTTGCAAGGGGACGCTCAAAACCTCACCCTTCAGTGCTTAATGACCTAAACATGTTGCAGTTTACATTTCTCGATTAGCAACAGTTGCTAATATTAGTTGATAGAATGACAAATTTATTTTTGATAGCATTGTTATACATTGCTCCACAAAATTATGAGTTTTTTTCACACATAAATAAATCACGACGTAAAATATCTGCATGAGTTTAAACTATGTGCTCAAGCGCCTCGCGAAAAGGCACAAACCTGCTGAAATGAACGGATATTACTGGTTCTTGGGAATATTAGTCACAGTATGGGGTGTCTGGTCAGGACACGGACGAAGGTTCTTCATTCAAGGGTGTTTAATGATAATAAAGCAGAGAGCAGTACACAGGCACAGGTCCAGTCTTACTGGTGTAGGTTGTGTGTGTGTGGTTCTAAAAGGGAAATAAACAATAGGCAATTAGCCTACTTCTACAACTAAACAACTGAATCTCTTATACAATATCTCCAAATATATCTCTACTAAATAGTCTGGCCTGGTGCTGTAAACAATAACAACATAACAACAGCAGTATGCTATGCTAATATAATACCCAAGGAATAGCGCTAGCCATCTAAACAACACAAAGTGACGTCAGGATAAATGTACGGAGACACAGAAATGTAGTTAGCACGTTGCTAATTCAAAACGATCTCCAACTAAATATACAGTAACAAACTACGCATTTCAGTGATAATAAACTACGCCAAATCCTTGCTAAACAAAGGGGTTTACTCACCTGTGGTCACAGACACACACAAACAAAGAAAGGAATAAAACTTGGGCGAATGCTGCAGGCTGAGGAGTTGTTCACACCAACCGAACGTCAACTGAATCAAACTGACTGGAAAACGAAACTAAAAGTCACGAGTATGCGCTGGGCACGGGGTATTGCCTAGCAACATATCAACAGTCTGCTCTACTGTATCGAGTCAAAGCCGAGCCTTCAGCACAGCCGCCCCCTGATACACTGTGTGAATCAGCTCCTTGAAAGCTCACTGTCAGCAGGGGCTGTCGTCGGAGTATCCTCTGGAATAGCTGGCAGCTCTGTCAGTTTGGCCACCGGCCTGGTGTAGGTTCGATCCTTTACTTGGACCTCGGCAGTCCGCACTTTCCCGTCCACGCTCCGGATGGTCTTAGGGACCCTTCCCACGGGCCACAGCGCTCGAGGCAGGCGCTGATCAACCATCATCACTACAGTTCCGATGGCGAGGTTCTCTTTGTCCTTCGCCCACTTCTGCCTTGACTGCAGGGATGGTAAGTAGTGTCGCAGGAAGTGAGTCCAGAACTGATCCGCAAGCACTTGACTGTGCCTTCATCTCCTTCGGCTGAGGATCTCTGAATCTGGGTAGACAACTTGTGGGAGCGAGGAGTCGAGCCGCCCCATGAGGAGGTAGTTGGGGGTAACTGGGTTGACGTCGGCTACATCCGTAGACACATAGCCCAAAGGTTGGGAGTTCAGAATCCCTTTCACCTCGATGAGGACTGTCTGCATCACCTCTTCACTCACTGTCTGGGAGCCCAAAGTCATAGAACGCAGACTTGATGGACCTGACTTCTCTTTCCCAGGTCCTGCCGAAGTGTGGTGCATTAGGAGGATTGAACTGGAAGCGCATCTGGTGCTTAGCGAGCTGGACCTTTAATTCTTCACTCATAGCCTGGAAACTGGCACGTAGCTCAGACTCTTCTACTCGGAAGTTAGTCCCTTGATCTGAGAGAAGCTCAAAGGGGGTCCCTCGGCAAGCCACGAACATTCTGAGTGACATAAGGAAGGAGTCGGTGTCCATGTTGGATAGGAGATCCAGGTGGACGCATCTCGTTGTCATATACTTGTACACGATTCCCCATCTCTTCTCCACCACCCGACCTCTCTTGATCTGAAAAGGTCCGACGCAATCTATTCCTGTTGAGTAGAATGGAGGCGGCACGAGGGTAAGTCTGCCATCTTTGGTATGGCTGGCTTTGCTCTCCATTTTCTGCACTCTGCTCAGGTTCTCTGATGTCGGCGCACAGCTTCGCGGCCTTGGAGGATCCAATACTTGCGACGGAGCTCAGCGAAGACTCTTTCAGCGCCGGGATGGAGTAACTTGTCATCATGCTGACGTATGATGAGGTTGGTGACATAGTGCTTAGGGTCTAGCACGATCGGGTGCACAGCATCTTCCTCCAGGCAAGTAGAGCGGCGTAACCTCCCTCCTACTCGGATGAGACCCTTGGAAGTGTCGTATTCAGGATCGAGAGCTACGAGCCGACTGCCGGATGGAATGGCTTTATCTGTCTGTAGGCACTTGATCTCTTCTTGAAAACTGTCACTTTGTGCTCTCTGGAGGATTCTCAGTTCTGCTTCGGTGAAGTCATCTGCACTAAGGGCGCTAGCTGGGGAGGCCGCCTCATGAAGTGACCTGCTCGTTGACTCAAGGAGGTCATCAAAGGCTGAGTGCTCCTCAAAGGGTGAGGTAGCAGGGGACGACGATGCAAGACCATAGAACAAGGACTTCTTCCTCTCTGCGTCGCCTGGAACCTCTTCGATAGACTGTTGTGGTGGCCAGGTGTCATGTGGCTGGTGAAGGAAAGCTGGACCTTGACTGAACTGGTTTGGCTTGGCTAGATCAGATAGAGTCATCCCTCTGGTGATGGCATCTGCGGGGTTATTCTTGGTGTCCATGTACCTCCATGACCGGTGGTCCGTCAGCCCTTGGATCTCGGTTATACGGGTCTCCACGAATACTTTATATCTGCAGGACTCGGACTGTATCCAGGTAAGTACCGTAGTCGAGTCAGACCACAGTACTCTCTCTCTCAACGGAAGAGTCGTCTCTTTCTTGATCAGCTGGGCGAGCTGAGCTCCAGTCATGTCGGCGCAAAGTTCTACGCATGGCATAGACTGTTGTTTCTTCGGTGCTACTCGGGAGCGAGCTAGCACAAAGGCCACGTGGACTCGGCCTTGGGTATCTTCACCTCGTAGGTACGCAACTGACCCATACGCTGACTCCGATGCGTCGCAGAAGATGTGTAGCTCGAGGGTGATGTCACTCATGTCAACATCTAGTGGGAAGTAGCTCTGGGAGAGGGTGACCGATGGGAGCTGAGGGAGCTCCCCTTCCCAAGCGCTCCAGGCATCCAGGAGGTCAGCTGGTAGGTTTGGGTCGTCCCAGGCACAGTTCTTGTCCCACAGCCTCTGCACTAGGACTTTAGCTCTTGTGGTGAATGGCACGATGTAACCCAAGGGGTCGTACTGACTTGCAATATCTTATAGATATTTCGCATGGTAGTCTGGCTTAGGGGGACTGGGCGGTACCTGTAGTGAAGCGTGTCCTCCATGAAGTGCCAACTGAGGCCCAGCATCATCTCTTGCGCCTCCCCGGGGGTCTGGGAAACCCATCGCTCACTACTGACTTAGCCTCCTTCGGTAAGTGGCGGAGCACTTCTGGCTGGTTGCTGGCCCACTGGCGGATCTCGAATCCAGCTTGAGCTAGGAGGGTTCTCAGCTTCATCACAAGGCTGCTTGCTTCTTCTTCTGTATATAGACTCTGTAAGCAGTTATCTACATAGAAGCACTATTCCACACTGTGACGAACATCTTCACCAGGCTGGCTGGACTCGGTGACATGTTTCTGGAGAGCGAAGACCGCACAACAGGGGCTGCAGGTCGTATCGAAGGGCAGGACTTCCCATTGGTAGACTGCAGGGGGTTCCTCGGTCTTCAGGGCTCTCCAGAGAAATTGGAGCAGGGGCTTATCTTGGTCCACCAGATGAACCTGGTGGAACATTCCTCTGATGTCACCACTTATGGCGACTCGGTGGTCTCTAAAGCGGATGAGGACTCCAAGGAGCGAGGGTCCTAGGGTGGGCCCAGGGAGAAGGTAGTTGTTGAGACTCTGTCCGCCGACCAGGAAGCTGCAGTTGAACTCTATCCGATCTTTACCATTATGTCTGACCATATGCTGGGGCAGGAACCAGGACTCTTCGGATGTGTCGGCTTCGCTGGAGTCTATCTTCTTGACGTACTCGGCAACCTCTAGCTTCTTGATCTCCTCCTGGTAAGTGGATGCACGCTGTGAGTCTCGAGTTAGTCTCTTCTCTATGTTCTGCAGGTTGCTCATGACCACCTCCCCTGAAACTTGTAGCTTGGGCATGGTTTGGACTCGCAGGAGGGGCGTTGCGTACCGATGCACTCCGTCAACCTCTACGCGGGTGGTCTTGGCCTCCAACAGGTCCACGGTGTACTTGTCCTGTCTGGATCTGGTCACTAACCTCTCACTCTTGAAAGGCAGTGTGTCCAACTGCCACAGTCGCTCAACTTGACTGAACAGCTCGGCAGAAGGAGAGGAAGCTACTGTGAACAGGCACTGTGCAGGCGGGAGCTGGTGCTGGAGGTACTTTGCTGGGCCCTGGAGTGTCCAGCCGAGGTTAGTCTTGACTGCTGCGGGACCACCTAGGGGCCCCATGTGCACTGGTTCCACTGGGATGATCAGACTGGTATGATCTGATCCGATGAGGAGGGTTGGCTGGGCGCCATCGATGGGAGGGATCGGCAGACCTCTCAGGTGTCGGTACTTCTTCTGGAGCTGGGAGACTGGGTAGGTGTACTGAGACAGGCCTAAGTGGTCACCTGTGAAGACACCTTGGATGGCGAAAAGCTTTGTGGGCTGTGTTGCAGGCGCGATCACAAAGGAGACGCATGAGCCTGACAGTGTCTTGACGTCTTGGCGGATGGTACGGAGAGTCAGGTCTTCTGATTGACCTTGTATCCCCAGGCGACGTGCTGCAGACGAAAGCAGGATGGTCCTCTCCGACCCGTCGTCCAAAACTGCATATGTGTCGAACACTCTGTCTTTGTAGTGTAGGTTGACTCTCACAATCTTCAGCAGCACTCAGCTGTATCGCTTGGCTGGTCTAGGTAGTGAGACTCTGCTGTCAATGTGAGAGTGTCTGTGCTGGCGGGAGCGGTCTCACTTTTTTGGTTGACCTCATGGAGAACGGAGAGGTATTTTGACTTACAAAGTCGGCATGGCTTCTTCAGGTCGCAGTCAGAGGCTAGGTGAGATCGACCGTATCTCCAGCACCTTCTCTTTGTCTTGATCCAGTCTACCATGTCTTCCTTTGTAAGCTTAGCGAAGCTCTCACATTTGCTGAGGAAGTGTTCTGACTCACAATGCGGGCAGTGTATCTTAGCTCTCCCCTGGGACTGGTTGGAGGGGGCCGCTCTAGAGGTTACGGCTGGCTCTTAGTGACTGTCTGTCCCGTGCATCACAGTCGTGATCTTCCCCTTGTTCTTGTGCTTGAAGGAGTCTTTCTTGTCTTTCACACAGTGGGGCTGAAGGGAGGGCTCGACGTCCAAGCATCTGACTTCGGCTTTGAGCCAGTCTGAGAAGTCAATGAGTGACAACTTCAGCTGGTTTGGATCCTTCCTGTACTGGTGTCGACGGAATCTGTCCTGTTGGGCCTTGGGGAGTCTATTGAGAAGGCGCTGCACGTTAGAGCCACAGTAGAGTTCCTCATGTCCTTCTCCCTTAAGGGACTTCAGCATTCCGACCAGGGACTGTACTCTATTGGCGAACTCGTCGAGAGCTCCATCATCATCGGCGGGTAATCGCTCCATGTCCTCGATCTCTTTCAGAGCAAACTGGTACGGGCGTCCATAACGATCATCAAGTGCCTTTAGAGCCTCAGAGTAGGGCGTGCTAGACTCTGCGTAGGCTAACACTAGGCGGTGGGCTTGGGGCATTTTCACGTGCTTTAGCAGGATAGCATACTTGTAGTGCTCTGAATGTGCGGGATGCAGAAGGGTGTTGAGAGAGAGGCAAAGCTCCACACGCTCGGCTCTATCTTGTTTCTTGAAGTCGGGGAATGTGGGGCCTTCTATATTAGGGGGGTAGGCCATTGGCATGCCTGGGAGCCCTGGGTAGTAAGAGTAGGGCATGGCAGGGGGCTGGGGTGCCCACTGAGGTGCAGGATTATGCCTGGGTGGGGGCAGGTACTGAGAACTGGAAGTAGGAAGGGCTCGGTTCGAAGTGGGAGGAACTTGGTGCTGACTGTTCGTCATGGTAGCTTGGAGTGGAGGCGGATACTTTGAGCTTGAAGAAGCTGGAAGCTGACTGCTGTCAGGCATGACAGCCTGAAGGTCATGGCGTGGGTTGAGCACGGGTGTGGGTTGGAGGAGAAGTGGTTGAGTGACTCGATGGAGAGGCGGGGGCAACGGCCAGGGTTTGCGATCGACTGGTGAGTCTTGCAGCTGTTGAGGCTGTCCTGTAGCGTAACTTAGGCAGTCCTCAATTTGGGAAGGGTGAGGGGAACCGGCAGTGGAAGATAGCTCGCTTGCCGTCTGCCGAGTTGACCTCCTTGATGAGTGAACTGAGGACTTAGGAGAATGATGCTTCAGGATGGTCTCCAGTAGCTCTGTCTGCTTCTCGGCAGTCTCGCTCTGTTGCCGTGCTGTCTCCATAACTTGTCGCATGAGGACTTCTTGGGCGCTCCACTCTGCTGGTCTGGAGGGTGAGCTCCGGGTGTTGGGGGAGGGCCTGCTCTCCTCGTGGTGGCTGTGCTCTTCCTTCTCTTCATGCCTGTATATTTGCTCTGCTCTCTATCCTTGGGGGGGGATATTCCACTAAATAGTCCTCTAAAAATCTTGTTCGCTGGGTGCTGCGTTTTGGATGCGCAGATGGGGATACTGGCAGACTGGTTGCTTGACTGGCTGCCATACTGATGACTCCAATCCGGCTCGAAGGACCACAATTGATTGAAGGGATATTACTGGTTCTTGGGAATATTAGTCAACAGTATGGTGTGTCTGGTCAGGACACGGACAAAGGTTCTTCATTCAAGGGTGTTTAATGATAATAAAGCAGAGAGCAGTACACAGGCATGGGTCCAGTCTTACTGGTGTAGGTTGTGTGTGTGTGTGTCTGTGTGGTTCTAAAAGGGAAATAAACAATAGGCAATTAGCCTACTTCTACAACTAAACAACTGAATCTCTTAGACAATATCTCCAAATATATCTCTGCTAAATAGTCTGGCCTGTTACTATAAACAATAACAACAACAGCAGTATGCTATGCTAATATAATACCCAAGGAATAGCGCTAGCTATGCAAACAACATGAAGTGACGTCAGGATAAATGTACGGAGACACAGGAATGTAGTCAGCACGTTGCTAATTCAAAACGATCTCCAACTAAATATACAGTAACAAACTAAGCATTTCAGTGATAATAAACTACGCCAAATCCTTGCTAAACAAAGGGGTTTACTCACTTGTGGTCACAGACGCACACAAACAAATAAAGGAATAAAACTTGGGCGAATTCTGCAGGCTGAGGAGTTGTTCACACCAACCGAACGTCAACTGAATCAAACTGACTGGAAAACGAAACTAAAAGTCACGAGCATGCGCTGGGCACGGGGTGTTGCCTAGCAAAATATCAACAGTCTGCTCTACTGTATCGAGTCAAAGCTGAGCCTTCGGTGCCAGATGCCAAACATCGCCTTCCACATTTAGCAATAAAGAAGGTAGAAAAGAACTGATTCTGGTAGTGATCCACGCGTGAGAGTTGACAGGCATGCGTTATTAATGAAAACTGGCCACACCTGATAATGTTGAGTTTTCAGAGTTTCTGTAATTGTCATTTAAATGAATGATTGAAATAATAGGCCTTTAATGAACCCTGGTGGTGTTCCCTTTTCAAGGAATTGTGTGTCCTTTTTGCCTAGTTGGACGTAGCGTGTTTAAGAAGATGATGGTGCATCGTACTCATGGACAACTTCCCGATGCCGAAACTATTCTTACCATGTCAAATTTTATACATGTAACAATTTGAATTTTCAGTTGTAGTATTTTATGTTTTAGTTGGGCAAAGGTGGAATGAAATAATGAAACAGTTCTGTTAATACAATTCCCATATCACCTCTTGTTTGTGTGAGAGAGAGACTGAGAGACCGTCCGTAAGTTATCAAGGATGTTTGGCACTCCCCCCTCCCAAATATCTTACACAGGGGCACCCAAAGGATCAATATTGTACTCAAAGCAAATATCCGCTGAATGTGATAAATGTTTAAGCGTTTGTTATGAATGGAGATCAATGACTTCTGTGGATTTGATGGTGCATGATGACTCAAAAGAAGAGTTGTGGAGGTAAAGGCACAATGTAGAGTCTTAGGACAGGTACATGAAATGGAATATATCAAACCCATTAAAATCACCATAAACAGCTCCACAGCCTAACAGTTAGCTTTACCTCTTACAGTAATTGGCACATGACAAGATATAAGAACGATTGCTTACATTAATTCTTTCTCTGGTGTCTTTCAGAATGAGGGCCCATCGGCAAAAAGGGCAGCTGCAGAAGAGATTCTTTTAAGCTCTGATGAGGAGGATGTGGTATGTGATATGCAATCTGTTGGACCATGTCTGAAATATTCAGCACCTCCCTCTGCGAATTTGCACCTGTTTGATTGTTAATCAGTGTCTGGAAAATGTATTTTGTAAAGTCTACATTTAGATAGTGTTGCTTTTGCGAAGTTCGAGTGTTAATATGAGAACGTATATGTGGTGATACGGCGATAATATGTTGCAGATCAGCTGTGATGAAAATAATTACATATTCCTCCAGGTAAATGTACATAGTAGTTATGCATTACTAATTTTTCTTCTTCCTCTAGGAGGACCACCCCTTCATACATGGTGCAGTGGCTGCATCTCAGCGGTGCACTGCGAGGACTTTGGGCAACAAGGTCATCCTGCCCCAAATTCTCTTGATGTCCCCAATGGAGAGAGAAGCAGCCATCCAGAGGTGCAGAGAGGCCAGCAACATGGACAGCGGGGAGGGGGACAGCATGGACCCGTTCATGCTTAAATTTACATTTAAAGCCGATTACGCAGATTTCTTGGAATTTGTTGACCAGAAAAATTCTGAATTTGTGCCTCATTTGACAATTAAAGTTTGAAAACACAATGCAGTTTATTTTTTTATTTTTTTTTATGTGGCTGTGAAATCTTTCAACCCATTGGAAACAACTCAAGGATCCCAAGAGGTCCCTGGACTGCACTCTGAGAACCATTATTTGAACTGTAGTGCAGTGCAGCATTTGCCATGCAAGAAATGGAGTGAGCACAGTAAATAAAGATTAAGTCATAAAATAAGGATATATATAATGACACGGCTCCAGTGCATACTCTCTTCTGACTGGTCAATCGCAGCATTCTGCGGTCTGATGTTTCTTGATAACAGACCGTTGCTATGCACACAGCTCCGTGTCCATTATTTGCGGAAGCAATGAACTCGTTTTTAAAACGATCAAATATGAAAAACTATTGCGGAAAACTCCTTCAGGGCGATTACATTATCTCTTACATTATAAATATTTTAAAATATGACACAAGTTAAAAGACAAGTATATATAAATAACATTTATGCATTAAGTTAAATACATTTACGTTTTCCATAGAGTACAGATGAGTATTTGTACTTCTTGAAGTTGTCCAGCAGATGGTACTGTTCTTGCCATTGCCATAGACCACGCCTATTGGATGTCCGTCCCTGCCTCTTTGTCCGACCCCGCCCCATTCCACGGCCTGCAGTCAGGGGTACTTGATTTTATGAAGGGAAATACGGTATATTTGACGCTTGGAAGGCCCTTGAATTGAGAGCGCTCACGGCGTTAAAAGCACAAAGCCGAAGTTAAAGGGGACCTATTATGCTGATCCTTCTTTTAATATATATTAGTAATGTTATAATGTTGGTTGTCCATGCTCAACCTCTGAAAAGTTTCTAAACATAAGATACAGAGGTTTTGCCGTAATCCAAAAACGTGATTTTGTGAGCGTGATTTCCTCTCTGAACAGCTCCTCCCGAGATCTTCACGAGATCTGGGCAAAACCTGACGTCAGGTTGTGCCGTCCAATTAGTACAGACCTAGCCAGAGCCAACCACTGCGCTGGACCTGCCCACACCAGAAACTATTCTAGCAGGCACTAACAACGGCAAATCATACTATGCCTTAGTAGCGTCGACACTTTTGGAAATACAAAAGAAGAACCGCAGATCATTTGAGGTGCAATTTTGTTAGTATCTCTCCCAAAGCTACTTGTCCGTTTACTTTTTGGACGCAAAGAAAAAAACAAATATTTCTCTTCAAAAAGACGATGCCACCAGAAATCAGTGGGTAGCTTTTTTTGTTTGCTGGCAGCAAACAGCCACGGCCAAAGGGAACGTTAGCTGTTTGTGCTCAGCATTTCACCAAAGACAGCTTTGTCAATAAAGGATAATTCGACACAGGATAAGCGTTTCAGCTGCTTCTCAAACCTGAAGCAGCTGCATCGATCAAGCGCTCGGAGCCACAAGCTGTAAGTAACCATATAACAGCAAATAATGTAAGTGAAGCTAACGTGTTACGGGTGGCTAGCAGGACCGCTAGCGATAGTTAGCACTAACAACTGGCCTCAAACACAGGCTTTGTAAAATATCTGAAGATAAAGCCTGTATCGGTCGCGACTGTCCTTGACTCACAGACACAGAAGCTGTAAGTTGCTTTTACTGCATAAGCCAACCTGACGTGATAGCCAGTTGATTGTGGCTGTTGCACAGCGGCTAACGTAGCCAAGTTACTGTTGCTAATGTTTGTGTCCTAAATATGCAAGAGTGATATCGGGAAATTCTACAGAAGGTGTGTGAACATAAACCTCATTTGAAGCTAACTTTTAATACTTGTTTGTAATTTGGATGCTTGGTAAAACTGTTCACAGTAACAGAACTTGCTGTCTGAAAAACCTGTATTGCAAGGGTTTGTCTCTGTGGTTATGACCGCTCAGTTACCAGCTACTGCATGTTAGTTTGCGTGCTCTGCTAATTAAAAATGCTCCTGGTTAACTTATATGCAGTAATTCTGATCGGTATGCTTGTGTTATTTCGTAAGCATCAATGTGGCAGTTTCATCATAACGTTGCCCGATTGTAGCCACTACAGTTAGTGATCGCTTCACTTATCCATGACCGGGATCAGCCGGATGCTTCACAAATGTCTGAGCAAGCTATCTGGTGCTACCGTGAAAGCAATGCGAAACGCAGAAGCTCTACCGGTTTACAAATGATTTTTCTGCACTACCTTGACATAATTTCATCCCCCTTTAGAAATTGTTGTGGGTAATAAAAAAACAAAAAAGGCGGAGATTAAATAGGTAATTCTTTCCTGTAGAAGTGATCAATTCGCTAGCTCCACATAAGCAACTTGTCCGCGCTAACGGAACTTACGGTCTGCAAAAACTGTATTATGTTCATGACATAACCGAGCTCTCTCTAGCTGTCGCGTACTATCCATAAAGCTGCTTTCACATCAGACACGAAACAAATTTTTCACAGGACATATTAGCCTATATTCAAAGTCAATGCAAAGACGCGAATACACGTTTTGGGCACGTCAAGCCGCTTTTCACACCGACGCCGAAACTAATTTTTTCGCGCGACAGATTAGCTACATTCAAAGTCAATGCAAAGACGCGAATACAGGCGTTATGGACACATTAAGCAGCTTTCACACCGGACGCGAAATGAATCTTTCGCGCGACAGATTACATTCAAAGTCATGACCGCTTATCAGCTACTGCATGTTAGTTCGTGTGCTCTGCTAATTAAAAATGCTCCTGGTTAACTTATTTGCAGCAATTATGATCGGTATGCTTGTGTTACTTCGGTAAGCATCAATGTGGCAGTTTCATCATAACGTTGCCTGATTGCAGCCACTGCAGTTGAAGCTAACCGGAGAGGTGCTGTATGTGTCTGCCGAGTTGGGCTGCAGTTAGACCAGACGTAGATTTTGCAGAGCTTGGGGTGCGTTTTTGGGTGCTTATGAAACGATCGCTTTACTTATCCATGACCGGGGTCAGCCTGATACATCTCCAATGTCTGGGCAAGCTCTTTGATACTACCGGTGAAAGCAATAGGGAAGCGCACAGCCTATAATGTGTCCGGTATAACAAACGATTTCTCTGCATTCCCATCGGTTGAATATTAAATTCTTTCCTGTAAAAGTGATCGATTCACTAGCTCCACGTAAGCAACGGTTCACGCATGAGACGGAACTTACGGTCTGTAAAACCTGTATTATGTTCATGACATAACCGAGCTCTGTCAAGCTCTCAAGACGCTATACATACGCGTTCATTTTCCGCGAGGAAAAGCTGGTCATTCCAAAGCAATAAGTAAACCATTGCCACAGGCAATTCCCCAAAAGCCGTTTAGCTTGGAGCTTTTCGCCCCTCCGTCATATACCAGCTGAAGCTGTTCGTTTCTCCACGCTAACAACACACCACAGCTATGCACACAAACCAGCAGGTCCAAATACACACGAAGCAGTCCATAAGCTGTTGGTCCACTTTTAGCTGCCCCTCACTGTCCATGTTTCCTCTAAACTCAGACCCACCGGATTTCTAGGGTCTCCGGTCTACACTTGGGCATGTTGACCCGTTCTACAAATGTGTGTATATGGGGTGGATTCTAGCTTCCCCTGCATCCTAGCTAGGAGTAGAAAAACCATGTACTCACCAACTGTTACCGTAGCAAACTGTAGCCGATAGCAAATTTGTGCTTGAGCTGCCAGACTTTTCGCACTGTGTCCTCCACTTTCGCCGTTGCGTTTATTAGAACAAGTTAATTTCATTAGATCTATACACATGTACTGCGTTTCATTGCAGAATTTCCCCGCTGATTCCTTAGCTCAGATGGCAGACGCGTCTCACATTTCACTCTGAGACCCGGAAACTGCGTTCAGCTGCCTCGTCCCGCCTAGATCCGCCCTCCACAGAGCTGGCCAGTCAGAAGAAAGTGGGCACACGGGAGTGGGGGGGCCATAGCAGAAGAGCCACCCCAATGAGGCGTTTCAGGCAGAGACTACAATGGACTACAAATGGGGTTTTTTGAGGATGGCAGTATGAGCTAAATAAGGACCCTGTTTGGGCTTTGAACGATCAGGAGTACTCTCGGGGAGTCCAAGATCAAAATATAACCTTGGAAATATAGCATCCGAGGTCCCCTTTAACAAAGAAAGGTTATAACCGCCGTTGTGATACCAATTATCTCTGATTGCGAGTTCAGGGTTTGTTGAACCGGCTCACTCTAATAAAGCCTGTCTGTGTTGAACTTGCTTCGTAGTATACCCCCCAGAAACATAGTTGACAGTCAATCGGAGCTTCTGTCAGACTTCTGTCAGTGACTTTTTAATCTGAGGTGGATAGACGTTTGATATTTCTGTTGAGAGTTGGCTGACAGAAAGTGTCGACATAATCAGTCTAGTGGAGTAGCGCCATAAGGTTGTGTTCGAAATCACTCACTTATTCACTGTGCCCTACTCACTATAAAGGGGACTTATATGTAGGTGACTATATAATGAGCTCATTGGCAGAGGGAAGAAACGCTTTCGGACACTACCCGGCTCGTTTTGTCGCGGCTGATAATAGCGTACGTCATTGTGGTCAAAAAATTATTCGTACCTGTTCAACTTCAGCTGAAAGATTTGGACGTATTTTTGTAATAAACGAATGGAGTAGCCTATATTTCCCGCCGTTTTGTTTACCTTGATCGTTCAAATAATAACATTTGCCTCAACTTTTAATATCATCTACTATTTTTTTATCCCGTGACTCATCATTATTCGTTTTAATTGCATCTAAATGTCCGTTTGAAATCTCTCTCATCTTTACGTTACGCGCACTGTCCTTAATGAAATATCCTGTGTAAACAAACGGGTCTCCTGCGTTGGTCGGTTTCCAGTAAAACAACAAAAAAAAAACTTTCGTGCTGGAAGTCGGATAAATGTCTCATGCCTTTTTTTTTTTTTTTATTGATGCTTGAACAACAATCACAATTGTCAGGGGGAAATTAAATAGCAGAAACATAGCAAAGATTAATACATTTAAATAATTAGAAAAAAATTGTTATCAAATAAAAATGTTAAATAAAGCACATAATTGCACTGTTTTAATGGCTTTCTGATTTTCAGGGTACAGAATAGATTTTATGTATTGTTTGGCTTCATTATAAAACAAAATAAACAACGGTTTCTGATTAGAATATTTACACTTATGTATATGCCATTTAGCCAGCAGTATAATAAGGTTGATAATGTAATACCGGTTTGTATAAGAAGAAGGATAATTACAGAAACCAAACAATACATTTTCAAAACACAGCGAAAAATTGGGGTCAGTGTGTTGTGAAATAAAGGTACATATGTCTTTCCATAAGTTTTTGGAATAAGAACAGTTCCAAAATAAATGAAAAATATCCTCAGGGTCCAATTCACAGAAAGAGCATCCAACATCAATATTGTTATTTAATCTTTGTAGAAATACTCTGGAGGGGTAGTAACGGTGTATAAGCTTAAAAGATACTACCTCTTTCACTTTATTGGTAATCAGAAATCTAGCAGGTAAATAAATGTCTCATGCCTGCTTTCAAACTCCGTTGACGAAATGACGAAATGCAACTTACATCTTTTGGAGCTTTTCGGTTTGTGTGCAGTGCATAATGGGTCGTATAGCTGGCTTTGTGACCATTGGATGCTCTCTACATTTCGCAGTGGATTGTGGGATGTAAATGAGTTTACTATATAGGGCATAAAAATTCTTAGATACAATTTGGACAGCACAACGAAATGGCGAACCCACTATATAGTGAATGATTTCGGACACAGCCAATGAGTTTCTACTTGTAATACTGATTCAAAACACAAACAACAAATTAGAATCCAGCTACTTGTTATTCAAAACAAGAGGTTTAAATGCACATCGGTGAGCCATCACAAAGTAATAATGAAACAAAACACAGCCCGGGAGAGGAACACAAGCAAGATATGAACCTATCAAAGAAAAAGTACTTCTTATGGTTATGTAAGTTGCTGAACAGCAAGAGAAACAGAAGGCTTTCACACAAGGGTTGTGACATTCACTATAGGATCCCCAAAACCAACCAGGCTCTGCCTAGTCCTTAATTTGTGGGAACAAATCCCATTTGGACAAGAACATTGAATTCTATTCATCATGTGCAGTATTTTTGTTTTAAAGCAAAATAAAAGCAATTTATCATTCCAGATAAATTGGTTTTATTATTTTAATCCCCAAAAAAAAAAAAAAAAAAAAAAACATTACTGTATGTATGTATTTGAAGTTTTAGAAATTCTGGGCCCAGCTGAAAAGTAGAGGCAGTCTTACTCTGGCCCCTGTTGCAATCAATATTCAATAAATAAAAACACATTTTAAATTCCAATGTAAGAAAGGTTATTGAGAGCTTGAAAATTAATTAATTGAACGATTCTATCATTATATATTGGAAAACCTGAGGTTAGTAAGCTCTACAAGCTGGTAGAGTGTTTGTGTTGAGCGGTGACTCTCAGTAAGATGTGTTTTTGTACAGCTCTAGCATTGCTCTGCTGCACTGTGACTCTCGGGCACAGTAATACACAGCTGTGTCTCCAGTCTGCAGGCTGCTCCCTTGTAAAGACACTGTGTTACTGGACGTGTCTCTGGAGATGGAGAACCTGCTCTTCAGTGAATCTTTATAACCAGTGCTTCCATCCGACCATATAACTCCAATCCACTCCAGTGCTTTCCCTGCAGGCTGTCAGATCCAAGCTGTGTGATAGCTGGTAACTGAATAAGAGACTTTACAGGAGATGGTGAGAGACTGTCCTGGTTTTACAGTCATAGAGCCTGGCTGTGTGAGTTCAACACACTGACCATCTGTAGAAGTGGGGAAAAAAAAGATTTGTGAATATATCAGAAAGACATATTTAGATAAATAAATAGCAACTTGTTCACAAACTATTCATTTAGTGATTTGAGTAACGTTTTGAAGAAAATATTGCAGGATGAGGTTGAAATGGAATTAAAAGTAATAATGTAACATGCTCACTTACATGATAGAGTTCCCAGCAGCAGTGCTAATGCTACAATAGCTCCCATTATCACACACAGATCTCCCTCTCTGTCTTACAGGTGATGCTCCTGTGTTGGGGGGAGAGGCTCAGTGGCTTTTATAGGAAATACTGTGGACTGAATTTGTTTAAATCTCTGGGGGTTGGAGGGAGGAGAAAAACAAGATTAATTCAGCATCAGATTATCCATCATGAGGAGCACTGCTGCTCCCTGCTGGAGGAGAATAACAATAGCAGAGCACTTCCTCCCACAGGACACTTCTGAAAATAAAAATAAAATTAAAACCGCAAGCGGTGTTATGGCCCTCGCCCTCTCGTCCGATCACATCCCTTGTGACCGGTGGGGCCACTAAACAATGACAGGACAGCATATCTTGTCTTTCAATGCACAATTTCCAATTGCCCAATTATTTTTGACTGTATCAAAATAAACTTTTTCCTCCCATTCCAAAAATAAAGGGGGGCGCTGGAGAACGATTTTCCGTATCTGTGTGTTCGGGTTGTCATTCTGCGCAAGTGATACATTGGGTCCAACTCAATCCGACACTGTATGAGATATACAAACTTTTATACTTCTGAAAATGGCCGCTTCGTTGTCAGCCCATCACAGCCACGCCCAACATTTTATCAAAAATGTAAATGGTAACTTTTGACCACAAATGTGTGTAGGTGATTTTCACCAAATTTGGTGCAAATTGGATGAAGACCCTAGGGAGGAGATGTTGGAAGTATGAGGGGTGTGATTTTATATGTCCACACTTATGCCCAATATGGCCGACTTCCTGTTGGGTTTAGGGTGGGGCCATAATATAATTTTTAACTTGTCCCAACATGGGCTATGTCTCTACCAAGTTTCATTTTTCTACGTGGAAAAAAAGTTTGGGGTGTGCTCCCATTAGCGTAATGTATTTTGATTTTTGACAGGGCGTGGCCAAGTCATTTTTCAATTTTTTCTTGGGGACTTCAAATAAAAATATTTTTCACCGGGCTTGAATTTTCAGTCGAATAAAATTGCCATTTCGTTAATGTTCAAGGGATCAAAGCCAAAAACCCATTCATTTCAATTGCGCATTTTTGCTGTTGCCATGGGAACACGATTAAAAATAGGGGTGTGTCCTCATTTGCTTTTTGGTTCAGTTTGACATGATAGATGTGTGTAACAAATTTCTTTTTAAATATTTCAAAAAAAAAATTTCTCCCATTCAAAAAATGTAGGGGGCGTCAAAGAGCCATTTTGCCATAAGAGCTACACGAGTTACATATCATTGTGTTCAGATTGTCATTTAGCACAGATGTTACGTTGGGTCCAACTCAATCCGACACTGTATGCGTGAGATATACATACTTTTATACTTCTGAAAATGGCCGCTTCGTTGTAAGCTCATCACAGCTACGCCCAACATTTTATCAAAAATGTAAATAGTAACTTTTGACCACAAATGTGTGTAGGTGATTTTCACCAAGTTTGGTGCAAATTGGATAAAAACCCTAGGAGGAGATGTTGAAAGTATGAGGGGTGTGATTTTATATGTCCACGCTTCCGCCCAATATGGCTGACTTCCTGTTGGGTTTAGGGTGGGGCCATAATGTAATTTTTTACTTGTCCCAACATGGGCTATGTCTCTACCAAGTTTCATTTTTCTACGTGAAAAAAAGTTTGGGGTGGGCTCCCATTGGCGTAATGTATTTTGATTTTTGACAGGGCGTGGCCAAGTCATTTTTCGATATTTTTTCTTGGGGACTTCAAATAAAAAAATTTTTCGCCGGGCTTGAATTTATGGTCAAATAAAATTGACTTTTCGTTAATGTTCAAGGGGTCAAATTTGCATTCAAAGAGCGGAAAGGATAATAATAATAATAATAATAATAACGGAACCATGCGGTTTTAATAGTCCCTCGCCGGCTTCGGCCAGGCTCGGGCCTAATAATAATGAAAACCGCAAGCGGTGTTATGGCCCTCGTCCCCCTGGCTGATCACCTCCCTTGTGACCCCTGGGGCCACTCAACGATGAGAGGACAGCATATCTTGTCTTTCAGTGTACAATTTGCAATTGCTTAATTTTTTTTGACTAAGTAAAAATATTTTTTTTCCTCCCATTCCAAAAATATATGGGGCGCTGGAGAACCATTTTATGTATCAGTTTGTTCGGGTTGTCATTCTGCACAAATGTTACTTTGTGTCCAACTTAATCCGACACTGTAATTACTCAGGCTACCCGTGACAAGTATGATCCATCATTACAGCTGTGTCTCTCTATGTCATCATTATGTACAATATTGTGCAGTGATGGTTATACACTTCACAAAATGAAGATAGATTAGAAACAAAGTACTATTCTAGTGTTTATTTAATGAACTGTAATATTGGCTCAAATAGATGAAAGTAAGTAGACAGATAACTATATATAGTAAAAACAAAAATGAGTGAAAACTTCAATATCTAGTGTGGCCACTCTTTGCTTTGAACTATACTATACCTGAAAGATTAATGCTGATTAATCTTTCAGGTATAGTTTTCACATATTTTCAGTTCCTCACTCGTGAAACCATTCCATCTGGTTTTAAGTTCATTCCAATTAAATTCTTATGATGTTAGAACAGATTTGTTAATCTTGGTATCAAGCAAATTCCAGATTTGCTCAATCATATCAAGGTGTGGAATTTCAAATGGCCAAATCATAACTATTATGTCACCAGATGATTCTTTCCAACTGAGTAAATTCTTGCACAACTGACAGGAGAAGTTTGTTAGGGTCATTATCTTGTTCCCTGACCAATCGGTCTCTTTTCAGATGGCAATGCGTGCCTCACCAGGATGCTGTGATACTTATTTTGATCCATGATTTCGTCAATTTTTATGGGACCACCTGCTCCTTTCAAGCAGACTGAATCACAAACCAAAATACAGCGCCGTCCATAATTATTGGCTCCCCTGGTTAAGATGTGCTCTTTAGCTTCTAATAAATTCAGTTTTTTTCCAAATAATATAGGACCACAATGAAAAAAAGAGGAAAATCCAACCTTTCATTCAAGAGCATTTATTCAGTGGGAAAAAAATCCCACATGAAGAAATAATTCTTTTACATCAAATCATGTGTGCCACAATTATTAGCACCCCTGATGTTAATACTTTGTACAACCCCCTTTTGCCAACAAAACAGCACCTAATCTTCTCCTATAATGTTTCACAAGATGGGAGAATACAGAAAGAGGGATCTTCGACCATTCCTCTTTGCACAATCTCTCTAAATCATCCAGCGACCTGGGTCCTCTCCTCTGCACTCTCCTCTTCAGCTCACTCCGCAGGTTTTCAATGGGGTTGAGGTCTGGGGACTGAGATAGCCATGGGAGGAGCTTGATTCTGTGTCGGGCGAACCATTTCTGTGTAGATTTGGCCACATGTTTAGGGTCATTATCTTGCTGAAAGACCCAGTGACGACCCTTCTTCAGCTTTCGGGCAGAGGCCACCAGATTTTGATTTAAAATGTCCTGATATTTCAAAGCGTTCATGAAGCCATGCACCCTAATAAGGTTCCCAGGGCCTCTGGAAGAGAAACAGGCCCACAGCATCACCGATCCTCCCCCATACTTCACAGTGGGCATGAGGTGCTTTTCTGCATACTCATCTTTTGTGTTCCGCCAGACCCACTTAGAGTGTTTGTTGCCAAAAAGCTCTATCTTGGTCTCATCTGACCAAAGCACACGGTCCCAGTTGAAGTCCCAGTACGCTTAGCGAACTCCAGGCGTTTGCGTTTATGATTGTGAGTGAGAAAAGGTTTTTTCCGTGCATGCCTCCCAAACAGCTTGTTGGCATGTAGATAGCGCCTGATGGTTGTTTTGGAGACTTTGTGACCCCAAGATGCTACCATTTGTTGCAATTCTTTAACAGTGAGCTTTGGAGAACTTTTTATTTCTCTTACCATCCTCCTCACTGTGCGTGGTGGTAAAATAACCTTGCGTCCTCGTCCAGGCTTGTTTACCACTGTTCCAGTTGTTTTAAACTTCTTAATGATTCCTCTGACAGTAGATATGGGCAGGTGCAGGCGAGTGGCTATTTTCTTGTAGCCATTGCCTGACTTGTGAGGGTCGACACACATCTGCCTTACTTGAATGGTGTGTTCCTTTGTCTTTCCCATGTTGAAGAGTGGATAAGAGAAATGGCCTCTGTGTCACGTCATATTTATACCCCAGGGAAACAGGAAATGATGAATTACTAATTAAATGTTCTTAGATACTCTGATCAACTTTGTAAACTACTGAAGAAATGACAGAAATACTTCAATTACATTTATTTCCTAGGAATTGTTCGGGGTGCCAATAATTGTGGAACAGGTGATTTTATGAAAAATAATTATTTCTTAGTCAGGGATTTTTTTTTCCCCTTAAAATTCACTTGAGTTGAAGGCTACATTTTTCTACAATTTTCAGTGTGAGAGTATGCTTCTGCACTTAAAATTTAATTTATTTTAAGGCTTTTAACACATCTTAACTAGGGGTGCCAATAATTATGGAGGGCGCTGTATTACCGCCTCCATGTTTTACTGAAGGGGTTAAACAGTCATTTTTGAAATGCTTTTCAACTCTACAGCTCACATAAATTCTGCATTTGGGTGAGCAAATTCTGAATTTTGATTCATCGGTCCAAAGCACTTGTTCCCAGTCCGTTGGTGTCCGATCCTTGAATTTCTTGGCAAACTCAAGTCTTTTTTTGATGTTGCCCGCTCAAAGCAGCAACACGACCAATCAGACCATTTTCACACAGGCATCTGGAAAGATTTTATACTTTAATCTCTTCACTTCTGGTGCTATTAATATAATCATGGAGTTGTTGTGCTGTCAACTGGCGATTTTTTTTTTTTTTTTTTTACTTGTCATACACAGATATCGAACATCAGAGGCACTTACCTTCTGTTTTGCAGCTCTATTGCCACTAGTTTTCAGCAAACCGGCCTCTTTCAAGTGCTTGATGGTGTTTCTTACAGTGCCATTTCAGCATTTAACGTCTTCAGCAGCATTTCAGGCCACAATGCGGTTAGGAACAATCTCAGAGAGCTCCTTCCGTTGCGCCATCATGTTTAACACAGTGACACAACTCAAAGTTCATGGCACCTTATGCACTGGAACAACTGACCAACAGAGGTAATTTTGCGAAATAAAATGGTCTCCAACAAGTTTAAACAAATTTTGCTGCATTAATAATCATGCAATGAGCCTTCAGACATCCATTCAGGCTACGCAAGAGTAAAAAAAATCTAATTTGCAACAACTTCATATTGTTATAAAAAATGTATTTTTTCAGTGTTTTCGTTTATTACCCATATTTTTACCTCAATATACTCGTGGTAATAATTTTTTCTTTGTTCTCATTGCCTACAATATAACCTGTTTCTAAAAGGGTAGGCTTAATTAGCTATGATTCAGCCTACACCTTTTCGGTCTTGGATGTTTGTTGAGCGCTGTCTTTAGTTATATGTTTATTTGTTCATTCTGATTTGCTTTTTGTTGTTGTTTGTTTTTTCTTGGACCTTATCTGGCTGATTTTTTGTGTTCAGTTGTGGATTCTAATGCGCAATGAGGTGTTGTGTCAAATCAAAGACCGAAATAAACTAAACTAAACTGAACTAAACAATATTATTTTTCAATACATTTTCACCAAATAATTAAAGAGGAGTAATATAATAGGACCACTTTTAGACAAAAGTGGTGGTGTATTATCATCACTGCACTCCATTTCACATCTACGTAAGTTGTCATTCATGGAAAAAATGACAAAAAAAATTGTTATATTTAGCCAATACAGTTGAAAAACAATATGATCGCAATTTCAAATCCACTGTCTTGAAGGATTCAAAAGACAATTTTGTCATATTATGAGACCACAAGTTTATTATATTGTAAATTTGAAACAATTTTGTGAATTTTTATTCTCTGCAATTTATCAAATCGGTGACAATCCTTATACTGGCAAAAACCTTGAGGGTTTAAGGCTTGCTGTTCATCAGGTGATTCTTCAGGAATATGTAAGATCTTCTGTAACTAATATAACACAAAAAATACATTAGGCTACAAGACAGAGAACAACATATCATCTCATGTTTCAAAAACCCAGAGTATCACTTAATGCAGATGTAACGTTACGCCCACAGGAACCAATCGCAACTCAGGGATAATCCAAAAATCAGAGTTTATTACAGTCCAGATGTTGAAAAGCCAGAGATCAATCAATGCAGAGGTACAGAGACACAGTGCAAAATCGTAATCCAGAAGACAGGCAGTGGTCAAATCCAGGTAATCAGAATGGCGAAAGTACACAAGGGCAAATCCAAAAACAGAAGTCAGAGTTCGTGAGCAAAGTTCGTTAACAGGGCAGCAGGCAAAAGATTAGTCAAACAAAAACGGGTCGAAATCCGAAACGGGCAGCAAACAGGTACAGAGGGTCAAAGGCAAAAAGCAAGGTCTTCCAAAGGGTGTCTCAGGTTTAACAAGATCAACTGGCTTACTCAACATCGGCACAGGAGAAATTGATCAACGTCCTGACAAAGAGTTAACTGCAGTGAAGACTTTAAATAGACAGGAGGGAAATCACATGCTATGCAGGGAACAGGTGAATTGGATAAGACTAAATGCAGAGGTAAGCACACATGGGGAAGTCCTAAACCACAACAATTGCCAAAAGCCAAAACGCGGACAGAATCAACACAGGCAACCTATGACAGATAAACAGCTCCGGTCAAGGAGTTCTAAGTGCACAGACAATGAGTGCAGGAAAGCAACTGAGCACGTGCGAGAGATCTCGCGGAAACGCAGGGAGAGGCAGAGAAAGCAACAGGGGCGGAGTTACACAGCAGAGCAGGGCAGAGTTGGTTATATTAGTAAACAGTGATATCTACACACCTAATCAAAATACGTGATTGTTAGTTGGTTAGTTTATGTACAGACAAAGGGATTAGTATACACTAAAATTACCAGTACTAACTAAGCAGCCTAGCGGTTAATTAATATGGTAATTTCCGAAAACCGGGAAGGAAGGTAAAACGAGACTTGAAGGAAGTTCATGAAATACTGGAAAACTTCCGAAATCACCGAAAAGCGTGTCTCTTGGCAAGCAGACAGGGGAGTGAACTGGCATGATGACACAGATCACATCAGACATTACAGGGGAGACAATGTGCAATGCAATAAAGGAATGGAATAAATAAACATGAAAAATAACAAATACAAAATCAGACCGATACAGATCATAACAGCAGAAATGTTTTGTGTAGTTCTCTCTGCTGTATGTCAGTGTGATAAAGAGGAAGAGGTTTTTGTACAGCTCTCCCCTCACACTCTCTCACTGTGAGTCTCTGGCACAGTAATACACAGCAGTGTCTTCAGCTGTCAGCCTGTTCATCTGTAAATAAGCTTGATTCTTGCTGTTGTCTCTGGAGATGGTGAATCTTCCCTGTACAGACTGGGAATAGTAGATTGTGCTACTGCCAGAGCTAATATAGGCCACCCACTCCAGTCCCTTCCCAGGAGCCTGTCTGATCCAGTGCATGCCGTAGCTGCTGAATGTGAACCCAGAGGCTGTACAGGTCAGTGTGTGGGAATCTCCAGGCTTTTTAACTGCTGGTTCAGACTCACTCAGCGTCTGACATTCAACACCTGTGAAATTGGGAACAATATGGAGAACTCAAGAATGGAACTTACCCTCTGTGACCACATACAAACACTTTCAGTAAACATTAAATCAATTGTTAAATTAAGCATACTTGCAAATAATCCAATAATCAGAATCAGGCTGGTTATAGCAGTCATGATGAGAGTCTTTGAGTGCAGTCTGTGATGACTGTCCTACAGTCCGTCTCCAACAGCAGTCCCTCCTCCCTCAGTGCAGAGAGGTAAATGTAGAGGGAAGAGCACAGAGTTTGCATGAACCCCTCCTCACTGGGTGGGCAGATCACTCACTGTTTAAATACAGCAGTCAGAGCTGTAGTCGGGGTTCAGATCATACAGCAGTTATAAGTATTATCCATCATTACAGCTGTGTGTGTGTCTCTCTTCCATGGCTGATTACTGCATTATTATCCATAGTGAATCCAGGGAGTTTCCTGGGAGGGAGGGGGGAGGAGCCAGGAGCTCACAGTACTCATCACTGAAATCTTTATTGTCCGTCAGTTTGCCCATTACCCCCTTTGCATTGGTCCTGACTTTATTCTGATTACAGTAAGCCAGGGACTAGTATTGACCTTTTAGTGCACCTTGTGGATTCTGTCTCCGCTCCCTAAAATCCTTTTCACCTCTCAGCTCTGTGATTTTTCACTGGTCTTCTGCAGTGAGATGAGGGTCACTGAAATCTAGACAAGATTGCCATCGGTCTTTATTGGTTTACAAATGTGTTTTATTTAAAATCCCACCAAATCTCTCCTCACTACTGCCATGATGCCTGGGTTGCCATGGGAAACGGTCACTGGTTGTTGTGTATCTAACTATCTAAAGGCTCACAGCAGAACTGGGAGGGACGGCGCTTCACTGTTATGATCCAGACCAGGAGTCAGGTGTGGAGGCAGAGATCAATCCAACAGGCAGGGTTACTGACAGCAGTACGGCGTTACAGGGGAAGGAAGCCCAGAGGGAGAAAGAACAGTTCAGCACTGATGTACTGGAGGAAGCAGGGCTGCCAATCACCGGCCTGTGGCTTTCGAGATGACAGCAGGTGGAGAGCAGACTTTGCCAGAGCCAAACAGGAGCATTGAGTAGCTTCAGGGGAACTTGGCTCTAATCCTGTTGACTGTAGAAGGATTGGGAACTTGTTTCTAAAAAACTGGACTGAGGAACAGACTTGGAAGGGTTAATAAGAATGCAGTCCCAATCCTGGACCCTGAATTAGGCTTGGGAACTTGTTCCTATTAAACTGGACAGAAGAATTGACTTGAGCTGGGTTAACTTGAACGCAGTCCCAATCCTGGTCTCTGAGTTGGAGGCTTGTCTGCGTTAACTGAGTAAAGAGGACAGCTTCCACTAGCTGCAGTAAATAAAGGTTATGTGACACTTAACAAAGACAAAGAGTTTCTATAAGTTATAGCCTACTGACTGGTTCAAAACACAAATTACAACTTAGAATTCAGCAGCTTGTAACTCAAAACAGAAAGATTAAATACACGTCAGAGAGCCATCATGGAGTAATGATGAAACAGAACACAGCCGGGAGGGGAACACACGCGAGACATAAACCAATCAAAGGAGAGATACTTCTAATGGACACACAAGTTGCTGAATAGCAAGAGAAACAGAAGGCTTTCACACAAGGGTTGTGACATTCACTATATAATCCCAATCACCAACCAGGCTCCGCCTTATCCTTAACTTGGGGGAACAAATCCCATTTGGACATTTAAGAACATTGAATTCTATTCATCAAATGAAGTATTTTGTTTTAAATTGTTTTTATTTTTCCTCTATCATACCAGGTCAATGTGTTTTATTATTTTAATCCCCCCAAAACATGACTGTATGTATGTAACATTTTAACCACCGTTGTGGTATCAATTATCTCTGATTGCGAGGTCAGGGTTTGTTGAACCGGCTCACTCTAATAAAGCCTGTCTATGTTGAACTTGCTTCGTAGAATACCCCAGATAAATTGGTTTTATTATTTGAATCCCCCCAAAAAAAAAAAAAAAAAAAAAAAAAAAAAAAAAAAAAAAAAAAACATGACTGTATGTATGTATTTGAAGTTTTAGAAATGCCGTGCCCAGCTGAAAAGTAGAGGCAGTCTTACTCTGGCCCCTGTTGCAATAAATGTTCAAGAAATAAAAACACATTTTAAATTCCAATTAAAGAAAGGTTATTGAGAACTTGAAAATTAATTAATTGAATGATTCTATCATTATATATGGGAAAACCTGAGGTGAGTAAGCTTGACATGCTGGTAGAGTGTGTGTGTTGAGCGGTGACTCTCAGTAAGATGTGTTTTTGTACAGCTCTAGCATTGCTTGCTGCACTGTGTGTATCAGGCACAGTAATACACAGCTGTGTCTCCAGCCTGCAGGCTGCTCCCTTGTAAAGACACTGTGTTACTGGAGGTGTCTCTGGAGATGGAGAACCTGCTCTTCAGTGAATCTTTATAACCAGTGCTTCCACCATAGCCCATATATCCAATCCACTCCAGTGCTTTCCCTGCAGGCTGTCGAATCCAGTGTGTAGCATAGCTGCTATCAGTCAGGGAATACCCAGAGACTTTACAGGAAATGGTGAGAGACTGTCCTGGTTTTACAGTCATAGAGCCTGGCTGTGTGAGTTCAACACACTGACCATCTGTAGAAGTGGGAAAAAAAGATTTGTGAATATATCAGAAAGACATATTTAGATAAATAAATAGCAACTTGTTCACAAACTATTCATTAAGTGATTTGAGTAACGTTTTGAAGAAAATATTGCAGAATGAGGTTGAAATGGAATTAAAAGCAATAATATAACATGCTCACTTACATGATAGAGTTCCCAGCAGCAGTGCTAATGCTACAATAGCTCCCATTATCACACACAGATCTCCCTCTCCGTCTTACAGGTGATGCTCCTGTGTTGGGGGGAGGCTCAGTGGCTTTTATTGGAAATACTGTGGACTGAATTTGTTTAAATCTGTGGGGGTTGGAGGGAGGAGAAAAACCAGATTAATTCAGCATCAGATTATCCATCATGAGGAGCACTGCTGCCCCCTGCTGGAGGAGAATAACAACAGCAGAGCACTTCCTCCCACAGGACACTTCTGAAAATAAAAATAAAATTACTCAGGCTACCCATTACAAGTATGATCCATCATTACAGCTGTGTGTCTCTCGATGTCATCATTATGTACAGTATAGTGCAGTGATGGTTATACACTTCACAAAATGAAAATAAATTAGAAACCAAGTACTATTCTAGTGTTTATTTAATGAACTGTAATATTGGCTCAAATAGATGAAAGTAAGTAGACAGATAACTATATATAGTAAAAACAAAAATGAGTGAAAACTTCAATATCTAGTGTGGCCACCCTTTATACCTGAAAGATTAATGCTGCAATCAAAGCAGTTTTCACATATTTTCATTTCCTCACTTGTCAAACCATTCCATCTGGTTTTAAGTTCATTCCAATTAAATTCTTATGATGTTAGAACAGATTTGTTAATCTTGGTATCAAGCAAATTCCAGATTTGCTCAATCATATCAAGGTGTGGAATTTCAAATGGCCAAATCATAACTACTATGTCACCAGATGATTCTTTCCAACTGAGTAAATTCTTGCACAACTGACAGGAGAAGTTTGTTAGGGTCATTATCTTGATCCCTGACCAATCGGTCTCTCTCCAGATGGCAATGCGTGCCTCACCAGGATGCTGTGATACTTATTTTGATCCATGATTTTGTCAATTTTTATGGGACCACCTGCTCCTTTCAAGCAGACTGAACCACAAACCAAAATATTACCGCCTCCATGTTTTACTGAAGGGGTTAAACAGTCATTTTTGAAATGCTCTTCAACTCTACAGCTTACATAAATTCTGCATTTGGGTGAGCAAATTTTGAATTTTGATTCATCGGTCCAAAGCACTTGTTCCCAGTCCGTTGGTGTCCAATCCTTGAATTTCTTTGCAAACTCAAGTCTTTTTTTGATGTTGCCTGCTCAACGCAGCAACACGACCAATCAGACCATTTTCACACAGGCATCTGGAAAGATTTTATACTTTAATCTCTTCAATTCTGGCGTTATTAATATAATCATGGAATTGTTGTGCTGTCAACTGGCGATTTTTTTTTTTTTTTTACTTGTCATACACAGATATCGAACATCAGAAGCACTTACCTTCTGTTTTGCAGCTCTATTGCCACTAGTTTTCAGCAAACCGGCCTCTTTCAAGTGCTTGATGGTGTTTCTTACAGTGCCACGGCAGCATTTAACGTCTTCAGCAGCATTTCAGGCCACAATGCGGTTAGGAACAATCTCAGAGAGCTCCTTCCGTTGCGCCATCATGTTTAACACAGTGACACAACTCAAAGTTCATGGCACCTTATGCACTGGAACAACTGACCAACAGAGGTAATTTTGCAAAATAAAATGGTCTCAAACCAGTTTAAACAAATTTTGTTGCATTAATAATCATGCAATGAGCCTTCAGACATCCATTCAGGCTACGCAAGGGTAAAAAAAATCTAATTTGCAACAACTTCATATTGTTATAAAAAATTTATTTTTTCAGTGTTTTCGTTTATTACCCATATTTTTACCTCAATATACTCGTGGTAATAATTTTTTCTTTGTTCTCATTGTCTACAATATTATTTTTCAATGCATTTTCACCAAATAATTAAAGAGGAGTAATATAATAGGACCACTTTTAGACAAAAGTGGTGGTGTATAATCATCACTGCACTCCATTTCACATCTAAGTAAGTTGTTATTCATGGAAAAAAATGACAAAAAAAATTTGTTTTATTTAGCCAATACAGTTGAAAAACAATATGATTGCAATTTCTAATCCACTGTCTTGAAGGATTCAAAAGACAATTTTGTCATATTATGAGACCACAAGTTTATTATATTGTAAATTTGAAACAATTTTGTGAATTTTAATTCTCTGCAACTTATCAAATCGGTGACAATCCTTATACTGGCAAAAACCTTGAGGGTTTCAGGCTTGCTGTTCATCAGGTGATTCTTCAGGAATATGTAAGATCTTCTGTTACTAATAAAGCACAAAAAATACATGAGGCTACAAGACACAGAGAACAACATATCATCTCATGTTTCAAAAACCCAGAGTATCACTTAATGCAGATGTAACGTTACGCCCACAGGAACCAATCGCAACTCAGGGATAATCCAAAAATCAGAGTTTATTACAGTCCAGATGTCAAAAAGCCAGAGATCAATCAATGCAGAGGTACAGAGACACAGTTCAAAATCGTAATCCAGAAGACAGGCAGTGGTCGAATCCAGGTAATCAGAATGGCGAAAGTACACAAGGGCAAATCCAAAAACAGAAGTCAGAGTTCGTGAGCAAAGTTCGTTAACAGGGCAGCAGGCAAAAGATTGGTCAAACAGAAACGGGTCGAAATCCAAAACGGGCAGCAAACAGGTACAGAGGGTCAAAGGCAAAAAGCAAGGTCTTCCAAAGGGTGTCTCAGGTTTAACAAGATCAACTGGCTTACTCAACATCGGCACAGGAGAAATTGATCAACGTCCTGACAAAGAGTTAACTGCAGTGAAGACTTTAAATAGACGGGGGAAATCACATGCTATGCAGGGAACAGGTGAATTGGATAAGACTAAATGCAGAGGTAAGCACACATGGGGAAGTCCTAAACCACAACAATTGCCAAAAGCCAAAACGCGGACAGAATCAACGCAGACAACCTATGACAGATAAACAGCACCGGTCAAGGAGTTCTAAGTGCACAGACAATGAGTGCAGGAATGCTTTTGAACACGTGCGAGAGATCTCGCGGAAACGCAGGGAGAGGCAGAGAAAGCAACAGGGGCGGAGTTACACAGCAGAGCAGGGCAGAGTTGGTTATATTAGTAAACAGTGATATCTACACACCTAATCAAAATACATGATTGTTTTAGTTAGTTACTGTACGGACAAAGGGATTAGTATACACTAAAATTACCAGAACTAACTAAGCAGCCTAGCGGTTAATTAATATGGTAATTTCAGAAAAGCGGGAAGGAAGGTAAAACGAGACTTGAAGGAAGTTCGTGAAATACCGGAAAACTTCCGAAATCACCCGAACCGTGTCTGCGCGCAGACAGGGGAGTGCACTGGCATGATAACACAGATCACATCAGACATTACAGGGGAGACAATGTGCAATGCAATAAAGGAATGGAATAAATAAACATGAAAAATAATAAATACAAAATCAGACAGATACAGATCATAACAGCAGAAATGTTTTGTGTAGTTCTCTCTGCTGTATGTCAGTGTGATAAAGAGGAAGAGGTTTTTGTACAGCTCTCCGCTCACACTCTCTCACTGTGAGTCTCTGGCACAGTAATACACAGCAGTGTCTTCAGCTGTCAGCCTGTTCATCTGTAAATAAGCTTGATTCTTGCTGTTGTCTCTGGAGATGGTGAATCTTCCCTGTACAGACTGGGAATAGTAGATTGTGCTACTGCCAGAGCTAATATAGGCCACCCACTCCAGTCCCTTCCCAGGAGCCTGTCTGATCCAGTGCATGCCGTAGCTGCTGAATGTGAACCCAGAGGCTGTACAGGTCAGTGTGTGGGAATCTCCAGGCTTTTTAACTGCTGGTTCAGACTCACTCAGCGTCTGACATTCAACACCTGTGAAATTGGGAACAATATGGAGAACTCAAGAATGGAACTTACACTCTGTGACCACATACAAACACTTTCAGTAAACATTAAATCAATTGTTAAATTAAGCATACTTGCAAATAATTCAATAATCAGAATCAGGCTGGTTATAGCAGTCATGATGAGAGTCTTTGAGTGCAGTCTGTGATGACTGTCCTACAGTCCGTCTCCAACAGCAGTCCCTCCTCCCTCAGTGCAGAGAGGTAAATGTAGAGGGAAGAGCGCAGAGTTTGCATGAACCCCTCCTCACTGGGTGGGCAGATCACACACTGTTTAAATACAGCAGTCAGAGCTGTAGTCGGGGTTCAGATCATACAGCAGTTATAAGTATTATCCATCATTACAGCTGTGTGTGTGTGTCTCTTCCATGGCTGATTACTGCATTATTATCCATAGTGAATCCAGGGAGTTTCCTGGCAGGGGAGGGTGGGAGAGCGGAGCCAGGAGCTCACAGTACTCATCTCTGAAATCTTTATTGTCCGTCAGTTTGCCCATTACCCCCTTTGCATTGGTCCTGACTTTATTCTGATTACAGTAAGCCAGGGACTAGTATTGACCTTTTAGTGCACCTTGTGGATTCTGTCTCCGCTCCCTAAAATCCTTTTCACCTCTCAGCTCTGTGATTTTTCACTGGTCTTCTGCAGTGAGATGAGGGTCACTGAAATCTAGACAAGATTGCCATCGGTCTTTATTGGTTTACAAATGTGTTTTATTTAAAATCCCACCAAATCTCTCCTCACTACTGCCATGATGCCTGGGTTGCCATGGGAAACGGTCACTGGTTGTTGTGTATCTAACTATCTAAAGGCTCACAGCAGAACTGGGAGGGACGGCGCTTCACTGTTATGATCCAGACCAGGAGTCAGGTGTGGAGGCAGAGATCAATCCAACAGGCAGGGTTACTGACAGCAGTACGGCGTTACAGGGGAAGGAAGCCCAGAGGGAGAAAGAACAGTTCAGCACTGATGTACTGGAGGAAGCAGGGCTGCCCATCACCGGCCTGTGGCTTTCGAGATGACAGCAGGTGGAGAGCAGACTTTGCCAGAGCCAAACAGGAGCATTGAGCAGCTTCAGGGGAACTTTGCTCTTATCCTGATGACCGTAGAAGGATTGGGAACTTGTTTCTAAAAAACTGGACTGAGGAACAGACTTGGAAGGGTTAATAAGAATGCAGTCCCAATCCTGGACCCTGAATTAAGCTTTGGGAACTTGTTCCTATTAAACTGGACAGAAGAATTGACTTGAGCTGGGTTAACTTGAACGCAGTCCCAATCCTGGTCTCTGAGTTGGAGGCTTGTCTGCGTTAACTGAGTAAAGAGGACAGCTTCCACTAGCTGCAGTCAATAAAGGTTATGTGACACTTAACAAAGACAAAGAGTTTCTATAAGTTATAGCCTGCTGACTGGTTCAAAACACAAATTTCAAATTTGAATTCAGCAGCTTGAAACTCAAAACAGAAAGATTAAATACACGTCACAGAGCCATTATAGAGTAATAATGAAACAGAACACAGCGGGGGAGGGGAACACACGCGAGACATAAACCAATCAAAGAAGAGTTACTTCTAATGGATACACAAGTTGCTGAATAGCAAGAGAAACAGACGGCTTTCACACAAGGGTTGTGACATTCGCTGTACAATCCCAAAATCCAACCAGGCTACGCCTTATCCTTAACTTGGTGGAACAAATCCCATTTGGACATTTAAGAACATTGAATTCTATTCATCAAATGAAGTATTTTTGTTTTAAATTGTTTTTATTTTTCCTCTATCATACCAGGGCCCCGTTTCAGAAAGCGGGGTTAGTGGTAACTCTGAGTTTGTTATCTCAGAGTTGCAGGAAACTCTGAGTTTTCCGGTTGACAACGCGAGTTCAGTCCAACTCAGTCAGTTACCGCGGCAACATACTCCGTGAAACTAACCTGCGCGCTGGCAGGCTTTCTTCAAGATACTCAGAGTTTCTTTTCCTCAGACTGCAGACTGAGGACATGCTAGACATGGCGTGTCCGTCTCAGCCCAAAGACTGAGAAGAACTCTCCGTTAGGAAAGAGTTATCTGACCACGTTTGGATGTTTTATCGTTTTCGGACGAATATTTGTTTGAGCGTTCCGTGTCTCTGTGGAATCTATAATCTATTTCAACATAATTTTCAGCCCGCATAATTCTCGTGTGACACACCGAGGACATTCTCTCAGTTCAGAACAAATTGCTTAGCTCTTCGTTTTTTTTTTTTTTTTCACAGTCAGGTTCTACCACGAGTAAGCTCCTCAAAGAACAAAAGGGAGTTCCCAATAACGTAGTTAATGAACAGGGCCACTCCCAATGCGTCATTCTATTCGTCCTTACGCCTATATGTACCTCCTACATTCCCACAATCCCCGCTCGTCTCGATTCCAGGTCGTTCACTCGCTAACCAGACAGCCAGCGAACAGCAAGAGTTCCCTTACCCGAAGCACAATATCTGTAAACCTATTGAGTCCCTCGTACGCAGAACAATTCCTTCTTCTCCCCAAGATCCATTATTCGAGAGAAATGGGGGCGTGGACCACTGGAAAGAACTGGTCATCTAGTCCACCCCCCTCCAACTGGAGGGACACCTGCTCGAGTGGAAACCCGGGCATGTCTTTTACGGGCTATGTAGTGTATCTTGCCTTTTGATGTGTTTTATGGGTTTTTGTGTTTTAGAATTTAAAGTATTATCTGTTTTTTAGTGAGTGTTGTGTGTCTGTTGTCTGCCTTTTTTCTGTGGAATAAACTTGTTGTATTTAGTTTGACACGTGAATAAAATATTTCCCTTTTTTTGGCTTTAATGGGTTTGTTAAGAGGTTTTTCTTAGTACTATTTGAGTGTATTTGTTATGTTTTCTTATTTTCTAAGATCGTAAAATGACCTTTATAATGGTTTTGTGGTAATTTAAAAATAGTTAGGGGAGAGCTGGTACGAAAGTTACATTTTTCACATGGACGTCATTTTAAAAGATAACGTTACAGACCGAAACAAAATTCCAGAGCGATTAACTACTTTCATGTGTGCTCTGTCAATATCAGGTGCTAAATCATCACCATATATATTGACTTCGGCATAGTTTGACGTCGAACGGAAGTTGCGGCTTGCTTCTTTCGACCCATCCAGCCGGGATGAAAGTAATGCACGGGCAGGGCAAAAGTAACGCGATCAAATTTACTAAAATCTTTTTAAAATTTCTCGTTAAAACAGAAGCAAAAACAGCCAGGCATTTGTTTTAAACATTTTAATTGGCTTCAAATGTTCCAAAAGTGACCGTGAACATGTTTAATGTGCAAGGTCTATTTATAAAAATTATCCCAGTGAGCAAGCACCTCCGCTCCGGATCTGCCCGGCTCTGTGCCGACTCCAGCTGATCCGGCTCAGAGCCGGGGCAGATCCGGAGCGGAGGAGCTTGCCATCTGGGATGAAATTACTCATCACAGTTGTGACAGATAGAATGAGTGGCACCCTCAGTGCATGCCTCATGCGACCACAGTAGACAAAAGATGCATCGCACCCACACTTCTCCAGGCAAAGATGAGGCAAATGTCTCCCCACAAACAAGACATTCCTCATCCTTGCCCCGAGAATCTGTGGTTGCAGTGTGTCCACTAAGCCTCTTTTTCTTTGGGAGTTTTGAAGAGGACTGTTTTCTCTGGCCCCTCTGCCGACTCTCCTCCTCCAAAGCAGCTTTCACTGGGGTGTCGGTCAGTATTGCTGTTGACCTGCAACATTCAATGAGATAATAGTCAGAATCAGCTTGTTTTTATACAAGCAAGAGAACCAAGACGAGTTAAAAATGACACTATGCTCACCTCTTTCTGCCTCTCCTTTTTATTTTCTTTCCTCGAGCCAGCCTTTGGATATGGGCGAAGCTTTTCTGGGCTGAACCTCTGTACTGGCGTGCCACTAGATGTTCCTGGAACCACTAGCATACCTGGATAGATGGTATGCGCTGGTGATGGAGCTGGCCCTGGCACTGGGGATGGAGCTGGTGCTGGTGCAGGACGGTCGGTCACGTAAGCTGGAGCAAAGTCTTCCTCACTGAAAATATCTGGATTCAAGGGCCAGATACGGTACACTCGAACCCAGACGAAATGCTGCTTGGTGTCGCAGCTTGAGGCAGAGCTTTAGCCACAAGACTCGGGATGTTGTAGATGGTCAGAGTTCTTCCAGGGTTCATTCGCATCCAATTGTCTGCTGCACTGTTAATGTAGTGCTTCAGAGGGCCAAAACGCTTCGGTCTAGCGGCTGAAGACGGTGGGAGCAGTGGGGTGGAAATGACAGGAGTACAATGCCCTGTGACTTGCAAAAGTCAATAGCTACCACGGAGAGGTGTGATGCATGATTTTCTAAGAGTAGCAGCAACTTTGACTCGGGGTCACGCTGGGTGTGTCTTGCAAAATGCTGTAAAAAGGCCAAAAAAATCTGTCTCCTCCATCCACCCCCCGATCCATTGGCAGAACCAGTGGAGCCAGGGGACCATCCCGGATGAAGTGGTCATGGAACTTCTTCCTTGGGAAGATAAAGTGGGGGAACAAAGTTGCCTTGTGCGTTGGCAGCAAAGGCAACGGTCACCAATGTCCCTCTTTCCCCGGAGGTCACAGCACCGACCTGGCGCTGGCCCTTGGTGGCAATGACTTTGTCTGGCACTTGAACCGTTGTGGTACCTGAAATAATCAGTGAAATGAATTATTGCTGGTGCAAATCACTGGTGCTTTTAAATCTATCATCCAAATATAAATTTTTACCTGTTTCATCCATGTTCCAGATGTCATTTGCCTCAAAATTATAACGGGTGAGGACAGTCTTTAGGTTTTTAAAAAACGCTGTCACGTTGGGCTTGTTGAAGCTGGTGGAACGGGACATGCTGGTGGCTTGAGGTCGACGGATGGACAGGGTTCTGTTGCGCTCGAGGAAGGAGGTGAGCCAATCCTTCCCTGCCATCTGGTTTTTCTTCCATGAACATGGAGTTTTGAGGCCAATATTTTCGGCCAGCTCATCTGCAAACTTTCGCACCTAAAAAAGCATAAAAAAGATAGCAAGCACCTCCGCTTTGGATCTGCCCCGGATCTGCCCCGGCTCCAGCTGATCCGGCTCAGAGCCGTGGCAGATCCGGAGCGGAGGTGCTTGCTATATGGCGGTAGTGGTGTAGCTCTGTCTGCGGTGTTACTCGCACCTCTTTAAGACTCAGGCCAAAATATATATCGGCTGCTCTCTTTATATATGCCTGCAGTCTCTTCTCCTGTTCTTCTGTGAAGACTTTGTTGTGAGCCCTGTACCCCGGGGCCCTGGTCTGCTGCCCTCTTGCCTCTGCCCTCCTCTTGCAGTACCTGAACAGGGTGACATGACAAAGGCCATGCACCTCTACTGCCCTCCTTATACTCTCGCCTCTTCGGACATCAAAAAAGGCCCTTGCGTAAACCTCCGGGTCAACCGTTCCTCTCTGGGTAGTTCTGACCCTAACTCTGGGCATTTTCTGTCGGTAAAACATAACACACATTTTATGGAGCTTTTAAACACAAAATGCGGCCGCAGATTAGCAGAGAGGGACGAACGTAACTGTTGCTACTTCAGTCCCGATGGTGACTCCTGACATTTGAGCGAGGATTACTTCCAAAGTGGAAAAAAATTCTGACATTTCAAACTGCACCATATGTTGCGGAACTAAATCACCGATCATTTCATCATAAATATGACACATGGAGCGATAAAGACAATCTTTAAATCGAAAAAGTTTAGCATTCGTCTGAATTTACTCACCGCAGTGGAAAACAGTCTTCACGGTCTTGTGCCCTCGAGGAAGACTAGACGCCTCAAGAATGTTCGCGGTTCTGGAGAGGGGCGCGAGCTGCACAAGCTGACCGAATATGACGCATCGAAGTGCGAATGGCTGTGAGTAAATCGCCGTGTTACTTTCGTCCAGAGTTACTGTCGCACCGGCGCTCCCCTATTTGGTATGTGATTACTTTGTATGGTTTAGCGGGGTTTCTTTGTATGTAAAATAATATGGCCTGTATCTATTTGTCCATATAATTTTTTGCTTTGTTGGTTGTGATATTGTGTTTTATAAAATTGTAAAACCAAGACCCATTATTCACGACCGACACCGGGGCCGTAGCCACTCGCCACTGGTTCCTGGACCATTTCCGTCACATTAAAAGGCCTTTTAGTAAATCTAAATGTTTCTCAACTTATCATGAATGTGTGGAATATTGGGCTGTGAAATGGCAACTAGCGGACTCTTGACAGTTTTCTCGTAGAAACACTGTATTTGTGTGGAAGCTGAATAAGTACGTGGTGGTGATCTTTCATTGATCTAGTAACACTTTTTAAAGTTCGCCCCGATCTGCTGTCCGCAGTTCCACCCAATACTCTCCTCCACTTTGGGAGTGGTCCAGAATTCATTAAATAATGAATAACTCTCTGGAGAGTTTTAAATTCTTCACAATACATGTTGGAAAGTCTGCTAATTTGCTGTTATGAATGATCAGCAATTCATATGTTCAATTCATTCTAAGTCAAAAGACGTCAAGACAGAACAACTAATGTTTTAAAATGTGAAAATTAAAGTCTGTGGAATTATCCTGTAATTAGCATCAGCTTGGAATGAGAAAAGAGATTCCACTTGTATCATCTTAAATAAAATAAGGACAACTTAAACTTGCATTTTTTAATTTCTTTGCTTCCTGCAAGAACAAATGCAGTAGTTAATATTTTGTATGTTGTTCAAACGAGTAAAATCATCCACCTGTAACTGATACTCCAGCATTTGGCTTTCTAATTTAGTTTTCTGCATTCGTAATTTAACCTTCATTTGGTTGTTTTTTTATACTCTCGCATTGACTCGGTCAGCGATTTTCTGCCGCACAAACTCACGCTCTATTGCAGCGGCAACTGTACTTTTTTTTTTTTTAATAAGAGTTCGTACTCAGCGTACGCCTTTATTAATTTGTCCAACTCTGCTGGAGAAAAGTAAGTCGCGCGACTTTTTTATCCACCGTTGCCATGGTGAATCGTGTTATCTAAATTCTATTGATGAGGGCTTTTAATATCCTCTGCACACGCCTGACTCTGGCGTAAGTGAACTCAGAGTTGATTGAAGCAAGTATTATCACCGGTTCTGAACCAGAAAACTCCGCGGTCAGCAACTCAGAGTAAGTCAACTCACAGTTACAGAACAAACTCAGAGTTTGTTTACCCTGCTTTCTGAAACGGGGCCCTGGTCAATGTGTTTTATTATTTTAATCCCCCCCCCGCAAAAAAAAATATGACTGTATGAATGTATTTGAAGTTTTAGAAATCCCAGGCCCAGCTGAAAAGGAGAGGCAGTCTAACTCTGGCCCCTGCTGCAATAAATATTCAAGAAATAAAAACACATTTCAAATTCCAATGTAAGAAAGGTTATTGAGAGCTTGAAAATTAATTAATTGAACTATTCTATCATTATATAATGGAAAATCTGAGTTCAGTGAGCCCTACATGCTGGTAGAGTGTGTGTGTTGGGTGGTGACTCTCAGTAAGATGTGTTTTTGTACAGCTCTAGCATTGCTCTGCTGCACTGTGTCTCTCGGGCACAGTAATACACAGCTGTGTCTCCAGTCTGCAGGCTGCTCCCTTGTAAAGACACTGTGTTACTGGAGGTGTCTCTGGAGATGGAGAACCTGCTCTTCAGTGAATCTTTATAACCAGTGCTTCCATCATAGCCCATATATCCAATCCACTCCAGTGCTTTCCCTGCAGGCTGTCGGAACCAGTGTGTATTATAGCTGGTAACTGAATAAGATACTTTGCAGGAGATGGTGAGAGACTGTCCTGGTTTTACAGTCATAGAGCCTGGCTGTGTGAGCTCAACACAGTGACCATCTGTAGAGACAGAAACAAAAAAGAAAGCATGTGAATAATGAAAATAATAAATGCGCAACACTCAACAACCATATAAAGTATGCATTTTAAGTAATTTAAGTAAACATTTCGAATTATCTCATAATTATATTCAACATGGAAATTAACACAATAATATAACATGCTCACTTACATGATAAAGTTCCCAGCAGCAGTGTTAATGCTACAATAGCTCCCATTATCACACACAGATCTCCCTCTCTGTCTTACAGGTGATGCTCCTGTGTTGGGGGGAGAATCTTAGGGGCTTTTATAGGAAATACTGTGGACTGAATTTGTTTAAATCTCTGGGGGTTGGAGGAAAGATATAGACAAGATAAATATAGCGTCAGAACATCCATCATGAGGAGCACTGCTCCCCCCTGCTGGAGGGAAATACACAACAGCAGAGCACTTCCTCCCACAGGGCACTTCTGAAAATAAAAATAAAATTATAATTCCTCTGGGTTTATGACATTTAAGAATTAACGACTATTTCATCATTACATATTACCAATAATGAAATATAAAGTTAGAGTTTGTGCATGGATTGCCATTACTGTGCTAAAGAGGTCACGCTCCAGGATGTGACCTGTATTGTTTTCCTGGGATTCAATGCAGAATCTATTTATACAATAAGTAACACGTAATGGAGTAGGATTGCTTTGAGACATTGTGATGGTATAACTCACTGTATTAAACGTTAACTCTCCAGATGAATGACATTGGCTGAACCAGATTTAGCAGTACACTTAACAACCAATAATCCCATAAAATGTAACTAAGGAAAGATGATGCATATTCCCAAATCTAGTTTCCCATTGTGTAAACAAGTCACAGTTTTTCAAATTTTCACTTGTCAGTCTGTAAAATGACTTTATGACATTACTGGGACTTTAATAATGAGGAAATTGGCACAAATCTGACTGCAAAAAGTTCATTTACACTGTCATTTCATTGAAATTCATATCCAGCTCTAACTTTGAAATACAAATGTGTGATGCAGCTTCAGGGTAGAAATACAGGACAGTGAGATACACCAGGACATCATCTGCAGACAGTGTTTGTACAGCAGGGCCTCACACTCTCTCACTGTGTGTATCAGGCACAGAAATACACAGCTGTGTCTGAGGACTGGAAACCTGTGATGTCTCAGTAAGCAATGCTGTTGGGTGAGTCTTCTGTTACTGTGAAACGACTATCAGAAGAACCATCATAGTACCCAACCCTCTGTAGCCCTGTGTGTGGAGCCTGTCGTATCCAGTGCACACTGTAGCTGCTGAGGGAGAATCCAGTGATTTTACAGGAGAGACTCACAGAATCCTTACATTTAAAGACAGACAGCACAGTTGTGATGAATACAAGAGCCTCCATTTTATTCATTTTACAACAACAAACAGAAAGGAAGTGAGCAGCGCTGCATCAGTGAAAACTATGAGCAAAACACATCAGTGTTTTAAAGTACATGGGCTGGTCAGATTAGCATATCTGTCTCCCATGGGAATTTAACATGAGTGGTGAGACCAGACCATCCAGCCCAGCTTGGCTCGCTATTTTCCCTTTACTAAAGAGCACCTTACATTGAGAGATATGAGATACTGGGATCAGTGTGGAGTTACAGGGTCCTCTCTAACCCTGACTGCTCTATTTTCTCCCTCTGTGGAGAACACACACGTATAATTATACCTGTAATACTGCTTACATGTCCTTCTTCTGTTGAGAACAGCACAGGAAAGATGAGCATCCATTTCTAAATAAGATGATCTTTATTGAAGCCCATGGAGTAATTTTTCCTCAGCATGTGACCCACTGCAGTTACTTAAGCGCAGCACCCAGGGACCAGCTCCAGTTCTAAAGCCAGAGCCTCGGTCCGGGGCAGCGGTAGGTGTTTCCCAGAGGGCATGTTTTACAGGGGGGCAGAAGCTGGAGTCCCCCAGGGGAAACATGTAAACTCCAAGCAGAGAGGATCCGGCCTACTGGAACTGAACCCTGGGTTTCTTTATTATGAGATGACAGCACTAACCACTGCACCATCGCGTCTCCCAATATGAACTGTTATAACCAGCCTGTTAATGATTGTAATAATGTTTACTATTATGTTTAAAAGACAACAGTACAGCAATGTCAGATGCCCTCCAACACACTGCAGATTCCATTGTGCTGATTATTTCAGACTTTCCACCTGAAGAGGGCGCTTTCACAGCCGAGGATGCCCAGTGGATGCTCAGCGATTATCGGGGATGGTAGCCCCTATCCCCCTGGGCCTCAAATCAAGGTCCTCGAGGTCTGAGAACTTCTAGTTTTCCACGCTCCCTTTACCTGAGAGTCAGGTGTGCAGACAGTCCGGCCAATCAGGGGCGCTAAATGTTCTTTTACCTAACTGGAATAAGAGAAAACCTGGACTAAATTTGGATTCGAGGTCCAGTTTTGAAGATCCCTGCTCTATCCCCTCACCCTGTCCACTCCCCCTCGGTTTATATGTTAATACTGAGGGTTTACTGTAATAAGTATTATTCCAAACCAATTAACATGTAATGGAAGTGCTTTATATAACCCTGAGCAGCGAGTCTACACTGATGTCGTTAAAGGCTCAATGTGTAATTCTCTGCCGCTAGAGGGCGCTTAACCAAACAATAACAAGAGGCCGAGTTTGATGACGCAATGGGATCGCGTGGAATCATGGGAGTTGTTGTCTTTATCAATTTACACGCACTGCTGACAGCTAAATTCTCCGACGTGACTCAAACAGGAGTGGCAAAATCATGTACATGGACGAGGTAAGGTTATATTTCTTTACTTTCATATAACTTCATCTTATTTCATTCAAATAAAAAAAAATGTAAGGGATAATGATAAGTCGGCCGTTTATAGCGCTTATGATGTGCTGCAGGTCAGAGGCTGAGATAAGGGGGTGGGGGCGGCTCAGGTTGCCCATCTTTGTAGAGAATAATAACAGATGTGAACACTCTGTTGCTGAATGCAAATGCTAAAGGTAACAAATATGGAAGAAATGCCACTGTCAGCTGGCAATGTATGCTTTCAGTTGCTCCTTCCGCTATTGCTATTGCTTCCTTAGCAACAATGTGCTCAACAGACCAGCTGGCCAGCAGTTATCTGTCGAGACACGCTGATAGACCAAACTGAATCGAGTATTCAAGGGAGCCGTGTTCTAACTGCAAGTAATGTAGCTTATGTAGCACTGACGTCTCATAACGCACAAACGATGTGCCGTACACATCAGCTTTCTGTTTGTCATGCGGCATCACAAGAAAAATGTTCTGAAGTGGAATAACGTTACGTTTATGTTACCATCTTGGCTTGAAACTCTTTGGCACAGGCGAAGCACGCGTGCGCGGAGGGTGATTTTCTCGGTCTCGTGCACTCTTTGTGTTGGGATTGACGTCAAATATGTGACGAAAAGAAATGGCCTGTGTCCCTACATTGATAATACAGATATCTCTGTCTTTCATAATCATTGAATACATCACGGGTAATGTAAGTGCACAACACCAAAACACATATAACATATCTATTTATTTTACAGATCTTTGAATTGGGAAATTTTTCATATTGGGCCTTTAAAAACCACACTCCTTTCAAATGCAGCACTTTTTCATGCCCGGGATGGAGGAAACGCCACAAACCTACAAATGTGAGTTCTGTGCAGCTATTTCCAAAAGATGTGTAATAAATTGCCTGACCTCAAACTGACATTTGATTGACTGTTTCATGCAGACATCGCACGATAAGAGGTTTCATCGCATTTTGGAATGAACATGCAGTTGTGTACCCCTGGAAAATGTTGAGTGAGTAGTTTTTACTTATTGAATCAATGATTGTTCCCATTGTCATTGCACAAACACCTTCATAACATCACATGAGTGGCGAGAATAGGCTGTTTAACCCAACTAGGCTCGCCAGTTTCTTTTTACTGTTGTGAATATATCATATCTGTCATGGTTTTGGAGGTTGGCGTTTGTTTGGGAGCTTTCTTTGTTACTCTCGTCCGGGACGATATCGTTTTGCCCACATCGGATTCTTTGGCCAGCTGGCATTAATTGTGGGCGGCTCCTGGACTCTATTTAAGCCCAAGTTCCGCCTCGCCTCCTTTGCTAGAGTGTCAGTGTTACTATTGCACTATAGCCCGCAAGTTCTCTAGCTAGAGAGTTGGTTAGGATTTAGCTGCAAAAGAGGAAAAGTGTTAGTTAGTAAGGGAAATTTTCTCTCTCTTTTCCCTCTTCCTTCCTCTGTCTGTGCACCATCTGGTGCTTAATCGTTTGATCTCGGCTTCCGAGATTTTTTCTTTATTTCGTTCTGTCTAGCTCGCTTTGCTTCCTGATTATTATTTGGACGAGATTTATGTCCTTTGGAAGTGCGAGCCCCTCTCTCTTGTTTTATCTGTGTTTGTCATTTTGCTGTGTTTCCTGTCATTCTGGCCACTGCATTTGACGTTTCGAAATACCAGCCATCACAACATCAGATACTCAATGACTCAATGGTATCTAGCTTTAAGTCAAGCCTATTCTTGAAAATTCCCAAGGTTTCTGCCTCAACAATATGGTCAGGCAAGCTATTCCACATCGAAATTACTCTTTGGGTGAAGAAATATTTCTGAATATCAGTGCTAAATTTACCCTTTGTCAACTTCCATTTGTGACCCCGAGTTCTACTAACAAAACTTGGCTGAAGGAATCCTCCATAATTCACTTTGTTAATCCTTTTTACATATTTAAAGACCTCAATCAGATCATCCCTGAGTCTCCTTTTCCTAAGACTAAACAGATTAAGGCTCTTCAGCCTCTTCTCATAGCTTTCATCTTTTATACCCGGAATTAGCTTAGTGGCTCTTCTCTGAACTTTTTCTCGAGCCTCTTTATCTTGCTTAAAGTTTGGTCCCCAGAACTGTACACAATACTCCAGATGTGGTCTGACGAATGTTTTGTACAAGAGAAGCATCACCTCCTTGGATTTGTACTTTTGGCAATGAATCCCAGCATCCGATTGGCTTTTTTAACTGCTACAGCACAATGGCTAGAGCCTGTGAGGGTTTGGTCCACAATCACTCCCAGATCTTTTTTTGCGTGGAGCACATTCCAGTTTTTAACCTCCCATGAAGTAATCCCGTCTAATGTTTTTATTACCTACATGTACAACTTTAAATTTGCATTAAATTTCATTTGCCACATTTCTGCCCAATTCTGGATTCTACCCAAATCATCCTGAATCACTTTAGTGGACTATTTGCCAAACCTCCCAATTTAGTATCATCTGCAAAATTTAACTAATTTGCTCTCAATATTCCTATCAAGGTCATTAATGTAGATGAGGAACAGCAGGGGTCCCAACACCGATCCCTGGGGGATGCCACTCCCCACCATACCAAGCTCAGATGAGATTTCATTGACCACCACTCTTTTTGTTCTGTCCTGTAACCAGTTTTGAATCCACTTCAGAATACCTCCTGTAACTCCAATGGAGCTCATCTTAAAAATTAGTCTCTTATGTGGTACTGTATCAAATGCTTTCTGAAAATCCAAATATATGATGTCATAAGCCCTGCTCTGATCATAAGTCTTGATGGCCTCTTCAAAAAATTCCAGAGGGTTTGTCAGGCATGACCTTCCCTTACAGAAACCATGTTGGCTATCCCTCAAGATATTATTACGTTCAAGAAATAATTCCAGCTCATCTTTTATGATAGATTCCAGTATTTTGCATGCAATGCAAGTTAAACTGACTGGCCTGTAATTTCTGCTTCAGTATGATCCCCTTTCTTATATATTGGTATTATATTGCCCTGCTTCCAATCATTTGGTATTTCTCCAGTTTCTAAAGACAGTCTGAAGATAGCGGAGAGTGGCTTAAAGATGATCTCACTAACTTCCTTGAGCACTCTAAGATATAGGCCATCAGGACCCGCCGCCTTATCTGCCTTTAGTTTATGCAACTTGTCTAATACTTCATTATCCCTAATCTCAATTTCTGCTAAGTAATCTTGAGTATTGGACATTTCCTCTGGCCGAATAAAAACCTGCTCCGAGGTAAAATTCTCAACAAAGTAACTATTTAAGGTATCCGCAATATTCTTGTTATCATATAGCAGCGATCCATATTTATTCTTTGTGCACTTAACCTCCTCTTTGACTTTCCTTTTTCTGCTAAAGTACTGAAAGAAGCGCTTAGGGTTAGTTTTTGCCCCTTCTGCAATTTGCCTTTCATACAGTCTTCTAGCATTCCTCAGCTTTTTTTTTGACCACAGCTCGCATTTTACAGTATTCAGCCTTAGTAATCTCATTGTTATCCTTTATGTACATCTTATAAAGACTCCTCTTTTCCCTCAAACTGCTACGAATAACAGTGGTCATCCACTGAGGATTCTGCTTTTTCAGTTTCCTTTTGGACACCTTTGGAATGAATTTACATTGTGAATCAAGTAAAACCCCCTTAAATCTTTCCCACATCTCATTTACAGACTCACAGTCCGGGAGTGTCTCCCATTTTATTTCGCTTAGATATGAGCGCATCCTGTCAAAGTTTGCTGGCCTAAAATTGAAAAATTTGGTTTTCCAAGACACGTTTTTAACTTCCCATGAAATATCAAAATTAACAGTAGAGTGATCACTAGTCTCAAGTGGCTCCAGTACCTCAACATTGCTAATTTTATCAGGGTCATTACAGGGAGTTCTCGATAACGTAGGTTAATGAACAGGACCACTCCCAATGCCCCTTTCCTATTCGTCCTTACGTCTATATATACGGCCTACATTCCCACAATCCCCGCTCGTCTCGTTTTTACGTGCGTCACTCGTAACTAGACAGCCTCAGTGCACAGCAAGGCCTCGCTTACCCAAAGCATGGAATCCGAAATCCTACTGAGTCCCTCGGACATAGAATTATTCCAAGACTCCGATGCTCCAAAGGAATTTTCTCAATCCGTTCCCGCAACTCCCGTTTCTCCTCCACGCACCCGCCTGCACTCCGCCATCTTCGTCCCTTCACCACGAAGCATCCCCCGCTCCCCCCAGCCGGGGTGCTCATTTTTCCGGACCACACTCCCCCCGCAATGATGACCGAGTCCGTTCTCCTGTCCGGTCTCTATACAGCAGGAAATTCAACCGGCGGTCTCTAGGGCCGTCTTGCAGCAGCTACGTCCCTCGCCAAACGCAGCACCCAGAAGCAAGAGCCCGCGGCTCCCCAGCAAGGCTTACAATAGCTCGCACTCCAGGCTCACCCGAGGCTCCGCGCTGGACCGTCGCCAGACTCCATCGGGCACTCAAGCAGAAGAGAATCCCCTTCCAACGCTCCGACAACAAGGCCAGACTGCTAAAATTATACACCAACCCCCTCAGCAACGCAGCTGGTCCTCCCCATCTGCCCGCAGCAGACCACACAGCTCTTCCGGGTTCCGCCACCAACATCCCCAGCACCGACGTCAGCACGCACGGCGACGACCTCTCCGCTCCACTTTCGGCGGAAGCCACTCCTTCCACAAACCAGCCAGTTCCCCCCATGCCTGCTCTCTCTGTTTACGACCTCTTTGGTCTCTTTTCGTCCCTTGTTTCCTCTCTGTGTCCGCAGGCCGCACTTTTGCCCCGTGCACCTGCGTCCCGTACCCCCCCCTCCCCAAATCCTTTCCGCCGGACAAAACCCGGCTTCTGCGCTCCTTCAGCCCACAACCGAATTCTCCAATGCTCCAGCAGTTCTGGTGTTAACCCACCTACACCCGGAGAAGCACCCCCCGTTGCTTCATCTGCTCGTCTCTTTCCCACTGCACTCTCTCTCCCCGCCCCCCTCCCCCCTCCCCCCCCCTCCCCTTCCCCGTTCCCCAATGTTACTAATTCTGTGCCTCCTCCTACACGTCCGCCCCTCCCATCAACTACTCCAGCTGGCTCCACGCAGCTTTCCTCACCTCAGTTTCAGTACACACTAGCCACCGCCCTACCTCCCATACGCCGCTCGCAGCACATTCCAAACCCTTCGCCATTATCTCCCACTCTCAGACAACAGATTTTATTGGGTTTGTACGCCGATCTGGCCCAGCTCATCCAACCATCCTTTCCGCATTCATATTTCAGTCGCAAAATCCAAACCGTACTGACAACATGTCAGATGTTGAAAGTGAGACATTTTACCATTTCATGAAAAATATTAGCTCATTTTGAATTTGATGGCAGCAACACATCTCAAAAAAGTTGGAAGATGGGCATCGAAAGGCTGGAAAGGTAAGTGGTACCAATAAAAAACAGCTGGAGGAGAATTTTGCGATGACTTAGGACTTAGGTTAATTGGCAACAGGTCAGTAACATCACTGGGTATAAAAAGAGCATTTTAAAGAGGCAGAGTCTCTCAGAAGTAAAGATGGGCAGAGGCTCACCAATCTGCAAAAAACTGAGTCTAAAAAATGTGGAACAATTTCAGAAAAATGTTCCTCAATGTAAAATTGTGAAGACTTTGAATCTATAGTACATAGGCCTAATATCATCAAAAGATTCAGAGAGTCTGGAGAAATCTCTATGTGCAAGGGACAAGTCCGAAGGTCAATATTGGATGCTCTTGATCTTCGGGCCCTCAGGCAGCACTGCATTGAAAACAGGCATGATTCTGCACTGGAATACACTGCATGGGCTCAGGAACACTTCCAGAAATCATTGTGGGTGGACGGTTTGCTGTGCAATCTACAAATGCAAGCTACCTAAAGCTGTATCATGCAGAGAAGAAGCCATGTGTGAATGCGATCCAGAAACGCCACCGTCTTCTCTGTGCTAAAGTTCATTTAAAATGGACCGAGACAGAATGGAAAACTGTTCTGTGGTCAGATGAATCAAAATTTAAATTTCTTTTTGGAAACCACGGGCGCCGTGTCAAGTGGTCTAAAGAGGAGAGGGACCATCCAGCATTGTTATCAGCGTACAGTTTAAAAGCCTACATCTCTGATGGTATGGGGTTGCATTAGTGCCTATGGCGGGGGCAGCTTACTCTTCTGGAAAGGCACTATCAATACTGAAAAGTATATAGAGGTTTTACAACAACATAGGCTCCCATCCATACATTGTCTCTTTCAGGGAAAGCCTTGCATATTTCAGCAAAACAATGCCAAACCACATACTGCAGTGCTAAACTGGCCCACCTGCAGTCCAGACCATTCACAAATACAAAACATTTGGCACATCATAAAACGAAAAATCCGGCAAAGAAGACCTAGCACTGTTGAGCAGCTAGAATCCTACATCTGACAAGAGTGGGACAACATTCCTCTTCCAAAAAAATTGGTCTCCTCACTTTCCAGTAGTTTACAGACTGTTGTTTAAAGAAGAGGGGATGCTACAGAATGGTAAACATGACCTTGTCCCAACTTTTTTGAGATGTGTTGCTGCCATCAAATTCAAAATGAGCTAATATTTTTCATGAAATGGTAAAATGTCTCACTTTCAACAACTGATATGTTGTCTATGCTTTATTGTGAATAAAAAGTCAGTTTATGAGATTTGCAAATCATTGCATTCTGTTTTTATTTACATTTTACACAGCTTCCCAACTTTTTTGGAATTGGGGTTGGATATAAAAGCAGGCAGTTTTGGGGCTGCTGGCTTCGCACATTCAGTGAAGGCGCTAGCAGTGGAAGGTTAAGCACCGCGGCTTGTATCAAATCTGAGCGTACCAGTGCCATCTGCGTCCAGCAGCAGTGATCAGTAACTGGCTTTGGGCTGCTCAGGGACATGAGAGGGTTACATTCAGATTGATCAGTAATCAAGCGCCTCCTACTGGCCATTCAGGAGTCCCTCGTGAACTTTCAGTACAGCTACCTGTTTGGGGATTTTCCTGCCCTGTACTGTGCATGCTAGGACTCAGGTGAAAGGAAACATTTAAATGGCACTTTTAAAGGAGAAAAAATGTCTGCATTTCCTCGAAATGGCGGCACTGGCAGTGTACAAGCATTATTATACATAGTCAACGGATTGAAAATCCCAGATTTGGGTGGAATTGGAGAGACCATGCACTCAAAAAAGGGGAAAAAATGTGCAGTTTTATTTTTCTCAGATGTACTTTCCATGAAAGCTGGGGTGCAATATTCAAAAAAATCCTCCTTACTGGTAGTTCAGTATCCGGACGATGTGCGAATTTTCCTGCAACACTCATTAGACTGGAGTTTTTGTACAGGTCTGCTGTAGCACTGCTGCACTGTGTGTGTCGGGCACAGTAATACACAGCTGTGTCTCCAGTCTGCAGGCTGCTCCCTTGTAAAGACACTGTGTTACTGGAGGTGTCTCTGGAGATGGAGAACCTGCTCTTCAGTGAATCTTTATAACCAGTGCCTCCATCACCACAGATATATCCAATCCACTCCAGTGCTTTCCCTGCAGGATGTCTGATCCAGTTTGTGCAGTAGCTGCTATCAGTCAGGGAATACCCAGAGACTTTACAGGAGATGGTGAGAGACTGTCCTGGTTTTACAGTCATAGAGCCTGGCTGTGCGAGTTCAACACACTGACCATCTAAGGAACATAAATGAAGAAACAATTGCATGAGTATATTATAAAAACAATAAAACCATAAAAATAATCTTTTGAAGTAAATAAATTTGAATTTCATATGACTGGAAATGTAGTGAAATAGGGCAATATGACAAAATAATTCTATTTAAAAACAAAAAAGAATGCGTTCTCACTTACATGATAAAGTTCCCAGCAGCAGTGCTAATGCTACAATAGCTCCCATTATCACACACAGACCTCCCTCTCTGTCTTTCAGGTGATGCTCCTGTGTTGGGGGGAGAGTCTCAGTGGCTTTTATAGGAAATACTGTGGACTGAATTTGTTTAAATCTCTGGGGGTTGGAGGAAAGATATAGACAAGATAAATTCAGAGCCAGAACATCCATCATGAGGAGCACTGCTGCCCCCTGCTGGAGGAGAATACACAACAGCAGAGCGCTTCCTCCCACAGGACACTTCGAAAAATAAAGTAAAATTGTAATTCCTCTGGGTTTGTGACACTTCAGAATTAACGATTATGTCATTATTATATTTTAACAACAATAAAATGCAAAGTTAGAGCATGTGTCATGGATTGCCATTACTGTGCTAAAGAGGTCATGCTCCAGGATGTGACTGGTAGTGTTTTCCTCGGATTCAATGAGCAGTTGGGCGCAAAAATTTGGGCACCCCTGATTTAAATGTCTGTTACCGGGGCTGCCAACTCACGCATTCGCCGTGAGTCTCACGCCTCTTGGAGGCATTCACCTTCCCATGCCGCAGTCAGCAATTATTCAATTGACGCATATTTAAGAGATTCTCACGCGGAATTGAGTCCTTGAGCATGGAAGTTAAACAGTTAACGTGCATTACGGTGGATTTCACCGCTAGAGACGTGGAAATCAATTATGACTCTGGAATTCTCAGGTTTGTCTTTACACAGGGGTTGGAAGCAATGGAATTGCATAAAGACGTTTCAAATGGTCTTATTTCGTTTAAACAATTTAAATGATCATGAAAACACACATTGCTTCCAACCCCTGAGCGAGGAAAAGCGCACAACGTTTGGAGTCACAATCGCTCCCATGTAACTCGCGTTGAAATCCACCGTAACGCAAGTGAAACTGAAACTTCGACTCACAAGGACTTTAATTACGCATAAGAATCTTATTAATATTCGTTGGTTGAATAATTGCTGACTACGGTGAATACGCCTTCAAAATGCGGAAAACTTACACCGTATGCGTGAGATTGCTAGAAAGTTGCCAGCCCGGTGTTACAATCGATCACCACGTGATTGAAAGCAGCCCTGAACACTAAATGCTACAAAGTTAAAACAAGACACCCTTTTGCAAATTTAAAAGCAAGATTTCTTTTTATTTGAATTTTTCTGAGTTTTTAAATGATAAGAAAGGAAAAAGGGCCCTGTGCAGAAGTTTGGGAACCCTTTTGGATTATTCTTTGTTACCTTTTAAGAAGATGATTACTAAGGCCCAGACCCAGGTGATTTACTCGTTAGGGCTTTAATGAGTCAGGTGAATATAATTCCCGGGTTGAACTATATATTCTGCAGTAACTCCATGCCTTCTAAAGTATCCGACTGCGGTGGCTGTTGTGTCTGGTGTTAAAAACCATGTGTTCCTCTAAACAGTTGTCCAAGGATGTCAAAATCAAGATAATTCACTTCCACCAACAAGGAGAAGGCTACAAAAAACTCTCGCAACGTTTTAAACTACCCATTTCTACTGTCAGAAACATCGCAAGAAAATGGAAAATAAATGGAACAATTGAAGTCAAGGCAAGATCTGGAAGACCAAGAAAAATTTCAGTTAGAATGGCCTGAGATCTGGTGAGAAATGCTCAGAAGAACCCACACATCAGTGCAAAAGAGCTGCGAAAAAGAGTAGCAGACACAGGTCTAGTTGTTCACAGGACAACAATACAGCGTACCTTACACAACAAAGACCTACATGGCAGAGTCGCAAGAAAGAAGCCTTTCCTACGACCTGAACACAAAATTAAGCGTCTGAAGTATGCAAAAGAAAACCTTGAGAAACCTCAAGCCTATTGGAACAATGTGCTTTGGACTGATGAAACCAAAATTGAACTTTTTGGCCGCAACCAAAGATGGTATGTTTGGAGAAAAAAGGGTGAAGCATTTGTAGAGAAGAGCACGTTGCCAACTGTTAAGCATGGAGGTGGATCCATTATGCTTTGGGGTCGTGTAGCAGCTGGGGGTGCAGGCAGTATTGTGCAGGTGGAAGGAAGAATGAATTCCACCAAATATCAAGACATTCTAGAGGCTAATGTTCAAAGCTCAGTACAGAAATTGAAGTTGAAGAGATGTTGGGTATTCCAGCAAGACAACGACCTGAAGCATACCTCAAAATCCACCATGAAGTACCTCCAGGAAAGACGGATGAAGGTTTTGGAATGGCCATGACAGTCCCCAGACTTGAATATTATTGAACATCTGTGGAGAGACCTCAAACATGCCGTGCATGCAAGAAGGCCGAAGAATATTTCTGATCTAGAAGTGTTCTGTCTGGAAGAATGGGGAAAAATTCCAAAGACAAGAATTGAAAGTTCTCTCTTCCCTGCTACATATTTATCTTCACTCCAGTCTCAGTAGGTACTCTCCTGAACTGAAGAATCAGGAAGCACATTTTCTTTATCCACAGACATGGATGCAAACAATTATACTTGCATTCATATACATACGCGCATGTGCACACACGCACACACACGCAGGCACACACGCGCACGCACACACACACACACACACACACACACACACACACACACACACACACACACACACACACATTGACTTTACTGACTGACCTGTAACTGACCTCTAAGCCCTCAAGTGTCTCACACACCTGATTCAGGGATTCGTCTTGTTTATTCAGTGTGGAACCTCAGGAAGCTGTTGCGGTCGGGGGGGAAGCAGAGGTGCACATTGCTTTTGGGGTACAACTGCAACGGCTTCCTGGGGTTCCTCACTGAATAAACAAGACGAATCCCTGAATCAGGTGTGTGAGACACTTGAGGGCTGAGAGGTCAGTTACAGGTCAGTCAGTAAAGTCAATGTGTGTGTGTGTGTGTGTGTGTGTGTGTGTGTGTAAAATGTGTCAATGATGCGTGCACATGCACGTATGTATATGAATGCAAGTATAATTGTTTGCATCCATGTCTGTGGATAAAGAAAATGTGCTTCCCGATTCTTCAGTTCAGGGGAGTACCTACTGACACTGGAGTGAAGATAAATATGTAGCAGAGAAGAGAGAACCACTATGAGATTTATTATGATGTAAAATGTTCTTTTGTCCATGTCTTGTAAGTATCAGTAGATTGTAAAGTAAAAAACATTGACTAAATGCATCCAAACATATCTCAACACACACACATGCTAATGCATTATATTGCCTGAACAATATTGGGCTTACTGCACAGTGTTGCCTTGAGGCAATGAACGAAAATAGACAGTTTTACTGTATAAATAAAAATAAAATAAGTAGTCAAACAATCAAATATACTTCTTTACATATTCATGCACATGCAAATATTTTTTATATACAGTTATTTCAATGTAAACATGTAAAATAGTGATATTTATTTTACCTACTAGTGGCAATCTGTCCTGTGTGCTGCTGCTTCCTGAAAGGGGTTTCCCGCCCTCAAATGAATGTCACACCACCTTCAACTCATCATTTCATTGGACAGAGATGTGTCTGGTAGCATTATTTGAAAAAAACATTTTGGTTTTTTTTTTGAGGGGCCAATGTAAGGTCTGAAAATGTGGTTTGTTGCCTGAGGGCAAGGCTATACAGTAAAGGGTTAATTAATATTAATATTCGAATATATTTGAATAATTATTCATAATATTTTGACCATTACATGCTTGCAGTAAGACCTACCTAGGTATCAAAACAAAGTTGTCCACCAGAGGGCAGTGTATCATGCAATGTCGATAGGCAGGCAATGACATTTTTTGAGGAAAAAACACACGGTGTCTGTCAACAACTGTCCTTTTAAAAGTCACACTAGATTGCTGATGATGTCATATTTACATTATCCAAAATGATGCACCCAGCCGCCATATTTATACACCCAACTTCTTCATAAAAATGAATGGTTTCCTATAAGGCCAATTTCAAATAAGTCGATACAAGCGTGAAAATGCTGAGATGCGAGGCTGCCTTTTGCAGCAATATTCATTTGAAGGGCTGTAATAACACGTTTCATGCGTAAGTTAACGTATAAACGCAAAGCTGTCGCTTCAATAGAAAAAATTGCGTTGCGTGCTAGCTAGCTAATTAGCCGTCCCATTGACTTGAATAGACCGTTGACTGAAAGCGAACGCTAGCGATTGATAACGGTCACCAGCGAGCTACCTTGGTACCCTTACCGTCGCGGGGACTGCATTGACTTAGTAGGCTAATTAATAAAATTAACATGGTGGCTAACAAGCTAGCTACTTGCAATTGCCTTTCAACGACAATACTTCTTACATGCATAATATTTGAAACAGTGGACAAGTTGCTTTGTCTGTTTATACAGAGCTCCAAAAGACAAGGAGGGAAGAAAGCCTTGGCAGTTCGAAATCAGGAGAAAAAACTTTTCTCTATCCCCTCGATCTGTGCTGTGCAGTGGCCATTTTTGAGAGCAGACTGTGTTTTTTTTTTTAAGATTATTTTTGGGAATTTTTCCTTTATTTGACAGCTATACAGTGTAGAGTGACAGGAAAGTTGGGGAGAAGAATGGGGGAAGACATGCAGCAAATGACCTGAGCCGGAAACGAACCCAGGTCGCTGCGGGAAGGACACAGCCTTAATGGTACGTGCGCTTTGACCGATGAGCCGCCGGGGCGCTCCAGCAGTGTTTTAACGGGACATGGCCAAAGATGAAGCTTAGTAAAGGAGTAGCCAGAGTTCACTAGCGCTTCCTTTCATCAACGTTGGCATTAGGCATATGATTCAATATAAATATATATGATTTTATTTGATGCTTTCGGATGATGTGATTATGATTTTATTTGATGCTTTTGGATGATGTAGTCATGATTTTATTTGATGCTTTTGGATGATGTGGTTATGATTTTATTTCATGCTTTTGGATGATGTGGTTATGATTTTATTTCATGCTTTTGGATGATGTAGTCCTGATTTTATTTCATGTTTTTGGATGATGTGATTATGATTTTATTTGATGCTTTTGGATGATGTAGTCATGATTTTATTTGATGCTTTTGGATGATGTGGTTATGATTTTATTTCATGCTTTTGGATGATGTGGTTATGATTTTATTTCATGCTTTTGGATGATGTGATTATGATTTTATTTGATACTTTTAGATGATGTGATTTTGATTTTATTTGATACTTTTGGATATCATGGTTAATTAGCCAGAGGTCCAGGTCCAAAACATCAATCCTTAGCTGTAGCTCATGTGAGAGGCTTTCAGCATTAAACACCCCAATGTGACTCAACAAACACTCTGTGAAAAAGGAAAGAATAAAGTCAGGCATTAAAGCTGAAATAGAGGACACCCATCGCCTGGATCCAGCCTCAGTTCAGTAATGAACCCATGAAACTTGCATTTCTATAATTATATCATGATGAATATGAGGCGTGTGAGCTCTATATGCTGGTAGAGTGTGTGTGTTGAGCGGTGACTCTCATTAAGATGTGTTTTTGTACAGCTCTAGCATTGCACTGCTGCACTGTGTGTATCGGGCACAGTAATACACAGCTGTGTCTCCAGTCTGCAGGCTGCTCCCTTGTAAAGACACTGTGTTACTGGAGGTGTCTCTGGAGATGGAGAACCTGCTCTTCAGTGAATCTTTATAACCAGTGCTTCCACTATAGATAATAACTCCAATCCACTCCAGAGCTTTCCCTGCAGGCTGTCGAATCCAGTGTGTATTATAGCTGCTATCAGTCAGGGAATACCCAGAGACTTTACAGGGGATGGTGAGAGACTGTCCTGGTTTTACAGTCATAGAGCCTGGCTGTGTGAGTTCAACACACTGACCATCTGTAGAGACAGAAATAAAGAAGTTTACATTCACTTATCATGAAGAAAAATGAACTCAAATTGAAATAAAAAGCTTCAGTTATTTAATGTTCTTTGTGAGTAAAACAAGAAATTATTTATAAACTAATTATAATTAAAAGTAATGGAGAACATCACACGCTCACTTACATGATAAAGTCCCCAGCAGCAGTGCTAATGCTACAATAGCTCCCATTATCACACACAGATCTCCCTCTCTGTCTTACAGGTGATGCTCCTGTGTTGGGGGGAGAGCCTCAGTGGCTTTTATAGGAAATACTGTGGACTGAATTTGTTTAAATCTCTGGGGGTTGGAGGGAGGAGAAAAACAAGATCCCCCGAATTCATGAAGGGTGTTTTTCCCTTGATCACGGTTAACTTGGCTAAACAGTGTATAAACAGGTGATGATCGAGCGGACAAATTTAGGCCTGAATTTATAAAGAGAGATCAGATCAGCTGCTGTTTATCCAACGTACATGGTTAGTCACACCTGTCTAAGTAACAAAAGAAATTCTAATTGTCCCAAGGGGCTTGTTTATCTCATGTACAAGCTACTAAGTCTCTGTTGGCTTGCTTGTGTGGCTGGACGTATGACCATGGATCTCTTGCGCATAATTGAAATAGCACAGGAAGAGAGGGCTGACCAAAGGCAACGTGCCTAATTGAGGGTTTTCAAAGACAGGACGAATCCTTTAGAAGAGTATAGCGACACGAAATTTGTCAAGTGATACAGAATTTCCAAAGAATCATACCGTTATATTCTAGGCCTAATCGAAGCAGACATTGACCATCCCACAAGACAAAACCATGTCCTTCTTCCAGTACACTAACTATGTATTGTCCTATGTTATTATGCATGTGGTGCATTCCAAATGGTTGTTGGTGACACGTGTGTTGTATCACAGGCTACCTGCAGTCGAGCAGTTTGGCGTGTTACCAAGGCAATATGTGCTAGGAAAAACCACTTCATACTATACAGAGTGTCACATGACACCACTACACATTGGCTAAGCGGGGACTTGTACACGGATGGGTGAACACCCGATTATGTTCTACCTGAATTGCACTAGTCACAGGAGTTTATCCACACGCGTACTTCTCTGTTTTAGCCACCGTACAGTGTGGAGGGTGATTTGTGCCATAATTCAATACAAAACATACATTGAAATACAATACACTTATTGAAATACAATACACATCTTGAAAATACAATACATGTGTAGCAATAAATGCAATACAAAAATGCTTAAATACAATACACATATTGAAAATACAATACACGACTCCAAATACAGTACACACCTCAAAAATACAATACATGTGAAACAATAAATACAATACTAAAATGATTTCTTTTTCAATGTCCATCAGGAATATTTGTACCAAAATGAATACATATCACACCTCAAAATGCAATACATACCTTGAAAATACAATACATATGTAACAGTAAATACAATACAAAAATGCTTTGTTTTTCAGTGTCGCTCGGGAATATTTGTGCCAAAATTAAAACAATACAACCATATTGTTTTTCAAGTTGTGTATTGTATTTCAATGTGTGCATTGTATATTGAGGTGTGTATTGTATTTCGATGTTGGGTTTTGGCACGATGTAAATTTTAGTCTATGAGCTCCGACCAATTAATATGTTTGGACGAGGCATTCCATAGAGTGCTTAAGTCACGCCCGGATGATACTCTGATTTAAACTGTGGTCTGGAAGAATACACTTCTGTGATTGGCTGGCAGGTGTTAATTAAAACCGTGAAACCGCACAGATAGTTCGGCTACGGTAGTTTCACCGTTCGAAGTTCGAAATTCATCTGCTAGCCAACCTATAACCATAGCAACGTTAGAGCACTGGCATTCGGCTGGGTATAACAGAAACCGAGATACTCATTTATCTCCAGGGGACTGTTTCAATAAACTTTACTTGTCCGACCGAGTCAGACCATCTGTCGAGTGAAAAGTCGGGCCTTCGACAGACCCTGTCCGTCAGGTGTTTCAATAAAACAAAGTAGGATGTCCGACCATGGTCCGACGCGGACGGACGGTTCGTCACTGTTCGTTCGAAGTTGCGTGAGAATTTACACCTCAGCGATGCACTGCTTCGCTATTTGACGTTCAAATATTCGAAATAAGTTAACGTTAAATGAAAAAAAAAAAAAAAAACAATTTTGATTAGGTAGATCATTAACTACTATTCAGACATAAATTAACGGCGCACATCGCTGTAGGATGTCACATAAGTAAAGTTCATTTTCAGTAGGCTATTAACTGAATACAGTCTAGCTAATTAAAAGCAGTCTTTGCTCACTGTGCACTCTGTGCTAAAACTACGATTGGCAACAAAACAAAGCTATTCAACACACAAAAGACATTAAAACATTCATATCGTCACAGTCGCTCATTTTACAGAATTAAGCTGCTTTCACACTGGACGCGAAACGAATTTTTCGCACGACAGATTACATTCAAAGTCAATGCAAAGACGCGGATCGTCCCGTGGGGCGGTTAACAATAAGTGCTCCAGCGATAATGACCGTAAATATTAAAGCAGCGAAGTAATCACGCTTTATTCATTAAACGATAGTATCTGTGTACAGTTACAAAGGAAGCTAACATGTCCACTTCATGTATCAGCAACTGCTGACAGTTCGCTGGCTACGTGCTGTGACAACAGACTGATTTCAGCTCGCTGGCTCTACGGAAACCGTCATTAATGTTTGCAGGTTTGTTGGTCCAACTAAATCCGCGCCTGGCCAATCCTGGCCACGCAGGGCGTATCTAGCCAAGAACCAGCCTACATCGTGCCAAAACTGCATATCGAAATACAATACACGGTGTATTGTATTTCAATGCGAGGTTTTTGGCACAGAGCTCGAAATACAATACACACCTCGAAAATACAATACATGTGCAACAATAAATTCAATACAAACATACTTTGTTTTTCAATGTCGGTCAGGATTATTCATGACAAAATTAAATACAATACACACATTGAAATACAATACACATCTCGAAATACAATACACATTTTGAAAAACAATACACATCTCAAAAATACAATACGGTTGTATTGTTTTAATTTTGGCACAAATATTCCTGACTCACATTGAAAAACATTTTTGTATTGTATTTACTGTTACACATGTATTGTATTTTCAATATATGTATTGTACTTAAGCATTTTTGTATTGTATTTACTATTACACATGCATTGTATTTCAATAAGTTTATTGTATTGAATTATGGCACAAATCACCCTCCATAATACAGTAGTTGTACATGACTAAAATAATCGGGTGATCATCACCCTTTATGAATTCGGGCAGATTAATTCAGCATCAGAACATCCATCATGAGGAGCACTGCCCCCCCCTGCTGGAGGAGAATAACAACAACAGAGCACTTCCTCCCACAGGACACTTCTGAAAGTAAAAATAAAATTACTCAGGCTACCCGTTACAAGTATGATCCATCATTACAGCTGTGTGTGTGTCTCTCTTCCAAGGCTGATTACTGCATTATTATCCATAGTGAATCCAGGGAGTTTCCTGCAGGTGAGGGTGGGAGAGCGGAGCCAGGAGCTCACAGTACTCACTACATCACAAGTCAGTGTAATAAGAGACAGACAGCATCACCCCACGGTATAGAAGCACTCGGATATATAATGTTACACTGGCCCCTGTTTGTGTATCATTTCTGATACCTTGACCCTGCTGGTGGATTTCAGGTAATGAGTTATACACAGCTAATGCACGCTCATTGCGGGAAGAATGGTTTTTCAGCATTCATATATTTTGTATAAATCCTACCTCAATGTTCCTGCTTCGTGAGGGACAGGAATGAGCTGAAGCCTTTATGTGTACTCACAGCAGCTCAGGAGAACTTTAATTGATTAATGTTTCAGACAAATAATGAAATCACTGGTGTAACTCATTGAAAGAAGATTATGATCAGTTCAGCTGTAAAATGCGAAGTGCTTCCAATAGCACAGCTCTGTTGGTATTATTGGAATTATAAAATGCCCAGTGACTGTAATGCAGTGGTTCCCAAACTCGGTCCTGGCGCCCCCCTGTGTGTGTGTTGGTTTTTGTTCCAGCCGCAACTGCAATTCTAGAATTTTAAAAAGCTGTTACTTTGTCTTAATTAGCAGCATTCCATGTTTAGAGTAGTTATTTACCATCTTAAGTCACATTTTCATGGACATATCCATTCTGCCATGAAGAATAAAAACTCTTGACCATATTGTGCTTAATTTTCAATATTGTTAGTATTTTCAGGTGAAAACATTTTTTAAACAGATCAAATTAGACTCTGAGAAAATCAGTAAGCTCCAAATTAGGTTTCTGAACACAGGTGTTTTGAGTTTTTCCAAAATAACCTGCCTGAACCAAATAAAATCAACACAAAACACAACAGGTGTGACTCCATTGTTTGCCAAATAAATTGTTGGGTTTTGCCACCATGTGTCAAGAGTTTCACCAATGAGGAACCTATTGATTGTTTATGTTGGTTATGTTTGGTTAAATTGTTTCCCTCTGCTGATAATTACAATATATCTCAATGTGGATATTAGCATAAATGCACCTAATTAAAACAAATCAACATCTTGTTAAAATCCTAAGATTGCAATTGTGGTTGGATCAAAAACCAGCATACACAGTGGGGCGCCAGGACCGAGTTTGAGAACCACTGCTGTAATGTAATTCTGAGTTTTTATTTTGTTTTTTAGTTTTTAGTTTGTCTCATAATTACAGCTCCTCTACAATACCATATTCGTGTTCAGAGAATTTAAAGCACACTTTTCATACTCCACCAAAAAAATCCGTAGTTTTTATCCCCTGCCGGTCGGAGACCGAAGGGGATGTCGTGGCGTCCGTACGTCCGTCTGCACGTCCCCGGGAATGGTGCTTTTGTTCTGAAATCAACTCCTTACACATTTGAGGGATTTTTATGAAACTTTGAAAAGATGATATACATATATTGGTTATGTGCATATCGCATTTTTGTTGCACTGAACTAATATTTAACAGAGTTACTGCCCTTGACATTAAACGGTGACTTATGGTATATCCTTAGGAGGGTATTTATATTCTGAAATCAACTCCTCCCACATTTTTTGAGAGATTTTCATGAAAGGTGGAGTCCCATTAAGGGCGTTTTCTGGCCCAAACCACCAAATTCAAAATAATGTTCAGCATTGATAAATCACTCCATGGGGTTCATAAATCCACCAGAGAAACCTGCAATATCAATTTTCTTTTTGACAAAAAATGATATTTTTAACTTTTTTTTTTTTTTTTTTTTGGGAGGGGCCACCCATTCCGGGGCCCCACAAAGTGTCACCAATGATTATAATCATGTGCTTATCAATGCACATTGTAGCTGATATATTTTCCGAATGAATGAAAAAATAATTTGTTGAAATTGATGTCATACTGCCGAGACAAGAAGATTTTTGTTAAAAAAATATGTTCTGAAATGGAGATTTCCAACGGCCATGTGCGTAAGCAACGGTACATTTGACAGAATTCCCAGCCATGACACACAAAGGGAATTTGCTGAAATTTGCCTTGGAGTATGGCCAACATTCAATGAAAAAGCCAGGATGCATCGACACCGGTAATATTTTCATCCGAACACTTTGGTCTAAGAGCTAGCTGAGGTTTATTCGACATGGACCCTACAAAAGCTTTGACTGTTTGGTGGGGTAGGGTTACCCTACCTGACAACAGTAATCTTTGTCGTAAGTGCAGCTACTGGTGGGCGTGGCCAGGGGGGCTTTTAATTACTGCCCCTAATTAACTTTTATTTGGTGCAGCACTGCAAGGCTGGGCACCACATTGTTTCATAAGGAATGCGTCACCTATTACAAATCTGCAACTTAAGACAACATTTTTTGGTGGGAAAGTCACTTAAGACAGACACTAATTAGTGCTAATTAAGGCTTTTATTTGACATAGAAGCTGCATCACTGTAATCACCTGGAAAATGTTAAGTAAGGTCTAAATATCAATGATGACTAACTTAAGACAAGATCTTATGGTGGAAAGGTTATTTCAGACAAGGTCAAGGTCGTCACTAGCCTGACTCCGCCAGCCTTCATACTTCCGCTTAATTTCATTTAGCTTCAGTACTCAGTCAGGTCATTCGGAGCTCTGCCTCGTTTACCTCAGCAGCAAATACACCGGACCAACCAACGAACAGAAGGCGTGGCCGAGAGCCATGATGTGGCAGCTGCGCCGAGTTTGAAATTGTAATCTCCGAAATCAGCAATGGCCAAGTGCTGTAATTTTTTTAAATATAGCGTACAATTGAAATGGTGTATTTTCAGGTAGCACCTCTTTTAGGCCGTGAAAATACACTGTTTCTGTGTTACCATTCACAACAGTGTATCGCCGAAATTTCCACCAAGCACTATGCCCTGGTGCGGCTACCTGGAGGAGATCAGAGAGCTTTCTACTGCATCTCATGTAAGTAGAGGCAATTTTTAGCTCATGCAACCCCACTTCAAAAAGTGAACTATCCCTTTAAAGCCACAACAAGATGAATGTTTGTTAGTTTTTTGAATGGAAATGTTGTAGCGCTACTCCCCACAGGTTTCGAGAAAAGTTGTCATATCTACTTAATATCCATCATGAAACATATGAAATAGGCATGGGGGGTTTCAGTCTCCCGGGAGCAAAGCAAAGTAAGGTAAAGTAAAACAAATTTAAACGCTAAATTTAGAGAATAAATTAAACGCTAAATAATTATCTAACTAAGTAAATTGTGCGATATACAAAGTAAAACAGTTGTTTTCAAGGACTGAGGCACTGTCGCCTGGGGCCTATTGCACAAAAGTCGGATCCTGAGATCCTGGATCAACGCCAAAGCGAGGATTGCCATATCCCAAACAGCGCGTCGCTGGCTTAATTGATTGCACAAAGCCAGCAGCGGATGGAGGAGAATTGGCTAAGTGAAGCCCGTTGCCGCTGATCCTGCTGAGTGCGCGCACACGGCTACCTCAAATAGACCCCGAGATCGATCACAGAATCGCTGATCATCACCATGGACACTAAGTAGCTGCAGCAAACGCATGCGCCAGCAACACTCAAAGGCTCCGTTCAAATAGAGGGACGATGGGATCGCTGAAATGCCTCTGCTTGCTATTCCTTTAGTTTCTGTCTGAATGGTGCGAGGAGTTTGAGAGGAGTATTAAAGTGAGCTAAGCTCAAGTGAGACTAAACTCGGGAGGTATTTCAACGCCGTTAAAAAGGAGTAGCTGATGCACTTCGGCGTTACCGTGAACGAGATAAGCCGTCGCTGTCAAACAGACTTAAACTCTCGCGAAGTATTAAATATTTGTATTTATGTGTGGCGAATGTTCTATATGGCCCTGATCGCTTTGTTATAAGTTTAATTTTGTCCTGTATGAACTGAATTGATAGTCCTCTCTAGGAGACGTTTGCAGATTAGTTGAGTTTACTTTCTGCTTTTAATCACCTCTGATGGAGGCATGCTCAAATTAAAAAGCAGAATGTTAGCGTCAGAAAATTACGTCAAGGAGCCTCCTGAAAATGTTTGATTCCAGTATCGCGAAGCGAGCGACATTGCACTCGTGTCCAGCTCTAAGGCAAGGACTCTACCTTACCCGTCGCAGTCTGAATTAAGACGGAGAAAAGTAGCAGCAGTGCTGTAGGTAGGGGGTTACCGCAGCGATTTAAGACCGCGCTGAAACACTTCATACTGCACTGCTCATTTTGTACTCTGATGGAAGTCTCAACTTGGGGAATAAGGACAAATCTGATAATGAAGGATTCTAAATATGGTTAAAATGTGACATGGAAAGGGGACTGCTTGAACTGTGATGGTCACTGGATACATGGATACTTGAATATAATGATCGAATATTGGCTATTTTACTGACATCAATGGTCACCAGTTTCTAAAATAATTACTCTAGGCCTATTATAATTGAGATAGCAATGTGTAGTGGACAATTCAGAATGACTGTTAAGGACATTGATTTTCAATTTGGGCGACTGCTGAATGAGGTGAGGTGAAATTGGCTGAAGACAGGAGCTTAGCTAGCTCGTAAACTTGCTCCGGAGCTGGCTAGCTCCACAGACTCTGTTTCCATAGTAACTAGTGCCATGGCTTAGCTCACACGCTCTGTGCAACCGAAATGGGGCTTGAGATCAGGCTAATCCCGTGCTGATCCTGAGCTAATCCCTTATCCTGCCTTTGTGCAATAGGCCCCTGGTTTTTCTGTAGCTGACTTAGCCAACGAACCCCGGCAAGCTCTCAACGCCAAGAATATTATCGAATTACCTGGATATCTAACTATAACCCGGCTTGGTTTCGTACTTGGTCGCTTGCCTTTCATACAGTCTTCTAGCCAATAAATATTGACGTTCACCGGGGTTTTTTAGTCCCCTTCGTTCTCTATACTGACCGCATTTCCGCATAAACGCATTGCCAAGCTTGAATATTAACGCGAACCGGGGTTTTTGTCTTTTTCACATTTTATTATTACCGAAGGGCTCTTCTGATTAAACACATTGTAAATTACCCTATCTTTGTATTTTCATCCGGTTGCTGTGTCTTGATCGGCTGATTAAAGTTTAACTGCTTGTGTGAGTGCTTAGGACAGCTTCTTGGGGGAGGTACCGTGTTTAGTTTGCTCACATAGTAAACGACTTGTTTATTCGGTCCGTTTTAATTAAAGGGAACCAGGGCTTTACTCTCTTCTCGGTTACCCTCGGTTGTATTTGTGGCTAGCTAGCTAGATAAGTACTGTTTGCATTTTTGGCTGGGGATCTGAGATTTAGTATTAAGTTAGTAGGGCAGCAGTCACTTGAGTCGTCCATTTGGTTAGGTTGGAATTTAAACGGTAAGTTTTACCGGAGTGCTCCGCCTCCTCCCTCCTCCAGTTTCTCCTGGGCGTTGTAGCCGGTCTGTTTTATCTGGGTTCTCAGCTAAGCCCTGTGATATTCTTAGGTTAGTGTATTAATAGTATTGGGACTAGATAAACTCAAGACGGCTTATTAGGAGTGCTTATTACATATAGAGTTTGGCTCAATTTGGTATTTCATTTCTGTTAACTGAAACTAAGCCCTTGTTAAAAGAGGCTTATAATCCATCTACATAGTTTCCCCACGGTTTCTATTGTGACTGCTGCTTAGGGCTTCTTAGGTTAATAAATTAATAAATTGTGGTTCCTCAGCTTCTGTCTCGGCATTAGTAATTTTCTTTTATCTAGGGTGAGCGAGGTCATTAGGTAGGGGGTTCAAAATGTGGCCAAAACTATGTGACGGTTGCAGGATGATCGCGCTTTTGGAAAGAGATTTCCAGGGTGGGTTTGTCTGTCACCGGTGCCAGCTAATTGAGCATCTGGAGAGCAAGATCCTTGATCTTCAGGGCCAGTTGGCGGCACGACATAGTTCACAATCAGTAGAGTTCCTAGAGGAACTAAGTAGTTTGTCGTTTAGAGAAATGGTGTGTACGCCAAAGCAGGGTGGTACAGGGATCCCAGAGCAGGCAGGGAGAGAAAGTTGGGTGACTGTAGGTCGACAGCGCAGGAAAGGGCGTGCACGCCGTACAGCGACAGCTCCTCCAGCGGTTGAGGTGTCCAACCGATTCCGGCCCTTGCAGGAACTCGAATTGGCCCCTGACCCTGAGGGTGAGGGGACTGATGAGCAGCAGGGCACCCTGTTGGCCTCTACCCCTCAGAAAAGAGAGTTAGTGATAGTGGGGGACTCAATACTTAGAGGAATAGATAGCTTAGTCTGTTCGCGCAACAAGGAGTCTCGTACGGTGTGTTGCCTGCCTGGTGCCCAAGTAGGAGACCTCCTGGAGCGTGCGGACAAGCTCCTGGCCAGAGCGGGGAGGGATCCAGTTGTCATGGTCCATGTTGGGACAAATGACATAGGTAAGGGTAGGTTTGAGGTTCTGCAAGGCAAATTTGTGGAATTAGCTGAGAAGCTTAGGAGCAGATCCTCAATGGTAGTGTTCTCCGGGATTCTACCGGTACCACGTGCAAGCAGAGGAAAGCAGAATTTTATCTGGAGGTTTAACACGTGGCTACGAACCTGGTGTAGGAAAGAGGGGTACAGGTTTATGGGGCACTGGAACTTTTTCTGGGACAGGGGTGACCTGTTCAAGCCTGACGGGCTGCACCTGAACCGGAGGGGTACCTTTGCACTGGGTCAGCGTATGTTGAGGGTAGCACAGGATTATTTAAACTAGGGACTTGGGGGGGCAGGGAGGTTAGTGAGTGTTACACATAGGGAAATGCAGACTGCCCTGATGGAAGCTGACGGCGTTACATGCACTATTGATGATATACTTTTAAAGCAACAAAGCGTAGTGCGGGGCTTGAAGCAGCAGCCGCATGGTAAATCAAGGCGGAAGAGCATTAGTAATACCTGAAATGTTTTTATTTAAATGCAAGAAGCATAAAAAATAAATTTCCAGAGCTTGAGGCCGTTATGATTAGTGAGGGCTATGACATAGTTGGGATTACAGAGACATGGCTTAGTGAAGAGGATGGAGATGAATATAATATAGAAGGTTATAAGCTCTTTAGGAAGGATAGATGTAATAGGCGAGGAGGGGGCGTAGCAATCTATGTGAACGAAAACATAAATGTACAGGAAATTCCTGAAATTGAACATTCCTTGCCCTGTGAAGATATCTGGGTCAGGCTCATTGGCAAACACGAGACAGGTTTAAACATAGGAGTATGCTATCGGCCACCAGCGTTGGACAGTACAGTCAATGAAATGCTTTTGAAGAGGATTACGCAAGCTTGTAGAGGTGGAGGGACTATTATTATGGGAGACTTAAATTATCCTGGTATCGATTGGGAAATGGTGAAAGGACAGGGTAGGGGGGGAGGAAGAATTTCTAGATGTTATAAATGATAATTTTTTGGTGCAGTATGTTAATAAACCGACAAGAGAGAAGGCAATTTTAGACTTAGTGCTCTGTAATGACCCAGATAGAATTAGCAATGTTGAGGTACTGGAGCCACTTGGGACAAGTGATCACTCTGCTGTTAATTTTGATGTTTCATGGGAAGTTAAAAAGGTGTATTCAAAAACAAAAATTTTCAATTTTAGGCGAGCAAACTTTGACAGGATGCGCTCATATCTAAGTGAAATAAAATGGGAGACACTCCTGGACTGTGAGTCTGTAAATGAGATGTGGGAAAGATTTAAGGGGGTTTTACTTGATTCACAATGCAAATTCATTCCAAAGGTGTCCAAAAGTAAGCTGAAAAAGCAGAATCCTCAGTGGATGACCAAAAGTATTCGTAGGATTTTGAAGGAAAAGAGGAATCTTTATAAGATGTACATAAAGGATAACAATGAGAACACTAATGCTGAATACTGTAAAATGCGGGCTGTGGTCAAAAAAGAGCTGAGGAATGCTAGAAGACTGTATGAAAGACAAATTGCAGAGGGGCAAAAACTAACCCTAAGCGCTTCTTTTCAGTACTGTAGCAGAAAAAAGGAAAGTCAAAGAGCAGGTTAAGTGCATAAAGAATAAAAATGGATCGCTGCTATATGATAACAAGGATATTGCGGATGCCTTAAACAGTTACTTTGTTGAGAATTTTACCTCAGAGTGGGTCTTTATTCGGCCAGAGGGCATGTCCAATGCTCAAGATTATTTAGCGGAAATTGAGGTTAGGGATAACGAAGTATTAGACAAGTTGCATAAACTAAAGGCAGATAAGGCGGCGGGTCCTGATGGCTTATATCCTAGAGTGCTCAGGGAAGTTGGTGAGATCATCTTTAAGCCGCTATCCGCCATCTTCAGACGGTCTTTAGAAACTGGAGAAATACCAAATGATTGGTAACAGGGCAATATAATACCAATATATAAGAAAGGGGACCGTACTGAGCCAGGAAATTACAGGCCAGTCAGTTTAACTTGCATTGCGTGCAAAATATTGGAATCTATCCTAAAAGATGAGCTGGACTTACTTCTTGAACGTAACAGTATCTTGAGGGATAGCCAACATGGTTTCTGTAAGGGAAGGTCATGCCTGATAAACCTTCTGGAATTTTTTGAAGAGGCCACCAAGACTTATGACCAGAGCAGGGCTTATGACATCATATACTTGGATTTTCAGAAAGCATTTGATACAGTACCGCATGAGAGACTAATTTTTAAAATGAGCTCCATTGGAGTTACAGGAGGTATTCTGGAGTGGATTCAAAACTGGTTACAGGACAGAACACAAAGAGTGGTGGTCAATGGTATCTCATCTGAGCTAGGTATGGTGGGGAGTGGCGTCCCCCAGGGATCGGTTTTGGGACCCCTGCTGTTCCTCATCTACATTAATGACCTTGATAGGAATATTGAGAGCAGATTAGTTAAATTTGCAGATGATACTAAATTGGGGGGTTTGGCAAATAGTTTAGAGTCCACTAAAGTGATTCAGGATGATTTGGATAGAATCCAGAATTGGGCAGAAATGTGGCAAATGAAATTTAATGTAGCGAAATGTAAAGTTGTACATGTAGGTAATAAAAACATTAGACGGGATTACTTCATGGGAGGTTTAAAACTGGAATCTGCTCCACACGAGAAAGATCTGGGAGTGATTGTTGACCAAACCCTCACAGGCTCTAGCCATTGTGCCGTAGCAGTTAAAAAAGCCAATCGGATGCTGGGATATATTGCCAAAAGTATTGAGTACAAATCTAAGGAGGTGATGCTTCTTTTGTACAACACATTTGTCAGACCACATCTGGAGTATTGTGTGCAGCTCTGGGACCATACTTTAAGAAAGATATAGAGGCTCTAGAGAAAGTTCAGAGAAGAGCCACTAAGCTAATTCCAGGTATAAAAGATGAAAGCTATGAGAAGAGGCTGAAGATCCTTAATCTCTTTAGTCTTAGGAAAAGGAGACTAAGGGGTGATTTGATTGAGGTCTTTAAATATGTTAAAGGGATTAACAAAGTGAATTATGTAGGATTCCTTCGACCAAGTGTTGTTAGTAGAACTCGGGGTCACAAATGGAAGTTGACCAAAGGTAAATTTAGCACTGATATTCGGAAATATTTCTTCACCCAAAGAGTAATTTCGATGTGGAATAGCTTGCCTGACCATATTGTTGAGGCAGAGACCTTGGGGGTTTTCAAGAGTAGGCTTGACTTAAAGCTAGATACCATTGAGTCATTGAGTATCTGAAGGGATATGTTCACAATAGTATAAAAAACTGGTGAGCGTAGTTGGGCTGAACGGCCTGTTCTCGCCATTCATGTTATGTTATGTTAGTTCATCTCTGTGAGAGACAGCCGAACCACCTCAGCTAGCTTGTTGCTTCTAATGCTCCACTGCCTGCGAATTTCACACTTTTTAAGTTGGCAGCGAACTTTTTAAAAGCCGTGTTTTTGATCGTGTCACAAGACCTATTCGCTGTCTCAGTGTTATGTTGTCATTACTCATGAATGAAATGTCTGAGACAGCCAAACGCTTAGAGCCAAACTGTGTCACTATAAAGTTAGATAGCGAGCTTGGTATGATATTAGCGCAAGTATGGTTAACGGTTCAGTTTGTGTCAACGCAGATTTCGTCCTGATGTAAATAATGCGTTATTCTTGCCGATTCTGCCATTGGTTTCGGGTCTCTGACATTTTTTTTTTTTAACAGCAGCAGTATCTGCAGGAAAAACGATAGCTCAACAGTTTGTTTCTTGTAAGGAGAACAGAAAGAGCACCTTTGGTTCTTTTAAGTGAATGAGTGAAGGCTAAAATGAGGTAGATGGGCATATGTATGAGTCCAGTATTAACTTTAATGTACTGATCAGTTTGTTTTCGCTGCATTCCTGGTATGAAGGATTGTGTTTACAGCAGAAGTACTAGGCAGCTGAGCCGGCGCATAACATACGTCATCGCCAAACTTTAGCGATTAGTTTACGGGTACACCAATGATTTTAAACTTCTGACAAGCGCCCACGCACCAGGAAGTAAACACTTGTCAATCACAACTGTTCAGACTCTGTGTACGAAGCAAAGCGAAGTAGCAGAGTCTGATTTTAACAGGCTAGGTCGTCACTAGATGGTTAATACGAATTAGGGCTTTTATTTGACAATATGAGCTACAACACTGCAACCACCTGGAAAATGTTAAATATGGTTTGAACATCAATAATATCCAACTCAAGACAATTTTTTGGTGGTAAAGTCATTTATGACAAGGTCAAAGTCATTGCTTGGTGACAGTATTACATTTACGATGAATTGACCTCATCTGGTGAAGTAAGCATTTTGTGTGGCATAACTCTGTAGATCAGAATGTCAACTAATGTAAAACTGTAAAAAAAAAAAATACCAGGAAATACTACATCTGAAAGGAAAATAGAGCACAATGGAGATAAAAATAAAAAAAGGGGTCGAATTAAACTTCAAAAGAATGAATTTATTTGTTTACAGTAACGTCAATGGGTAGAGCTAAATATCCTGTTTTCTTAGGGATATGGATACCAGGAAGTTAGCACACCTAGCTGAACTAATAGCCTAGCGTGGACCAACATGTACTGTCCTACTTAAGAGGATTCTGATAGCTAATGGCGCTTTTCCACTACACGGTACCGGCGCTACTCTACTCTACTCTACTCGCCTTTTTTGCTTTTCCATTTGGAAAAAAGTACCTGGTATCAGGTACTAGTTGGTACTTTTTCTGGTATACGCTCTCCTGGGGTTCCAAAAAACAGCCGACCAGGTACTAGTGGGTACTAAAATGTGACGTGCAACATTGCAGCCCACTGATTGGTCAGAGAGAATCGTCTCTGCAGAAGACAACTCGCTTCCGCAATTTCGCAAGGAAACTGGCTTCACTTGCCATCATCGAAACAGGTCCTCAAATTGTATTTTTGAAACGTGTGTTGTTTTAGGCAGCTTGATAAATATACTGTGTGTTGCCTTACCTTTCAAACAACGTTGCGTTTATTCACCGACGCTGTTGCATTTATGAAAAGCGTTTCTTTGTCTGTGACCCTGTTCGAAGCGAACTTGTGTCCAATTCTGTTCCCCTAATTCCCCTTGAGAAAGTTATTGTGCTGCCCCTATTTTACGAAAATTGCGCGGAAAATAACTTTGCGGATGCTGATGAAGCATTTTGTTCTAAGGAAAGGTATCAGATGAGACGACGCATCGTAAAGCGATAAATTCTAATATAATACTCTGCCATCTCCTGCGATTTGCGCATTTGCTGCGTGTTTTGCCTTCAATTTCAAAGGGAAATGTTTCACGAAGCCTGAATATGAATACTCTATGCCTTTTACGTATGTCATTGCTTTGCGTTTTTAGGTGGTTCGTTATTTAATGTGCAACCTAATCGGACACAACACCAGCTGCTATCCTATGCATCAGGAGAATGTCAAACAGAAATTACAATTAAACACTCGCGGACTTTAGTGCTGTAACGTGGTGACGGTAGTGCGCGTCCCCTGATTTAAACACATAAATATTTAACAAAATCGACGGAATAAAAGTAAACTTGATATAACTGAGGATGCCGTCGCGGCACTAACATGCTGCGTCGCAACGACGAGCAGGTACCACGGAGGCGGTACTATCCTCTAGTGGAAAAGCAACCCCAAAAAAGTACCCGGTGCCGAGCAGAGTAGAGCCGGTGCCATATAGTGGAAAAGTGCCAATTGATAGTAGGCCTGCATGTACAGAGGTCAGCCTGTGGTGAATCTAAAAGAAAAGAACAAGGAGTTGACTGTACATTTCTTGCTGTTCACTCTGAGATAAATTCTGGAATGAACGAACTCCAAAGCATGGTGGACGTGGCAGTTTTAACAATTTAGCCCCATTCTGTGAGAAATTAAGACTGATGATCCAGTTCTCTGAAAACTGTAAGTATACTTTAGATTGTGAATTTACTGTAGAGTCAGGTCGGATTGTAGGGTAGATGAATGTAGTTATCCCTCTTCAGCCAATGAATTCATCAAATGACTCGCCCCATACAAATTGAAGGTCAGATGAGGAATGAATGCCAGTGGGGGAGGAAAATTATAATCTAGTATAGCCAGTGTCGTACAAAAACAAAACTTTGCCCAAGCAAGTGACAAGGTGTTCCACTGACCCCTGTAAATTTATCTCCAAAAAATGTACCCATTCTCCAGAGTCTGATGCAATTGGATTTATTGTATCCCCGCTCAAAGTAAAATACAAAACCTAGGCTGGTCTGCGCAAACCACGTAGCATTCATTCTTCATCAGTCACCCCACGCCGTCTGACCGCTGACTGTCCAAGCCCTCATATTTATTACCCTTTTGGCACGTTCCTTTAGGTGGAATTAAACGTGACTTTCTCTACCTTGTCCAACATTATTAATTCTGATTGGTACATTGTCATATAGCAACCCTCCTCCCTTAGAAAGTTTGCCATTACATCATAGCGTAAATTAATTTTAAGCCCCCAGGGATGCTCGAAGACCACATATGAGCCTCCCAAACCTTGGGTTCAGCTAAAATTCAGTAACTTATCTGGGTCATGGATGGTTCCAGAACACTCAAGTGCGCATGCTCAGGTAGCGGGACCAGGTTGACTACCATTATGGTCATTCCGGAAGGTTAGCGCATCAAGCCGGCCTTGAAGGCCTGGTAGAGTTTGGCTTATCTGGGTTTCTTAGCAGATTTATGAGGTTTTGCTTCTTCACTGCTACTGCTTGTACAGTAGTTTTAAAAAGGTTTTCTCGTTGAACTGAGATTATGGTTTTACTTTGAATTTAGAATATTTTAGGATATTTTTCCCACCACACCAGGCCCCAACCAGAGCAGGGGAAAAAGTAACATTAACCCCTTTGTGCAGAAGCCAAATTTGGCTATTTATGTGCCACCTTATTTAAAGCTTTATAATTCAAGATTGCAGCTTCATAGACAGGAAAGGAATGGCTCAACTGAGTCAGGACACTTGAAGCATTGAGTATTCCATTGTATTTCAGTTTATTTTCATGATTTTGGTAGAGGAAAAGGGCTGCAAACGTAAAGTCTTCATGAAAATTCAGCAATGAAATTGTAAAAAAAAAAAAATAATAATAATAATAATAATACTGAGAAATGAATAATGGGTGGGGGGTTAAAACTATACATTTCTGGGATCATAAACTCCTTGACCACAAGTATAATCCATCTCCAACATTAAATTCTTAATTGCCTACTCTCTAGGACCCAAATAAGACAGCTATCCAGGTGGCTCCCCAAAGTCTGAGATCCCTCAAAATGGCGCACTGCCAAATGATAAGATAATCATATATTTGACACAAATTAACTTTTGATGCATTAAAATTCAATATGAACTAATGATTTTCTAGGTGAATTTAGCATGAATTTATCAATATACAGTAGGTGCAGCTGGGCATCAATGGTCACCAGTAACCTCTCCAAACACAAAACATGCCTTTTCTCCATGATAAAGTTCAGAATTTTGACCATTTTTCTTCGGAGTCTTGCAAGCCAGCACGCATACTCATTAAAGGAACTGCTTATTTAATAGTCAGAACATTCACCCTGGTTTGATTTGTAGATGCATAATGCATGCATTGATTCAGCAGTTGTTATGAAGTAAAGATAGCCATCCATTTATGGCCTTCTACCTTATCATCACATGATATTATTTTAGTTGATATTGTTGGTGAGGGTATGAAAACTACTTACCGTGTGATTTTCGACGTTATGCTGGTATCACAAGCATATGCAGACTTGCACCTGTTTTTCATGTTTTCCTACGTTAGGACAAACATTTTGTTAATTGTAACGCGCTTTACCCGGCGTTTTTTAATATCATTTACGCTGATAACATAACGGTAGGTAGAGTCCTGATGAAAGAGTCAGGAACCCACTTAAGTGACCTTTTCGCTATATCATCCTATCTTAGGTTGGTTATTCTAAGTCATGGTATCTAACGCTACATTTTCCGAATGGTTCGAGCATTGTAAGAGTCACGTACATGTAAAATAAATGTGAGTCGCTCCCACAAAATCAGGGACTTGTCGCAATAATGAGAAGGGTTATAGATGTTACAGCATAAAAGCTGAAGTATGCATTTTTGCTCTAATACAATAGCTGTGAACTCCATTATAATGGTCAAACAAAGTGTCAGTCGATGTTGGCAACTTACAACACGCGGCTGATTTTATGGGAGCAACTAACAAAAAAAGAGCGTAGATTGATATGCACATCCCAAAAAACCACTTGGTATAGGGCGCTGGATCCAAAAGAGCGTTTCAAAAAGATCCGCAAACCAAAAAGCGCTCCCATAGAAAAGTTTTAATAGCGGTAACGTTTCGAGCCCGTAGGCTCTTCTTCAGACTCACACAATACAATTGAGGATATCCTCTTAAATACCCAGGTCAGTGCCACGGCAATCAGTGCAATTAACAACAGCTGCGCAAAGTAATCATAGACATCACAATATTGCAATCAAATATAAAAAGAAGATTTTTGTGCAAATTTAAGTATATAGACTGACGTGGGTATTTAAGAGGATATCCTCATTTGTATTGTGTGAGTCTGAAGAAGAGCCCACGGGCTCGAAACGTTACCGCAATTAAAACTTTTCTATGGGAGCGCTTTTTGGTGTGCGGATCTGTTTTATATTTTAGCGAGTAACAAAAAGTCTTCTGAGGTTAAGGGCTCAATTTAGCCCCTTTCTTGGCAAATATATCACAAGATTTGACAATATCTGCATCATTACTGTTGGTACTGGTGTACCCCAAAATATGTATAATTTTTGGAATGTTTTGTAGCTACATTCTGTACATAATACAGTATACAATCGAGTTTTACAGTTAAGTCTGGTAAGCCATCCAGCGATGACCTTGACCTTGTCTTAAATGACTTTGCCACCAAAAAAAAAAATTTGTCTTAAGTTGGATATTATTGATGATCAAACCATACTTAACATTTTCCTGGTGGATGCAGTGTTGTAGCTCATATGCCAAGTAAAAGCCCTAATTGGTATTAACCATCTAGCGACGACCTTGACCTTGTCTAAAATGACCTTTCCACTGGAAAATCTTGTCTTAAATTGGTCATCATAGATATTTAGACCTTACTTAATATTTTCCAGGTGATTACAGTGATGTAGCTTCAATGTCAAATAAAAGCCTTAATTAGCACTAATTAGTGTGTCTTAAGTGACTTTCCCACCAAAAAATTTTGTCTTAAGTTGCAGATTTGTAATAGGTGATGCATTCCTTATGAAATAATGTGGTGCCCAGCCTTGTAGTGCTACATCAAATAAAAGTTAATTAGGGGCAGTAATTAAAAGCCCCCCTGGCCACGCCCACCAGTAGCTGCACTTAAGACAAAGATTACTGTTGTCAGGTAGGGTAACCCTACCCCACCAAACAGTCTAAGCTTTTGTAGGGTCCGCGTCAAATAAACCTCAGCTAGCTCTTAGACCACTTGCATCAACCGACCGTTATAAACCCTAAAATGGTTTACAATAAGTTCCCAATCCTCAATTGTTTGTATTCGCATTTTTAAAAGTTATATGCTTGTAAACTGGGGAACACTCCATTTAAACTAAAGTAAATTGAAATATATCTGACTTCTGTGTACTTAAGCGTGAAGCAGTTTTTGTATCTCTCTCACATGCCTTTCTCTCTCTGTGTGTATCGGGCACAGTAATACACAGCTGTGTCTCCAGTCTGCAGGCTGCTCCCTTGTAAAGACACTGTGTTACTGGAGGTGTCTCAGGAGATGGTGAACCTGCTCTTCAGTGAATCTTTATAATACAAGCTCCCACCTCCCCACACAGGTCCAATCCACTCCAGTACTTTCCCTGCAGGCTGTCGGATACAGTGTGTACTATAGCTGCTATCAGTCAGGGAATACCCAGAGACTTTACAGGAGATGGTGAGAGACTGTCCTGGTTTTACAGTCATAGAGCCTGGCTGTGTGAGCTCAACACAGTGACCATCTGTAGAGACAGAAATTAAAAAGCTGTTTGTGAATTTATCAACAGATGCCCTGTAATTATTGAAACAATGAAAAAGCAGAGATGTAAATTTAATCTTTTTAAAAAGTTAAACTTCTTGGAAAAACCATATATTATTTTTAATCTAAGATAATATATATTCAGAACATACAGAATGCTCACATACATGAAAAAGCCCTGAGAAACACTGCTAATGCTACAATAGCTCCCATTATCACACATAGATCTCCCTCTCTTACAGGTGAGGCTACTGTGTTGGGGAGAGAGTGTCAGTGGCTTTTATAGGAAATACTGTGGACTGAATTTGTTTACATCTCTGGGGGTTGGAAGAGATAGAAAAGTGAGATAAATTCAGAGGGTGAAAATATTCAATATGAGGAGCACTGCTGCCCCCTGCTGGAGGAAATTGAGAAAGTACAGCCTGCTTCATCCGTATTACTAGGGTCACCTGATCAATACATTTGCTTTATATTTGGTTACGTTGCCTTCAACTCGAGAAACTATTATTTGCATCACTACTCCCTGGAATGCATTCTTTTCAGATGGCAAAAAATGGATGTTGCCCAGAAAACATACTAATTGTTTTGAGTTTTTGGGTATAGAAGCAAGAGTGAAATTTATGGCAAATAACGGGTTAAAAAAAAAAAAAAAAACTCAGTAAATTTAGTTTTTTTCTCTCTCATTGAATTTAAAAGGAAAATTTTCCATCAGGACGTTCTTTCTTCCATTGAAAATACAAAGACCAGAGACTATAGCTCTCCAAAACCAAAAGTGAAAGACACATAAATGTACCCCTGACACCTTGGCCAGTCTGTGTGTTTTGTATAATCAAAGAAGAACTTGAAAAATTGGTTCACATGGTATTGGAAGCCAGTATTAAGTAAATTAATGCAGAACCGGTGGCACTGAGCATGCATTAGCGGTGCCAGTGGGGCTTGCTACAGCCATAGTCTTGTCAAATATATTTTATTAAAGAAAATATTTGAGCTGTAGCACAGTGTACATTTTCTTTTTCTTTTAAGAAAAGAAAAAACAAAACAAAGGGATAACATATCAACACTTAATACACATATACATGAACCTCCCATCACACCCACCCTCCCTCCCATTTATTCTGCTCAGTGCATAATATGAAACAACACAGGTAGCAATGGAAAATGATCATTTGATTGGACAGAGTGCGAAAAATACTAGTGGACAACTAACCACAAGGAGCGTCCACTATGGGTTATTTGTCAGGTAGTGGACGAGGGGCAGCCAGACCCTGTCAAATTGTGACTCTTTTTTTATTCAGATAGAATCTTATTTTTTCAAGGTGAAGGGTGTTTGTCATTTCTGTGAGCCACAGCTTAAATGTAGGAACTTCCTTTTTCTTCCAAAAAGTCAGCATTAGTTTTTTAGCTGTAATCAGACCGTAGGAGAGAAGTTGGCGCTGTGCTCTCGTCAGTGCTGGTACAGAATTCGAAACTCCCAGTATAATCAATATAGAGTTAGGTTCAATACCGCTAAAGCCTTAGTCACCGGGGAGGTCCAAATGGTACTAGTGTTTAGAAAATCAAAAGTGATCTTACAGCCTGGTGTAAGTGTTGGGCCTCTGTGCTGCAGGAAGTGGATGGAGGGGTGTTGACTGTTTCCTGACCGGTCTGCTTATAATTTCTCACTTGGCACATGACACAGGTTTTTTAAATTTTTTTTATTAACATACAGTAGTTTTATCCAGTGCCTCACCCCCCTTTTTTCTGTGTCTCTTTCTGAGGATCTTTCCGTCCACTACCCTGAGTCCTGGACCGTATGAGCCCTGTCCCTCACCATGAGCGCTGGCTGCTGCTGTCCTGCTGTCCTGATCCGGTCCTGATCCAGTTCTGCTCCATCCTCGACATGCCACTTCCTGGTGCTACAGACGCCACTGTTCAGATGGACTTTAATGGAACTCTGTTGCCATTTTATTCTATCATTACTTTTCTTTATTATTAATTAGCTAGCCCGCGGAGGATGGGCTTCCCCACTATAGCCGGGTTCCTCCTGAGATTTCTTCCCACGGGGGAGTTTTTTCTCACCACTGTTTGAGGATTTTTCTCCCTACTGGGAGTTTTTTTTTCGCCTCATTTGCTGTAGTGGGGAATAGGCTGGGCACTACCCTTTCATTATTTAATCTCTCACTGTAAAGCGTCTTTGTGACAGTCTCTGTGAAAAGTGCTATACGGATAAAATTGAATTGAATGGAATTTAATTTACAGGAGATGGTGAGAGACTGTCCTGGTTTTACAGTCATAGAGCCTGGCTGTGTGAGTTCAACACAGTGACCATCTGTAGAGGCAGAAAAAAAGAATGGAAGTTATATTAGCATATTAGCTAATCATAAAGAAAAATAATCAAAGAATTAAAAATAAAAACATGATTAGAACTTAAATGAATTGTTCTAATACTTCATTTAAGTAAAATGAGTACTTATTTTAAAAAATAATCTTCTTTAAATGTAATAAATTTCACCAGAAGCACACTTACATGATAAAGTCCCCAGCAGCAGTGCTAATGCTACAATAGCTCCCATTATCACACACAGATCTCCCTCTCTGTCTTACAGGTGATGCTCCTGTGTTGGGGGGAGAATCTCAGTGGCTTTTATAGGAAATACTGTGGACTGAATTTGTTTAAATCTCTGGGGGTTGGAGGAAAGATAAAAACAAGATAAATTCAGAGCCAGAACATCCGTTATAAGGAGCACTGCCCGCTCTCTCCCCCCCAGAGGGGAACTGAAAACTGCAGCTGCTTCCAAAAATATGACACTTTAAACTGGAGACTGTAAATTATTAGCCTCAGAAAAGAGTCAGATGGGACTTATTTAACTGACCAGGTCTGTTCATCACCTGGCAAAAGCACCAGCTATGTTACTTTGTTTAGTTTATTACCTGCTAAAACTCAGTGGGTGGCCCTGCTGCATCACAGCAAGAAGACTCTGGGCTGAATGCTGCCTGGAGCCTTTCTGTGTGGAGTTCTCATGTTCTCCCCTTGATCACATGGGTTCCTCCCACAGTCCAAAGACATGCATGTCAGGATAATTGGAGACTCTAAATTGCCTTTGGTATGAGTGAGAGAGAGAATGGTGTGTGAAGGGTGTGGGGGCCCGGTGATGGATTGGCGAGCTGCCCAGGGGATGCGTTTCCCAAAAGCGTGGTTACTAACTATCTTCGCTACTGACATAGTTCGTCCATCACAGTCAATTAGCATCTGTGATTTCGGGAAACGCACCCCAGGGTGAGTCCCTGCCTTTCGCCCAGAGTCACCTGATACAGGCTCCTGCTCGGTGGTGAGAGGAAGCGTTAGATAATGGATGGAAGTGTTAGACAGCGATGAGCTTTGTAATGCCATTACTTTCAAATAAATATTACCATCAGCAGTAGTTAAAAAGAAGAAAAAATTAACTGCACTTAAAGTCACTCCTGCTTTTTAAAAAGTTATTAGAAATCATGAGTATTTTGCATTTATTAGCGAGAGTTATTTATATAGTTCTCTGCTTTTATTTGTCATATTTTTCATCTCCCTCCCTGACACACTGAAGCACTGCGGTTCATTAGTAAGATGCAGGAAAATGCCAAATTTCCCACAATTCCACAGGACACAGTTTTTGTACAGAGATCCAGGGTCCCCTCTGTGGGCCAAAGACAGGCTGCTGGCTGATGTATTTGAAGCAGATTTTCCAGCACTACAGGATCACAATCTCCAGAATTATAACTGCTGCTTCACACTCAATAACCATCTGTCTTTAACTTTAACTCATGTGAGCATCTCTCCCCAATATAAGTAACCAAGCACAATATGAGATGAATGGAAGATATACTGGCCTTCTAACCAAAATGGAGAGCAAGTATGGTGTGGATCCAACCTGAATTCAATGTCTCACTTCTAAAACCCATGAAAGAAAAGAAATATTATAAAATAAAGAAATAAATAAATAAAAAGAAAAAAATAGATTAGAAGTAAAATACATCATAATTTGATGGAAAATCTGAGGTCAGTGAGCCCTACATGCTGGTAGAGTGTTTGTGTTGAGCGGTGACTCTCAGTAAGATGTGTTTTTGTACAGCTCTAGCATTGCTCTGCCGCACTGTGTGTATCGGGCACAGTAATACACAGCTGTGTCTCCAGTCTGCAGGCTGCTCCCTTGTAAAGACACTGTGTTACTGGAGGTGTCTCTGGAGATGGAGAACCTGCTCTTCAGTGAATCTTTATAATACGTGCTACCACCAGAGCTGATATATCCAATCCACTCCAGTGCTTTCCCTGCAGGCTGTCGAATCCAAGCTGTGTAATAGCTGGTAACTGAATATGAGACTTTACAGGAGATGGTGAGAGACTGTCCTGGTTTTACAGTCATAGAGCCTGGCTGTGTGAGTTCAACACAGTGACCATCTGTAGAGACAGAAACAAAAAGAAACTGTGTGAATAAGTATAATAATAGAAACAAAAAACATTACAAAAGCCCTAATAAACTCTGCGTGTTAAGTTACTAAAGTCAAGATTCAGAAATATCCCAGAATTATTATGAAATGAAGGCAATAATATAACATGCTCACTTACATGATAAAGTTCCCAGCAGCAGTGCTAATGCTACAATAGCTCCCATTATCACGCACAGATCTCCCTCTCTGTCTTCGAGGTGATGCTCCTGTGTTGGGGGGAGAGTCTCAGTGGCTTTTATAGGAAATACTGTGGACTGAATTTGTTTAAATCTCTGGGGGTTGGAGGAAAGATACATACAAGATAACTTCAGCGTCAGAACATCCATCATGAGGAGCACTGCTGCCCCCTGCTGGAGGAGAATACACAACAGTAGAGTGCTTCCTCCCACAGGGCACTTCTGAAAATAAAAATAAAATTATAATTCCTCTGGGTTTATGACATTTAAGAATCAACGACTATGTCATCATTACATATTACCAATTATGAAATACAAAGTTAGAGTTTGTGTCATGGATTGCCATTACTGTGCTAAAGAGGTCACGCTCCAGGATGTAACCTGTATTGTTTTCCTGGGATTCAATGTAGAATTTATTTATACAATAAGTAACATGTAATGGAGTAGGATTGCTTTGAGACATTGTGATGGTATAAATCACTGTATTAAATGTTAACTCTCCAGATGAATGACATTGGCTGAACCAGATTTGGCAGTACACTTAACAACCAATAATCCCATAAAATGTAACTAAGGAAAGATGATGCATATTCCCAAATCTAGGTTCCCATTATGTGAACAAGTCACAGTTTTTCAAATTTTCACTTGTCAGTCTGGAAAATGACTTTTATGAAATTACTGGGATGTTAATAATGAGGATATTGGCACAAATCTGACTGCAAAAAGTTAATTTACACTGTCATTTCATTGAAATTCATCTCCAGCTCTAACTTTGGGGTACAAATGTGTGATGCAGTTCAGGGTAGAAATACAGGACAGTGAGATACACCAGGACATCATCTGCAGACAGTGTTTGTACAGCAGGGCCTCACACTCTCTCACTGTGTGTATCAGGCACAGAAATACACAGCTGTGTCTGAGGACTGGAGACCAGTGATGTCTCAGTAAGCAATGCTGTTGGGTGAATCTTCTGCTACTGTGAAACGACTATCAGAAGAACCATCATAGTACCCAACCCTCTGTAGCCCTGTGTGTGGAGCCTGTCGTATCCAGTGCGCACTGTAGCTGCTGAGGGAGAATCCAGTGATTTTACAGGAGAGACTCACAGAATCCTTACATTTAAAGACAGACAGCACAGTTGTGATGAATACAAGAGCCTCCATTTTTCTCATTTTACAACAACAAACAGAAAGGAAGTGAGCAGCGCTGCATCAGTGAAAACTATGAGCAGAAAACATCAGTGTTTTAAAGAACATGGGCTGGTCAGATTAGCATATCTGTCTCCCATGGGAATTTAACATGAGTGGTGAGACCAGACCATCCAGCCCAGCTTGGCTCGCTATTTTTCCTTTACTAAAGAGCACCTTACAATTGACAGATATGAGATACTGGGGTCAGTGTGGAGTTATAGGGTCCTCTCTAACCCTGACTGCTCTATTTTCTCCCTCTGTGGAGAACACACACGTATAATTATACCTATAATACTGCTTACATGTCCTTCTTCTGTTGAGGACAGCACAGGAAAGATGAGCATCCATTTCGAAATAAGATGATCTTTATTGAAGCCCATGGAGTAATTTTTCCTCAGCATGTAACCCACTGCAGTTCCTTAGAGCAGCACCCAGGGACCAGCTCCAGTTCTAAAGCTAGAGCCTCGGTCCGGGGCAGCGGGAGGTGTTTCCCAGAGGGCATGTTTTACAGGGGGGCAGAAGCTGGAGTACCCCGGGGGAAACATGTAAACTCCAAGCAGAGAGGATCCGGCCTACTAGAACTGAACCCTGGGTTTCTTTATTATGAGATGACAGCACTAACCACTGCACTGTGTCACCCAATATGAAAAGTTATAACCAGCCTGTTAATGATTGTAATAATGTTAACTATTATGTTTAAAAGACAACAGTACAGCAATGTCAGATGCCCTCCAACACACTGCAGATTCCATTGTGCTGATTATTTCAGACTTTCCACCTGAAGAGGGCGTTTTCACAGCTGAGGATGCCCAGTGGATGCTCAGCGATTATCGGAGACAGTAGCCCCTATCCCCTCGCCCTGTCCACTTCCCTTCTGTTTACATGTTCATGCAGAGGGTTCGCCATAATAAGCGTCATTTCAAACCAGTTCACGCGTAATGGAAGTGCGTTATATAACCCTGAGCAGCGAGTCCATACCGATGCAGTTAAAAACCACACTCCTTTCAAGTACAGCACTTTTTAATGTCTGGGATGGAGGAAACGCCACATATCTACAAATGTGAGTTCTATGCAGCCATTTCCAAAAGATGAGCAATAAATTACCTGACCTCAAACTGACATTTGATTGACTGTTTCGTGCGGACATCACAGAATTAGAGGTTTCATTGTATTTTGGAATGAACATGCGGTTGTGTACCCCAGATAACCTTGAGTGAGTAGTTTTTATTTATTTAATGAATGATTGTTCCTTTTGTCATTGCACAAACAGCTTCATGTTTGTCAACACTGCATATAAAACATCTCATATTTATTTAATTACATTATCCTCTCTGGCATACTTTGGGTGAAAGGAGTATCATTTCCGTCATATACAACGCAACGCGTGTATCGGAGGGCATGGTGATGACTACCTTCACTTCCTATTGGATAAAGGCATCGGGCATCCCAAGTTTATATACGTATTTACACCTTCCCTTCTTAACCCCTTTGCGCAGAAGCCAAATATGGCTATTTATGCATAGACCTATTTAAGGCTTTATAATTCAAGATCCTAGCCTCACATTGAGAAGGGAAACGGCTGAAATGACACAAGATACATGAAGCATTTAGAATTCCATCATATTATACCACAGCTTAACAAAAGGTTGTCACGTTGGAGGAAATGGAGAAGTATAACTCGAAGGTGGTGTTGAACGCTGTTCTGACTTATGTCTGAAGTAGTCTCAATAACTCACCAGTGGATTTCATCAAACGCTGCTTGGCTGGTTTCTATTCGATTGAGGAGTTATCTGAAGTGAAAGAGTTGATATTTTCCGTTACTGTTGTGATTCCAGTGTCCTGTGCCGTCTGCCAGGACACTGTTGGGGTTTTAACAGTTTCTTGTGCCAGGTTTCATAGTTCATGTTCATTACTCATGTCATGGTTTTAAGAGTTTCTTGTATCAGGATTCTTCATTTCATAGTTCTCATGTTTATTGTTCATGTTTTTTACTTTTCCATGTTTTGTTTTTCGCCAGGTCCCGGTCTGCCCAGCCAATCCGCCTCTCCAGTGTCTGCGTGGTCCTTTCCATGTTTTACTTCTCGCACTACATTAGGGCGTGGTTTACGGTTTCAAACTTCTTTCTTACGTTTCTTCCTTCCGGGCTTCCTAGTCTTCATGCTTGTTAATTATTTTAATTTATTACTAACAATTTACTAATCTGTCACGGGGGGGCGTTTCCATTAGATAGGAACGTACTAACCATTACTAATTTAGACAGGGATTTAACTCGCATGCTTCCTGCTTTCGCTACATTCTTACCTGTGCTTTACTATGATCTAGTTTAACACTTTAACTGTTCATAGTATCTTATTGGGCTCTTATATGCTGCAACACGCTCATTGTTCTTAATGAGCAAATACCTGCTTTTGTTGTCTCGTCACGCCACAGGTGTTTTTCCTCTCTCGTCCTCGTGCTTTGTAATCATGCGATCTCGTTTCTCCCCGTCGCTCTACAGGTGCTCATCATTGGCTCGTGATTCCCTCTGCTGTATCTGGGGAGAGGCTGGAGTTGGCTGGCAGACAGTCTCGTTTCATGCTTCGCTGCACGCTTGTGTTTCATGCCCATAGTCTTGCCATGTGGTTTCTTCATAGCTCTCCTTTTGTATTTTCGCATGTGCCCAGTGCCACCGCTGAGTTCGTTTATTGGTTTACTTCCCAAGAGTTGCTCGTGACTTTTTATTTTTCTCGTTTTGTACTTTTTGTTATCAGCTCTGTGAAGCTTTCCTTGGTTAGATTTTTGCAACCCTTTGGGCCGAGTTTTTTGTTTGGCCATCGTGCCTGTTTCTTTTCTTTTATAATAAATATTCTCAACCAAGTCTCACTGTCTCGTGCCTGGTGTCCACCTGAGTCTCGCAACAGTTACTGATGTCTCATTGCTACCAACGTATCACAAATGTCGGGATAATTCTCAACGGTCAACCTTGGATGCTACCATTGCAGATATAATGGAATGTATGCAATGCCTTGATGCTGCGAATAAGATGCCGCTATTTTCAGTCAGAGTAATTCAGTTGCCGAGGTTGCCTAAGATATCACCTGCCGAGAATCCCAGCAAACAAAATAACGTCCCCAGGACGTCCTCTAAAGGTCCCCTCCTAACGTCTTTTAAATGGAATTTTGTGGGGTTCCCATAACGTCCTGAGGACGTTAGTAGGACGTCCTCAGGACGTCTAGAAGACCTTACAGGGACGTTTTTATAAAGTCCTCTGAACATCCTAATAAAGTCCTCTAGACGTCCAGATACTACTGCTGCTACTACTATTATTAATAATAAGTATGACTAAATTATTGCTACTATTATTATTGCTGGTACTAATAGTAATTATAATGTGATTTTTTTCCCCCCCGAAAGCTAAAAGAAATAGACTCCAGATAGGATTTCTTTTCACTTTTTATTTTATGTTACACAGGTTATATTGAACATCAGGCACACAGGTTAATGAAACACTTGAATGCACTAACCAATTTACATGCACGCACGCACACGCATGCATACACACACGCGCGCACACACACGCATGCATATGCACGCTCGCACACTCCTCTCCTTGTTTTTCCCTCCTCCTCTTCGTCATCCTCTCCGTGCTGCACAAGATCAAGCTCACTGACGGACGCACTTGTTGGCATCTACACCGATGGAAAAAGAACATCGTTGAATCAAAATACATCTAAATCGTATGAATTATAGAATTAAGGAAAGAAGTAAGGTTAACGCATTTTTTATACTAGGGTACACCCTTTTTATGGTACATGCGCAATAGGTGATTTGTTCATTTTTAACAGGGGGAATGTGATTCAGTTCATTCACTCGCAACGAATGAACTTACTCATGAATGACTCATGCCTATAGTTTAGAGAACATAGATCCAAGACGATAGAAGGACGGGACTGAGAGAAAAAAGTGATAATTACAAATCTGTCTGCTGCTTCACCACAGACAGTGCCATGGATACACTAAACGATTCAGCTGCAGACATTTTGGAACCATGACAGAGGCCATAGATTCTAAACAGCACAACAGTCTGGTAAAGGATCAATAAGTCAAGCAGACCTAGTATTTCTGCTTAAACCCGCTATTTCTGCACAGCAGCTGACTAAGTTTGGGTTATGCTAACATGATTGGTATTATACTTCTTAGAATTAAATGTCAGTGGTAGCTGTGGAGGATTCTTTGAGGCTCTCATGATCCAAACATTTTCCAACAAGAGCGTAGAAGCCAGAAGTCCAAATTCCAAAATTAAAAAAAAAATTAAAAAAAAACACTGAAAAAAGATGGGTGCATTCATCTCAAAAATCCACAACGTGTTTTTATCTAAGGATATATCCCACTTCAATCCATAACTAATGGCAATATCGTCTCAACGCCAAATGTTTCGTTGCGGTCAAAAGCTGGTCACCCACTTGCCTCACGGACGCAGATGGACTGCAGTGGTCAAGCCGCTATCTGTAGCACCATAAATTAAAATTTTTGCTATTTCACCTTTTTGGCTCTAGATTATGATAATATTAGTCCATACAAAAAAGATCAAAAAGATGATATACTGACCAGCATTGAAAACACACTACCTTAATTTTACAGCCAAGATACTAATTAGGTATGTTTATGAGGTGTAAGTGTTACAGAAGCGCCTGATGCCTCCTGACAGGAGGCCTAATGCTAAATTAGAGGTGTAAGTGTTACAGAAGCGCCTGATGCCTCCTGACAGGAGGCCTCATGCTAAATTAGAGGTGGTGGTGTTACAGAAGCGCCTGATGCCTCCCGACAGGAGGCCTCATGCTAAATTAGAGGTGTAAGTGTTACAGAAGCGCCTGATGCCTCCTGACAGGAGGGCCTAATGCTAAATTAGAGGTGTCAGTGTTACAGAAGCGCCTGATGCCTCCTGACAGGAGGCCTAATGCTAAATTAGAGGTGTGACAGGAGGTGTTGCTAAATTAGAAGCGCCTGATGCCTCCTGACAGGAGGGCCTAATGCTAAATTAGAGGTGTAAGTGTTACAGAAGCGCCTGATGCCTCCTGACAGGAGGGCCTCATGCTAAATTAGAGGTGTGGTGTTACAGAAGCGCCTGATGCCTCCTGGACAGGAGGCCTAATGCTAAATTAGAGAGGTGTACAGAAGCGCCAGATGTTACAGGAGGCCTAATGCCTGATGAAGCGCCTGATGCCCTGACAGGAGGGCCTAATGCTAAATTAGAGGTGTGTTACAGAGAGCGCCTGATGCCTCCTGACAGGAGGCCTAATGCTAAATTAGAGGTGAGGTGTTACAGAAGGCGCCTGATGCCTCCCTGACAGGAGGCCTCATGCTAAATTAGAGGTGGTGTTACAGAAGCGCCTGATGCCTCCTGGACAGGAGGGCCTAATGCTAAATTAGAGGTGTAAGTGTTACAGAAGCGCCTGATGCCTCCTGACAGGAGGCCTCATGCTAAATTAGAGGTGTAAGTGTTACAGAAGCGCCTGATGCCTCCTGACAGGAGGCCTAATGCTAAATTAGAGGTGTAAGTGTTACAGAAGCGCCTGATGCCTCCTGACAGGAGGGCCTAATTCTAAATTAGAGGTGTAAGTGTTACAGAAGCGCCTGATGCCTCCTGACAGGAGGCCTAATGCTAAATTAGAGGGTGGCAGTGTTACAGAAGCGCCTGATGCCTCCTGACAGGAGGCCTCATGCTAAATTAGAGGTGTAAGTGTTACAGAAGCGCCTGATGCCTCCTGGACAGGAGGCCTAATGCTAAATTAGAGGTGTGAGTGTTACAGAAGCGCCTGATGCCTCCTGGACAGGAGGCCTCATGCTAAATTAGAGGTGTAAGTGTTACAGAAGCGCCTGATGCCTCCTGACAGGAGGCCTCATGCTAAATTAGAGGTGTAAGTGTTACAGAAGCGCCTGATGCCTCCTGACAGGAGGCCTAATGCTAAATTAGAGGAAGCGCCTGATGTGTTACAGGAGGGGCCTGATGCCTCCTGACAGGAGGGCCTAATGCTAAATTAGAGGTGTAAGTGTTACAGAAGCGCCTGATGCCTCCTGACAGGAGGCCTAATGCTAAATTAGAGGTGTGTAGGGCCTTACAGAAGAGGCGCCTGATGCCTCCTGACAGGAGGCCTAATGCTACAATGCCTGATGCCTCCTGACAGGAGGCCTAATGCTAAATTAGAGGTGAGGCCAAGCGCCTGATGCCTCCTGACAGGAAATGCTAAATTAGAGGTGTCAGTGTTACAGAAGCGCCTGATGCCTCCTGGACAGGAGGCCTAATGCTAAATTAGAGGTGTCAGTGTTACAGTAGCGCCTGATGCCTCCTGACAGGAGGCCTAATGCTAAATTAGAGGTGTCAGTGTTACAGAAGCGCCTGATGCCTCCTGACAGGAGGCCTAATGCTAAATTAGAGGTGTAAGTGTTACAGAAGTGCCTGATGCCTCCTGACAGGAGGGCCTAATGCTAAATTAGAGTGGTGTGTTACAGGCCTAATGCTAAATTAGGCGCCTGATGCCTCCTGACAGGAGGCCCTAAATTAGAGGTGGTGCTAAGCGCCTGATGCCTCCTGGACAGGAGGCCTAATGCTAAATTAGAGTGTAAGTGTTACAGAAGCGCCTGATGCCTCCTGACAGGAGGCCTAATGCTAAATTAGAGGTGTAGTGTTGCAGAGCGCCTGATGCCTCCTGACAGGAGGCCTAATGCTAAATTAGAGTGTACAGTGTTACAAGCGCCTGATGCCTCCTGACAGGAGGCCTAATGCTAAAAATTAGAGAGCGCCTGATGCCTCCTGACAGGAGGCCTAATGCTAAATTAGAGGTAAGTGTTACAGAAGCGCCTGATGCCTCCTGACAGGAGGCCTAATGCTAAATTAGAGGTGTAAGTGTTACAGAAGCGCCTGATGCCTCCTGACAGGAGGCCTAATGCTAAATTAGAGGTGTAAGTGTTGTTACAGAAGCGCCTGATGCCTCCCTGACAGGAGGCCTAATGCTAAATTAGAGGTGTAAGTGTTACAGAAGCGCCTGATGCCTCCTGACAGGAGGCCTAATGCTAAATTAGAGGTGTAAGTGTACAGAAGGCCTGATGCCTCCTGACAGGAGGCCTAATGCTAAATTAGAGGTGTGGCAGTTACAGAGTGCCTGATGCTCCTGATGCCTCCTGACAGGAGGCCTAATGCCTCCTGGACAGGAGGCCTAAATTAGAGGTGGTGTTACAGAAGCGCCTGATGCCTCCTGACAGGAGGCCTAATGCTAAATTAGAGGTGTAAGTGTTACAGAAGCGCCTGATGCCTCCTGACAGGAGGCCTAATGCTAAATTAGAGGTGTAAGTGTTACAGAAGCGCCTGATGCCTCCTGACAGGAGGCCTAATGCTAAATTAGAGGTGTGGGTGTTACAGATGCCTGATGCCTCCTGACAGGAGGCCCATGCTAAATTAGAGGTGTAAGTGTTACAGAAGCGCCTGATGCCTCCTGACAGGAGGCCTAATGCTAAATTAGAGGTGTAAGTGTTACAGAGCGCCTGATGCCTCCTGACAGGAGGCCTAATGCTAAATTAGAGGTGTAAGTGTTACAAGCGCCTGATGCCTCCTGACAGGAGGCCTAATGCTAAATTAGAGGTGTAAGTGTTACAGAAGCGCCTGATGCCTCCTGACAGGAGGCCTAATGCTAAATTAGAGGTGTCAGTGTTACAGAAGCGCCTGATGCCTCCTGACAGGAGGGCCTAATGCTAAATTAGATGCGCCTGATGTTGACAGGAGGCGCCTGATGCCTCCAGACAGGAGGGCCTAATGCTAAATTAGAGGTGTAAAGTGTTACAGAAGCGCCTGATGCCTCCTGACAGGAGGCCTCATGCTAAATTAGAGGTGGCAGTGTTACAGAAGCCTGATGCCTCCTGACAGGAGGCCTAATGCTAAATTAGAGGAGGTGTAAGTGTTACAGAAGCGCCTGATGCCTCCTGACAGGAGGCCTAAATTAGAGGACAGGAGGCCTCATGACAGGAATTCATGCTAAATTAGAGGTGTAAGTGTTACAGAAGCGCCTGATGCCTCCTGACAGGAGGCCTCATGCTAAATTAGAGGTGTAAGTGTTACAGAAGCGCCTGATGCCTCCTGACAGGAGGCCTAATGCTAAATTAGAGGTGTAAGTGTTACAGAAGCGCCTGATGCCTCCTGACAGGAGGGCCTAATGCTAAATTAGAGGTGTAGGTGTTACAGAAGCGCCTGATGCCTCCTGACAGGAGGCCTAATGCTAAATTAGAGGTGGTAAGTGTTGCAGAAGCGCCTGATGCCTCCTGACAGGAGGGCCTAATGCTAAATTAGAGGTGTAAGTGTTACAGAAGCGCCTGATGCCTCCTGACAGGAGGGCCTAATGCTAAATTAGAGGAGGGTGGTGCCTGATGCCTCCTGGACAGGAGGCCTAATGCTAAATTGCCTCCTGACAGGAGGCCTGATGCTAAATTAGAGGTGAGGCCTCATGCTAAATTAGAGGTGTTACAGAAGCGCCTGATGCCTCCTGACAGGAGGCCTCATGCTAAGCGCCTGATGCCTCCTGACAGGAAGGCCTAATGCTAAATTAGAGGTGTGTTACAGAAGCGCCTGATGCCTCCTGACAGGAGGCCTAATGCTAAATTAGAGGTGTAAGAGTGTTGACAGAAGCGCCTGATGCCTCCTGACAGGAGGCCTAATGCTAAATTAGACAGGAGGTGTTGCAGTTACAAGCGCCTGATGCCTCCTGACAGGAGGCCTAATGCTAAATTAGAGGTGTAAGTGTTGCAGAAGCGCCTGATGCCTCCTGACAGGAGGCCTAATGCTAAATTAGAGGTGTAAGCAGCACAGAAGCGCCTGATGCCTCCTGACAGGAGGCCTAATGCTAAATTAGAGGTGTAAGTGTTACAGAAGCGCCTGATGCCTCCTGACAGGAGGCCTAATGCTAAATTAGAGGTGTCAGTGTTACAGAAGCGCCTGATGCCTCCTGACAGGAGGCCTAATGCTAAATTAGAGGTGTAAGTGTTACAGAAGCGCCTGATGCCTCCTGACAGGAGGCCTAATGCTAAATTAGAGGAGGTAAGTGTTACAGAAGCGCCTGATGCCTCCTGACAGGAGGCCTAATGCTAAATTAGATGCTAAAGCGCCTGATGCCTCCTGACAGGAGGCCTAATGCTAAATTAGAGGTTACAGAAGCGCCTGATGCCTCCTGACAGGAGGCCTAATGCTAAATTAGAGGTGTAAGTGTTGCAGAAGCGCCTGATGCCTCCTGACAGGAGGCCTCATGCTAAATTAGAGGTGTAAAAGTTACAGAAGCGCCTGATGCCTCCTGACAGGAGGCCTAATGCTAAATTAGAGGTGGCAGTTACAGAAGCGCCTGATGCCTCCTGACAGGAGGCCCTAATGCTAAATTAGAGGTGTGACAGGAGGGTGTTACAGAAGCGCCTGATGCCTCCTGACAGGAGGCCTAATGCTAAATTAGAGGTGTAAGTGTTACAGAAGCGCCTGATGCCTCCTGACAGGAGGCCTAATGCTAAATTAGAGGTGTGGAAGTTTACAGAAGCGCCTGATGCCTCCTGACAGGAGGCTAAATTAAGGCTAAATTTACAGAAGACCTGATGTGACAGGAGGTTAATGCAGAAGCGCCTGATGCCTCCTGACAGGAGGCCTAATGCTAAATTAGAGGTGTGTTACAGTGATGCCTCCTGACAGGAGGCCTAATGCTAAATTAAGGCGCCTGATGCCTCCTGACAGGAGGGCCTAATGCTAAATTAGAGGGTGTAAGTGTTACAGAAGCGCCTGATGCCTCCTGACAGGAGGCCTAATGCTAAATTAGAGGTGTAAGGCAGCACAAGCGCCTGATGCCTCCTGACAGGAGGCCTAATGCTAAATTAGGAGGTGTAAAAGTCACAACAGAGGCGCCTGATGCCTCCTGACAGGAGGCCTAATGCTAAATTAGAGGTGTAAAGTGTTACAGAAGCGCCTGATGCCTCCTGGACAGGAGCTCAAATTAGAGGGGGGTGCTAAATTGATGGTGGACAGGAGGGTAAATTAGAGGTTGAGTGTTGCAAGCGCCTGATGCCTCCTGACAGGAGGCCTAATGCTAAATTAGAGGTGTAAGTGTTACAGAAGCGCCTGATGCCTCCTGACAGGAGGCCTAATGCTAAATTAGAGGAGTGTTACAGAGAAGCGCCTGATGCCTCCTGACAGGAGGCCTAATGCTAAATTAGAGGTGTAGGAGTGTTACAGAAGCGCCTGATGCCTCCTGACAGGAGGCCTAATGCTAAATTAGAGGAGGTGTAAGTGTTACAGAAGTGCCTGATGCCTCCTGACAGAGGGCCTAATGCTAAATTAGAGGTGGGGTGTGACAGGCGCCTGATGCCTCCTGACAGGAGGCCAAAAAATTAAAATCAAGATTTTTGCCAGGGTAAAACAGGAGGGACAGCTAAATTTTGGTTGTTCACACAATCTGGATGCCTCCCCTGACAGGAGGGCACATGCTAAATTAGGAGGTGTAGGTTCATTAAACATGATATCCTCAGGTAGAGGGCTGACAGGAGGTGCCTGATGCCTTGACAGGAGGGCCTAATGCTAAATTAGAGGTGTAGTGAAACAGAAGCGCCTGATGCCCCTGACAGGAGGCCTTGTAAATTAGAACAGAAGCGCCTGATGCCCCCTGGACTGTCAATTAGGAGGTGGCATTGACATTATTCCATCACTGGGAAGATGCCTCCTGGACAGGAAATTTTAAATTAGGGGTATGGTGTTACAGGGCCTGATGCCTCCTGACAGGAGGCCCAGTTTATGTTGCCTGATGCCTCCTGGACAGGAGGTAAATCAAATTAGAGGTCAGTCCAAATGAGTCCTGATCTCTAATGGACAGGATATGATGCTAAATTAGGACCAATAACTCTTGATGCCTCCTGACAGGAGGCCTCATATAAAAGAGAACCAGAGTCCAAATCCTCCTGGACAGGAGGGCATCTGAAAGCAGCAGAGGTGATGCCTCCTGGACAGGAGGCCTAATTAAATTAGAGGTCCATTTCTGGGACAAGGAGGGCCTAATGCAAAATTAGGTCTTTGACAGGTCCTGCCAGCAAGGACAAAAAATCTAAAATTGATTTTTCACAAGGTGATCAAATTGGACACAGAATGATTCAGGGTTAGATCTATTGCCTCCAGTTTTAAACATTTTTTTAAACAGTGCAACAGTGGAGTCTTTGGTGAAAATGGGCAGCATTGTCTTTCATTATCTAGTGGGGGTTTAACAGGCCAATTTTGTAGTCCAAATGGTCCATCTGAAGCTATCTGATGCCTGGCCTGATTGTCCAAAAAAATTTGTAAATGTGTAAAGAGAACCAAGAGTCCTGTTCCACAATCAGAAGTCAATCTGTGAGGTGGATGGAACAACCCCATTTCAGTCCATTTTCACCAAATCACTTTGCCCTCAGCAGCAAGGACAACAAATTCAGATTGATGTTTCCAATGATCAAATTGGACACAGACCACATGATTCAGGGTTAGATCTATCCAGTTTGGAGTAACCCTTTCTTTTAAACAGTGCAACAGTGGAGTCTTTACCCTCTAGTGGGGGTTTATCACCTTGGTGATTACTGTCAAAAAAATTTGTAAATGTGTATAGAGAACTGTTACTGTATCTCAATCTGTGTGTGCATAATCGGTTGAGTTACATTTACCAATAATGCGATTTGTGACTGTGGAATCGAGCCAGACATTTCCAGCCAGACAATTTGAATGATCTTGATTCCTTACTTTATACCTTGGCTGGCAAACAGTGGACAGTCAGGCACTAGACAGATACCCCCAAACTTCTGGTCAGTCTTCCAAGTGATGGAATGACAACAATGCTGCCATGTAGCAAGAGCACTGGCGCACATGCGTGCTCGCAACATTCTAAGAGTGTGTACCTACTATTTTTCATCAAGTTCTCACCTCATTAGCCATCTAATGGTGAAGTTTATCAAGTGACTTAGGGTGGCTTTTTTCTTGCCACCTTTTGCAAGACCAGATTTTGTGAAAAGAAAGAAAGACCTTATTGCATTTTGCCCTGGTGACAAAAATCTTGATTTTTCCATCTGAAATGGCATTAAAACACACCAAAGGCCTAATTTTGCATTTTGCCATCTTCAGGCATTCAGCTGTAAATCCCATGCATTACACCAGCATTACCTCGAATCAGGGTTGAAGAGGTTAAAACAAATAAAGCAACAAGCATGATAGCTTTTTAAATTACACATATAGTTGTCTGTACATTAAAAAAAAAAAAAAAAAACCAGACAGAAACCAATTTAACACCATTATAGTGCATAATTATACTATATGTGGACAAAAAGGGAGTAAGAGAGTAACGGTTTCACATATATAGATGATTGGATATCACTAGAATCATTTACCTGTGTCAGAAAATATCCTCTGGGGATACTGTATCCAGAGGTCCTTGTCTGGTAATGCACACTTCTTGGCCACGGTGTCTGCATTACTTAGTGACCAGTAGCAGACAGAGTCTGAAACATACAGTGAGATAACTTATGCGTAGTTGATATCATAAAAAATGTAAATTACTCATTTTTTTTAAAACATCTTACCCCATCGCCCCACTCCAGCCATTTTGACGGTGCTGCCTCTATGTCATTTTCAGTAATACAGTGCAGTTCCATGCACTGCTTTGTTGCCTGAATAAAAACATTTTGAACCATGAGTCTCATTTTGAACACTCACATTTGTTCACAGCCCGGTTAGAAGAAAAGGTAAAGGAAATATATTGAACACTGAGAACAAAACCGAGCATGTGGATTTCAAGTTGGGTAAAATTTATAATGAATACTAAATAAAGAGCCAAATACGCATTTTTTAAATAAAACAGAAAACACAGATAGAACCACAATAGCACAGAATAAGTCCATAATAAATCAGTCTCCTCAGGAGTACCAAAGGATCTCAGCCATTCATCTTCTGGCCCTCCTGCTCCTAGGTCTCTAACATTAAGGACCAATGTTCTAAACAAAGGCTCCACTGCAGATGCTGTGGCCTGGCTGCTTTTTGCCACAGCATCTTAAAACAACAATTCCAATATACAGTTAGGATCATAAATATTTGAACAGAGGCAATTTTTATTGTTCTAGTTTTGAAAGCCACTTCATGTGCTTCAAGTGCAGAATTTCACCTTCAATTTAAGAGTTTTTTTTCTAAAATAATAACTGCACCATATCTGGATTACAAACATTTTATGCACAGCCCCTGCTGTTTTAGAGGCTCAAAAGTAATTGGACAAACTGACACAATCAATAATTAAACTGCCATTTTCAAGACTCAGCGGCAATGTAAAGCCTGAAGTCTGGACCTCATAAACATCACCATATACTGGTATTCTCCCTTGATGATGCTCTGCCAGGCCTTCGCAACAGCTGTCTTCAGTTCCTGCTTGGTTGCTGGGGAGTTTTACGCTTACACAATGCACCCCGAGGTATTTGACTCATTTAATAAGATTCAAAATACACACTTTCCACAAAAAAGATCCGTGGTCACTGGAAGCCCATATAAGTGCCCAAATCTGATGCTGTGTTGATACCTGTCACTGTGCCTAGATCCGTAGGGATGCCTAGCTCTAGAACCTGCAATTCTCCTGCTTGCAAGTCAAAAGCCAGCGATACTCATAATTTTTAGATGTTACATTATTTATAACACAAAAACGTGACAGGAATAATGTATCAAATGCTCACTGCTCGTGGATATTTCCCATCCCTGAGACCCAGCACTGTCTGCTGGGCAGTGCAAGGCTATATTTTCAGAGTTTGAAACGAGCAAATCATACTGTAACTATAAATATACTGTATAAATAAAACAAAATCATTGCCATATCTGTGCAAACATGCGATCAATACTCACAAGCAGTCAACTTCTGCAAGGTCCAGCAGCAACTTCATGAATACATGTCACATAGTTGGCGCAGCAGGAATACGGGCAGCTCGTGTGTGGCATCTGAGCCGGTTTGATAAAAAGCAAAAAGAAGAATATCATCAAAATAAGCAACACAGCGAATTATCCTGTTTTGTGAAATGGTTTTGGATTGACCAGTTATGAAGTAATAGAAATCCACTTATTCTGCATCATCTTAAACATCCTCTATTATTCAACTGAAATGTGTTATTCAGTTTTTCCCCATCTGCAATTAAAAATCTAGTAACAAATTTCAAACCTCAGCTAAATTATAGATATTTTATATTAAGTTTACATTTAACCTATGTCACTATTCAGGGATCAAGACAAGAACCAATATAAAAATATAAAACAAGACATCTCCCTTTCACACCACAGATTTTGAAAGCTAAAATTTCTGCAGCTACATCAGCCAGAGACTGGTAAGTTAATCCTACACTTTAGCCAGCAAGCTATGTTATCTTCATGTAGGCAGTAGCGTCTGCTCAGCGGGAAAACTTTGCTAGCTATCCATTCCATCCCAGCTACTTTCACTGTGCTAACGTTAGTTTTGGCGCTTTTGATACGGCTGAAAATATTTCAGTGGGGCAGTATTCATAAAGTAACTAATACTAATTACAGTTAACCAGCTCTACTGTTTAACACCAGCTTCCAAGTTAACATTACAGATTAAACGGAGGACCGACCACATGAGGGGTGTTGAGCTAGTTAGCTGACTGCCGTGACATTAGTCTAAAGTTAGTAAAGCTACGCAAGCCTCCAACACTGGCAGAGCACCACAGGATGGAATAGACTTAAGCGTCAATTACAAAAATATTCGAGACTTAAAAGACTTTTCATAAACAGGGAAATGGCTAAAACTTCAAATTCTCAAACGTGATTTTAAGTTTAGCTCAGCTGAATTAACTTGCAAGCTGGCTAGCTCGTCATCATTGACGGCTATCGTGGTCTGTGATGTTTGCGCTACGACTTAAAACAGGTAACTGTCTTTTCCCAACGGTCCACCTCCTCATGTTGAAAATGGAGTGTGTTATTAATCTCTCCCCTTGATGTTGAGCCAAGTTTAGCGGCATAAAAAAACTGGAGGAACTCTCACCGCTGATGATTTTCAAAGACGTTTGCTGGGGCTCAACCAGACAAGAAATTCTTATAAATTCTTAAATCAAGAATGTCGGATCTTCGCCGAAATGTAATCTCGTCCTCCTCAGCACCGTATTTAAAATGAAGGAAGAGGTATATTTGCCTCGCAGCGTTTTGGCGCGAAAGTCACGAGAGCAGAGCGGATTATAAAATGAAATCTCTTTAGCTGCCCAGCTGCGGAGCAAATTGCAGAAGTGCTTCTCCAATCTGCTTCGCTGCGGTGCGACTAGCAGAACTGCTTCCCTTGTCCACCCCGCTGCGGGGCAGATAGCGGATCGCTTTGCCCAGTTCACCCCGCTACGAGTAGAATAGCCTCTTTCTTTAATAAAGCAAGGTATTCCATTGACATCAGTTATTTTTTGAGATATGCCGTTAACTGACGAACGAACGCCAGTGAAAACATCCTGGCAGAGGTTAAAAGAAGTCCCAGGAAAGTCCCTTAAATGTCCCCAGTATAACGTTATACAGTGACCAAAATAGGACGTTCTGAAGACGTTTGTGAAAGACCTAACGAGGACGTTATACGGGAGACCAAACGGGGACTCTTACCGAACGTTCGATTTACGTCTCATTCAGCACGTCGCTCCATGACCAAAATAAGACATTCTCACGGACGTCAATAAGGTCCTCTTTTGCCGCCCAGCTTAACGTTGCGCTGGGGACCAATTGGGAACATCGTGAATGTCCCGTGAACGTCCGGGGGACGTCCCCTGTTTGCTGGGATAGCACTCTCAGTAGACTTTCTGACCTTGAATGTACTATGGCAACTCAAGAGGACACCCTTAGTTTGAACTGTGGTAAAGTGATTGCATCGGAGGATAAAATCTCCAATATGAAATGGGCCGAAGTAGCCAGTCAGTCACCTTCAACTGATAAGCCACAATCGCTTTCCCAACCAGCTGCAGTGAAGCTGCCTCCTCTGAATGCTCTGGCCCCAAAGTAGCCGTGCCAACAGCTAACGATGCAAGACCTACCGTGAAAACGAATCTATCACGCCTGCTTGCTCCTGCCTCGTCCAAATATATGATTTGCTATTCAGGTTAACATTGAATATTTTGGGATGAACTACCGATTTTGGGGCAATGTTTTAACTTTCATGATGCTCTCTCTTTCCTTCCGATTTAGGGGTAGGGGAAAGTGAAATGACCACATCTTGGCTATGGTTGAGACTATAAAGACACATTACCTCTCAAAATGTTTGGCTGAAATTGTTCTTTTACCTTCATGTGTGTTATATGCAAATTAGTTTGAAAAGTAGGTCACCAGAGGTCAAAAGGTCACCAAATCGAGCGGCAGCCTTAAATCTAGGATATGATCATAATGAAGTTGAAAATTACCTTAAAGTCATTTGTTGGTGACTATTTAGACATATCTGTAAATCATACATCTACACATAATATACAACCACTAAATATTCAAAGCCTTTTGTGATATATTAGGCAATGGAATTGCATAATGGTATTTTGGTGGATTGCCCTTGCCGTAGTTCCTGTACAATGGAATGCATACTGGGAAGTGGAGGGGCAGAGAATGTAAAAGTGCACGAATGTTTGGCCACCGCAACTGCATGGTGAAACCGGCTCCCGTGTCTTTCCTAAAACACCACATCTGGCAAGTGAAAATGTCACTAATGCTGCATAGGGGAGTTTGCTCCGCAGACCGAGTCTTGGTCAGCATAAGTCGAGCGTTTAGAGCAATTTTTTGCAGCCAACGACATCGTAGACGAAAAACAAGTAGCTACCCTGCTAGCTGTGATGGGAGCAACTACTTATGGCCTGCTGAGGAATCTGGTGCAGCCGCAGAAGCCAAAAGATAAGTCATACAATGACATTGTTCAAATTTTGAAAATGCATTTCGAGCCTAAGTCATTGCTAATTGCAGAGAGGTTTCGGTTTAATTGCTGCAACCAGAGGGCTAATATGTCTGTAACTGACTATGTAGCCGAATTACACAGTGCTCAGGGAGCATGGGATTAGGCTGTCTTGGGGCTAAATGCTGTCTGACTGGAGTCGTTTATTTCGCTCAAGCCATTCACGACTACCAAAACACGACTATCAAGGTTAGCTGAAGAACTTGCGTTGACCTCTTTCACACCGAATACCGACTCAATGTTGCCCAAGTCGTAAGCTGCTCAAATAATGATCGTCGTTGTACGTCAGGTCACTTGGACTCATCATAGCTTTCTGGTCCTTAGTTTCTGCTTCCACAGTGCTCGCGGAGGATTGGAAATGCCTGGCTTCCTTGACCTCTTTCACACATGTATGGGCTAGTTTTTGTCATGGGCACGGCACTGATCTCTTTGTGATTGGCTCGTTGGCAATGTGGTCAGCGCGTTAGATTCTTATTGGGGAGCGTGGGGTTCGATTCCCTGCCTGGGTGCGCCTGCGGCCTGCCACATGTTGTTTTGTCAGAACTATGCGAATGTAATTTACTTTAAAATAATTCTTAAGGACACCGAATATTTGTGCGTGGTACCCAGTGGTCATTGTGTCTTCGTTCGCCAACATTTCGAGCAAGCATTGAATTTATTCGTTTGAATGGAGGTATCTTTTCGCCACTGCATTTGTTAGAACAAGACAGCCGTGACATATAGCGGTAATCTGCCGTGCTCAAGTACGGTTGCTTTCACATTTGATACAAGTACAGATGGATCGTGCCCGAGTCCACCTCTTCCAACCGTACTCGCGTACACTCGTGCTCACACTTACCAAACTAACTAAACTATCCCTATCCCTGACCCTAACCTTAATTAATTGTAATCAATGAGGAGACGTCATGTGAATATCCATTTTGATGTATTTTAAGCTGGTGAGCTGGCTGATCCGTTGACCCTAGGAGGAATAATTTGAACCGAACACACCATTGTTTGTGTACGAGTTGGGTTAAGGTTAGGGTTAGGGACAGGGATAGGGATAGGATTACCTATGAGTTAGGTTAATATAAAGGAAAATGAATATTATTTATAGAACATTATACCGTTGGTTGTCTCTTACCCTTCAGCGATAAATAGAGACTGATGCACCCAGCTAGAAATAAACTCAGTTGGTCTCGTGGTTAAGACCACAGTGTGTGTTGCAAAAGGATATTAAAAGTTGAGGAGGTGGTAAACAGAGGCAGTGACGCGAGGGAAGAGTAAAGATGCGGAAACAGGAATTACCGCAGAATATTTTTTCCTCGCGCCGCATCTGCCCCTTCCTTTTAAAATCGTTTCCCCATGAATCTAAACCCCTCCTCACTCATAAAACCCCCCCAAAAATATTTGTACCCCCTTTTAAAATCGTTCTGTCCAAAAAAAAAAAAAACCCCCAAAAAGTGGAGGTTGTGTGTGGTACTCTTGCCCCAAGCTGCAGTGCCCCACCTCCTGTCCTCTCCGTGTATTTCAGTAATCTTGGCAACATTACGTGATGTCAAGACGACCGTGGTCGGTTTCCAGTGGTGAGCAAGAAACGACCGGATTCAGAGTTAAAGTCTGAAGGCAAGCGGTTTTGAGTCGTCAGGCAGAAATTAGGTCGTAATTAGGTCTGGATTGTCACATTTCACTACCAGCTTCCGCCCGGTTCACGACCCACACAAATTTTGCCCAAAATACACGATCCTAACACTGCCGCTTTTTGACTGTGTGACAAACACGACCAACGACCAATTCTTGCGTTCCTCTCGACTGATCAACGACCTCCCCGTGCACTGTGTTAAAACAATGTGCGGTAACTTGTGACTTTGGTGCAACGTTGGACGAGGCACTTCGCGACCGATTTATAAGTGGAATTCGCAACGAAACATGCCAGCGGCGGTTGTTGTCCGAGTCCAACCTGACTTTTGCTCTGGCATTTGAGCTCGCGTTGAGCATGGAAACTGCGGAGAGGGACACGCAGCAGCTCCAGGGCCGTGATGAAAATCCGGGACAGGTGCACAAAGTCAACGCGCGTGTGATAAGCCAAGTGGGGAGGAAGTGCTACCGGTGCCACGGTATAAATTACAATGCGCAGGTATGCCGTTGTAAAGAGGCAAAATGTCACAGTTGCGGAAAGACTGGTCATATTAATCGAGCCTGCCGAAGGAAAGTGACTGCTACTTCAATGCAAGGTGAAAGTAAGCAACAGGCCGAGAAAAATACAAAGTATGTGGAGGCAGAAGAAATCGTTTTGCCAATGTTTTCTGTTGCAAGCATGAAAGACTGTAAACAAGCGTACCGGGAAAGTTTTGTTGTTAATGACAAAGACATTGAACTGGAAATTGATACGGGTGCTGCTGTAAGCATTATTTCTGAAGAACTGTTTAGAGAAACTTTTGCAGAGCAGCTAAGGTAGTGCTGAAAACGTACACTGGGGAAATAATTCCTGTACTGGGGCAATTTGAAACCACTGTGAATTACGTAAAACAGCGCAAGAGGCTACCATTGATTGTTGTAAAAGGGACAGGCCCAGCTTTGCGTGGTAGAAATTGGTTACAAAAGCTAACATTGAATTGGAAAAAAATTAAGCATGCTGTCGAAGGGTTACCGGGGCAAGAGGTGAAACTTGTCAGTGAAACCACACAGTTAAAATCCTTGGCCGATGAGCTAGAACTGCACTCAGAGGCGTTTAAAGATGAATTGGGCACTCTGCATGACGTAAAAGCTACCATTTTGGTGGATCCTGAGGTTCATACAAAATTTTACAAAAGCCGTCCGCTGCCTTTTGTAATGAAGGCACGGGTAGATGCTGAATTGGACCAGCTAGAAAAATCCAAAATAATCACACCTGTTAAGCATAGTGAGTGGGCAGCACCCATTGTGCCGGTGAAAAAAAAAGACGGCACAATCCGGTTGTGCAGTGATTATAAATTAACAGTCAATCAGGCTACTAGTACAGATAGGTGTCCATTACCGTGTATCAAAGAGCTGATGGCAACATTAAGTGGTGGCACTGTGTTTTCCAAAATTGATATTGCCTCAGTGTACCAGCTGGTACTTCTTGATGATGAGTCAAAGCAGCTTTTGACCATTAATACTCACAGAGGGTTGTATGTTTATAACCGATTGGCTTTTGGTGTGAGTTCGGCACCATCCATTTTCCAAAGAATTATGGAGAATATAATGAGAGATCTTGGTGTTGTAGTTTATTTGGACGACCTGCTCGTCACAGGCAAAACTGAACAGGAACACCTGGAAAAATTGCATAAAGTGTTGCAAAGACTACAGGAAAGTGGGTTACGAGTTAAAAAGTCCAAATGTGAGTTTGGGAAAAAAACAAATTGAATATCTGGGTCACATACTGAACAGTCAGGGTATTTACCCATCTCCAGATAAAATTAAAGCAATTAAAGATGCGCCAGCACCCACCTGTGTAAGAGAGCTGAGAGCTTGCTTGGGTCTTGTGAATTATTATGGAAAATTCTTGCCCAACCAAAGCACATTGCTAGCTCCACTGTATAGGCTTTTAAAGAGCCAGGTCTCCTGGGAATAGAAAGGCTGGGAACAAAAAGCCTTTGACAAATGTAAAGAGTCGTTCACTAGTGACAAGGTCCTGGTACATTACGATCTCAATCTACCCCTCACGCTAGCCTGTGATGCATCAGCGAATGGCATTGGTGCCGTGATTCAGCATACAATGCCAACAGGTGAGGAACGCCCAATAGCTTTCGCGTCTAGGACGCTATCCCCCGCCAAAAAGAAATATTCTCAAATTGAAAAAGAGGGGTTGGCATTGATTTTCGGTGTTAAAAAATTTCATCAGTACCTGTGGGGAAGGAAGTTTACGTTGGTAACAGACCACAAGCCCCTACTCACGTTATTTGGTGAGCACAAAAGCCTGCCCATCATGGCTGCAGCTCGAATCCAAAGATGGGCAATAATTCTCTCAGCATATGATTACCAAATTGAGTATTGCGCTTCTGAAAAGCGTGGTAATGCTGATGGCCTTTCGCGGGTTCCCCTGCCTGAAACGTGTGATGAGGGAACCACAGCCATAACGGAGACCGTAGTTGGAACAGGCTCCATTAAAGGCCGACCAAGTGGTGCGCGCAACACGCACTGATGGGTCGCTATCCAAAGTTCTCAAGTATGTCCTGAACGGATGGCCAGGCAAGGTAGAAGAAAGTCTTAAAGCCTTCTACACCCGCAGATGTGAATTGTCCGTGGAACGTGGATGTGTTCTATGGGGCATCAGGGTGGTGATACCTGAAAAATTGAGAAAGGCTGCGTTAACAGAACTGCATATGGGTCATCCGGGTATTGTCAAAATGAAGGCTCTGGCACATAAATACATTTGGTGGCCTAAAAGTGATGCAGATATTGAGCAAATGTGCAAAGCATGCGAGCCGTGCCAATTGGAGCAAGAAATAGCACGCCAAGTACCGTTACACCCATGGGAGTTCCCCGGGCAGAGTTGGAAACGACTGCATCTTAATTTTGCGGGTCCCTTTTTAGGCCATACCTGCATGATTGTAGTAGATGCATACTCAAAATGGCTGGAGGTTTTTAAAATGGGCAGTCTAACCTCCCAAGCCACCATTACGAGGCTTAGAAGGCTGTTCGCAGTGTGTGGTCTTCCGGAGCACATTGTCACGGACAATGGAACGCAGTTTACTTCAGAGGAGTTAAAAACTTCATGCAGCAAAATGGAAAACTCCATTCCACAAGCGCTCCAGGTCATCCTGCCACAAATGGCCTTGCTGAACGGTATGTGCAAACATTTAAAAACGGGATGAAAAAGCTTGCACACATGTCACTAGATTTTGAGGATAAGGTCTCGCTCTTCTTAATGCAGTGCCGCACAACTCCAAACTGCACTACAGGGCAATCGCCTGCAGATTTGTTTTTGAACAGGCACGTGCGAACGCGCCTAGACTTTATCTGCCCGGACACAACTGCTTCCGTTCGCAGGAAGCAATACTTGCAAAAAAACCACCACAACCAGCGAGTGTCAGACAGGGTTTTCAATGTAAATGACTCTATTTGCAAAATACTGCTGGGGGGGGGTAGGAAATGGATTCCCGGGGTAATAAGTGAGTAAACGGGTCTTGTGTCTTACAAAGTCCAAGGGACAGACACAGAAATTACTTACAGGAGACATGGGGACCAGCTACGGTTCCGGGTCACTGGTGATGGTCTGGATCGGGACAGAAATGATGCTACCATAGGGGTGGGCGCACCCGATCAACCCAATACAGGTCAAACGAATGTGTCAACAGACACAGGTTCGGTGCAGTCCGACGCTGCAGAGACGACCAGTGTTCCGGGTCCGCGTCGTTCCTCTAGAGTGAGGAAACCTCCAAAACGTTTTGACCCGTAAAAAAGAAAATCGACAAAAGGGATTGAGGTCAAAAATCACCGTTTTGCTGTTTTCAGGAACCAAATGGTTTTGGTTGTAAAGTTGTGTTCGGCATAAAAAGATAAATGAACTGTACATATGTTGTTAAAGAAAAAAAAAAAAAAAGTATTACTGAAAAAGAAAACAAATGGGAATGCAGGGTTTCCTGCAGAGCTTTTTTGGCCAGGCGCCCCGCCCGGCCTGAAATCTGTAGCGCCCGGGCTAGAATGTCGGGCGAAAAAAAAAAAATGATGCAATTCATGCAAGCGACACTGCAGCGCTTGAGAACTAATCTACCAGCGCACCTCAGGGCAGGCGCTCGCCTAGACGATTGCCTAGGCGAAAATCGGCAGCAATTAGTCCTGGCTTGTTCTTAATGGTTTTCCTTTATTAACACGTTTTCCAATTTAAGAATAATCAAGTGGCAATTGAAGACACGGCTTCTCTCCCCCTATGCGATCTAACAGCGACAAATGGGCTACATTCAGTTCAGAAAAATAATTCGCTACCAGTTCAGACGAGAGTATTCCATCCGACGCGCTGCAAGATGAGAACCTCAGCAAAAGATTTTCATCATCTGAAAAACTACCATCCTGGCGAGTCAAGAGTTTGAAAATGCAGGTCCTACGTGCATTAATGGTCCCCCCTCCCCAAAAAAAAAAAAAAAAAAAAACAAGCTGGAAGTGAAATTAAACAGCGACATCGTCGCAAAGAGGTGAGCAAAGTTATTAAAATACTCGCATAAAGATATAACGTCAAGGATGATTTATGATATACAGACTAAAGAATAAATCATAAACCCCGTTTGTTCCCAATGCAGCCTGAGCTATGACTCGGTGAGATCTGCAACGAAAACTAAGGCGGGCATTTTAGTCTAATATAAACGTACACCAACTAGTAACAACTGGAATAATTAAAAGGCCAACAATGCTTAATTGTTCATGATTAATTAAACCAGTTTCATTCAGTTGGTGAGTAATGTTTTAATGTTAATTTCGAGTCGTGATGGCCGGTCGCGGAGAGAAGGCAAAGCAGCGCAAGATCTCCTCGTTCTTTACGACCGGCGGGGTGACTGGGGCTAACGACTTGACCCCAAAGGCGGAGCCCTCTGCCTCTGAGGCCGCTCCACAGCCTGCAGAGCCCGAACAGGCCGCTGCATGTAGCAGTAGCACCACCACCAAGGCACATGCCCATCACCGTGCTTCAGGTTGGAATCCTGAATGGGCTGTGAATAAAAAGTATAGTTCCTGGCTGTACAAGACAGAGCATGGTGAGTTGAAGAGAATGAAGTTAATTAATATTGAAAGACCAAATAGTATGCCTATGACTAATGTAGCCAATAGATTTTTACTGTCTAAACATAAATTTGTAGTTTGTCTCATTTTAATAAATAAATATATATGAATTAATACAATTAAAACATTAAATAAATAAATAAATAAATAATTTCTCATTCACAGGAATGTTTCGCAGAGTGTGCAGGAAGCACAAACAAACTTCTTCTCTCATATTTTGAGAGCCAAAAATAATATTGATTAAGCATCTTCTCTTTAATTTTGAGGGCAAAAATAATACTTGAACAATCTAATTAATTAATTAATTTATCTTTTTTTTTTTTTTTGCGAACGGTTCTCGGCAACCGTTCTCGGGTTGAACCCCCCCCACTCACCTCCCCCCCTGCCAAAGTTTTTTCCTGCAGGAAACCCTGCAATGCGTGTTATTGTTAAATGTGCAGATGAGATGCTCAGTTTGAATAAGGCCTGCACCACTCAAATGTAATGATGTTATTCTGAGCCATAGAAAATGAGTTACCTTTTATTTTAAAAGGGGGGTGATGTGATGTATTAGGCAATGGAATTGCATAATGGTATTTTAGTGGATTGCCCTTGCCGTAGTTCCTGTACAATGGAATGCATACTGGGAAGTGGAGGGGCAGAGAATGTAAAAGTGCGCAAATGTTTGGCTGACTTCATTAATTAAGAAATGGCCACCGCAACTGCATGGTGAAACCGGCTCCCGTGTCTTTCCTGAAACACCACATAAATTTTTAATTTATCATCGTGGCATAGGCTGAAATCTTGATTACTTTCATTCTGTACACAACCATGGAATTTAAACTGTTGCTGGTTACCACACCAGCACTCCTTTCCAGTTTCCTGAGTAAAATACTCTTCTTGACATTATTCGGCAGTCTGATGTAGTTTGACTTCAAGTACCATGTCTCAAAACACGAATAAGCCCGAAAAAACATGAATCGGGGCAGGGGGTCTTAATTCAGCTCATTTTTCAAAATTCAATTTGGCTGAGGTGGTTCCCAGAAGGAAGTTGTGAGGTAACGCTCAGGAACCAGTCGCGAGAACCAAGCAATGCAGCAGATGTGATTTTATTGAGCGAGGGGGTAAACCCCCGCAGGGAAGAAGGCAACAGTACAAAGTCCACAATCCAAAAATCACAATCCAAAAGGGCAGAATCCGAGTCGTAAACCAGGGCAGCAATCACAGTACTCGTGGTCGGGCAGAAAAAGGGTTCGATAATCAGATGCAGACAAAAATACCAAAACAGAGCCAAAAATCGTAAATCGAGGACGGTCCAGTCAGAATAGAATCTCAAAGAGTACGAGGCGAAAACAAGAGTAGCACAAGGGAAACGTTCTGACAGGGAACTGCTGTGAGAAGACTGCTTAAATACACACAAGGGAAGTCACATGCTATGATTAGGGACAGGTGAATTGGATCAGACTAATTACGAAGGAGCAAACACGAGGGAGAGCCTAATCACATGAAATAGGCAAAAGCCAAAACGCGGACAGGGATCACGAGACAGCCTATTGACAAACATACAGCTCCGGTTAGGGAGTTCTAACGTGCACAGATAATGAGAGGCAGAACAGAGTTGAGCAGGTGCGGAGGATCCGCTGAAACGCAGCAAAGAAGATTAAGTGAAGGCAAGAGGCGGAGACTAGAACAGGGCGAGTGCTGAGAGCTTGTTAATCAATTAGTAAGGTGCAGCTATACAATCCCTAGTGCTCGTTAGTAAGTTAGTATTATATACAATGTTAGTTCTGGTTAGTATCATTAACAAAATAACAAACTGTTAGTACTTGTTAGTAAAATAGAAAAGCAAGGTGAAGGAAGCAAACGAGATTAGAAGGAACTATGAAAACCCAGAAACCATGAAATCACCTGAAAGCATGGCACACAATACTAGGGGAAAATAAGCTGTCACATAACCCAAGACCAGACAGGGGAGATAAAGTGCAATGCAGGCATGAGCAAAAACATGGACCGGAATGATGACAGAAATAAGGATACTGGCAGGAATATGGGAATAACAAAAACATGGCATGGATCAAGACTAAACAAAACATGAGCAGAACAGAACAGGACATGGCAGAATCATAACAGAAGTTCACCATGGTAATTGTATCATACATGTGGAAGGATTGAAATTTCGTTTTGTTTATTATTGAAATTATTTATTTTTCATTTATTTATTGAAAATTGTTTGTTTTTAAGTCTTGACATGGATCGGCACCTCAGTATATTTCTCACCTCTTGATAATTTACTCGCCGTCGAGATCTTTGAGGCCTACTGATCAGTTTCCTCTTGCGGTTCCCAAAACTCGATTAAAAACGAGGCTCTCGGTAGCGACTCCAAAATCGTGGAACGAGCTACCCCTTGAAATATCGTCCCCCACCATACCTGTTTTTAAATCACGTCTTAAAACTTATGTTTATTCCTTGGCTTTTAAAATAGCGTGAGGGTTGTGTGATTTCTGTTTCTATCTGTGTTTTACTTTATTAATACTAGCTTTTATGTGTTTATGTGTTTTTATTGTGTGTCTCGTGCTTTTGTTTATAACCACTGTGCAGCTCTTTGGTAAACATTTGTGTTTTGAAAACGTGTTATATAAATTAAGTGGATTGGATAAAATGTTTGATATTTAGGATTTAAAAATTTATGTTTTCAATGTAAGTCAATGTGGCATCAGTAAAGGGTTTCCAGACTTTTGGCTATATGTAGTATACTCCTAGGCATTGAAACAGTTTATGTACAAGTGATAAAGAATCTTTCCATATGTAACTACAGCCAAATACATACAGAAGCTATTACGAATGCCTGCATAAGTATATTAATTCCCAGGGATACTTTGTTTACGGTAAATTTCCATTTAAAATTAGCTTCTTTAAATGTTAAAGGATCCATTATCTGGTATTTACACCTTTTAAAAATAAGTGATTTGGGTCTAAAACATAATGTTTTGTGGTAATTTGCAAAAATCACGCAACATTCTCATTTATTTTGCCCTTTTAATCAAGCCAATCTTGCTCTCGCGAGAGAATTTCAAGATTTTGACTCGGCCGGAAGATAAAGGTTATTAGAAATAACATGAATACTTTTGATAATATCAATTCAAATGAAATAATCACAAATATTATAATGACAAAAAATGCACCTTCAAATTTTGCTGGGTTGAAGTCAGGGAGGGCTTCTCTGCTCCCTTCCTGACAGCAAACTTGCAGGCACAGATTATTTAGATAGTAAATTATTAAGGATTACAGCCTATTACTTTTCATCTCATGTATGTGATATTATTAATAGTTGCCTTTCTGTAGGCAAATGTCCCATACTGTGGAAGATGGCAAAGATTATTCCAATACCCAAAGATAAAAAAGCTGTTTTTAATGAATGTAACTCAAGACCGATCAGCATTATTCCTGTCCTAAGCAAAATTATGGAAAAAGTTGTATATATTCAAATTTGTGACTATTTCTTTAAAAATGATTTAATAACAACATCTCAACAATCTTATAGAACTGGCCATTCCATGTCTACTGCTTTGATAAAAATGACCGATGACTGGTTGAAAGCCATTGATAATTCTCTGATGGTGGGAGACAGAATGTTAGATTTTACTGCTGCCTTTGATCTGCTTGACCATTATATTTTGGTTAGCAAACTAGAATCTTATGGTTTTGCTCCAACGGCTGTTATGTGGATCCATAACTATCTGTCTTCAAGATCGTAACAGGTGCATTTAAATGGTGGAATATCAAACAGCAGCAATTCAGAGTGTGAGGTACCTCAGGGCAGCTGTTTAGGACCACTACTGTTCATTGTGTTTTTTAATGATCTGGCTTGGACAAATATGGTTTTTTATGATGATGATTCTACATTATATTATGCTGCGCCATCGTATCATTTGAGCTGCTGTATCATTTGAGTAATTCCTCTAAACTCCTGCATTTTATTTCTTAACTTTTGCCTTTCTCTATTCATTACTTCTCCATCACTATTTAGTTCTATTACCCACTTACCTCCAATGTTCCACTTACTACGGGACAAACAGCTGGGTTTTTCCAAATCTGATATTACAGGATACAGGCTTTTTTCAGCTGCTGTCTCTCTTCTCTGTTCCTGAATATGGGGTGGGGGGGCAACATGTTTATCCTGATCCTGAATGTTTAGGATTCCCCTTTTTTCTAAACAGCTCCAGAATTGCCAGCTCGTTTTCCTTTTTCAACCCTTTTTGCTGATTTTTCCGCCGATGCATAATTTGTTATTATACCCATCATTTTTTCACATATTGCAAGATCAAATTTCACCTCTTCTGGCCACTTTTAACTCTTTTTTTTTTTTTTTTTTGTCCTTTTTGCCCACTTACTTGACAATTTTTTTATATCATTCTCAAAAGGCAGGAAATTGCTCTCTTAATTCCTCCACAGGCGTTGCCATTGTTATTTATTTATTCATTTAAATTTTATTACTTAGCCAAATTATCTTTCCCCATGTATTAAATTGCAATATGTCTATTTTAACAGTTACACTGCTCACTATGCTCAGTAAACAGTCTATATTATAAACACGCTTATGTGATTTCTCCTCTTCCTTTTAGACAGATATGATAATAATAATGCTTAGATAATCAATATTTAATGCATGCAATTTACTACTACTTTTACTCCACCAAATAGTAATTACCATTAATAATAATTTTAAAACTTATTGCATTCAGACTAGGGGTTATATATTTATATTTAGTGCACTCTTAACACTCCAAACTAATGCAATACGCAACAAAACCACTGTTCACATCCACTTCTACTCTACATCTACTCTACACTCATTCAAAAGGGCGCCGCACCCCACAGTACAAACTTCCCGTCAACATCTGTTCGGGACCCTGCAATCCTCACCTCCCGTCTGTCCTCCCTTAGGACCGAACAAACAAACCTCATTCCTGTCAATGTCCTCGCTAGACCCACTAATCGGCCAGCTCCATATGCCAAATGAGCTGCGCACCCTTTTTAAAAAATAATAAACAACAAGACAAACAACACCTTAAAGATAAAACGGATCCTGGTACCTCTCTTAGGTCATCCAGGCCCAACTCAACCTCAAAGAAAGAGAGCCTGCAGGTTAATTCCCTGCCATAGGGTCCCAGCACAGGCCTCACACATAACAAACAGTCATACACCAAACTAATTACAGAACGCGCTCTGAGTTCCACACAATTACTCACAGTAAGTTGTTGTGAATGCAGTGTTAGTGGTTAGTAGTTACATAACAATTCTGCAGATTATGTCACTCTCCTTTTAATTTTTCCCTCAATTTTGTGTCTAGATTCTTTGAGCTGAAAGGTCACTTGTCTCCAGTGCTCCAGATCAGGGCTGAGACAACACAAAACAACACCCCTACTTATCTACCTGAGCAAGATAATTAAAGCAAATTAATTAAATTGCTCACCTTATCCTTAGTTTGCTGGCATCTCAGGGTGTGTGCGTGCTCCCTGCACCATCTCCGAGCACCGGAAGGCTGCCCACCCTTCCGAGGTAACCGACTTTTGCTGACTCCTGGCTGGCTCGCCAAATTTGTTGTGTCTTCCCAACTAGATGTTTGCATATTTTGGAGGTCCCCTTGTTCGTGAATAATTGGGAGAGAGAGGCAAAATCTTCAGAAGCCATCTTTATTCCAGCCTTGAATCAAGCAATAATCCAAACTCAGAGAGCAGTCCCTGGCCAAGAAGTGCTAACTCGGCGTTCTTTACAGAGCAATATTTATGGGAAAAACTAAACCAACTTTGCTCCAATTAAAATACATGGGTTGTACCCACCTTTATCTCTAAAGTTTTTTTTTACCAACTTTGCTCAATCACAATTCTTGGGTTATCTCTCAAGTTTTTTCCTTTCCCTTGGATTCTCTGAGAAATATTGGTTGCGCACAGAAACATTTGTTTCATAAAAAATGAAAGAATATACACTTAAAAGGTGTGGAAAATTACAGTTTAAAGTGGTAATCCATAAGATTTCCGTCTCGTTATTGTCTGTTAAGTCAGTGTCTATCAGAGAGGGGGGATAAAACAACGGTGATTGGGCCTATGACCCACTGATGAAAGCACTTGTATTTCATTCTTTGCCAGGTAAAGCGATCAGTGTGTCTGTAGCGACATTCCCGTGCTATATTCAAATACAGGCGCACATCTAGTGACGCTTTTTACGTCAGTAAGCAGTGTTTGGTCTGTCCAGAATGTAGGATGAGCTGCAAGCTAGTTTGAAGGAAGTAAGGAACCCCGGGAGAAGCAATGGCAAGGTAGACGTCAGAAGGGATCCAGTAGCGGTACTTTCCCTAACCTGAACCTTGGCTCTATCCCCTAACCCTAAATCTAACTTTTCCCTTACACTATATGTCAGTTCTATGGATGGAATTAAGGGAGGACCGTTAAAAATGCAGGCTTCTAAGAAGCGGAAAGTACCGCTGCTGGATTCCTTCAGACGTCTACCCAATGGCAATGGCAAATACCATACTGTGTAGCTATACTGTGCACAGTAGAAACTAACGTTAGCTGAGTCTCTGTTGAGGCTACTGCTGAAACTAAAATTATAACGTAATTTCGGGAAGCAAACGGGGAAAAAAGCTACATTAACCGCCTCAACAAATTATTTTTATTAAAAAAAAAAGTTATAATGTTACCTGTTAACCTACTACCGTTTTCATTATTTACACAGGGCTCTCAACTTTCACATATTCAGCTTGAGTTTAAATGACATATTCACGTTCCCATGCTGTAGTCAGAAATTATTCTATCAGACCGTTTGTCGAGATTCTCAGGTGGAATTGAAGTCCTTGAGCATTGAAGTTTATCAGTTTCACATGTGTTACGGTGGATTTCGCCACTAGTAATATGAGAACAATTATGATTCCGGAATTCTCGCGCTTTTCTTCACTCAGGGGTTGGAAGCAGTGGAATTGCATAAAATGTTTCAAATGGTCTTATTTCATTTAAACAATTTGAACCATCGTGAAACACACACATTTCGTTGATTGAATAATTACTGAGTACAGCACGGGAATGTGAATGAAGCACAAATTCTCATGGCGAATGCGTGAGAGTTTGCAGCCCTTTAAGTTAATTGATTTATCATAATAGCCTAACATGTTACTGGAATGAGATGACGTTAATGGATGACTAACGTCGCATAATTTTCACTTTGATTGAGTTGAATTGCCGTGTCAAAGAGCATCTTTCCCGTCTGCATGAGAGTTGAGGAGGCGTGGAACTGGTAAGAGCCGTCAATTTACCGACGTCATACAGGCGACACTGTTAGGTCTCGACAAGAGTTATGGGAAATGAGGTCCAGAAGCGCACCTGCAATTACAGCTTACTGTCAAAGATGTCAATATAAACAAACCAATTCAAATCTTACGGATTACCACTTTAAGAGTGGAAAAACAGTCAGATGAATAGGATACAAGAAGACACATAAATGATTCAATTGATTATGTTTTCAGTAACAACTTATGATTTTACTGAACAAATATTGATCAAAGCTACAGAAATCAAATACATCACCTGATTATGTTTTCGAATCAAGTAAACAGAAGCCTGCATACTAATCAAAGCTACAGAAGCCTTCTGCTTGTGTGTGTGTGAGCTGCTCATGCATGTGTGAATTGAATTGCTTGTATGTGTGTGTGTGTGTGTGTGTGTGTGAACTGCTTGTATGTGTGTGTGTGTGTGTGTGTACATGTGCTGCTTGTGCCTGTGCTGTGCATGTGTGCACTGCTTCATGTGTGTGTGAACTGCTTGTATATGTGTGGGTGTGTTACTGCTGCTTACATAATATGGTTATTCAACATGGCCATTGATTTACTGATGAATATGATGAGAAATATTGAAATATAATCCTCAACATGTGCACTGGATACGACAGGCTCCACACACAGGGCTACAGTGGGTTGGGTCCTATGATGGTTCTTCTGATAGTCGTTTCACAGTAACAGAAGATTCACCCAACAGCATTGCTTACTGAGACATCACAGGTCTCCAGTCCTCAGACACAGCTGTGTATTTCTGTGCCTGATACACACAGTGAGAGAGTGTGAGGCCCTGCTGTACAAACACTGTCTGCAGATGATGTCCTGGTGTATCTCACTGTCCTGTATTTCTACCCTGAAGCTGCATCACACATTTGTATTACAAAGTTAGAGCTGGAGATGAATTTCAATGAAATAACAGTGTAAATGAACTTTTTGCAGTCAGATTTGTGCCAATTTCCTCATTATTAAAGTCCCAGTAATTTCATAAAAGTCATTTTCCAGACTGACAAGTGAAAATATGAAAAACTGTAACTTGTTCACACAATGGGAAACTAGATTTGGGAATATGCATAATCGTTCCTTAGTTCCATTTTATGGGATTATTGGTTGTTAAGTGTACTGCTAAATCTGGTTCAGCCAAGGTCATTCATCTGGAGAGTTAACATTTAATACAGTGAGTTATACCATCACAATTTCTCAAAACAATCCTACTCCATTACGTGTTACTTATTGTATAAATAAATTCTGCATTGAATCCCAGGAAAACAATACAGGTTACATCCTGGAGCGTGACCTCTTTAGCACAGTAATGGCAATCCATGCACAAACTCTAACTTTATATTTCATTATTGGTAATATGTAATGATGAAATAGTCATTCATTCTTAAATGTCATAAACCCAGAGGAATTATAATTTTATTTTTATTTTCAGAAGTGCCCTGTGGGTGGAAGCTCTCTGTTGTGTATTATCTCCTCCAGCAGGGGGGCAGCAGTGCTCCTCATGATGGATGTTCTGATGCTGAAGTTATCTTGTTTTTATCTTTCCTCCAACCCCCAGAGATTTAAACAAATTCAGTCCACAGTATTTCCTATAAAAGTCACTGAGACTCTCCCCCCAACACAGGAGCATCACCTGTAAGACAGAGAGGGAGATCTGTGTGTGATAATGGGAGCTATTGTAGCATTAGCACTGCTGCTGGGAAACTTTATCATGTAAGTGAGCGTGTTATATTATTGCTTTCATTTCACAGTAATTATTCTGGGCTATATTAATCCTGACTTTAGTAACTTAACATGCAGAGTTTATTAGGGCTTTTGTAATGGTTTTGTTTCTATTATTTTACTTATTCACAGTTTCTTTTTGTTTCTGCCTCTACAGATGGTCACTGTGTTGAGCTCACACAGCCAGGCTCTATGACTGTAAGACCAGGACAGTCTCTCACTATCTCCTGTAAAGTCTCTTATTCAGTTACCAGCTATAATACAGACTGGTTCCGACAGCCTGCAGGGAAAGCTCTGGAGTGGATTGGATATATGGGCTATGATGGAAGCACTGGCTATAAAGATTCACTAAAGAGCAGGTTCTCCATCTCCAGAGACACCTCCAGTAACACAGTGTCTTTACAAGGGAGCAGCCTGCAGACTGGAGACACAGCTGTGTATTACTGTGCCCGATACACACAGTGCGGCAGAGCAATGCTAGAGCTGTACAAAAACACATCTTACTGAGAGTCACCACTCAACACACACGCTCTACCAGCATGTAGAGCTCACTGACCACAGATTTTCCATTATATTATGATGCAATTTTATTTTCTAATCTATCTTTTTCTTATTATTTATTTATTTATTTTATAACATTGCTTTTCTTTCATGGGTTTTAGAAGTGAGACATTGAATTCAGGTTGGATCCACACCATACTTGCTCTCCATTTTGGCTAGGGATGCTCAATCCAGCTCACATGAGTTAAAGTTAAAGACAGATGGTTATTGAGTGTGTAGCAGCAGTTATAATTCTAGAGATTGTGATCCTGTAGTGCTGGAAAATCTGCTTTAAATACATCAGCCAGCAGCCTGCCTTTGGCCCACAGAGGGGACCCTGGATCTCTGTACAAAAACTGTGTCCTGTGGAATTGTGGGAAATTTGGCATTTTCCTGAATATTAACTCCTTTACGCCGATGCCAAATCAAGCCCAAGCTTGGCAATTGTGACCCCTTTTTAAGACTTGATACCTCAGGATTTGAGCATCACAGAGACTAGAAAAATGGTTTCCATGAAGCAGGACACTTGTATTATTTGGAAATAGAACTTATTTCCATTAATTTTTTATGTGAGACAAATAAAAGTGCCACAAACGCAAGGAAACTTCATGAAAATTAAACACTGAAGTTGTTTTGCACTGACTTACTGAAAAACAAACAAGCTAGGAGGCAAAACAATACATTTCCTGGATCATAAACTCATTGACCAGAAGTCAGCTAAATCTGACAGTGTTACTCAGTGCAAACAATGATCTGTGAAGCAAAATACCAGCTGCCCCCTACTTCTCCAAACAGCTCAAAATGGAGAGATTTTTGCTTTGTTTTGAATGATAAATAACGCAATCTTATGCAACCAACTAACTGCCTTTACGCATGGTACAAACTTTTACATCAGATACAAGTAAATATTTTTATTTTTAAACATTTTTGACAGTAATAATGAGGGGCCTGATATAATGCCTTTCCATTTTCTCTCCAAAATAAACAGAAAACAAACTGAAAGTTTTACATCTATAGAAATGATACAATACTCCAATATGATGTAATTTACTCTCCAGAATGAAAATTAATGTAAGGCCACGCCTCCAGCCATCCAGCTCACCGGTCTACTAATCCCAGATGGCACTTCATTCATTATCCTATTATCATCAGCACCTGTGTCTAATTCTCATTGAGAGGTAGCAGTGTGTGTTTAAGACTGAGCTTCTCTCAGTCTCTTTGTGAAGTCTGTGTAACCTCATGCCTGTGTGACATAGTAGGCTTGTATAGGCTGATGTTGCAAACTGTCCTCAAGGGTAAAGCTCAACAAGCCTATTGAGCTTTGTCTGCAGATGATTCCTCTGATTATGAGGTTGTCAAAAAGGTTATTTTGACAGCTTATGAGTTGGTTCCAGAGGCTTACCGACAGAAATTCAGAGGTCTGAAGAAATCTGACAATCAGACTTATGTGGAATTTGCTAACGAGAAGAAGGTTTGCTTTGAGCGCTGGTGTACTTCTATGGAGGTCAAGGATGATTTCAACTCACTAAAAGAGATGGTGTTAGTTGAAGAATTCAAGAACTGTGTCAAGGATGATATTAAGACCTACCTTAATGAGAAGCAAGCACTGAATTTGCAATCAGCTGCCAAGTTTGCAGACGAATATGTTCTAACACATAAGTCCAAATTTCAGTCTAGCAGTAACAATAGATGGTCCCAATTTCAGAAGAAAGGTAACGGTGATACCCAAGATTCCTCACCCAAAGACAAAAGACAAATCTGGTGATGGTGCTCAGAAATCCAGTAAAAGGTCTGAACAAAGTGTGAAAGCTGACAGTGACAAAAGTGGTCTAGTTTGCAATTATTGCAAGAAATCTGGTCATGTTACAACTAACTGTTGGTTCCTTAAAAGCTAAGAAAAGAACAAGAAAAGGATACCAAACCCAATGCCTTTGTGAAGACAAGGTTAGAAACCCTTGTAGTAGATGACCGATCTGCTAAGTTGCCTGCTCCTTGTGAGGCTAAGAAGCCTAATACTGCTGACTTTGTGAGGGAGGAATTTCTTCCATTTGTGTCAGAGGGATTTGTGGCTCTGAATGAGCATTCTCCTCCTGTCCCCATATATATCTTAAGGGATACCGGAGCTTCTCAATCACTTTTGTTGATGGACTCCTTGGAGTTACGTGATGAGACCGCTTCTGGGGATTTCATACTTGTACAAGGTATTGAAGGGAGGACTGTATCTGTACCACTGCGCTCTGTATTCTTGAAGTCAGATTTAGTTACAGGACAGGTGAAGGTGGGACTTATGTCAAGTCTACCTATCAAGGGTGTTTCTCTGTTGCTAGGCAATGACCTGGCTGGGGGCAATGTAGGTCCCCCTGTTCATCTTACTTCACAGCCGAGCACTGAAGATGGCGATGAAGACCCATCTCTGTATCCTTCCTGTGCAGTGACTCATGCTATGGCCAAGAAGGCTCAAGAAGAAGATGATGTGGTGCCGTCCAGCACCTTGAATAGTCATGACTCAGGTGGTTCGCCTCATGACTCTGTTCAGCCTACTATGGTTTCTCCGTTTGAGGACTTATCAGACACTTTTATCAGTTCTCTATTCAGCCAGCCAGATGGGTCTGGTAATTCTGATGTGTCTGGAGACTTGTCTCTGTCCAGAAAGCGGTTGATTCTGGAGCAAACCAATGATCCTGAAATTTGTGTACTAAAGAAGAGAGCCCTTCCTAATGAAGAAATAGACGCAGTTCCAGTTGGGTATTATCTCAAGGATGGAGTGTTGATGCAGAAGTGGCGCCCTCCTGATATCCCTGCCAATGCAGATTGGGCAGCGGTCAAGCAAATTGTTGTTCCGAAGGTCTACAGGAATGAGATCTTAACAATGGCTCATAGTTTGCCTTTAGGAGGTCATCTTGGTGTTAACAAGACTGTTGACAAGATCATGAAACACTTCTTCTGGCCTGGACTTCGGAAAGATGTTTCCAACTTTTGCAAAACCTGTCACACTTGTCAGGTAGTTGGAAAACACCACTTAGACCCACCTGTAGCCCCATTGCAGCCTATCCCAGCATTTGGGGAGCCCTTCTCCAAGGTCATTGTTGATTGTGTTGGTCCATTGCCCAAGACTAGATCTGGAAATCAGTACTTGTTGACAATCATGTGTGCATCTACCAGATTCCCTGAAGCCATCCCTCTACGCAACATCAAGACAACTGCAATTTCGAAGGCTTTGCTAAAGTTCTTCACGTTGTTTGGCCTTCCCAGGGAAATTCAGTCAGATCAAGGTAGCAATTTCACTTCCGGATTGTTTCAGCAGGTTGTGTATGAACTAGGTGCGAAGCAGATTCTTTCCAGTGCCTATCATCCAGAGAGTCAGGGTGCCTTAGAGCGGTTTCATTCCACTCTCAAGACAATGATGAGGACTTATTGTTATGACCATGAGAAAGACTGGGATGAAGGTGTTCATTTGCTGTTGTTTGCAGCTAGAGAAGCAGTGCAGGAGTCTACTGGATTCAGTCCGTTTGAGCTAGTGTTTGGCCATGAAGTGAGAGGACCTTGCTATTGTTGAGTGAACAATGGCAAGAGAAAGAGCCGCATGTCAGTCTGTTAGACTATGTTAGCAAGTTCAAGGAAAGACTGCGTGCAGCTTGTGACCTAGCCAAAGAGAACTTGAAATCAAGTCAGGGAAAAATGAAAACTTGGTATGATCATAAGGCTAGAAGCCGTGAGTTTAAACCAGGAGACAAGGTCCTTGTGTTGTTTCCCTTGCAGTCCAATCCATTGCAGGCTAGATTTCATGGTCCTTATGAAATTCTGACAAAACTCAATGATCTCAATTACATTGTGAAGACTCCAGATAGGAGAAAGCCAAAACAGTTGTGTCACATTAACATGCTGAAGGCTTATCATGATAGAAATGCTAGGGTTGCAGCTGTCACTTCAGATCCTCCTATGGCCGAGACTTGTGAAGATGAGGGGGAGTTTCAAGATGATGAACTTAGAATTAAAGCTGAAGTTCTTTCATGTAAATTGTCAAATTCTGAAGTGTTGCAAAATCTTGATGTAAAACTCCAGCACTTAGAACCCTCACAGAAAGATCAGTTTGAGAGGTTGATCAAGAAATATAAAGATCCATTTCCTGATGTTCCAAAGAGAGTTTCTATAGCCTCTCATGATGTAGATTTTGGTGATGCCGAACCAATAAAACAGCATCCGTACCGGATGAATCCTGGAAAGAGAAAGATTGCTGAGAAAGAGGTTGAGTACATGTTAGAACATGATATTATCAGACCCTCTAACTCAGATTGGAGTTCACCCTGTGTTCTAGTTCCAAAACCTGATGGAAGTACTAGATTCTGTACAGATTATCGCAAAGTCAATGCTGTAACTAGAACTGATGTGTTTCCAATACCTAGGATTGATGATTGTATCGATAGAGTAGGGCAAGCAAAGTTTCTGATCAAGATTGATTTATTGAAGGGTTATTGGTGTGTGCCTTTAACTGAGAGGGCCAAGAGCATCTCTGCTTTTGCCACACCATCTGGGTTATACCAGTATGAAGTCCTACCCTTTGGCATGAAAAATGCCCCAGCCACGTTCCAAAGGATGATACAGTCTACAATCGCCGGATTGCCACACACGGGTGCGTACATCGATGACCTGATCACATGGAGTGACTCCTGGGAAGAACATCTGAAAGATGTAGAGACACTGTTCTAGCGCCTGACCCAGGCTAACCTGACTGTTAACCTGAACAAGAGTGACTTTGGTTGTGCTACTGTCACGTATCTTGGCTACGTCATAGGCCAGGGTAAGGTGGCACCCATAAATGCTAAAGTCCAAGCCATCATGGACTTTCCAGTTCCTGACAACAAAAAAGCTTTGCGCCGCTTCCTTGGAATGATCGGGTACTACCGCAAGTTCTGCAAGAACTTTGCTGAGATTGCTCTCAGTCTCACCAACCAACTGAAGAAAGGCGTAAAGTTCACTTGGGATGAAGCATGCCAAAGAGCCTTCGATCGCCTGAAGTCTCTGCTGTGTCACTTCCCCGTGCTCAAATCTCCTGACTTCAACAAACCGTTCTCCATAGCGGTCAATGCTAGCGACCAAGCTTGTGGATCTGTGCTCCTACAGAGAAGTGACTCTGATGACATTGAGCATCCCGTGGCATACTTCTCCAGGAAGTTCAATCGCCACAAAAAGAACTATTCCACAATTGAGAAGGAGCTGTTGGCTCTGGTTCTATCCTTACAACACTTTGAAGTTTATGTTTGTACAGGGCAAAAGCCAATGATTGTATATACTGACCACAATCCGTTAATGTTTTTGAGTAAAATGAAAAACAAGAATCAGAGATTGTTGAATTGGAGTTTGATTTTACAAGAGTTTGACTTGGAAATTAAGCATGTAAAGGGTGCTGACAATGTAATTGCCGATTGCTTATCCCGTGTTTGAGTATGTGTATATATATATCATCTGTGTTTATTAGCATATTGTATTATATGTATATATATACAAGTGTCAACCATTTTTGTATTGAAAAGAAAAATTTTGCCTTTATAAGTCAAAATTTTTCCCTTTTGGAATGGAGGTGTAATGTGGTAAAAAGCCACTAGATGGCAGTATTGACTTTTTTTTGTTAAGCAATCTAAAGCTAGGTTTGGGCATGTCCCGGGCATGCCTCAGAGGGGGCTGGAAAAGAGTATATAAGGAGAAAAATTGAGAGTGTAGTAGTTGGAGAAATTGCAAGGAGAAATTGTGGAAGGATACATTTGACCAGACCTGTCACTCTTTTCAAGACCTGTGAAGCTTTTTGTGGATTTTTGCCTGTGTTGGAGCATTTTCCTGTCCCAAGACATCGCAACATAGCAGCCCATCTCAATTACCAAGGGACTGTAACTATTTTTTTATTATTATTTCAATCTTGGTCAGTAGGGTAGAGAGTAGATTAGTTTTGTTTGTTTAATTAAATCTGTTGAAGTTTAAGAATTTTGTCTGTCATCCCTTGCTGTAATTGACGCCGTAACAAATTGGGGCCATAACAAAATCGTGTTCATGCTGTGCTGCTCTATGGCCATTTAAATTTCAAAATGCAGCAATCAAACATGCTGTCTGAATAAACAGCTCTACTCATTCAACTTGGAGAGTAAACGCATCCACCATTTGATTGCTCAAGCAAAGTAAACTGGAACAGGTTACTTTTCTTAGAGTTTTTAATTGGTTAATAGGAGACGATTCTGTAATCCTTTACTTGGCTCCGTGCAGCATGTCGCCGAAAAATACACATGTCAGTCAAGTTTTTTCCCAGAAGCATTTCACATGCCCTTTGATGTTTGGCACTTTCGTTCCACCTGCGTCGGGTTTACTAAAGGAAAAGGGAAATCTCGGATGTTCGCCCCATGGCAGCAGGTAGTGATACTACGCCTTAAAAAAAAATTGATTCAGAATCGCCCCAGCCCTAGTCAATACCAGGGGGCAGACATTTTTACTTGGGGAATCTAAAGGCTCAGTCTAATGCCCGTGATCCACTTACGCTTTTAAGGTCTCCGATTGTCCCGATTCTCCCCTTCCGACCAGTTACGAGCGATTACGAGTGGAAATTTCTGTTTCGTGCAAGACATAGGTGGATCATGACTTCCGACCTGTTCTGACTCTTCCGCGTGAATAAGACAGGTTCCGACTGGATCAGATCACGAGGATCCCTCTTCCGACCAAATCAAACCAGTTTGATTTTGTCGGAAGGTATGAGTTATCGGAAGGACGCGGGAGTATCGGTTCGTCAAGTGCAAACTAGGTGGCGAATATTTCCTCTGCAATTAGCCAATTAGAAACCGTTTACAAAAACAACCGCCATCTTTATTGTTGACGTTGGCAAAAATCAATCGGAAATGCTCGCGTTAGTGGATCATGGGATAAAGTTTTTTCCCCAATCACTCTGACTTTCTACGATTGTTTGCGCGAGTTTCGGATGGTTCCCGGCGCTTCCAAAAGCTTCCGACTGGCCATGATTGCTTGCGTGCGGAAGCCTTAAAAGCATAAGTGGATCACAGGCATCACTGGGCATTTTTTGCCTCGGCGATGTACTCCCGATGGAAATTGATGCACCTCGGGAGGCGTCGGGAACAGGTTTCCCGATGTCCCGTGGAAGCTTAGGGAGCGTCGCGAGCCATCTGGAACCATCGGGAGGCATCGGGAGAACTGCAAAACATTTCAATGCTTGCATTGAAATTTTTCCCGATGTGTTCCCGATGTTTTGTCGGGAAAACAGGCCGGGGAGGCCTCACCGGAGCTTTCCAGAGCCACGGGGAAGCTCTTCAGCGAAATATTGTTTTCCCCGCCGCATCTTTGAAGCATCGGTGATGTCTTGCCGAAGTATCAGGGGACCTTCAGCGATATTTGAATCTTCGGCGAAAGTTCGGCGACCTTTCAGTGACACATTCACGATGTCGGGGTTGCATCCCCGAATATTCGCCGAAATTTCGGCGACGGTTGAAAAGTGCATTCTTCCCATGGCGCTAATTGGCTGGATTTTGCATTCGCGCGCATTATAAGTACATTTCATATAAGTACATGCCAGAGAGAGAATGATGCTGAGCCCAAAATGTGCATATATTATAGCGTAGCCAAACACAGTTATTTTATCAATGTTTTGTCCGGGCGCCAGGTCGTCTGTTAGACCAAAATAAATTAGTTGTGTTCAGCTCCACTCCAGCATCTTACGGAAAAACTCGTCAACAAAACCATGAGAAAATAAATAACTTGTATTGTACCAACAAAGAAAGAGGCACTTCTGTTTGCTCAAATCATGACATTATTTACATCAAGAGAAAAAATGAACCGGTTAAGGGAAAAAAAACAAATTTATCTGCGGAAAACAAATAACCCAAATTACAGGCCCCAGCCTTGACACCTGCAAGAAAACTAAATAGTCTATGTATATCCAGCCACTCATTAAAAAAAAAAAAAAATAAATAAATAACTGATTAATTTCTACAGGAAAAGATTGGGCCGCTGCAGTACCGATTATAACATCCAGATGCGCTTGCCAGACGCAAGTCGCAGTCAGCTAAATAAAGCAATGCCCGACAGCCCTCTCGTCATTAAACAAACTTCAATTATATATCAAAATTAAGAGAAAAAATTAAGGGAACGAAATCCTAAAAATAAATGCTAGAGGGGGAGTATGAGAGGGGGAAACAATGTGCGAAGTAACTCGGGGCAGGAGTAAGTGGAGTGAATGCGAGTGATTAAAAAAAAGAAAGTTTTCATTCGGCGATATCAGTTTTTGTGGTGGGATGAGTGACAGGGAGTGCACAGGGAGGTAAGAGGATTTTTCAGGAAAAAAAAAGAAAGTTCTTTCCCAGACCCTGCTTGGCGTCACGCACTGGATTCCCATCCAAACTGTTTGATAATTATAGAGGCTGGTTGCACCTTGTAGCTCGCTACAATATATACCTCCACAGCAACACTTCCCCGAGGCACCTGGGATGGTTCGCAAGTACTCACCGATGCATCCCCTAATCTACGCGGATATTCCCCGATGATGTTTCAAATTCAAGCTCCGGGCACCTTCGCCGATTATCGCGAAGAAGGTACCCTGAGTTTTCTTTCGAGCATCGAGCCATCCCCGATGTTTCACGGACGTTGTTCGGGGGACATTCCCAGAAACTTTGTGACCATAGCCGAAGCATCAGTGAACGTTCACCGGACCATCCCCGATGCCTAATAAGTGCAATTTCTAATGGGACTAGTCCGTTTTTTTGGCAAAAACATCGGGAGCATCGGGAGCCATCGGGAGAAAATTTGTCTTTCTCCACATCACCGAAGATTTTTCCCCAGTGGGACCTAGGCATAAGGCTGTGTTTGGAACGCACACTTGTCCACTTGCTCACTCACTCTCTATATATATTTTCAGTGTAGAACATTCACTACACAGTGCCCTGTATAGTGGGTGAGTGTGCATTTCGAACGCATTATCCAATCAAACGCCAGTGCCGCGGTGCTTGTGCATCAGTTATTCTCTTACGTGACGTCAGTTGTTCTCTTTCCTTTCATCCGGGCCATGGAGTAGTTCAAAGGGCCTTCAGTAAGTTCTCCCTTTATGACTTGGCTGCCTGCAAGCTGTTTTTATTTAAGCTGGCCTGATGAACAATCAAACAATTTATCGACTGAGCGACCAAGACCGATACATGACCTGTAATTAGAAATGGTAATGAAAGGTGAATTCCCATAGCCTACATTTATATAATTGATATGGCATTGTCCAAAACTTTCGCTGACTTTGCAGCATTTATTTTCGCCGTCCTTGGGATTGTCACACAGCTGTGCAACCTTACAGCGCCCTTTAGCCGTGACAACATTCAAAATAAAGAAGGGATTCCCGCATCCTAGCAAACTAATTTTGTTATGACTTAAAAATCACAACAAAGAAAACCAGCAATGACAACTTAAACATATTTATTCTTCACTGATAAAAAAAACCTCTACAAATAATCCACTGTTCAATCCTCTAATAACACTCTAATGCCACTATGTAACTCTGTTGCCAAAACAAAAACTCTGCTCCCAAAACAAAACCTCTGCCAAGGTGACCAAAATCACAGCATTTATATAGACTAGCAACATTCTGGAAAGATCTACAGGATTCCTTGGTAATCCCGCCCCCTCCAGGCAGGAAGATGCCAGAAGCTTCTAGAAAGCACTAGTCTATTACAAAGAAGTGATATTACATCAGATCATGTTTTGCTACAGACACACCACCAGAGGGTGCTGAAGAACAAAATAAATAGCTGACCAGCAAGGCAGCAAAAACAGCATGTAACAAATCTCCATTTACAAATGATATACAGTGCTTTACATAAAATACTCATACATAACAATTTTCACAAATCTGTGGTGCTTAACGAGCCCTGAAATTATGAAGGCATATTGATATTTTATGTCGTCATTTATGTGCAGAAGACGCCTCATAATTTTGTGGTGCAATGTATAACAATGCTATCAAAAGTAAATTAGAAGGTCGTCGGATTTTACCAATTAGTCTGAGCAACTGTGGCTAATCGGGAGACGAAAACTGCGAGAGATTAAGGTTATTAAGCATTTTTAAAGGTGAGGTTTCCGAAGATCAAATTCAAAATCAGAAGATTCCCCAAGTAAAAATATCTGCCCCCTGGTATTGAAGCCAATTTGAAGACTCACTGGTTTAAAAATGCGTTGCACTGGATAATTACCAAATTAAAATTTATAAAACTATGCGTTTTTGACACTTCAAGTATTCTACTTTCCACTGAAATATACTTTGCCGAGGTGCTGTCTCCTCCTTTAAATTAATCTCTAATGTGTTTAATTAAAGTAGATGACATCCAGTCCAAATGCATCAGCCTATTTTTTTTCTTAACTCGTTGCCAGAGCTATGATATTGAAATTTATTTGGCACAAGTGATCACCAACAGCGGGGTGCATTTTACTTTTATTATTGTAAATCTTTATTTTCCCCAAAGGGCAGTTCAGGTGCAGCACTTAAAACCCACATGAAGAACATGAAAATACACAAATACACAAATACACAGGTCCACAATGCAAGCCTACTGCAGAAAAATTTGTTTGTGCAAACAGCATAATCAATGATACAAAGATTTAAAAAAAAAAAGTGCTGGTAGAATCTGCCAAGTGAAAGGAAGGAAATCCAACCTTAGGAATAAAAGAGCGCTGAGCTCTGGAACTCCTGAGCCCAGGCACCCTGTAGCGCCGCCCAGAGGGCAGAAGATGACACTCCTGGTGTAAAGGGTGTGGTGGGTCAGCAAGGATAGAACAGGCCTTTCTGACTAAGTGTTGATTGTATAGTGCAGACAGGCTTAACTGGGGCGCCCCTATAATCTCAGAGCAGGTCTTCACCACTCTCTGTAATTTGGCTTTACACCTTTCTTTAAGGTTACCAAACCAACAAATTAAAGCAAAAGTTAAAACAGATTCAACATCGGATCTTTAATACAAGGTCAGAACTGGTTTGTCCATATTAAAAGAATTAAATTTCCTCAATAGGAACAGTCTTTGCTGTGCTTTGGAGTGGATAGAGTAAGAGATTTCCTCCCACTGCAGTTTGTCATCGATAACTGTGCCCAGATATTTATCGGTGCTAACAATTTCCACAGACTTATTTGCTATAACCGACTGCTGAGGAATAGGTGGATTTCTCCTAAAATCAATTAGCATGTCCTTTGTTTTGCTTACATTTATTATGCCTCGGTGTGCGCATGCGCACAGCGAGCATACGGTACTCAGTCTGTGTATTTGTTTGTTTGTCTGTCTGTTACCATCATAACTGCGACAGCGTGTGCATCCAAGCTAAAGTAACAATGCCAACGAGTGACAAACACTGTTCTCTTGATTTTAAATGTGCCAGAATTTTGATTTTTTGTAGCACTTCATGTTTCAGTATACACGTTTTCTGTACATAATGTTAAGCCACACCCACATGATTTTGGCACAAGGACCGCACTCTATTGACTGTTTATGTATTCAAGCTTGCTTTTATGTTACTGTACAACTATTGTACATCAGTAGTGGCTAAGCAATACACACCGAGGCATCAGCACCTCTGGTGCTTTCATATTTCAATCAGGAGAGACGAGTGAAATCAAGAAAGATTTTATTATGCGTTGAGCAGAAGTAGAATTCAGTTCAATTCAATTTTATTTATATAGCGCTTTACATAGAGAAAAGGGCAGAGCCCAGACTAATCCCTAATCCCCGAATAGCAGGCAAAAAACTCCCTGTAGGGAGAAAAAGCCTCGAACGGTGGTGAGAAAAAACTCCTCAGTGAGAAGAAATCTCAGGAGGAACCTGGCTATTCTGGGGAAGCCCATCCTCCGCTGGCTGAATAATAAATTGATGATAAATTAGGGATGAGAGGATCAGGACAGCAGGAAGACAGCAGTCAGAATTAACATGCTTAAAATCAGAAAAGTCTTTGGCGCTTGGACTCTTCGGGAAGAGCAGCAGTAGGAAAATCCCCCAAAAATTAGGGGGCGGAAGCCCCCCGAAAACGCAGCCTGATGAATCCCCCAAAGGAAGGAAGGAAGGAATACTCACCAAGCAGGAACATCATAATGACAGAGAAGCACGGGCTGCTGAGAGAGGGAAACATGATGAGCATGACATGGGACACAAATGAGGTCTAAAGAACTATACAATCCAGACATTAGCAAGCAATGGCAAGGGGCTGCAAAGCCCCGCATTTTTTTTTTTTTGGGTAATGATAGCCAGCAATAACTAGGGGTGCAGAGCCCAGCATGCGATTAGCAAGTGACCGCAGGAATACAGATAAAACAACCACCAACCAACAGTTATTTGCAAGCATACCCTGGACTGTAAAGGCTTCAGGGATCTTTAGGCTTTGATGATTGCAGATGCTTCGGGGCGCACGTAGGATGCGTTTGCTGAAGATGACCAGTGGCTTAGTCGATAGAGACAGCGTAGATATACCTTGCATAGCCGCTGAAGAGCGGCACTTATTCTGAACAAATGATCCAGGTATTGCTTGGGCGCTATTACAAATAGGCTTGGAAAAGATGGGTCAGAACATCCAGCTCCAAACTGAACCCCAGCTATAGACCTCATATACGGTGGAGTTTGAAGTGACAAACATCAACTAATGACAACAAGAAAATCAGAGATTGCAGACCCTCGCCCCTTAAGGCATTCGCAGTGTGACAATGAGTAAAAATTTTCAAGTTAAACAGATAAATAATTTCATTTTTTTTAATTTAAATAATACGAGCTGACAAACAGGCATATGGAGAAAAATCAAGAAAACTGTTCCCAAATGTAAATCTGGATCCTGATCCAGATCAACTCTGAGGAGGACCGAGAAACAGTAGACACTCATCACCTGTAAAAAAAAAAAAAAAAATCAAGTCAATCCAATCAACAGTTGATGCGTTACGCGAGGGGACAGATAGACGGACAGACATATATATAAATATATATATACACATACGGACTGCCGATTGCAATACCCTCGCTCCCCTTCGGGACGAAGGTAATAAATGCGCAGACGGCACTGACTGAAACAGGATTTAGCAGGATTTAGACCCCATTACCACACAGCTTCACATAAATGAGAACATGGTTGACTTTGAAGTGGACACTGGCTGCAGTGTAACAATTTTGTTCAAGACTGAATATTCAAAATTATGGACAGCAGGGGGCACACAAGAGCTGAAAGATTGCTCAATCACTCTGAAAACATATACAGGCGATAGAGTACCTACCATGGGTTCGGCAGAGGTTACCGTAAAGTACCAAGACCAAATCAAACAGCTACCAGTGGTCGTTGTAGCAGGCACTGGACCTAATCTGCTTGGCAGGGGATGGATCAAAGAGCTAGGGATGAACTGTGTCCTGGTGAACAAAATGGAGCAGCCACCACTGACCTTACAGGAGGTGCTTAGGCAAAATGAAGATCTTTTTAAGGAGGAACTGGGAACCTGGGTGGGTCCACCAGCGAAAATATACATCAAAGAAGGTGTGGCACCAAAGTTCTACAAACCAAGGCCAGTCCCCTATGCCATGCGGAAAAAAAAAAAAAAAAGTGGAAGTAGAGTTAGAAAGACTCACAAATCAGGGAATTATCGAGCCAGTGAAGTTTTTTGAATGGGCGGCGCCTATAGCTCCGGTGCTTAAGCCTGACAATTCAGTGCGTATATGCGGAGATTACAAGGTTACAGTCAACCTAGTCTCAAAGCTTGAGCAGTACCCCATACCAAAATTGCAGGACTTATTCGAGAAGTTGTCAGGTGGAGAAAAGTTCAGTAAGCTGGACTTGAGCCATGCATATCAACAAGTGACGCTTGATGAAGCATCAAAGCCGAATGTCACCTTGAACACGCATAAAGGCCTGTTTCAGGTGAACCGTCTTCCGTTTGGGGTCTCCTCCAGCCCAGCAATTTTTCAAAGGATGATGGATGGTCTGATGGCGGGCATTCCAAATGCGGCCGTCTATTTAGACGACATATTGCTGACGGGGTCCACCGACCAAGCTCACCTGGCAACGCTGAACCAAGTGCTGGCACGGTTAAAGGAAGCTGGACTTCATTTAAAGCGCAACAAATGGGCTTTCATGGAACCAGAAGCAGAGTTTCTAGGTCACAAGGTAGACGCCCCAGGACTGCATCCGTTACCACATAAGGTCAAAGCCATACAGGAAGCACCAGCACCGACCAATGTCACCGAACTGAGAGCATATCTCGGTCTGCTCAATTACTACAATCGATTCCTACCAAATATGTCAACCTTGCTATCGCCTTTACATGAACTGTTGAGAAAAGAAATCAAATGGAAATGGGAGGCCGGACAACGAAGAGCCTTTGAAGAATCAAAACGACTCATGCAGTCATCGGGGGTGTTAGTGCATTATGACAGCCAAAAAGATCTGATCCTGTCCTGCGACGCTTCTCCGTATGGAGTGGGAGCGGTGTTGTCGCATCGCATGCCCGATGGACAGGAGAGACCCAACAGCTTCATGTCAAGGACATTAACTGCGGCTGAAGCAAACTATTCAAAACTCGACAAAGAAGGCCTGGTGGTGATGTTTGGCATTCAGCGCTTTCATAAATATCTTCACGGAAGGAAGTTTGTCATTTGCACTGACCACAAACCCTTACTATCTCTCTTCAATGAGATGAAAGCAGTGCCTCAAATGGCATCCCCTCGTATTCAGCGCTGGGCAGTGACCTTGCGAGCGTATGAGCACGAAATAATTTACAAGCCAGGGAAATATCACGGCAACGCCAATGCCCTAAGTCAGCTCCCTCTGGCTCATCAGCCAGCAAAGAAAGAGCAGGAGGAGCAAGTGCTGATGATGGAGAATGTGACCCTCGTCTCAGCAGCTGAAATAAGAAAATGGACAAGCAGAGACCCTGTGTTGTCCAGAGTGGCTGAATTCATCCAACATGGCTGGCCGCCACAAGACCCAGACCTAGCTTTCCAACCATTTGAGGTAAGGAAAACGGAGTTAAGTGTGCATGATGGTTGCGTACTGTGGGGCTCACGTGTTGTGGTGCCGCCTCCAGGATGGGAAGCATTGTTACAACAGCTACACCATGGTCACATTGGCATCACCAGAATGAAAGCTTTAGGACGAAGCTATTTCTGGTGGCCAAAGTTAGATGCGAACATTGAGGCTGTAGTCAAAAGATGTGCCACATGCCAAGAACACCGTAACTTGCCAGCTCCAGCACCACTGCACCCCTGGGAGTGGCCGAGCAGGCCATGGCAAAGGCTACACATTGATTATGCAGGGCCTTTTATGGGACAAATGTTTTTGATTCTAATTGATGCCTATTCAAAATGGATGGATGCTTACCCAGTGACAGCTTCGACCTCAATCATCACAATTGAATGTCTACGGAAGAGCTTTAGCAATCAGGGTCTGCCTGAGACAATTGTGTCTAATAATGGCTCATGCTTCGTGAGTGCAGAATTCCAAGAATTTATGCAGAAAAACGGAATTGAGCACATCACCTCTGCACCCTATCATGATTCATCCAACGGCTGCACTGAGCGCGCAGTTCAGACATTCAAGGCAATGATGAAGAAGGCTGGTGATGGAAGCATCAACACTAAAGTGTCAAGAGTGCTGTTTAGTTATGGTATCACACCACAGTCCACCACTGGGCGGTCACCTGCTGAAATGCTACGAGGTAGAAAGTTAAGGTCTACACTGGACCACATTCACCCAGACCGCCGGATGTGGGTGGAACGGAAACAAAACATCCAAAAGAAACATCATGACAGGAAAGTTGCGGGGAGAAGTTTCCAGGAGGGAGACGCCGTGATCACAAAGAACTTTAGTCATGGACCTAAGTGGATCCCCGGGGTCATAACAAAAATCACAGGCCTTGTCTCCTCCAAGGTCATCTTGGGAGATGGCAACATTGTGCGGAGGCATGTTGACCAGATACTGGCAAGACCTGAGTGCAATGGCGTGAGGGAACCAAAGATCCTGGAACCCCTGGGACTGCAGGAAGCGTCAGCAGCAGCTTGTGCAGCGTACGAGAACACCATGCCAGAGAAGAGCTGTGTTCCAGAGGGACACGCTCCCGAACCTGCAACATCTGCTCCTGTTATTCCACCACCAACAGTGACTGAGAACCCACCTCCAGGCACACCAGTCCAGTCACAACAGCTGGCCACATCGTTTCGACGGTCGCAAAGAACTGTGTCTAAGCCAAGTTACCTGAAAGACTTTGAGTGTTAAAGTAAAAAAAAAAAAGTTAATTAATCTTTAGTTTAGTGTCAGAGTTCAATTTATGTGACACATTGAGTAAAAAAAAAAAAAAAAAATTTTTGCTAACGGATGGATTTACAGTAAGTAACAGCGAGATGCTTTAAGTGTTTTTATTTGTTTCACTTAGAGAAGAATTTAGCTTAAGGGGGGAGGAATGTAGTAGATGGGAAATATGAGTGCCATTGCTAAGATATTCCTCTAGGTAGCAGCATAGGCTTAACTAGCAGTACTATAGAGGACCCAGAGGAAGTACATTGTTAGTTGCCATGTATATGTAATGCCAAAGCTCTGCTCCCTAAATGTTTAGTAAAACGACATAACGTTACCCCGCTGTCTGCTCATTCTTTCGTAATACTGGAAGATATTACATTACCTAATCGGAAGAACAACACCTGTTAAGTGTGGAGTGCTCTCGGAGTGAACCTTTTGTTAATCATGAAAATGACTGAGAACAGGTCAGGACTAAAATAGTTTAAAACGCATGTTTTGTCCACCCCAATTCTCAATTCTACTGAATTTACCCCATGATTTCATCGCCGTTAGATCGCATATGGAGAGAAACCGTGTCTTCAGTTTCCAATTACGATAATTGGAAAACGTGTCAATAAAGGAAAATAATTGAGAACTAGCCAGGACTATCCTAATTGTCATAAAGGGACGTGTCTGCGCCCCCCCAATTCCCTGTTCTAGCGCCGGGCCTGGCCTCCGTACATGTTATTTTCCGGTGTTGTACCGGAGCATCTCAGCAAACCAGAACATCCTCAAAAAGAAAGCCGATTAATACCAGTAACTCAACTCAAAAACGAAACTCATAGCCCACTATACGGATTCACAACACGCAGACCAACCATTTCAGGTGTCCACCTCTTCCAACTCCGATGATCACAACCGACAGCCAATGAAAACCCAAAATTCAGCATCTCAGAAAACAGAACGTTATTAAGACCAATAAAAGAAAAGGATTTTTTAAACACTGGAATAATGGACTACTGAAAGTATGAACATGTACAGCACTCAATACATGGTTGGGGCTCCATTTGCATGAATTACTGCAGCAAAGCAGCGAGGCATGGAGGCGATCAGCCTATGGCAGAAGGGGCTTGCGCTGAAGCAGAAGGCTGGGAAGCTGGCACCGGAGATAACGCGCGTAGGGTAGGGTCGGCCGAAGCGAGATCTGGATGATGCAGCCAGTGCGTATGCGAGAAATGGAGGCGAGCGTAGATTGCAAGAGCGGAGCTAATCTCAGCGAAGGCAGCATGAACGAACTAGAGCAGAGAAAAAGGACATTTTTTAAAAAGACAGCAACATAACGATTGGCTAGCGATGCGACTGAAGTGTGCCACGGTTGGATGGAAGAGATCAGCTGCTACACCAGCTGACAGCTCAATTGACAGCCCCAGACACTGACTGCAGAGGTTTATGGGCGAGCATGCGAGTGAATGAAAAGAAAATAAATAGAGTTGACGTGCGCGAGAGAGTCTTCCTGACTGAACTTTCGCTAAGCTTCATTTAAGTAAGCTGCCTTGCACCACTCAACAAAAACAAGTTTTGTTTTTTCCTTTCAAACTTACTAAAACTCATAACACAAAATGCTATTGTGTTTAACAATGATGACACTCAGTTACATCTTAACAATGTTCATAACTTCACAAAATGAACAGGTGCAATTTGTCAGCACACTGGTGTCACTGCAGAAATAGATTAAATATTCCCAATTGGAACTTACTAGAAGACTCTGAAACATGGTAAAAGATGCAAATAGATGTTAAACATGTTCCTAACAGATGCTAACAGAAGATGCCAGCAGACAGTTACAGATGCTAACTGATGCTAACATGTTGCTAACAGATGCTGTAACCCCCAATTTACACCAGATGCGTGTTTGGTCCGTCTGCGCTCCGCCACAGCAGCACAGCTGATAGGATTCACTTCAGTCAATGAGTGTGTTTACACCAGATCTGCTGCATTGCATTTCTCATCTGTCCCAGCTGCGGCAAAACTCAGCCGTGCGCAGCAGATACGCAAGACTTCTATTTTTGCCGGATGTGCAGCACAAAAGCAACACTTCAGCAGAGCAGATCGATCTGTACACAGACATAACATTTAAAATATACAGTTAATTTTCAAAATCCTTGTTGGCACCAGCTCGTATTATGGGCTAGGACAGCAACCGAAGCAAGAAAATATATGTAGGCTAAACTGTATCGACAGAAGACTTTCCGAACAAATGACAAACCCAACACAAACAGGAGATTAAGAACATTTATTAACAAATAGGCTACTAATCCATGGCGGAAGCACAAAATCTCGAAAAATAAACAAATCGAAGCAAGTCAACCGTTCCTCAACCCTTTCGGTTAAGAACAAAGGCTGTTGCCGGTTTGTAGTTGCACATAATACAACATGTATCATTTATCTCAGGCGATCGCGCGTGATTTTGTAATTACCACGTGATCTCATCAGGCTCACACATTAGTCTCGCGACTCTAGCTGTACGTAGTAAAAACGCAGCGAAGACGCAGCCGGTGGGAGATGACAGAGGGCAATGCACGCAGCAAACACGCAGCAGGGCGGAGACGGACGGAACACGCATCTGGTGTAAATCCCGGGTAAGGCTCAAACATGGGAACAGATGCTAATAGATGCTAACATGTTGCTCACAGGTGCTGACAAACACTAACACATGCAAACAGGTGCTAACATGTTGCTTAAAGGTGCTAACAAAAGATTCTAACAGCTGCTGACATGGGACAAACACATGCTCTATGACACTTACACAAGCCTCACTATCAACGTACACTATCTGGACGGGCAGTAGCGCATTCGCAAACCCGCAAAATTTCCTCAGAAATATCACTGTCTTAGAAATCACTGGGCTCCATCCCCGCTGGGCTCCTGTCTCGCTGGGCTGCATTCCCGCTGGGCTCCTGTCCCGCTGGGCTCCATCCCCACTGGGCTCCTGTCTCGCTGGACTCCATCCCCACTGGGCTCCATCCCCGCTGGGCTCCTGTCCCGCTGGGCTTCATCCCTGCTGGGCTCCATCCCCGCTGGGCTCCTGTCCCGCTGGGCTGCATCCCCGCTGGACTCCTGACCCACTGGGCTCCATCCCCGCTGGGCTCTTGTCCCAGGGGCTCCATCCCCACTGGGCTCCTGACCCGCTGGGCTCCATCCCCGCTGAACTCCTGTCCCGCAGGGCTCCTGTTCTGCTGGGCTCCATCCCTGCTGGGCTCCTGTCCCGCTGGGCTCCTGTCCTGCTGGGCTCCATCCCCACTGGGCTCCTGTCTCGCTGGGCTCCATCCCCGCTGGGCTCCTGTCCCGCTGGGCTGCATTCCTGCTGGGCTCCTGTCCCGCTGGGCTCCATCCCCACTGGGCTCCTGTCTCGCTGGACTCCATCCCCACTGGGCTCCATCCCCGCTGGGCTCCTGTCTCGCTGGGCTGCTTTCCCGCTGGGCTCCTGTCCCGCTGGGCTCCATCCCCACTGGGCTCCTGTCTCGCTGGACTCCATCCCCACTGGGCTCCATCCCTGCTGGGCTCCTGTCCCGCTGGGCTGCATCCCCGCTGGACTCCTGACCCACTGGGCTCCATCCCCACTGGGCTCCTGACCCGCTGGGCTCCATCCCCGCTGAACTCCTGTCCCGCTGGGCTCCTGTTTTGCTGGGCTCCATCCCTGCTGGGCTCCTGTCCCGCTGGGCTCCTGTCCTGCTGGGCTCCATCCCCACTGGGCTCCTGTCTCGCTGGGCTCCTGTCCCTCTGGGCTCCTGTCTCGCTGGACTCCATCCCCGCTGGGCTCTTGTCCCGCTGGGCTCCTGTCCCACTGGGCTGCATTCCTGCTGGGCTCCTGTCCCGCTGGGCTCCATCCCCGCTGGGCTCCTGTCCCGCTGGGCTGCATCCCCGCTGGACTCCTGACCCACTGGGCTCCATCCCCGCTGGGCTCTTGTCCCGCAGGGCTCCATCCCCGCTGGGCTCTTGTCCCGCAGGGCTCCATCCCCACTGGGCTCCTGACCCGCTGGGCTCCATCCCCGCTGAACTCCTGTCCCGCTGGGCTCCTGTTCTGCTGGGCTCCTGTCCCGCTGGGCTCCTGTTCTGCTGGGCTCCTGTCCCGCTGGGCTCCTGTCCTGCTGGGCTCTATCCCCACTGGGCTCCTGTCTCGCTGGGCTCCATCCCCGCTGGGCTCCTGTCCCGCTGGGCTCCTGTCTCGCTGGGCTCCATCCCCGCTGGGCTCTTTTCCCGCTGGGCTCCTGTCCCGCTGAGCTGCATTCCTGCTGGGCTCCTGTCCCGCTGGGCTCCATCCCCACTGGGCTCCTGTCTCGCTGGACTCCATCCCCACTGGGCTCCTGTCCCGCTGGGCTGCATCCCTGCTGGGCTCCTTCCCACTGGGCTCCTGTCCCGCTGGGCTGCATCCCTGCTGGACTCCTGACCAACTGGGCTCCCTCCCCGCTGGGCTCTTGTCCCGCAGGGCTCCATCCCTGCTGGGCTCCTGACCCGCTGGGCTCCATCCCCGCTGGACTCCTGTCCCCATGGGCCCCATCCCCACTGGGCTCCTGTCCCGCTGGACTCCATCCTCCCTAGACTCCTGTCCCACTGGACTCCATCCCCAGTGGGCTCCTGTCCTGCTGGGCTGTATCCACTTGGGCTCCTGTCCCATTGGGTTCCTGTTCTGCTGGGCTCCTGTACCGCTGGGCTCGTGTCCCTTTGGGCTCCTGTCTCGCTGGGCTCCATCCCCGCTGAGCTCCTGTCCCGCTGGGCTCCAATCATGCTGGGCTCCATCCCCACTGGGCTCCTGTCCCGCTGGGCTCCATCCCCGCTGGGCTCCTGTCCCGCTGGGATCCTGTGCTGCAGGGCTCCATCCCCAATCAACTCTTGTCCCACTGGGCTCCATCCCCGCTGGACTCCTGTCCCGCTGGGCTCCTGTTCTGCTGGGCTCCAACCCAATGGGCTCCTGTCCCGCTGGGCTCCTGTTTTGCTGGGCTCCATCCCTGCTGGGCTCCTGTCCTGCTGGGCTCCTGTCCTGCTGGGCTCCATCCCCACTGGGCTCCTGTCTCGCTGGGCTCCTGTCCCTCTGGGCTCCTGTCTCGCTGGGCTCCATCCCCGCTGGGCTCTTGTCCCGCTGGGCTCCTGTCCCACTGGGCTGCATTCCTGCTGGGCTCCTGTCCCGCTGGGCTCCATCCCCGCTGGGCTCCTGTCCCTGGGCTGCATCCCCGCTGGACTCCTGACCCACTGGGCTCCATCCCTGCTGGGCTCTTGTCCCGCAGGGCTCCATCCCCGCTGGGCTCTTATCCCCGCAGGGCTCCATCCCCACTGGGCTCCTGACCCGCTGGGCTCCATCCCTTGAACTCCTGTCCCGCTGGGCTCCTGTTCTGCTGGGCTCCTGTCCCGCTGGGCTCCTGTCCTGCTGGGCTCTATCCCCACTGGGCTCCTGTCTCGCTGGGCTCCATCCCCGCTGGGCTCCTGTCCCTTGGGCTCCTGTCTCGCTGGGCTCCATCCCCGCTGGGCTCTTTTTCCCGCTGGGCTCCTGTGTCCCTGAGCTGCATTCCTGCTGGGCTCCTGTCCCGCTGGGCTCCATCCCCACTGGGCTCCTGTCTCGCTGGACTCCATCCCCACTGGGCTCCTGTCCCGCTGGGCTGCATCCCTGCTGGGCTCCTTCCCACTGGGCTCCTGTCCCGCTGGGCTGCATCCCTGCTGGACTCCTGACCAACTGGGCTCCCTCCCCGCTGGGCTCTTGTCCCGCAGGGCTCCATCCCTGCTGGGCTCCTGACCCGCTGGGCTCCATCCCCGCTGGACTCCTGTCCCCATGGGCCCCCCATCCCCACTGGGCTCCTGTCCCGCTGGACTCCATCCTCCCTAGACTCCTGTCCCACTGGACTCCATCCCCAGTGGGCTCCTGTCCTGCTGGGCTGTATCCACTTGGGCTCCTGTCCCATTGGGTTCCTGTTCTGCTGGGCTCCTGTACCGCTGGGCTCGTGTCCCTTTGGGCTCCTGTCTCGCTGGGCTCCATCCCCGCTGAGCTCCTGTCCCGCTGGGCTCCAATCATGCTGGGCTCCATCCCCACTGGGCTCCTGTCCCGCTGGGCTCCATCCCCGCTGGGCTCCTGTCCCGCTGGGATCCTGTGCTGCAGGGCTCCATCCCCAATCAACTCTTGTCCCACTGGGCTCCATCCCCGCTGGACTCCTGTCCCGCTGGGCTCCTGTTCTGCTGGGCTCCAACCCAATGGGCTCCTGTCCCGCTGGGCTCCATCCCCGCTGGGCTCCTGTCTCGCCGGGCTCCATCCCCGCTGGGCTCCTGTCTCGCTGGGCTCCATCCCTGCTGGGCTCCTGTCCCACTGGGCTTCATCCCGCTGGGCTCCATCCCAACTGGGCTCCTGTCCCGCTGGACTCCATCCCTGCTGGGCTCCATTCCCACTGGACTCCTGTCCCGCTGGGCTCCATTCCCACTGGACTCCTGTCCGACTGGGCTCCATCCCCGCTGGTCTCCTATCCCGCTGGGCTCTATCCCCACTGGGCTCCTGTTCTGCTGGGCTTCATCCTGCTGGGCTCAATCCCCTCTGGGCTCCTGTCTCGCTGGGCACCATCCCCGCTGGTCTCCTGTCCCGCTGGGCTTCATCCTCGATGGGTTCCTTTCCCACTGGGTCCCATCCCTACTGGACTCCTGTCCCGCTGGGCTCCATCTCCGCTGGACTAAATCCCCGCTGGGCTTCTGTCCCGCTGGGGTCCTGTTCTGCTGGGCTCCATCCCCGCTGGGCTCCTGTCCCGCTGGGCTCCATCCTCGCTGGGCTCCTGTCCCACTGGGCTCCATCCCCGATGGGTTCCTTTCCCACTGGGCTCCATCCCCGCTGGGCTCCCGTCCTGCTGGGCTCCATCCCCGCTGCGCTCCTGTCCCCCTGGGCTCCTTTCCCGCTGAGCTCTTGTCTCGCTGGCCTCCTGTCCTGCTTGGCTCCTGTCCCGCTGGGCTCCATACCCACTGGGCTCCTGTCCCGGAGGGCTCCATCCCCGCTGGGCTCCTGTCCCGCTGAGCTCCATCCCCGCTGGGCTCCATCCCCACTGGGCTCCTGTCCCGCTGGTTTAAAACTTGTGAACATAATCTCCGGCCTCTTGTCAGGCTAACATTACTTATTGTGCAGCTAGCTAACGTAACTAGTGCAGGATGCACCCACAACCTCATAAAACGTTCTTTGTGTTTTCGTTTTTGACTTCTGACATCAGTGAAATATCCCTGAATAAAGCTGAAGACTGATGCTGGTTACCTGGCTTTATGTTAGAACACCTGTAGAACACTAAATCATGCATCAGCACACGAGCGGCACGCATGAGGCTCAGAACCAAAAGAGAGCGAACTTCTCCGTTTTCCCCAAAACCTCTGGGGCTCGGGGCCCGCCCCTCACTCACCAGCTTGCCCAGGGGTGAAAATATCACGGACAGTCTTGATGAGGGCCTTCCCAACCCTGGACCGGGTCGCTACAAAACTTAACTCCCAAAAAACAATAAGTCCACTTTTCGGATGTGATATTAAGTTGACTAGCCTAGAGCTAACAGTGATAGCATTGTTGTCGGAAAAGCTAGCTGTTTGGCCACTGAAGGCACAGCTTGGGCAACTGTGACTTACTTTCCTCTTCTTTGTGAAAAACCTCCTTATATCTATCTTATCAGTGGAGCAACTCATTAAATAAAGAGCAAGTGGGTTGTCCAGGGAACGTTGCTTTGCGATGCCGTCACCAGAGCTGCCAACATTTGGATTCATAAATCAGGGAGATTCTTGCCAGCGAGTCAAAATTGGTGACGTCCAGGAGCCCACCTTTGGGCCCCTGGTGGGGTCCAGCAGCAATGCCCTGACAGAGGCCCAGGGGGTAGTGCTCTCCGGAAGCTCCTGGGTGTTGGCCATTTTTGTCAGCCAATTTCAGCAATGTTTCTACTACTTTTTACTACTTTACAGGGTTTTTAAGGAATCATTCCACAAAAACTAGTGTTCTCATTGATAGTGTACAATAATAAACTTTTGGATACCATATTAAACATACATTGCACTTGCAATCATCGATTTTCTGTTTCATGAGGTAAATTATAGTTTAATAATCACTGAGTGATAGATTGTATTTAAGAAGGAAAGTATAAGAATTAAAATAATAAAGGGAGAAATTATGAACACCTGACTCAGACTGATGCCTACCAAAAACGATTTCTGTGTTTTATTATTTTTTTTTAATGAAAATCAAACAATACACCAAACATGATAGTATTTTACAAAAAGATTATGGTTAATGGTGTTTTCCGCCTCTCGGGGGCGGAGTCATGCTCTAAAACTTCACCAACCCCTTTAAGATCAGTCACTTTAAATGCGATCTCAGTTACTGCTGAGTCTGAGCAGCAAGTTCAGAGTGGAAGAGGAATTGAGGTTATGAGAAAACTGTTTATAAAGGTGGACTAACTAAATGGCTTGCTTATGGTGGCGAGACTGCTTTACACTGCCATGTATACGCACCCGCATATTAACGTACTTTTACATAAAATAGTGGTTCCGTTAGCTAGCTAGCTGAAGTAAGCTAAGGAGAACCTTTGAAAATAATTGTCATGTTTAAGCGGTATGATATAGTTTTTGCCATTACTTCACAAGCTAGCTGCAACAGGCATGAACATATCTGATAAGTTTTGCAGCACTTTCATGCGTCACAAGTGTACTTTTGATTTTTTGGGACATTTGTTAGCTTGCTTGCTAGTCCAAGAGCAATCGCTGCCACAGCTAGCTAGTGAAGTTGGGGCAAGAACCAGATAACATCGCATAAATATGAGGATTATTCACAATGATGTTTCTTGAAGGAGACATATTAGTACATTTTCACTATGCTAATGTTCCCACTGTGTCAGCTCTGAACACCTACTGAGTAGTTTAGCACGACTTTCAGTTCAAAAAACTCCCTCTCTTTCTCAAAGCTGCACCCAGAAAAATACCCATTTTACCAGCCTTGCAGCCACTTCCTGAAAACGGTCGGTTTTGGACTACACTCTGCCATGATTTGTCGGTTTAGCAAAGCCTTCCAGGGGCGGAACTAGAGGCAGAAGGGGCAGACCTAGGTTTCCAAGGCCTGCCCCCACCCGGCTCCACGTGCTCTTGTTTACTAGTTCGCTTACACCATGTTTACACCGGGCTCACAACCAAGTTGCAACTGAAAATTGGGCTCTGCTCGCCCTCACTCGCACTGGGGTTACAAGCCGTTCTCATTTGCAAACAGTGGCAGGGAGAGTCTGTTGTGATGTACTCTAATGATTAAGAAATGTTGAAAAGTAGCGTTAATCTTCATTATTACGGAGAATTTGAAATTATTAAACATTGTACAATACGTGGCTAAACAAAAACATCTAACACGTTTGTAGTACCAGAGAAGGTTATCTTTGATATTACATTGACACTGCATTGCTGACTTTAGCTGTTGACGTGTAGTACCTCAGACATTTGCTCATTATGAAGTCAATGCTCGATTTTACAGTGATATAAGGTCAGCACTGCATGTGGACGACATTTTAGAAAAACTTTGCCGTTATGAAACAAGAAAAAAATTATGCACTCACAGATAACGTTTTGTGACCCCCCATGTGTCATTTTGTACGCGTTTCTCGCGCATGTGCAGAGTCTGTTGACACGAGTTTGAAAATTGAACTGGATCACAGCATGATCACTGTCAAACTGACCAAATGTTACATTGGGCTCGGAGCAGCGTTCAGGGATATTGGTGAAAACTAAATCCAGCATATTTCCCTTAATATGAGTAGGTTGGTCAATGATCTGGGTAAGGGAAAAGCTGTCAGCCAAGTCACACAGCGTGTGACCAGTGTTCGCCGATTCGTCCCACCAGGGTATATCTGGGAGATTAAAATCGCCAAGTGCGAATATAATTTTGTACTCAATACTGCATTTAGTAAAAACGTTAGACAAAAAATCATAAAAAGATGCAGGATCACTGTCTGGAGGTCTGTAGCACAAAATAATGCATACTTTCAATGATTTACTAGGCACAAGTTCGCAAATTATAACCTCACGAATACTGGGTTCCAAATCAGGTCGACGGCGGGAGATAATATTATTACGAATACCAAGAAAAACTCTGCCGCCTCGTTTACCGCCTCTGTCTCTGCGATACGGGGTATAACCCTCGGGAAGAATTTCATTTGACTCGACAGTCGTTCAACCAAGTTTCTCTGGGGGCGACGATATCAGGCATGCCAGCGTATATTAAGCCTTGAAGTTGAATCAACTTGTTACGTTTTTTATTGACAGACTTCACGCTTCTTGTGTTCAATAAAAAAAAGTTCAGACCCTTGACTAAATTCAGACCCTTGACTAGACTAAATACTCACGGATCCTGCAGTTAGACCTCTCTTAGGTCTCTGTCTAGGCCCAACCCCTAAATCCCAGAACCTGCAGGTTATTCCCTTTTTTACCGCCCCAGCACAGGCCTCACACATAACAAACAGCCATACACCAATTGAGGACCTGTGCGCAAGAAGTACTTATGTCACATTTTGCAAAAAATGAGCTGACACCAGTTTTAAAAGCCACAATGGCCAGAGCATCATCTGATACCAAAGATTTCTGCAAAGAAGCGCTCAAGTCTTGTGTATTGGTGCGTTTCCATTGTCCATTGTCATGATCTGCAATGTATTTGAAAACTTTGACCCCCAAAATCTCAAAAGTATTATTTTGTGACTTAGGTACTTCTTGCACACAGGTCTTCAATTACAGAATGCGCTCTGAATTCCGCACAATCACTCACAGTTAGTTGTTGCGCGTGCTGTGTTAGTGGTTAGTAGTTACATAACAATTCTGCAGATTCTGTCCGTCTCCTTTTAATTTCCCCCATTTTGTGTCTAGATTCTTTGAGCCGAAAGGTCACTTGTCTCCAGTGCTCCAGATCAGGGCCAGGACAACACAAAACAAGACCCCTACTTATCTATCTGAGCAAGATAATGAAATCAAATTCAATTAATTAAATTGCTCACCTTATACTTAGTTTGCTGGCAGCTTAGGGTGTGTGTGTGTGTGTGTGTTTCCCGCACCATCTCCGAGCACCGGAAGACCGCCCACCCTTCCAAATGTGACCAACCTTTGCCGACTCCTGGCTGGCTCGCCAACTTTGTCTTGGTTTTTATTCAGACATATTTTCATATTATGATGTTCCCCCATCCTTAAACCATTGGAGAGAGACAGATTCTTCTGAAAATTAGGTTTTATTGAGGCATATTGATTAATATAAAGCCAAGTTCTTTTTGCGAAAGAAGAAATGAAATTTTGCTTTTCACACCCAATTTTTATACCTTTATCACAGGAAATATCTTCCAAATATGGTTTTTCCGCCCTCTCATGCTACAATGGTTCAATAACGTAATGTCTGCTTCTTACTTGTCTTTCAATGGTACAATCATGTGGTGTCTGCATGTTACTTGTTTTTCTCGATTTATCATTAGTTGGCATCCTTTGCAAAATAACAACTTCAAGGCTACTTGTTTCAGAGGACTTTTAGTTGGGTCACAGGTCGTCCCAGAGACAGGCAAACCAAAACACTGCCAACTTGCCTTGAAAACTGCAACCAAAAGATAACAACCCTCTTCCAGTGTAATACTGGAGCGGCATAACTGTATGATTTCTGATGAATGATGGTGAATAATACTGATGACTGAACAGATATTGCCTGAATCAGCTGAACGGATGTCAATCAAAGCTACAGAAGCCAACTGCTTACGTGTGTGTGTACTGCTCATGCGTGTGTGAGCTGCTTGTATATGTGTGTGTTGTGTGTGTGTGTGTGTGTGCGCGTGTGCCTGTGCGTGTGTATGTAACATAACATAACATAACATGATACTAAATTGGGGGGCTTGGCAAATATTTTAGAGTCCACTAAAGTGATTCAGGATGATTTGGATAGAATCCAGAATTGGGCAGAAATGTGGCAAATGAAATTTAATGTAGCGAAATGTAAAGTAGTTCATGTAGGTAATAAAAACATTAGATGGGATTACTTCATGGGAGGTTTTAAACTGGAATGTGCTTCACAAGAGAAAGATCTGGGAGTAATTGTTGACCAAACCCTCACAGGCTCTAGCCATTGTGCCGTAGCAGTTAAAAAAGCCAATCGGATGCTGGGATACATTGCCAAAAGTATTGAGTTCAAATCCAAGGAGGTGATGCTTCTTTTGTACAACACATTCGTCAGACCACATCTAGAGTATTGTGTACAGTTCTGGGGACCATACTTAAAGAAAGACATAGAGGCTTTAGAGAAAGTTCAGAGAAGAGCCACGAAGCTAATTCCGGGTATTAAAGATGAAAGCTATGAGAAAAGGCTGAAGATCCTTAATCTCTTTAGTCTTAGGAAAAGGAGACTAAGGGGTGATTTGATTGAGGTCTTTAAATATGTTAAAGGGATTAACAAAGTGAATTATGTAGGATTCCTTCGACCAAGTGTTGTTAGCAGAACTCGGGGTCACAAATGGAAGCTGACTAAAGGTAACTTTAGCACTGATATTCGGAAATATTTCTTCACCCAAAGAGTAATTTCGGTGTGGAACAGCTTGCCTGACCATATTGTTGAGGCAGAGACCTTGGGAGTTTTCAAGAGCAGACTTGACTTAAAGCTAGATACCATTGAGTCATTGAGTATCTGAAGTGATATATTCACGATGGTACAAAGAAACTGGCGAGCCTAGTTGGGCTGAACGACCTGTTCTCGCCATTCATGTTATGTTATGTTATGTTATGTTAGCCCAACCACCCTGCAGAGAAACCTCATTTTGGCCGCTTGTATTCTTATCTTATTCTTTTAGTCACTACCCAAATCTCGTGCCCATAGGTGATGGTTGGAACATAGATCAACCAGTAATTTGAGAGCTTCGCTTTTATGCTCAGCTCCTTCTTCACCACGAAGGACCGGTATGAGGCCCGCTTCACTGCAGACGCTGCAGCAATTTGTCTCTCAATCTAATCCTCCATCCTATTCTCACTCGTGAACAAGACCTCGAGATACTTGAACTCCCCCACTTGGGGTAACAACTCACCCCCCACCTGAAGGGGACGATCCACCTTTTTCTGGGAGAGGACCTTAGCCTTAGATTTGGAGGTGCTGATCCACATTCCAGCCGCTTCACATTTAGCTGCGAACCGCTCCAGTGCATGTTGGAGGTCGCCGCATGATGAAGCCAACAGGACCACATCATCTGCAAACAGCAGAGATGCAATCCTGAGGCCACCAAACTGGACACCCTCCAAACCTCGGCTGCACCTTGATAGCTTGTCCATGAAAATTATGAATAGAATAGGTGACAAGACACACCCTGGCAGAGTCCAACTCCAACTGGAAACAAGTCCGACTTAATGCCGAGAATGTGGACACAACTCTGGCTTTGGTTGTACGGGATCGAATAGCTTGAATTAGAGGCCCAGGAGCCCCATACTCCCGCAGCACCCCCCACAGGAAACCTCATGGGACACAGTCATTAGCCTTCTCCAAGTCCAAAAAACACAGGCAAACTCCCATGACCCCTCCAGTATCCGTGCTAGGGTAAAAAGTTGGTCCACTGTTTCACAGCCAGAACGGAACCTGCATTGCTCCTCCTGAATCCACGGCCCGGCAATCGGGCAGAGGCTCTTTTCCAGCACTCTGGCAAAGACATTCCCTTGGAGGCTGAGCAGTGCGATCTCCCTATAATTGGAGCGCACCCTCTGGTCCCCTTTTATAAAAATGGGAACCACGACCCCAGTTTGCTAGTCCACGGGTACTGTACCCAACATCCACGCAATGTTGAACAGGCGTGTCAACCATGGCAGCCTAACAACATCCAGGCCCTTCAGCATCTCAGAACAAATCTCATCCATCCCTGGTGATTTGCTATTGCAGAGCTTTTCGACCACCTCAGTGAGTTCCACCAGGGAAATGGGCAATGACTCGCCAGAGTCCTCCGTCCCTGCCTCCTCAATTGAGGGTGTGTCTACTGAATTCAGGAGTCCCTCAATGTGTTCCCTCCACCACGATAAGGTAGCAATTTACAGAGGAGTGATTGTCCCTTGCAATATACCCTTCAGCAACCAGTCTGTAATTTTTCTAGTCTCAGAGATTATAATTTTCAAAAATTACCGTAACCTTTTATAGAAGTAAAATATGGAAGTACTCTTCTTAGACTAATTAATGGGAACAAAACAAACTCCCAAGCATATTTCCCGGTCTCCAAGATTGAGATTGCATTCCTGTTAACCTGCCTCTTCAGTATATTCCTCTGCCCAGTTTTTAGGAACACATCCCAAGCCTTCTACAGTCATCAGGATTTGAACTACATTCTAGGTAAACTCTCAGAACCTGCCATCTGACAGTTCTGCACTGACAAGGATGATCTCCACCTGGCTTCTGTCTCGAGATGCCACCAGCGGGGCGTGGATATAGCCCTTACCCAAACTGATTACCACCTGAATTAAACAGTCCCCTGCCCTCTGCCATTGCTGTATTATTTCAATAAGCCCTGCTAATGGATTGAACTCTGCCTCTGCATCTGGTTCCTTTTCAGGATCATAACAATACAATCTAGCCCAGAATGGAACCAGCAGAGATTCTCAGCCCAGTTGATGCCTAAGGTACCAGGGTATGCGGATTGGTCAGCAGGTGGAAGAGCTCTACCAACTATAACAGTCCGTTGAAGCTCTCTCTAGTCAACTCAAGGCTAATACTAATATTTCCCAGGACTCCGCCGCTCTGGCTCAAGCAGCCAGCTCTATTCTGAAGCAGACTTCCAGGCGATCGACCTTCGGGAACCTAACCTAGTGGTGCTGGACTCCTACAACAGCAACCCCTGCAACTACCACAGCTTCCTGGTCAAGTTTTCAATGCTTTTCGAATTGCAACCATCTATATTGCCCACCGAATGATCCTGGGTGGCTTTTGCCATTATTCACTTCACCGAACGTGCAAGGGACTGGGCTGCCACCAGTTGGAATGCTGGAGATCTTGCAGAGTCCACTTACACCGCTTGCCCTGAGGAGACGAGGAAGGTTTTTGACTGGTCCCGCCCCAGCCACACTGCTTTCCGGAAGTTGCTCCAGCTGCACCTAGACAGTCTGCCAGTCTCAGAATATTGCATCGATTTCCAAACTGTGGCTGTCTCCAAACGCTGGAACTCCTAAGTGCTTTATGACACAGACTTATTTTACTTGGCGGAGAAAATCAAGGACAAATTGACTATCCCTGTCCTTCCCACAGACCTGGACAGCCTCATTGACCTGGCACTCAGAATTGATGTCTGGCTGTAAGAGAGGCAGCTGGATCAGCATGTGAGGTTACAGGCACTTGCCTGGCATGCATGCCAATATGCTCAACTCAGCACCATATTGCACCTGGCTTCCTCAGTACCCATGGCCATTGACTGTTCCCAGCTTCGAAAGCTGCTCCCAGAGTGATGACTGTGCCAATTTAAGCAGAACCTATGCCAGTATTGCGGTAGTGCCAACCACGTAACTGCTGAATACGCTGTCTGACAAACTTGCGCCACATCTCTGAGAGAGGTGCTGTCTGGATCTGCTGACTGTTCTTCTCATCCAATCCTACCCACTTGTCTGACCTGGCAAGGTTGCCCAGTCTCAACTTGGGCACTAGTCGACTCAGGAGCAGATAGGAACTTTATCCATCCTGGTCTCATTTGCCACCTGTTGGTCCCAACTAAACCAATGCATGTACCCTTACAGTCCCAAGGCCTTATGGGGATTCCCCATCTTGACCTCATGGAAGTAATCGGACCAGTGACTGTGCTGACCTCTGGTCACCATTCCAAAGAGTTGGAATTTTTTTTATCACGGAGTCAACACATGCCTAAGTGTCAGTGGGAGGGCCTTGGCTTGAGTGCCATAACCCTCATGTTGACTGGCTATCCAGTTCCATCCTGGATTGGAGTTTGTCATGTTCTCAGTACTGTCTTCGCTCAGCTTTCAGTCCAGTTTAGCCTTCTTCCTCTAATCACCAGGAAGAGCCACTAGACCCCAAGGGAGTTCCTGTGATCTATCATAATTTCTGTCAGGCTTCCAGTAAAGTTCAAGCATCATCACTTCCCCCACATAGACCCAATAATTTTGCTATCGACCTGTTACCCAGAATATTGCCCCTCAGGGGTCAGCTGTACTCCTTAACAACATAGGAATCCAAAGCTATTGAATAGCACATAAATCAATCCCTGGCATCCAGAATCATTCAAGCTTCTTTGTCATCAGCCAGAGCTGCTTTCCTCGTTGTCCCCAAAAGAGGTCTCTACATCCCTGCATTGATTATTGGAGGCTTAATTGCATTATTATCAAGAATTTTTAACCTCTGCTTCTGATGAACTCTGCATTCTCCAACCCCCAGGGCTGTTGTTATTTTACTTAGCTGAACTTACCCAACCCTCACTAACTAGTGCACATGTGGTAAGGAAATGAATGGAAGACAATGTTTAACACCCCCATCCCGCCACTAAGAATACCTGGTGATGCCATTCGGGCTCTCTAATGCCCCTGTTTTGTTGCAGAATTTCATTTATGATGTCCTTTGAGACATGGTCTCCCAATATTTTATGTCTATTTAGACAATACTTTGATTTTCTCTCCAACCCTGGAGGTCCATACCTACCATGTCCGAATAGTCATTTAAAGATTGCTGGAAAATCACCTTGACTTAAATGCAAATTCCATTGCACCACTGTCACCTTTTTAGGCTTCATTGTGATACAATGTGCCTTGGAGATAGATCACTAGAATGTACAGGCTGTGCTGGATTAGCCGGACCCTGAAAACTAAGAGGAGCTGCCGGTGTTTCATTGATTCAAGAGTATCCCACAGTAATAGCCCCTTTAACATGAGTGCTCACACCCATGAAGACTCCTTTTGCCTGGTCTCTTCTAGTGGCCTCTTCCATCTGCCATTTCAAGCAGTAGTTCATCACCACTTCCGCCTTCATGTTCCTAGATAATCAGCACCGACTCGTTGTGGTCAATGCCTCCATTGTTTGGCATTGGGGCTGTCCACTGCTGGCAAGCAGCGGATGATTAGATACATCATATGAGGCTTTAGGGCTCTTTATTCCCGGACTTATTCCCAAATTTTTTGTCCCCATGAACTTTTCATCCCCGGACTCTTCGTCCCTGAATTGTTCATTTCCAATAATGCTTTGCCCTCTTCCTACATTATAGGAGTCACCGTCACAAGTTACACTCTGTGAATACCTATTGCTCCTCCTCCCTTCCAGCAACCTGCATGTCTTTTAGATGTACTGTCTCCTTTAATTAGTCAAGTGTCTTGTGTGCCTCCCCCACCAGGTTTTATGTACTTATGTTCTCTACTCCTGTGTATCTCAGTAGTGTATATTAACCTGACTTTGAGTCTGCTGAGTTGCTGGATTGTGGCTTGCTAAATGCTGTCAAGCAACCAGTCATTAATCTTCCTTGTCAAATTTTTCTCAGCTTCGGATATTATAATATTGAATGATGGTAAAATACGGAAGTACTTTTCTTGGTCTTAATAAGATGAACATGCTGCCAAGTCTATATCCCGGTCTCCAGGATTGGGACTGCATTCCTGTTCACCTGCTTATTCAGTATATTATTCTGTCTAGTTTATTAGGAACACCTCCTAAGCCTTCAGCGGTCATCAGGATTGGGAATGTGTTCCTGCTCAACTCTACAAAACTGGCATCTGACAGTTCTGCTCTAGTGAGGGTGATCTCTATCTAGCTTCTGCCCGGGGAGGCCACTGACTGGGTGCGAACACGCCCCTTACTCAAGCTCATTACCATCTGAATTGAAATGTCCCCACACTCTCCAGGCTCCAGCCCAATCTACCATCACTGTATTCCTGTCAATGAACCCAGCTATTGGACTATACTCTACCTCAGCATCTGGTTCCCTTTTTGGATCATAACAGTTTTCCAATAATTGGAATAACCCATTAGCAGTTCAATGTGCAGCTTCCTGCATTTTGCGGTGCTACGGTGATTTGACAGTAAAATCAATGCAGAAAAATGTTTTAATCCCTTTACAAAAAACATAAACTACTCCATTAACTTCCGCGTTTGCTTTTAGTACATCCTGCAAAAAGGCTATCTAACCTGCGCTACAGGATTTTTAAAATTATAGTGAAGAAAACGAAGATTTGAAAGTAATGTTGATTGAAATGAACCCCTTTGTGCAGATGTGTCCACCAGCGGACATGGAGCTGCAAATTTATGCACGCAGTTACAATATTTTATCACTAGAAGGCACACCCGGATCAGTTATTGTATATTCACAAGCAAGCCAAGCTCGAACACAGTTTAGAGTATGGACAAGTCCCATCCTTGTTTTTCAGGAGTGACATGAATTAAACTCAAATTAGCGAAGCCTGATGTGCAAACTGCTCAATATACTTGCCCATGGTATCTAACCAGCAGTTCAAAAAAATGATCTCTTGTGACAGGAAAAATCTTTATCCTCTGCGGCAAGCTCTTCAGCAACAGTGAGGCAATGGTATCCCAATTAGCAAAAATTTGACATGGTATTGATACTATGCCATTCTACTATCAATTATAATCATCACATATCAAAAACACGTAGTTCCCTACTGTGCATTTATGCGTAGATTCCTCCATCGACAAATTCAGCACTCCTTTATACCTTCCTAAGTACTCATGTTGACAGCCAATCACTCAGTTATTTACTTTGGCTCATCTGCAAGACTGCACACTTATAGTTCCTGCCCACTTGAAGCTTTCCTTGAACATTAAATATCTTGTCTTTGTAGTGTACTGAATTGAATATAGGTTGAAAAGGATTTGCAAATCATTGTACTCTGTTTTTTTTTTTCATGTTTTACACAATGTCCCAACTTAATTGGAATTGGGGTTTGTACATGGGTGGGCCTATTCTTGAAAAATTAGCATTTTCTACACGTTTTGGCCTTTCATTCACCAGCAAACTGCATTTTCAGTCACTAAAGACTGACCTATTGTTAAACACCCTCCAAGGTGAATATTTCTTGAAATTCCAATTCACTATGTACATGTGGACAAGGAAAATAACAGTTCTTGTAGTCAATGTGTTGGATGTCGTACCAATGGAAACTGAACAACTTTGACAAGGGTTTTTGCCTTGTGACATCGGAATGCATGCATCTTATAGTGATTTTTTAAAGCTTGTGATTGGCCAATATGGTCTTACATTAAATTGGACTCTTGGGTTGGCATGCACTTGACAGAGCTTCAGTTTTTTGTTTTTGCATCTTTGTGTGGATGGAGATTGTTTTTTTTTGAAAAAGAGGGAGGAAAAACCCCATTTTTGAAAATGTGCGCCTTTGTGTGGACTAGGCCTTAATTTAAATTAATGATAGAAAACAGGTCAAGACTAATCATCGGAGACTGGGCACAGCTAGGTAGGGCATCCAGTCCCTGTAGTATGATCAGTATCACCAGCAATGAATAAATATAGCACATGTCCCAGCCCTCTATAGACCCACTGCTGTTCACACATCAGAGCTCCTCTAACTGTGTGTGACAGGATTTGTATAGAGGAAGGGGCTTTGCATACCTGTCCTGCCTCACTGCTCCACACACTTTAAGACCCCCAGTACTGATCAGTGACTGTCCAGTCCTTTCAAACACACTGACACAGGCAGCATTATGATGATGTCAGACCTTCTACTGCTGGTGATGCTGGGACTCCTTGTACAGGGTGAGAAAGGCAGATCCATCTTTTAATTTAAAATTTACACAGTTTTGACAGTGGAGCTGTAATTATTTCAATTTAAATACACAATAAAAATTAATTTTGTTTGACAAGGTGTACCTGCATTGATATCTATTTCCATGTTTATCTTTTCCAGGATCAATGGCAGACATAGTTGTGACTCAGTCTCCAGCAGCTCAGGCTGTTCAGCAGGGTTCAGCTATCACTATCAGCTGTACAGTCAGTCAGAGTGTTCATGTTCATGACTCCAAAAAGCTCCTCAGCTGGTACCAGCAGAAACCTGGTCAGGCTCCTAAACTTCTGATTTATTGGGCCACGGGTCGCCAGTCTGGGATTCCTGATCGTTTCAGTGGGAGTGGATCTGGGACTCAGTTTACACTGAAAATCACTGGAGTCCAGGCTGAAGATGCAGGAGATTATTACTGTCAGAGTGTACATGCTACCAGTAGTAGCTGGCCGTTCACACAGTGTTAGAGAGCCGTACAAAAACCTCCCTCAGTCAGACTGCACAGAGACTGCACTGCTGCAGCTGGGACCTACTGCAGGCGCTGAGGGGGGAGCCACTGATCTGAAAACTTAGAGGTTCTGCTCTAAAATAGTCTGCTCAATACACTTAATTTCTCAAAAGTAAGGCATTGTGTGTATATGGTAAGAGAAGTGTATCTACACATCTTGAGAAAATTAAGTGTTTTCTTGTTGATAATTTCGGAACTTAATTGAAAGAGCAGAGTAGAGATAAATAAATTGGTCCAAATATTATTTTTTATTACAGTAAAACCAATTTCATTCTCATAGAAAGATTTTTCCTTATTTTCGAATAAACACAAAGAGAAGGCAAACAAAAAAAAAACAAAACCACACAATTATATACTGGAATTTAAAGTGAGTTCACTGGAACACAAGTGGGCTATTCGTGTCAGACATTAACAGGGGCATTTCTTGTGTTCACCCTTTTACATATTATAATTCTGACATGGGGTACATCATAATGTAAGATGTTTATCATGTCAAGAATTTTTCACATTTGTCAATATGACCATAGTTTCGATGAAGAGATAAAGATTGCTTGGCTAATACATTCATTGAAATTACATGGCATTTTTGGAAATTAATGGAAGGAATAAATTATCTTGAATCTCCAGAGCATTCAGAGATTAGAGAGAGTACTCAGAGGTGAGAAAATGTACTCAGAGATTAGACAGAGTATTTGGAGATCAGAGAAGGTATTCAGAGGCTAGAGAAAGCATTCAGAGATTACATACATAAAGTATTCCTATATGAGGCAAAGAACTCTGAGATAAAAGAGAGCATTAAATGATCTTAAAGTTATTCACCGGAGAAACTAAATTGAGCTTAATCCAGATGTGATCTGTACTGATAAAGACAGAGGGAGGGAGGAATGCTCTTCCACTCTCTGCAGTGCTCCCCCTGCTCTCTCCCAAACTCCTGAGTCAGGAATATGTTCTCTCATTGCACCTCCACCAGCCTTTACTGTTATCATAAAGCAGGATGGATCCATGAATTCATGTGGATTTGGCCAAAATCTGTCCCAACAGCTGCATGTCTCATCAGAGATTGAGATTCCTCAGACCAAGTGATGTTTCTGATCTTCATCTGTCCTGTTCTGGTATTTTTTTTTCTCACTGTAGCCTCAGTTTCCTGCTCTTAGCTGACAGGAGTGAAGCCTGGTGTTGTCTCCTGCTGCTGTAGCCCGTCCACTTCAAGGGTCCACATGTTGTGCATCAGAGATGCATTTCTGTATAATACTGTTGTTCTGTGCAGTTATTTGAGTAACTGCCGCCTTTCTGTCAGCTTAAACCAGTTAGATCATTCTCCTTTGACCTTTGTCATATTGCTGCTGCTATATCAATATTTCTTTTTTTCTTTACACAATTCTCTATAAACTTCAGGGACTGTTTTGCCTGAAAATTCTGATCAGGAGTCTCTGAGACACTCAAACTAGCCCATCTGTCTCCAACAGTCACTCCTCTGTCAAAGTCACTTCGATCCCATTTCTCTACCATTCTGAAATTTGGTCTGAATTGCAGCTGAACCAAATCTGCATGCTGTCATGAATGGCGTTGCAGCTGCATGATTGGCTAAATAGATATTTGGATTAACAAGCAGGTGAACAGATGTACCCAATAAAGTGGCCACTGTGTGTAATAACTTATGACTGTAAAATAAGCTGTCGCTTTAAAGGGATATTTCAACATTTTGGTAAATTGGCCTATTGCCATAAGCCCTATAGTTACTTTAGTAGGTACATTACCTTTAGTTGTCCGTGCCCGTTGTTTTGAGACTCGAGGGGGAAAGACGCGAGCTACTCAGCGAGCATAATGAAAGTGAACGGTACGGTCCCTCCCTCCGTCAAAACTCTTCAAATACGCAATCCAGCAGCTCCAAAACGCTCTCGTGGACAAGTTGTGACCTGCACATTCACCACGCTATGAAATGATAATGTATAATTATGAAACATTCGACACATGAAGCAAATACTGAACTACTTTCTTGAGTAACCCGCTGGGCGGATTAAACACAGTGCGCAGTGCGCACCTCAGACGCTAGGTAGCTGCAGTAAACATACGCTTTTTGAAATCATTCCGCCCAGCCGGCATGTCTGGAATGTAGTTCTGGTTATGCATTTGCCTTGAAAATAACTCTGTCTCGTTTTTATACATTATTATTTTATAGCGTGGTGAATGTGCAGGTCACAAATTGTCCACTTAGAGCGTTTTGAGCTGCTGAATTGTGTATTTCATGAGTTTTGAAGGAGGGAGGGACCTGTACCGCTTCACTTTCATTATGTTCGCTGAGCAGCTCAAAGGCTTTTCCCTCTCGAATCTCAAAAACAACGGGCACGGATAACTAAAGGTAATGTACCTACTCATTTAACTATAGGGATTATGGCAATAGGCCATTTTGACAAAATGTTGAAATATCCCTTTAATGAGTACGCGAGCTTGCTGATGCAGCTTTGTACAAAAATGGACTAAACTTTGAACTTCATTATGGAGAAAAGGCATGGTCTGGAGAGGTTACTGGTGCCTATTGATGTCCATCCCCGCCTATATTGATAAACTCATGCCAAATACCACCAGAAAACCATTAATTCATGTTGAATTTCCAGAGTCAAAAGTTGATTTGTGTTCAACATAGAATAAGTTTACGATTTGACAGCATAGTTTTGAGAGCTCTCACAGCTTGGGGAACCACCTGGAGAGCCATCTAATTTGGCTTATAAATGATAGATCATTAAAAGAAAATCACTGTCAGATGAATAGCATTTGTGGTCAAGGAGTTTATGATCCCAGAAATGTATTGTTTGAACTCCCAGCCATTTTTCAATTCTCAATATTATTTTTTTGAATAATTTTATTGCTGACTTTTCATAAAGATTTTTTTGTGTTTGTGGCCCTCACTCTGACCTATAATTATGAGAAAGGAAAACAAACAAAAACTGAAATACAATGGAATTCTCAATACTGCAAGTATGCTGTATCATTAAAGCCAATTGCCCCTTCTCTGTGAAGCTCAGCTCTTGAATTATAAAGCCTAAAATAGGGTGATGCATAAACAGCCATATTTGGCTTATGCGCAAAGGGGTTAAATTAATATTTATTTACAATGAAAACACTTGAATCATGCTCTATTTGTTAATTAGCATATTTTCAATGATACATTCCCCTTTTCGTCTCTTGACTGATAGCTTTGTATTTACTCACATGAATATAGTATTGTGACTTCAGGGGAGGAGAAACCCAAAAATCACTTCAATCTGCTCAAGAACATGATAATCAATGAGAGGGAGCAGGAGGGAGAAGTTTATGCTTCAGGGGCATTTTAATGTTCTAAGTTGACAGTTAAAATGATTTGTAGGTGTACTTTGACTTTAAACTGGATTTTCTCAAAACCTGATTTTTGCCCCGATTGCTATCATTTAAGGCACTATATCTCACTTATTTATGGAGCTTTTCTCTTGAAATTTTGACAGAAGTCTGTGTACATATCAGGAAGTCTACTGAACTGAAAGTTTTGGTTTAGCACTTTGGGTCTGTGAGTTATGGTGATTTATATTTCATATCGAGGGGGCGAAAAATGGCAAAATCCTCTTTTACCCCACTAAATCTCTAGTATTATGTGTAAATGCTTTATTCTAGTTCAGAAGAAGGTTTAAACATAACTAAATCTAATAAAAAAAAAACCTGATTAAAATATCTTGCTTCAGTCCTGAGATATAAGGCAAAGAAATAATGTTGAAATCGGGGTGGCGGCCATCTTGAATCACATGACCTAATTATGCAAATTAGGTCAAATTCATATTTTGTGTATTTCAGGTCATATACTGTCAATACACCAAGTATGAATGATTTCTATCCAAAAATGACAATTTTTTTCCAAAAGGTTTCTCCTCCCCTTAATCAAAAGCCTCAGATGACTTTTACAAAGAAGAGACAGGACAACTCTTACCTCTTCAGAGAATCTTTATTAAGTGAATGATATTGATCTACCAGCTATTTCCCACAGTCACACACAAACACAGATAAGAAGGTGTGTGAGGATATGTGTTTAAGAGCACAAGCAGAGCACATGTAAGATACTAGCACTGAGAGCTCAGGCTGGAGGAAGGATTCACACACAGGCTCAGCTCAGTGTGACAGCAGCAAGGAGCAGAACAGGGTAAAAACAGTGTGATCAGAGTGTGTGAGTTACTCGGGACAGTGGTCTCTCCTCAGTGTCTGAGGGGGGGCAGACAGGGAGCCCTTTGTGGCCTCACAGGTCAGTGACCCCGCCTTCTTCCAGTCGCCCGCATCGAGAGTCAGGGAGCTGCTCCAGCTGTACAAGCCGTCCTTCCCCAGGACCCCCACGCTCCCGGCCACGCCCGAGCTCCTACTGGTACCGTCCACTTTCCAGCGCAGAGTCCAGTCTGAGGGGAAGCCCTTGTTGGCCAGACACACGAGTGTGGCCTTTCCCTGCTCCAGCTCCTCACTGGAGGGGGGCAGGACTGTGAGGGCAGGAACTGTGTCACCTGGGAGACGCAGGAGAGATGTGAGGTCAGAACGTGGACACGCCCCCATGTGTCAATCATTCTGTCCTTGTAATCAGACATTAATGTGATATAGAAACTGCCCATGCTACGATTATGCAGTGGCCAAAGAAAATTGTTATCTGTTATGGCTTCAAATTATATGATACAATGAGCACTGTTATTTTTAAGATTTTATTCTGCAAACAATTGTTATCATAATACATTCTTTTTATTATCTTATTGTTTCTTTTATAAAAAACACTGAGGCTGAGAATGAGTATAGAAGAAAGGAACTTGTTTCATCATAACAGAATGAAAAGACTCTTCAGTAAACTGTAATCTTCGTGAAAGTGATTTATCAGTTGCTTAAAAAGCTCAATAGGGAAAAAATATTTACAATTTCTGAAGCCATTATTGATGAAGACCAATATTTTCAACCAGACTTCTTAACTGCAAAATAGGAATATTTTGGGAATATTTTACACAGATGTTCAAACATACAATTTAGGAACATTGACACGCAAAATTGACCTTCTTATTGTCAGCCTCATAGCATAATTGCCTATCTGATTTTTTGAGGGTTTTTTTTCTCCATTATTTAAGAGAATGGATTTTTTTTAAGGTTTTGAGAAAAAAGGGGAAAAAATACATTTTTCGCCAACAGGAAAGAATATCTCAATTTGGCAAAAATATGACTAAGGCAATTATGCCATGAGGCTAACGATAAAAAAAGGGGGGGGAGTGCGACAACATAGGTTTCAATGAAAAATTCCTCAGCGCAACCAATGATTTTGTGAAGACTGCAATCGCATACTGCCCGACGCATGCCGCATGAACTGTAAGGTATTTCAGTCATAGAATCCAATTTTACATTCACAACTCTTTGAAAAGATTTGTTTGCATACAGCAACTCAGAATACATCATATTTCATAAGGTTTATTAGCAGTGGCGGCTATAGAACTGGGAATTGGGGCGGCACAGATAAGTCCCTTTTAGTCCTGGCAAGTTCCCAATCATTTTCCTTTATTGACGTGTTTTCCAATTATCGTAATTGGCAACTGAAGACATGGTTTCTCTCCATATGCGATCTAACAGCGATGAAATCATGGGCTAAATTCAGTAGGCTACAGTGGCAGAGCCAGAACTGATAATTGGGTGCACAAAACATCCGTTTTAAACAATTATTAGTCCTGACCTGTTCTCAGTCATTTTCATGATTAACAAAAGGTTCACTCCGAGAGCACTCCACACTTAACAGGTGCTGCTTGTTCTCCCCGATTAGGTAAGACGACATTCATCTGGACGCGTATTTGCTGTATTTAAATCAATGTTATTCAAAATTGCATACCTGCGCAAATAGCTTGAGCCGCATGCTTTTTATAGCCTATTTAACTGCGAGTGCCACTTTTTTTTTAATCAACCCACGCAATACCGAGAGTGAAAGGCAATATTTCATTGGAAAGCGGACCAGTTCAATCAACGCGAAGCACTGGCCTATTAATCAGTAAATTATTTTTCTGTACTGAATTTAGCCCATGATTTCATTGCTATTAGATCGCGTATGGAGAGAAGCCGTGTCTTCAGTTGCCAATTACGATAATCGGAAAACGCGTCAATAAAGGAAAATAGTTGAGAACTTGCCAGGACTAAAAGGGACGTGTCTGTGCCCCCCCAATTCCCAGTTCTAGAGCCGCCACTGCAGAGAAGACGTTTGTTATGCATTTCATTTCGCTCTTATTTTAAAATAACAACAAACTACATATGTCCTGCAAATTAAGTAAGACCTAAACCTTCGTATGAAATATTAAATATTATGGCGATGGACACATGGTGAAATTATGGTCCCACAAGAGTTGAGTGTATAACAGTGTTGGGTGAAAATGCAGGTCATGGCAGAACATCCACATTCTGGTCTCTCTGCTGGGCTATGGCAAGACTTGCAGCAAGAGGATGAGCGTTATCCTGCTGTAGAATTCCAGTCATCATGGTTCAGAAGGAAAAGTATTGGCAGCGTTTTTCAGGACCTTACAAAGTTACTGCTGTGCAGTTAGGTTACCAGTGATGACCACCAGATGTGCTTTTTAAAATAAAAGATGGCCCCCAAGATCATCACAGTTCTCCCCCCCTAATGATTGACCTGGCGCATGCAGCATCTAGCATTACTTCTGTCACCTCTCCACCCCGCCCTTTACCGGCCGTTTGTATTATGCTGAGGGAATCTGGATTCATCAGTAAAAGAGACAGATTTCCACTGATGCAGAATCCAGTGAAGGTGGGGTCTGGCCCAGTTAAAAGGTGTCGTTGCCAATGCTAGTCCATTAGGATCATTACACAGTTCAGTCATTGGGCATGAAGTCTCTGTTCTTGAAAAAGTCTTATGTCATGTGGCTGATAGGTGAGTTATGGGCATCCAGTGTCTCTGGCTGTTTGAGCAGCAGTTTGTAAACAATTACTCAGATGTACAAGGTTGATACAGCAGCCCTGCACTGGCGCTGTGGCCTTTGGACAGCTAGAACTTAGAAACTGGCTCTACATTTGATAGACTGTGTACTGTTTCATTAGCTAAGTGATTGTTGCGGGAGCACAGCCCATTCGCCATGCTAATAGTGTTTGATGTGCTCCACAGCTGATCTAACCAACACACATGGAGCGAGGCAGAAACGCCATCTTGTCGATCAAGCTCTGAACAATGCACCCTGGCGCTCATCTCAATCAGCTGCTCCCAGGCACAAGAAGAGGGAAGGTACCAGTGGCTCTGTGATCAAGCCCTGAAAGCCATCACAGGACCAGGGTTGAGTGGAGCAAGAGGACCCGCCCTTTTTAGCAGGCCGTCAGTCTCATTAAAGCAGTGGAGCAGCTGACACCCCTCCCTGAGAAAAGATCTGCAGGGATCCTGGCCTCTGCATGGAACTGGAAGCTGATGGTGGATCTGGGGGAACAGCTGAAGTTCTCCCAGCTCACTGTGGCCTCCCTCTTGAGGGCTAATATGATCCTCACCTCAGAGTCCATCAAACAGGGTGTCCTGCTGGAGATATCGGTCCCTTGAGAAGATCACCTGGATGAGGCCTTTGAGATGAAGCTCACCAGGTCTGAGGGGCTGGTTAGTGACTGCAGGTGAGGTGGTTGGAGTGAAAGGTGCCTCTCAGTGGAAGTAGGTGCAGGGGCTCCACAGCCTGTTCTTTGGTTGGAGCTCTCAGTATTTTAGGTACAGATGGAGAGAGGAAGAGAAGAGCCACACACAACAGCACTGAAGCAGCAGAGAGAGTCTGTAAATGACTGTGGCTCAAGAAAGGCAAGCTGTGGGAGAAAACGTTACCTACTTACTATCAGTGGCTCTAGAGAGGAGAGTAATGGGGGGTGAAGTAGCTCAACATTGCAATAGGCTGCCTCTCTGCCCAGTTCAGAAAAATGGGCTTGTAATTATGATCTACAAATTAAGTTTGCACAACTATAAAAAAAGTTTCAGAGCTCTGAAATATGATCCGAAGTAACAAGCCCTTCTGTAGCCCTGGACAAAATAACACAGCAATCAAACACAAGAAGAACAAAGTTTCCTTTTTCTGTTAGTACAAAGTACGCATTTCCTCTGTTAGAACAAAGCTGCTCATTCTTATCTTAACTTCAGTGTCAGCGTGAAGACAAGGACAATCCAAGGTTCTTAGCATTAAAATATTCCTACAGCACACATGATGTGACATTAGGAAATATTTTTACGACCCCTAAGTCTTCATCAGCAGCAGATACAGAATCACTTAATGTCAGAAATATGGTCATTAAATTGGTGAGTTTGATTAAAAACAGCAGGTGTCCCAGCCCTCTATAGACCCACTGCTGTTCACACACCAGAGCTCCTCTAACTGTGTGTGACAGGATTTGTATAGAGGAAGGGGCTTTGCATACCTGTCCTGCCTCACTGCTCCACACACTTTAAGACCCCCAGTACTGATCAGTGACTGTCCAGTCCTTTCACACACACTGACACAGGCAGCATTATGATGATGTCAGACTTTCTACTGCTGGTGATGCTGGGACTCCTTGTACAGGGTGAGAAAGATGGATCCATTTGAACCTAGATTTTAGCTATATTTGATATTTTCCTTCCTTATTTTAAATCATTTCAGAATTTTACCTTTAGAATGTTGTCAAAATTTACTAGAATTATTGCTCACAGTTTGATTACATTAATGTGTATGTATATCAATTTCCGTGTTTTGTTTTCCAGAATCAATGGCAGATATAGTTGTGACTCAGTCTCCAGCAGCTCAGGCTGTTCAGCAGGGAGACACTATCACTGTCACAGTCAGAGTGTTTACAGCTACCTCCACTGGTACCTGCAGAAACCTGGTCAGGCTCCTAAACTCCTGATTTATGCTGCCACAACTCGCCAGTCTGGGATTCCTGATCGTTTCAGTGGGAGTGGATCTGGGACTCAATATACACTGAAAATCACTGGAGTCCAGGCTGAAGATGCAGGAGATTATTACTGTCAGCAGGGATATAGCAATCCGTTCACACAGTGTTAAAGAACCGTACAAAAACCTCCCTCAGTCAGACTGCACAGAGACTGCACTGCTGCAGCTGGGACCTACTGCAGGTGCTGAGGGGGGAGCCACTGATCTGTAATGCAAAGAGGCTCTACTCAAAAACACTAAGCTACTATGAGAAATAATGACTCATTATCTCAATCTTAATACACTTTATGCAAATGGTAATACAAAAAAATTGCATCTTCTTTTGAAAATTATAATTTTTTTTTGGATATATTGGAACTTAATGGAAACAACACAATGGAGACATTAATTCATCCTAATTGTTTTAATGGTACTTTAATGATCAATTGGTATTCAGGAGCCTAATGTGTGATGAGAATTTATTCACTTCATCATTGCAGCTCCACCAGCCTTAACCGTTAACATGAAGCAGGATGGATCCATGAATTCATGGAGATAAGGCCAAATTCTGTCCCTCCCATCTGCATGTCACAGCAGAAATTGAGATTTCTCAGACAAAATTACAGTATTCCGAACTTCTGCGGTCCAGGTGCACAGATGTACCCAATAAAGTGGCCACTGGGCATATTAAGAGAGAGGAAATGACAGGCTGGTATTACACTTGACCTGGCAAGGACAAAATTGGCCAAAGCACTGACAATTCAATCACAGAGACTGTGGATTTAAAGTTGAAAAGATTTATTAATGATGAAATAAATTCAATAATATCTTTAGCAATGACTCCGTCCTCAAGGACCCTTCAGTAAGGCGGGTGCAGATCTGCCAGTGCAGCAGGCAGTGGTGAAGCCATCCCCCATGTGGAAGGAAGGGTCCTCAGCTCAGCTGGGAGATGATGGGTTTGATGCTGAGGAGGCTGGAGTCAGGAGCTGGTGATGGTGGGTGATGTGAAATCTTTGCAAACCACAAACAGAAACACGTTATGGGCAATTTTATGGAAGACTGATGGCAACGATTTGTGAAAGTAATTGCCTGGGCGTCCTATGCCTCATGATAGAACTTTCTCTGACACCGTCACTGTAAAGGGTGTCAGCCCCGTGTTTGCTGTTTGATCAGGAATTTACATTCTTAACATCTGAAAACTACAGTGTAAAATGTGAAAGCAGGACCTGGCCGTGACGGTGCGGGAAAAACTCAGCATAATGGGGATTAACTTCACTCCATGTTCACATGTAAATAACAACTACATAGCAGAGATTCAGGAGCAAAATCACACCTCAAACTCTCCCCTTCTGCACGATTCTCATGAAAACTTCCTGCCCACAATGCTCTGTTACATCAGTACAGTTCAATACTGTACATCTGCCCAGTGGCGGCTGACGAACTGGCAATAGGGGAAGCTCAAACGATCTCTTAAAATTAACGATTGGTCATGACCTGTTTTCAGTCATTCATTTAAATTACCATTACAGAAACTCTGAAAACTCACCATTATCAGGTGTGGCCAGTTTTCCTCAGTAACGCATATCTGCCAACTCTCACGCATTCGGCGTGAGTTTAACCGGCATTTTTACATTCCTCTGCTGTAGTCAGCAATTATTCAGTCAACACGTATGTAAGAGATTCTCACACGGAATTGAAGTCCTTGTGCATGGAGGGGTTGGAAGCAATGGAATTGCATAAAGATGTTTCAAATGATCTTATTTCATTTAAACGATCATGAAACATATGCATTGCTTCCAACCCCTGAGCAAAGAAAAGCGTGAGAAGTCCAGAGTCATAATCGGTATGCGTTATAAATGAAAACTGGCCACACCTGATTATGTTCAGAGTTTTTGGAGTTTTTGTAATGGTAATTTAAATGAATGACTGAAAACAGACCAATCATTAATTTTCAGGGATTGCTTGAACCTCCCCTTTCGCCAGTTCACAAGCCGCCACTGCATCTGACCCGCCATCTCTCTCTCTATCTCTCTCTCTCTCTCTCTGTCTCACTCTCTCTGTCTCGCTTTCTCACACTCTCTCTTTTACACACACGCACTCACACACGCACACTAACTTTTATAAAATTTAATTGTAAATAACTGTTCAACAATTAACCTTCTTTGAGTTGAAGAGAAAGTTTGATAGCATGGTTCTAAGCTGGCAAAATGGATGGAGGCAATTGGCCCTGTATGTGTGATGTCACCGGCTCTCTCATTTCTGTCACTGAAACTTTGATGTGAACTCAGCGGAATTCATTAAACGCAATTTACAGAATCTGAAGCTATATTCAGTTCCCAAGTTAGAAGTCAAAGAAAATTTCAGAAAAGCTGGAATTAATGCAGCTACTTCATTGTGAGGGCAAAATATCAGCACTCATGTCCCAGCCCTCTATAGACCCACTGCTGTTCACACATCAGAGCTCCTCTAACTGTGTGTGACAGGATTTGTATAGAGGAAGGGGCTTTGCATACCTGTCCTGCCTCACTGCTCCACACACTTTAAGACCCCCAGTACTGATCAGTGACTGTCCAGTCCTTTCACACACACTGACACAGGCAGCATAATGATGATGTCAGGCTTTCTACTGCTGGTGATGCTGGGACTGTTTATAAGGGGTGAGAAAAATGGCTACATTTGAAAATTGTGATTTTATTTCATTTTAGATATTATTTGCTAACTTTTCACTACATTAATGTTTTCCAAACAGAGCCATTATAGTGCCGTTAAGATGTATCAGAATTATTGTGCATTATTCATTTTTATCTTCTCTAGGATCAATGGCAGATATAGTTCTGACTCAGTCTCCAGCAGCTCAGGCTGTTCAGCAGGGAGACACTGTCACTATCAGCTGTACAGCCAGTGAGTATGCGGGGAGCGGCAGTCTCCACTGGTACCTGCAGAAACCTGGTCAGGCTCCTAAACTCCTGATTTATGCTGCCTCAACTCGCCAGTCTGGGATTCCTGATCGTTTCAGTGGGAGTGGATCTGGGACTCAGTTTACACTGAAAATCACTGGAGTCCAGGCTGAAGATGCAGGAGATTATTACTGTCAGCAGGGATATAGCAGCCCGTTCACACAGTGTTAGAGAGCCGTACAAAAACCTCCCTCAGTCAGACTGCACAAAGACTGCACTGCTGCAGCTGGGACCTCCTGCAGGTGCTAAGGGGGGAGCCACTGATCTCTGACACCAATATTACCAGCAGGCCTGGAGGGGGCGACGATGAGCCACAGTCCTGAATGCACTCCTCTCTGTGCTGAGGAGGTGCTATGCTGTATCAGATACAGAACCCAAAGCAGAGCTGCTGTTGAACCCCACACACACTTTTGTAGAAATGAGTGGGATTAAAATTGAACTTTCAGAAGAGTGTTTCAATCCCATTTTCAAAATAGTTTGCCCGCTGTGCAAAACGTAAATCAAAGCAGAGGTAGAGGGAGGTGTGGCTCATGACACACTTTGCTTTGGTCTACAGGCAGTGCACAACAGCAAACCTAGCAGTGAAACGATTTTGCTTTTTTCCCCTCTAAATGAGCTTTGCCTCAGAGAAGGTTACAGCATTTCTGGATCTTATTTATATTTGGTTTAATCTTTACATGATAGATTTTTAACTTGCACTGCTTGATGCAATAACAAATTTTCATTGGCAATGGATGAAAGAAGTGTACTTGAGCCCATGCAGCGATTTTTACTTCTGAATCTTGTTTGCAGCACCGCCTAGGACCTGAAGATCACTGTAAGACCATGCCTCCAGCCGTCCAGCTCACCAGTCTATTGAGATCCGGACAGCATTCTTCACTCTTCAATCATTGCCTACATCTGTGTCTCATTTCCACTGTGTGGTAGTAGTGTGCTATTTAAGACCGAGCTTTGCACTAAGTCAGTGCGAAGTCTTGTAACCACATACCTGTGTTGCATTGCTTGTCTTGTATGGACTTAGTTCCCCACATTTCACATGTATTTAACCCCTTAATCCCTGAGCCTCTGGCTTGAAAATGACAAGCCCAAAATGCAACGAATTGGTCGATTTTAATAATTTTATTATTAAAAATAATATATTATTATTATTATTATTATTATTATTATTATTATTATTATCAATAATAATTATTATTCTTACCAAGGTAACACCTAGTGGATTTTTGTCATGGTGCAAAAATCAGTGTATATATCACTGAGTCAGAGTAAATGAGGATGGAACATTGCATAAATGAAACATCTTTTTTTACACCAAACAAACTTTTACTTTTATCTGTTGTAAAATTATTCAGTTGCAGTCTAAAACCCCTAAAAAATTACAGCACAGAATCTCTCCATTATATGTGCCAAAGTTTATTCTTACCAAGTAAATCAGAGAAAAATTAGAGAGGTTTTAGTTCGGGAATATCTAGGTGACCTCTCCAAGCTGACACTGGGTGCAGTTTCATATTTCTCAGATACCAAATTGTAAAACTTATTGAAATTCACTTATATGTCACCACAGGCATACATTCCATCCAAATACAACCACTTTTTAATTTTCAGAATTTAAAATTTGTTTTTTATTGTTATATCTGCCAGTTCTGTAGCCGATACAATTTCCCATGCAAAGATAATACATACAAAGAAAATGAAGTTTGACTCCACTGGAGAAGATTTATATATATAAAATCAGCAAAAAAAGCAAAGAAATAAAATTATAAATACAAAGGTAATGTAAAAAAATGGTAAAACAAAAACCCAGCAATAATTTTTCAAGAAAAAATGCTATTTTTGCCTTAGTAAATACATGCCTAGTCCAGGATTTGGCGGTCTAGGATGCAGTACTACACCCAAACCACAAGGCTTCATCAGCTGACTGTGAGTCATAAGTCAAATTTCCAATATAAATAATGAATCAAGAAAACACGTCCTGTACTGTTGTATTCTCAGTATTCACACGGAATGGCACAAAGATTCTGTCAGAAAACCACTTTGAAAATGACTGTTGAATACTTAGCGGATAATTATACGGAAAATACCACAAACAAACTAGTGAAGTGTTTATATTGTCACACTATTCAAGTGCAGTGGGATGCAAAAATTTGGCACCCCTAGTTTAAATGTCTGTTACAATTAATCTCCAAGTGATTGAAAGCCAACCCAAACACTAAATGCTACTAATTAAACATGACACCTTTCTGCAAATTTAAAAGCAAGGTTTCCTTTTAATTAGAATTTTTCTGAGTTTTTAAATGATAAAAAAGGAAAGAGGGCCCTGTGCAAAAGTTTGGGAACCCTTTTGGATTATTCTTTGTTACCCTTTAAGAAGATGATTACTACGGCCCAGACCCAGGTGATTTACTCGTTAGGGCTTCACTGAGTCAGGTGAATATAATTCCAGGGTTGAACTAGATATTCTGAAGTAACTCCATGCCTGTCTTCTAAAGTATCTGACTGTGGTGGCTGTTGTGTCTGGTGTTAAAAACCATGGGTCTCATTCATGAAACGTTCGTAACTCTGCGAACAGATTTACACATGAAAGCCTACTCTACTAAAAACCTACTCCGGATTCAGGAACACGTGAAACTGTGTTCGGGAAACTCAGATCTGATCGTAAACACGTGTGTAGATCATGAATGCCAAACGATCGTAAATTGACAGCGCGCTCCCGGTAATCTGCTATTTGCATAAATCTCCGCCCATGAATTGCCAATGACCGCCATACAAGGAGGCGTAGATGCATCCAGTCGATCTGTCAGTCAAGGCGCAAAGAAAGAAAGACAGAGAAAGAAAAAGGAATTTTTCCGAAGCGGAGATAGAAATTATTTTGGGTGAAGTGGAGTTTAGAAAAAACATTTTATTTTCATCTGTTAGCAGTGGTGTGACAGGGACAGGCAAAACGGAGGCTTGGAGGGAGGTGACAGATGCCGTTAATGTTGTCTCTGTAGGCCAAAGAACTATGTCCGAGGTGAAGCGTAAATGGTTTGACATGAAACTAGAGGCAAAGAAACGCATAAGCGCACATCAGCCACAGGTTGAGGAGGCTCACAGTCACAACTATCAACTGCAGACGAGCGCATCGCTGGCATAACTGGGGAGACCTCTCTGTCAGGAATTATACCTGACGGAGACCACAAAATGCCTCCACTTTTATTTTTGGAAGTGGCTATTCGCCCTGCAGCGCGCTGAATTGGGGGAAAGAGATCGGCACAAAGGGGCCGACAAGAGAAGCAGTTCTGCTATTCGCACCATGGTGGGACGGATCAGAGAAGCACTTTTGCTATTTTCCCCGCAGTTGGGCCAGTAAGAGATTTCATTTTATAATCTGCCCCGCCCTCTGCTCTTTCACAAACCACCACCGCGGCGAATAGCCTCTTCGTTTAGCGTTTTTTTTTTTTTAATCATCATTCAACATGTAGAAAGAACGTGTAATCTATTGAGTCGATTCACATAGATCATTCACAAACATGAACCTAATCTGGATCTTAAACCTGCCAACTGCCAACTAATTTAACTAAATGTGTTATATTTTTAATCGTTTGTCATGTTGAGGCTATATCACGTGTTTCAAAGGCATCTGCCTATTATTTACATAACAGAGCGCAATATGAATTAAAATTGTAATTTACAACAGTGACAAGCATTATTTATATGTGTTCGTAAATTTACACAAGCGCTACACACGGTCGAAAGCATGTGTAGATTTTGTTAGTAGCTACGAACAGATCTGAGCTACTAAAATGTTAGTGAATGCGAGATTCACGTAAATTTACGTCTACGAACAGTTTACACACAAATTCGCTCTGCTCACGTTTCATGAATGAGACCCCATGTGTTCCTCTAAACAGTTGTCCAAGGATGTCAAAATCAAGATAATTCACTTTCACCAACAAGGAGAGGGCTACAAAAAACTCTCGCAACATTTCAAGCTACCAATTTCTACTGTCAGAAACATCGTAAGAAAATGGAAAATAAATGGAACAATTGAAGTTAAGGCAAGATCTGGGAGACCAAGAAAAATTTCAGATAGAATGGCCCGAGATCTGGTGAGAAATGCCCAGAAGAACCCACACATCACTGCAAAAGAGCTGCAAAAAAGAGTAGCAGACACAGGTCTAGTTGTTCACAGGACAACAATACAGCGTATCTTAAACAACAAAGACCTACATGGCAGAGTTGCAAGAAAGAAGCCTTTCCTACGACCTGAACACAAAACTAAGCATCTGAAGTATGCAAAAGAAAACCTTGAGAAACCTCAAGCCTGTTGGAACAATGTGCTTTGGACTGATGAAACCAAAATTGAACTTTTTGGCCACAACCAAAGAAGGTATGTTTGGAGAAAAAAGGATGAAGCATTTGTAGAGAAGAACACGTTGCCAACTGTTAAGCATGGAGCTGATCCATTATGCTTTGGGGTTGTGTAGCAGCTGGGGGCGCAGGCAATATTGTGCGGGTGGAGGGAAAAATGGATTCCACCAAATATCAAGACATTCTAGAGGCTAATGTTCAAAGCTCAGTTCGAAAATTGAAGTTGAAGAGACGTTGGGTATTCCAGCAAGACAACGACCTGAAGCATACCTCAAAATCCACCATGAAGTACCTCCAGGAAAGACGGATGAAGGTTTTGGAATGGCCATCACAGTCCCTAGACTTGAATATTATTGAAAATCTGTAGAGAGACCTCTAACATGCCGTGCATGCACGAAGGCCGAGGAATATTTCTGAGCTAGAGGCGTTCTGTCAGGAAGAATGAGGAAAAATTCCAAAGACAAAAATTGAAAGACTGTTAGCTGACGACACAAAGCATTTGCAAGCTGTTATAGCTGCCCGAGGAGGAGTTACAAAGTATTAGCTGACAGGGTTCCCAAACTTTTGCACAAGGCCTATTTCCTTGTTTTATTATTTTGAAACTGTAAAAAGTTAAAAAATAAAAATTATTCTTGCTTTAAAATTTGATGAAATGTGTCATGTTTAACTTTCTTGCATTTAGTGTTCAGGTTTGCTTTCAGTCACTTGGACATTGATTGTAACAGACATTTAAAGCAGGGGTGCCCAAATTTTTGCACCCCACTGTACATGCGAATGGCCCATGGACTCAGTTTGACACACTGGGAACGCAAGGCTCTATCTTAGGCTAGGTTTGTGCGATTAAGGTGGTTTAGAGCTCACTGGAAATATCAGAACCCATAGAATCAAATGGCTACCGGCAAAGTCTGACTGACAGCATCAGAAGCCGATCACAGAGAGGAAAATACATTGCAAGCAAGCTGAATGCTAACGAGCTGAGACTTTTGAAGCAATACCCCAGAAAAACATGCTTGGAGACTGGAGGATCTAGTTTTGTTATAACACAGACACATTAGGCTAACAATAGCAAGCGCAGATTTGCCCTCGAACAGTTTTTAATTACAAAATATCGAAGGTAAGAAATTTTTTTTTGCTCATCTCTGTAGACTGTAAAGTATATGCCTGCTGTTCTTTGAGTGTGGTGTCGGTTTAAAGGCTTATATCGTTGGATTCTGTGGACTTTCCTCTTTCATTTGAGGTATAGTTTGTTAGCATAGCACAAATTCAGTAAAAATGCTAGTGACTCAGCGCTGATATGATTTTATCCTATGTTTTGCTCCATGCTTATTTATTCGCTTGGTGCTTGAATTGTGTTCGGTTGAGGTAAAAATGGTCAACACAAGCTTTTTGCCGAGTTTCTTCGCGTAAAGTAGGTATGCCGCGTGACAATGTTGCGGTTAGGAAACATGCTGTATTTATTATGCGTAACGACCGCCCCCGGTACTGGGGGTGTTCGGGTTTAAGAGGTTAAATGCTAAACTCTAAGTGCTATTATTGTTTATTCCAGCACTTTATGTTAAGAAACCTCAATTCCTGTTTGTTTTGTATATGTTTTGTATTCTGCTGCGCAGTGGGCATAATAAATACTACCAAGTCCATCCTTGCACCTGAGTCCAGTCCTCAACTTCCTGTCCTCTGCGCACCTGAACTGTGCGTAAAGCACAACCCTTACAATCACAGCCATTCAATAGTGGTTTTTGGCCTTGCCCCTTGCATACAGAGATTTGCCTGAATTCTTTGAATCTTTAAATGATATTATGTACTATAGAGGAAGAAATCCCAAATTTTTTGCAATTCTATATTGAGACACATTATTCATAAATTGTTAAACTATTCTACCCATGCAGCCTTTCACAGATTGGTAAAGTCCTCACCATCATTACTCACCATTAACCAAATGCATGTATTGACTACTCCTCAGTGTTTACAAAAGGAAAAAAAAGTTTCACTAGAATGCATTGATCAACATTCGTGAACCGTTTTAAGTTTATGATTGTACACACTCGATTATTTTGTAACAATACAAAATGCCATGATATGGAAGGAATAATTGTAGTATTTGAATTAGCAGTGGAAACTGTAATCAGACATTGATGCTAAAGCAGGTGTAAGGTTCACCCCTCCCTCTCTCACCCCACTACAGAAATAAACCCCCCACCTCCTCATGTTCACACAGCTGTCTCAGTGCTGGGGTATTTTGGGCTGAGAAACTGTGAGCTGTGGGGCCGAAACTTAGATTTGCATCTGCAGGGTGGGACAGGCTGGTTCTGCTGTCCCTCAGTGGGACTGACTCAATCTCAGAATAGAGCAGCACTGTGGCCAGGTGTCTGGGCCGACCCCAGGGGGTTAGTGTGAGCTGAGCTCACATCCTGCTGTACTGAACTGATCTGAGCACAGTGCACACATCACTGCTCCTCTCTTCAGACCTTTACTGATCCCAGATCAGTTACTGCACACATCACTGCTCCTCTCTTCAGACCCCTCCTTTACTGATCCCAGATCAGTTACTGCACACATCACTGCTCCTCTCTTCAGACCCATCCTTTACTGATCCCAGAACAGTTATTCCACACACACACACACTCTCACACTCTCTCTCTCTCTCTCTCTCTCTCTTCACTGCTCATCAACTGATGCTCAGGAGAGGATTTTACTCCCTCAGCAGGGTCACATGATCGCGCAGAGACACGATAGGGGAGATAATGGCATTCATTCAGCAAGAAATGTTCCAACTTAACGCACTATCAAGTATTGCAAGTATGACCCCAATTCCAAAATAGTTGGGACGAAGTGTAAATTATGAATAAAATCAAAATACAACGACACTCAGATCACGAGCCAATATGTTATTTACAATAGAACATAGATAACATTTCAAATGTTGAAACTGAGACATTTTACATTTTTATCCATAAAATGAGCTCATTTCAAATTTACTGGCTGCAATAGGTCTCAAAAAAGTTGGGACACAGGCAAAAAAGGGCTGAAAAAGCAATTAGCCCTTTAAGGCCTGATGCAAAAATCCAAGCAGAGAATCGTGCTGCCATGGGCTGAAGCACAGCTTCTCAGTTTTCAGGAACAGTTGGAATTTTTTTCTATTGCGCAAAACTTACAGTAATTACGGTACTTTCAAAATTACGCGCATATCTGTATCAGCAACGACACGTTCTTAAAATGCGCACATGCTGTCCCGGTTTAAATGGGTTAATATGTAAGAGAATCAGCTGAAGAAACATTTAGCAAGTAATTACATTCACTGGCATCAGGTGTGTAACATGACTGGCTATAAAAGGGATGTCTTAAAGAGGCTGAGTCTCTCAGAAGTAAAGATGGCCAGAGGCTCTCTAACCTGTGAAGGCTTGCGTAAAAGAAATTGTGGAATACTTTAAAAACAATGTTCCTCAACGTCAAATTGCAAAGGCTTTGAGGGTCTCATCATTGACAGTGCATAACATCATCCAAAGATTCAGAGAACCTGGAAAAATCTCTGTGCGCAAGGGACAAGGCCGAAGACCTTTACTGGATGCACGTGATCTTCGGGCCCTCAGACGCCACTGCATCACTCACCGGCATGATTCTGTCATTGACATTACCTAATGGGCCCAGGAATACTTAAAGAAACCATTGTCTGTAAACACAGTCCGCCGTGCCATCCACAGATGCCACCTAAAACGCTATCATGCAAAAAGGAAGCCATTGTTGAGCATGATCCAGAAGTGCCGCCGTGTTCTGTGGGCCAAGGCTCATTTAAAATGGACTTTGGAACAGTGGCAAAGTGTCCTGTGGTCAGACGAGTCCAAATTTGACATTCTTGTTGGAAATCATGGGCGTTGTTTCCTCTGGGCTAAAGAGGAGAAAGACCACCCCTCCTGTTATCTGCGTTCAGTTCAAAAGCCAGCATCTCTGATGGTATGAGGATGAATTAGTGCATATGGTGTGGGACTCTTGCATGTTTTAAAAAGCACCATGAATGATGAAAGGTATATAAAGGTTTTAGAGCAACATATGCTCCCCTCCAGATGACATCTATTCCAGGGAAGGCCTTGTGTATTTCAGCAGGACAATGCAAAACCACATACTGCAGATATTACAACAGCATGTCTTCGTAGTAGAAGAGTCCGTGTGCCGAAATGGCCTGCCTGCAGTCCTGATCTTTCACCGATTGAGAACATTTGGCGCATAATTAAACAAAAAGTTTGTCAAAGGAAACCCAAAACTCTCCAGCAGCTGGAAGCCTGTATGAAACAAGAGTGGGATCAAATTCCAATGGCTAAACTCAAGAAACTTGTTTCCTCAATGCCCATAGGTAGGATAGGGGAACAGATTGCAACCTATTCGTTCGTGCTCGTCAATCAACTTATCGTGACTTTCAAGATGGCAGTGTAGAATCTGGAAATATAAGTGACAAATGGCTGATAAGCTCGGTCCAGAGCCAGGCCAAATGGCAATAGAACTGTAGACATTGCATATTTCATTTTACAAAAAGATTGTTCCATTTCTAAACCCGTAAAAATTCGTCTGTGCCTTTGGGTTAGGTTCTGAGCGGCACCTCTGTAAGATCTGCAAACGCTGATGCGTGGGGGAGCCCAGCGACTGTATGCGACAAATGGCTGATAAGCTTAGTCCAGAGCCATGCCAGATAGCAATAAAGCTTTTGTGGACTTCCTCCCCCAAAATGCTTGCTAAGGTGTTAACAGTCTTACTGTTCCTCTGTATGGGGGGTTGTTAGAGGGCTCTGGCTGACACAATGCCCTGTGCGAAGTCATATTACTGGCCTAAGTCTTAAGTTAAAGTCCAGTTATATTAATTTGTTTCAAATAATCTAAACCACTGGGAAGTGCATAATGTGCTTATATGTTAAATCATGTTCTTATATATCCAAATAGCACTTATATACTTATAACCCAATTAAACTATATATTAATTCATCTTAAGACTTTTTCATGACAACTGCATCATATTAGTACATACTCATATCATGTTTGGTCTTGTTATTCTCGGGGGAATCTAAGGAGTTGAATGGAGTATGTTTCATTCCCATTGAAATTATGGTTCATTCTCTTTTGGAAACTCCTGAGAATTTGGTCAGAATACTCTCTGGTAATCACCCTATTCTCCTCTCTCTGCTGAAGTGTTTTATTACCCAAAAACCGGATTCGACCCCCCTTCCAAGTGTTTATGGCCATGCCGCCTGGATCAAAGATGTGGTTTGGCTTAAAGCAAAGAGAAACAATCCATTCTGGGAAGATCGTATCCGATCTCTCCCCGCGCACGTTAGGGCGTGAGTAGCCTTTTCAATGATGTAACATCGTATTTCGAACTTCCCGCGCACGTTAGTGCGTGTATCCTTTTCCTCCAGGTATGACTTTATTCTCCTCTTCTAAATTATGTGTAACTTGTAATTGGCTTAGTGTTGATTTGTTTGATTTAAGCTTTAGCCTACCTAATAAATTATTGTTATTTTTGTTAAGCTTGCGTGGTTTCCGTGACTCTTAATCCTTTTATTCTTTCTAGCCACGTTACGACCGGTACTTAGGGGGCGAGTCCTTACATTCCAGACTAGCTAGCTGATGTTTTAAAGGTAGTGATGGGTTTTAAGTTGGATTGCAGATTACGGTCTACTTATATAAAGGGTTTATGTAGTATCGGTCCTGGGGATTTGGCCTTAAGGGCACCCCTGGGCTTGTAAGCCGGTGCCTGGTCGATCTCCTTAAGGGGCCCTGTGGTGCACATAAATCTGGGTTCATGATATGTTTATGCCAAAGTTGCTACTATCATGGTAATTTCTTCCATCCTCTAGAACTCTCACCCGAACTAAGATCCGGCAACTGCGCTTATTACCCGGGCGTCAGTTGAGTAACTGGTTTTTCACGGATGAGTCTGGCGGCACGTAGCTGCCCCCGAGATTCACGCATGTGTCCCTAAACTATAAGTTCTAATTCTAATTTGGAGTCAGATATTTAACGAGAGTATAACTAATTTTGGTATTCTAAATTTATTATGGAGTCAGATTAATTGTAACCGTTGTGCTTTTGTGCCCCGTTGTTCGAACGGAGAAAATATATCCATTTTATTGTGATTCGCACCAGCCAGGACGTCGCGCGATATAATACTAGCCAAAAAGAACACGTTGAACCTTCGCCCTACAATTTCCGCCGTTGGTTATTGTTTTGTGGGTTTTACAGCAGCGACAGGAAACTACCTCAAGGTACTGTCTGCATAAACAGTCTTTTTTAATAAACTACCTGTGCATTTTCAAAGTTCTCAGTGCCTCGTTATAAATGTCAGAGCCCTCAGAATTCTACCAATGAAGTGTGGAGCTATTTTGAGCCTTGGTAATGATGTAAAAATAGCGATTTATTTGCATGGCAACACTATGCCCCATTCACTACCATTGTAAACCTGTTGGGAGCTTCGGCTAAAAAGCCCTGTATTTCGAAATGTTGGGTGCGTACAGAGGTGGGGTATTCGACAAAAGTTAGTACTCATTATCATGTTTCAATACACCCCAAGTCAATTTCACACCGAAGTTCCCCTTTAAGTAACTACAATGCACAGATTTTTGAATGAGAGTGCCTGATCAGTTTATTTATTTACAATTAAAACACTTCAATGATGCTCTATTTGTTCATGAGCATATTTTCAGTCCTACATTTCCTTGTCATCTCTTAAATCACTCACTTTGTATTTACTCGCATTAATATAATATAGTGGCCTAATCTGAATAATGGCCAAAGCCTTAGTGGACTCAGAGCAGACTTACAACATACAAATGGATCAACAGGAGACTGTTTTTACAAGGAGAGACAGGGAAACTTTTACCTCTTCAGAGAATCTTTATTAAGTGAATGATATTGATCTACCAGCTATTTCCCACAGTCACACACAAACACAGATAAGAGGGTGTGAGCATATCTGTTGAAGAGCACAAGCAGAGCACATGTAAGATATTAGCACTGAGAGCTCAGGCTGGAGGAAGGATTCACACACAGGCTCAGCCCAGTGTGACAGCAGTAAGGAGCAGAACAGGGTAAAAACAGTGTGATCAGAGTGTGTGAGTTACTCGGGACAGTGGTCTCTCCTCAGTGTCTGAGGGGGGGCAGACAGGGAGCCCTTTGTGGCCTCACAGGTCAGTGACCCTGCCTTCTTCCAGTCGCCCGCATCGAGAGTCAGGGAGCTGCTCCAGCTGTACAGGCCGTCCTTCCCCAGGACCCCCACGCTCCCGGCCACGCCCGAGCTCCTACTGGTACCATCCACTTTCCAGCGCAGAGTCCAGTCTGAGGGGAAGCCCAATTTGGCCAGACACACGAGTGTGGCCTTTCCCTGCTTCAGCTCCTCACTGGAGGGGGGAAGGACTGTGAGGGCGGGAACTGTGTCACCTGGGAGACGAAGCAGAGACGTGAGGTCAGACAGGGGACACGCCCCCATGTGTCAATCATTCTGTCCTTACAGTCAGACATTAAAGTAATCCAGAGTGTGTCCCTGTTTCTACTTTACAGTGGCTGGAGATAATTTATCATTGGTGGCTTTATATTGTACAGTAAATGGAACACTGGCATTTTTCCAGGATTCTGCGATCAATCTTTATCGTAAAACACTCTTTTTTTCTATAAGAACCAAACTTTTTAAGAATATTCAGGCTGAAAACTACCTAAAAATAAAGAGCATGTTGATGACATCCTGAAGCTGAGGACGCGTATTAAAGTAACAAGATAAAGGAATGGAAAGACTCCTCATTAAACTGTAATGTTCATTCGAGTACTTTATCAGTTGCTAAAAAATTTTAGGTAAAAAACACAATATCTCAAGCCATTATCAATGAAGATCAATATTTCCAAATTGGCCTCTAAACTGAAAAAATAAGAACACTTCAAGAACTTTTTAGGCAATTGTTGAGGCTCAGCCCCCAAAATAGACGTTCTTTTCAAAAATAAGAAGTACGACAGTAACGTTGCAATGAAAAACTCCACAGCACAACCAACGATTTTTTGATGGCTGTAATCACATATTGCTCTGACTCAGCCGCATGAACTGTCAGGTATTTCAGTACCACAATCGAATTTTACATTCATAACTATTTACAAATATTTGTTTGCATAAAACAAATCAGGATGTTCCATATATCATAAGGCTAATTTGGTGTTCCCTGACATTAATTAACTGAACACACTGGGAGCAACGCAAACAATAGAATAATTTAACATTTTTTAAAGAAGTAATTAATTTTAAACTAATGAATAACTTAACATGTTGAATATATCGGAAATTCCGCACTATGCGCGACAGGATTCAGACATGCTGTCGACAAGAAAATCAAACGAAATGAGGCAGGGAGAACAGAGGAGATGTTTGTAATACATTAAACATTTTTGCTCATATAATCATTGCCAATTTTACAATGAAAAAATCTCTATATTTTATACAAAAAAGTAAGACCCCTAAAATCTTCGTTTGAACCATGAAATATTTAGGCGATGGATGTATCATGAAATGTATTATATTTTGCGAAATATTTCCCGTCATTATTCTTTGTCACCAAGAAAACCTACTTTATTTGAAGTGTTCAAACACGCTCTGATCCCGTCGACGTCAAGTCAGCTAGTACAATGTATTTAACGTTCCCAGATCTAGATACAGTAGTAAAGTAAAATGTTGCAGTCGCCTACTAATACAAAAGGCAGTGAAATAAAATAGATTGCTTGGCGTCATCACGGGATACATTTACATGATTTGAAATCCATTTCCAATTGTAAAAATATCCCTGCTGTTTTGTCTGATCATAAATCAAAAGCATCTTAACATTTTCACGCACGCAACTTATTTTGGAAAATTGCATGAAATTGAATAAGAAAGCAAAGAAGTCAATAGAGACGTATAGCGTAAGGAAAATTACTTACGTCCAACTGAGTTTCGTTCCGCCAACGAAAGTGCGCCACAGTGATACAAACTCGTTAACCCGCCGTACAAAAACCTCTGACTAAACACCAATGCTACAGAAACACGACCCTCTACGTTTGTTTCCCATTTTCTTCCACTTCACGCTGCTTATTAGCTTGAGAAAGCATCGTTACAAGTCCCTCATCTAGTTTATGTCCGAAGCAAATGAGGCTTTTACGTTAATTTAATGTTTTTCTTGTCTATTGCCCTTAACTACCGACTAAGGCTCAAGATAGAATCTGTAGAATATAATAAAAACAAGAAGCCCAAATTTAATAGATAATTGATCAATAAAATGCATTTTTTTTGTATATGGAATGAATTCTGAAAACACTGTTCATTGTGCACTTACGTCCAATTTCCAGTTTGGTCCCGCCACCGAAAGTCCACCACAGTGATTGAGTCACATTAACCGGCTGTCCAAAAACCTGCCTCTTGCAGACGGAGGCTGATTAATATGGCTCTGGCATGACTGTGTCGTGTCAGTCCCCTGCTGGGCAATATTCAAACGACATCTAAGAAACTGAAGCTGAGTTATGAAAGTTGTTCAACTAAAGTGGTAACTATTCTTTCTGCGGTGTTTCAATCTATAACGTAAATTAAATGTCTATAGAAACTATAATAGCAATGCCGATAAATTCAAAAGAAAGGTTCAACGTTTGGATTAGCATAGGTGTCGAAGTGTGAGATGAGCTGTTGAGCGTTTCAGCCACATACAGTATAGTCAGGCGGATAAGCATAAGATTCGTTCAAATCGTACATAAAGCGTAAAAACTGGCCTGGAAGTAGACCTGAGGATCAAGAAAAAAAATGGAACACAGAAAAAAGTCACCCCTGGTGGCCACAGTAGCAAAATCCAATGGCCGCCAAAATTGTTATTTTTTGACATTATTTTCAACTTGAATCGCACATAAATGTATTTTAAATGTGTTTTTACCATACTTTCTGCATCACCGTACATTGTGAAAGTTACTGAAATGTTGTAGTCAGATGGCAGCCATCTTGGATTTCAACATGGCCGCCCAAATTGTCATTTTTTTGACAATATTCAACATTAATCGTTATAGTACAGCACATAAATGTATTTTGACCATATTTTCTCCATCGCCGTGCATTATGTGACTCTTGTTGATATATTGTAGTCAGATGGCAGCCATCTTGGATTTCAAAATGGCCGCCATGGGTTCTCTGGTAGTCAAGTTGAAATCGGAAGTAGTCGGTTGTAATTCGTTTTTTCCAGTAACCACATACTTAAAGGATGGAGTATGATAGTGCAAACGGATCTGAGAAAAGGACGTGGAATTCGCCAACAGGATGCCATGTCTGACCGACTGTAATCCAAAATGGCCGCCAAAATGATATAGTCTCTATTACCTGATAGAATAAGGAGTTATAACTGTTTTAAATGTTACTGGGACACGTGGGACCCTGGTGCGGTAGCCTGGGTTAACAGCTGGCACCACATTTGCAAAGTAGTGTACATGGAAGGCCTGCTTTGAAGCATTTGCAATTGCCTTTGCAAGACTTCGTGCATTTGCAGGAAATAAGTTCTTGGCAGGCCTTCTCTGATATAGGCAAGTCTGTCCAGTGAGGCTTGTATCCACTTCCAGAAGATTGCCACCCCCAGTCAGTAGGCTCTGGGAGTGATGGCTTGGGTACCAAACACTGGCCCCATACATATCCTGCCTGATAAACAGCCCGTTTTGTATGTTGCAGCAGTGCGGCCTTTGTCTGTGGAATATTTGTAATGTCCCTTGACATCTTGCAGAACAGTGTCATCCGGGCCGAGTTGACATCCATCTCATCGCTTGTTCGACTGTACATTAGAACGATGAACCGCTCCAGCTGCTGGAAGACATCATCTGACAGGGTGGATGGCGATGTTGATGAGAGAAGCGAGAAAAGGTCCGTGACCTGCGGAAGCACAAGCCAGATTTGCCAAGCTGACTTTTTCCCGCAGTTGGCAAAATATGATGTGGTATCACATCCGGTCAAAGCGTGGAAAAATGGAAGACCTTTGGCCATGGGGACCAACTGCAGTAGCAATCTCATGGATGGGTATTGTAATGGGAGAAAAAAAAAAGCCACTAGATGGCAGTATTGACAATTTTTTTTTGTTAAGCCCAGTCTAGAGCTAGGTTGGGCATGTCCTGGGCATGCCTCAGAGGGGGCTGGACAAGAGTATATAAGGAGAAAAATTGAGAGAGTGGAAGAGTAGCAGGAGAAATTGCAAGGAGAAATTGTGGAAGGATACATTTGACCAGACCTGTCACTCTTTTCAAGACCTGTGAAGCTTTTTGTGGATTTTTGCCTGTGTTGGAGCATTTTCCTGTCCCAAGACATCGCAACATAGCAGCGCCATCTCCATTACCGAGGAACTGTAAATATCTCATTTTTTTTATTTCAATCTTGGTCAGTAGATGTAGATTGTAGATTAGTTCAAAGTGTGTGTTTAATTAAATCTGCTGAAGTTTAAGAATTTTGTCTGTCATCCCTTGCTGTCTGTGACGTCATAACAAATTGACGCCATAACAAATTGGGGCCACAACAAATTGGGGGCTCGGGTCCGGGATTGACCATTTTGTGAGTCATTTATTGAAAATCTAAAATTTCAAATTGTGAAAATTTTTTTTGAATTTTCCTAGATATATATTGACAGATCAACAGCAATGGATGATTTCTTGGCATCACCAACCGTAGAGGTTTTGAAGTCTTTTAAAAAGACAGAACTGCTAGAAATATGCAGACAGTTAGAGCTGACAGATGTAAAACCAGCCATGCGAAAAGCAAGACTGGCTAGAGAGATTGTTGAATATTACATTGATGAAAATGTGTTTGCACCTGGAGATCTGGAACAGTTTCCAGTGGAAAATCCAAATGTAGAAATGGAACTTAAATTAAAAATGATAGAGATTGAAAGAGAGGAAAGAGCATTCGAGAGAGCAGAAAGAGAAAAAGAAAAACAAAGAGGGTTCGAGAGAGCAGAAAGAGAGAAAGAAAGGCAGTTTGAGTTAGAAAAATTAGCAAGAGAAGAGAAAAAGAAAGAGAGAAAGAGGAAAGAGCAGAAAGAGAGAGACAGAGACAGAGAGATTTCAATTTAGAAAAATTATACAGGGAAGAAAGGCTCCAAATGGAGCAACTAAAAATTAAAATGGAAGCCGAAAACAAATTTCATGCTAGCCAGGAGGTAAAGCTGGTGCCTCCATTCTCGGAGAAGCAGGTTGATAAGTATTTCCAGTGCTTCGAGAAGGTAGCTAAGAGTTGTCAGTGGCCAAAGGAACACTGGCCTCTGATGTTGCAAACTGTCCTCAAGGGTAAGCTCAACAAGCCTATTAAACTTTGGCTGCAGATGATTCCTCTGATTATGAGGTTGTCAAAAAGGTTATTTTGACAGCTTATGAGTTGGTTCTAGAGGCTTACCGACAAAAATTCAGAGGTCTGAAGAAATCTGACAATCAGACTTATGTGGAATTTGCTAATGAGAAGAAGGTTTGCTTTGAGCGCTGGTGTACTTCTATGGAGGTCAAGGATGATTTCAACTCACTAAAAGAGATGGTGTTAGTTTAAGAATTCAAGAACTGTGTCAAGGATGATATTAAGACCTACCTTAATGAGAAGCAAGCACTGAATTTGCAATCAGCTGCCAAGTTTGCAGACGAATATGTTCTCACATATAAGTCCAAATTTCAGTCCAGCAGTTACAATAGATGGTCCCAATTTCAGAAGAAAGGTAACGGTGATACCCAAGATTCCTCACCCAAAGACAAAGGCAAATCTGGTGATGGTGCTCAGAAATCCAGTCAAAGGTCTGATCAAAGTGTGAAAGCTGACAGTGACAAAAGTGGTCTATACTCAGTCAAAAAAGAAACTTCACACTCATAAATTTCTAAATATTTTCTTGAAACTTAATACAAGAGATTATTATTATTATTATTAGGGGTAAATGCGTTGTCAAAGACATCATGACACACAGCAACTCCGGCGTGCACAAGCATGCAGCACGCGTCGAGCATACATCAAGGTAAAAAGCATGTTTCCTCGTGTTCCTAGTCACGTGACCTTATGAGACACGTGCAATTGAGCCCACGTTAGCACAGTAGAGTGACATCTCGGAAAAACAAGCTCTTACAGTCAATTATCCGTTGATTTGCAATGCCACGCTGTCAAACATTCAACTTGAACGTGCCATTGGCATGCTGAATATGGGAACGTCGGTCACTGACGTTGCCAGGGTTATGGGATGCAGTTGACGGACTATCCATGATCTTCGGACACGTCTCAACAAACTGGCACCACAGCAGACCGACCTCGTTCGCGTAGACCACGGTGACGACACAAGCAGAAGACCGACAAATCGTCTTCGTCATTTGCGTAATCGATTTCTCACTGCAACGCCCACTGGGAATGAATTGTTTAGAGGTCGTGTGACTGCCCAAACCATACGTGTCGCCCTGCGCACTGCTCGCCTCTCCATGCACGCCGGCCATATCGTGGACCAATTTTAACCCAGTTACACCGGCGTCAATGGCTTCTCTGGGCACAACGACATCTGAGATGGACTCAGCGTGATTGGAATAGGGTCGTTTTTAGTGACGAATCCAGATTCACTTTGCACTTCGCTGATGGGAGAGTTAGGGTTTGGAGGAGACGCGGTGAACGCAACGCCCCAGTGTTGTGTGCAGGAAGTGGACCGCTTTTGGGGGCGGTAGTGTTATGGTTTGGGGTGCCTTTAATGGTCCTGCCGTTCCCGACCCTGATGGTCGCTCAAGGAAACCTAACTGCTGCAGGATACAGAGCTTTTGCCATTCATGGCAGCTCATGGCCCAGGTCTGACATTCCAACACGATAATGCCAGACCTCATACGCCAATTTAACGCGGAATTTTCTTAGGAATGCTGGCATCAATGTCATGGAGTGGCCCTCAAGGTCTCCCTGACCTTAATCCCATAGAACATGTATGGGATGTGTTGGGCAGAAGACTCCGTCAAGTAAGGAACCCTCCACAGAATTTGCAGGAACTTGGTGCCATGTTGGTTCAATTATGGCGACGCATCCCCCAAGCTGTGTTCAGATGCATCATTCAATCCATGAGGAGACGTTGCGTCGCAGTTGTGAACGCTCATGGAGGGCATACTACGCTATTGACATGCTTTCATCAAGTTGTAACTTACCATTTTTACTCTCTTACATTTCCGTAGCATTTCCGGTGGAACTGGTTACATTATGAACATGATTTTTATGGTACACCGTCCTTAATGGGTACAGAATGGAATTAAATCATTATTTAAAACCACTTTTCTTGTATGTTCAACTTATCGACCTCCAAACGAGTGTGAAGTTTCTTTTTTGACTGAGTATAGTTTGCAATTATTGCAAGAAATCTGGTCATTTTACAACTAACTGTTGGTTCCTTAAGGCTAAGAAAGAAAAAGAAAAGGATACCAAACCCAATGCCTTTGTGAAGACAAGGTTAGAAACCCCTGTAGCAGATGACCGATCTGCTAAATTGCCTGCTCCTTGTGAGGCTAAGAAGCCTGATAGTGCTGACTTTGTGAGGGAGGAATTTCTTCCATTTGTGTCAGAGGGATTAGTGGCTCTGAATGAGCATTCTCCTCCTGTCCCCATATATATCCTAAGGGATACTGGAGCTTCTCAGTCACTTTTGTTGATGGACTCCTTGGAGTTACGTGATGAGACCGCTTCTGGGGATTTTATACTTGTACAAGGTATTGAAGGAGGACTGTATCTGTACCCCTCGCTCTGTATTCTTGAAGTCAGATTTAGTTACAGGACAGGTAAAGGTGGGACTTATGTCAAGTCTACCTATCAAGGGTGTTTCTCTGTTGCTGGGCAATGACCTGGCTGGGGGCAATGTAGTTCCCCCTGTTCATCTTACTTCACAGCCGAGCACTGAAGATGGCGATGAAGACCCATCTCTGTATCCTTCCTGTGCAGTGACTCGTGCTATGGCCAAGAAGGCTCAAGAAGAAGATGATGTGGTGCCGTCCAGCACCTTGAATAGTCATGACTCAGGTGGTTCGCCTCATGACTCTGTTCAGCCTACTATGGTTTCTCCATTTGAGGACTTATCAGACACTTTTATCAGTTCTCTATTCAGCCAGCCAGATGGGTCTGGTGATTCTGATGTGTCTGGAGACTTGTCTCTGTCCAGAAAGCGGTTGATTCTGGAGCAAACCAATGATCCTGAAATTTGTGTACTAAAGAAGAGAGCCCTTCCTGATGAAGAAATAGACGCAGTTCCAGTTGGGTATTATCTCAAGGATGGAGTGTTGATGCGGAAGTGGCGCCCTCCTGATATCCCTGCCAATGCAGATTGGGCAGTGGTCAAGCAAATTGTTGTTCCGAAGGTCTACAGGAATGAAATCTTAACAATGGCTCATAGTTTGCCTTTAGGAGGTCATCTTGGTGTTAACAAGACTGTTGACAAGATCATGAAACACTTCTTCTGGCCTGGACTTCGGAAAGATGTTTCCAACTTTTGCAAAACCTGTCACACTTGTCAGGTAGTTGGAAAACACTAGTTAGACCCACCTGTAGCTCCATTGCAGCCTATCCCAGCATTTGGGGAGCCCTTCTCCAAGGTCATTGTTGATTGTGTTGGTCCATTACCCAAGACTAGATCTGGAAATCAATACTTGTTGACAATCATGTGTGCATCTACCAGATTCCCTGAAGGCATCCCTCTACGCAACATCAAGGCAACTGCAATTTCGAAGGCTTTGATAAAGTTCTTCATGTTGTTTGGCCTTCCCAGGGAAATTCAGTCAGATCAAGGTAGCAATTTCACCTCCGGATTGTTTCAGCAGGTTGTGTATGAACTAGGTGCGAAGCAGATTCTTTCCAGTGCCTATCATCCAGAGAGTCAGGGTGCCTTAGAGCGGTTTCATTCCGCTCTCAAGACAATGATGAGGACTTATTGTTATGACCATGAGAAAGACTGGGATGAAGGTGTTCATTTGCTGTTGTTTGCAGCTAGAGAAGCAGTGCAGGAGTCTACTGGATTCAGTCCGTTTGAGCTAGTGTTTGGCCATGAAGTGAGAGGACCTTTGCTATTGTTGAGTGAACAATGGCAAGAGAAAGAGCCGCATATCAGTCTGTTAGACTATGTTAGCAAGTTGAAGGAGAGACTGCGTGCAGCTTGTGACCTAACCAAAGAGAACTTGAAATCAAGTCCTTGGTATGATCATAAGGCTAGAAGCCGTGAGTTTAAACCAGGAGACAAGGCCCTTGCGTTGTTTCCCTTGCAGTCCAATCCATTGCAGGCTAGATTTCATGGTCCTTATGAAATTCTGACAAAACTCAATGATCTCAATTACATTGTGAAGACTCCAGATAGGAGAAAGCTAAAACAATTGTGTCACATTAACATGCTGAAGGCTTATCATGATAGGAATGCTAGGGTTGCAGCTGTCACTTCAGATTCTCCTATGGCCGAGACTTGTGAAGATGAGGGGGAGTTTCAAGATGATGAACCTAGAATTAAAGCTGAAGTTCTTTCATGTAAATTGTCAAATTCTGAAGTGTTGCAAAATCTTGATGTAAAACTCCAGCACTTAGAACCCTCACAGAAAGATCAGTTTGAGAGGTTGATCAAGAAATATAAAGATCTATTTCCTGATGTTCCAAAGAGAGTTTCTATAGCCTCTCATGATGTAGATGTTGGTGATGCCAAACCAATAAAACAGCATCCGTGCGGATGAATCCTGAAAAGAGAAAGATTGCTGAGAAAGAGGTTGAGTACATGTTAGAACATGATATTATCAGACCCTCTAACTCCGATTGGAGTTCACCCGGTGTTCTAGTTCCAAAACCTGATGGAAGCACTAGATTCTGTACAGATTATCGCAAAGTCAATGCTGTAACTAGAACTGATGTGTTTCCAATACCTAAGATTGATGATTGTATCGATAGAGTAGGGCAAGCAAAGTTTCTGACCAAGATTGATTTATTGAAGGGTTATTAGTGTGTGCCTTTAACTGAGAGGGCCAAGAGCATCTCTGCTTTTGCCACACTATCTGGGTTATACCAGTATGAAGTCCTACCCTTTGGCATGAAAAATGCCCCAGCCATGTTCCAAAGGATGCTACAGTCTACAATCGCCGGATTGCCACACACGGGTGCGTACATCGATGACCTGATCACATGGAGTGACTCCTGGGAAGAACATCTGAAAGATGTAGAGATGTTGTTCCAGCGCTTGACCCAGGCTAACCTGACTGTTAACCTGAACAAGAGTGACTTTGGTTGTGCTCCTGTCACATATCTTGGCTACGTCATAGGCCAGGGTAAGGTGGCACCCATAAATGCTAAAGTCCAAGCCATCATGGACTTTCCAGTTCCTGACAACAAAAAGGCTTTGCGCCGCTTCCTTGGAATGATCGGGTACCACCGCAAGTTCTGCAAGAACTTTGCTGAGATTGCTCTCAGTCTCACCAACCAACTTAAGAAAGGCGTAAAGTTCACTTGGGATGAAGCATGCCAAAGAGCCTTCGATCGCCTGAAGTCTCTGCTGTGTCACTTCCCCGTGCTCAAATCTCCTGACTTCAACAAACCGTTCTCCATGGCGGTCGATGCTAGCGACCAAGCTTGTGGATCTGTGCTCCTACAGAGAAGTGACTCTGATGACATTGAGCATCCCGTGGCATACTTCTCCAGGAAGTTCAATCGCCACCAAAAGAACTATTCCACAATTGAGAAGGAGCTGTTGGCTCTGGTTCTATCCTTACAACACTTTGAGGTTTATGTTTGTACAGGGCAAAAGCCAATGATTGTATATACTGACCACAATCCTTTAATGTTTTTGAGTAAGATGAAAAACAAGAATCGGAGATTGTTGAATTGGAGTTTGATTTTACAGGAGTTTGACTTGGAAATTAAGCATGTAAAGGGTACTGACAATGTAATTGCTGATTGCTTATCCCGTGTTTGAGTATGTGTATATATATCACATGTGTTTATTAGCATATTGTATTATATGTATATATACACAAGTGTCTACTTAACCATTTTTGTGTTGAAAAGAAAAATTTTGCCTTTATTAGTCAAAATTTTTCCCTTTTGGAATGGAGGTGTAATGGGGAAAAAAAGGCCACTAGATGGCAGTATTGACAATTTTTTTAGTTAAGCCTAGTCTGGAGCTAGGTTGGGCATGTCCTGGGCATGCCTCAGAGGGGGCTGGACAAGAGTATATAAGGAGAAAAATTGAGAGAGTGGAAGAGTAGTAGGAGAAATTGCAAGGAGTAATTGTGGAAGGATACATTTGACCAGACCTGTCACTCTTTTCAAGACCTGTGAAGCTTTTTGTGGATTTTTGCCTGTGTTGGAGCATTTTCCTGTCCCAAGACATCGCAACATAGCAGCGCCATCTCCATTACCGAGGGACTGTAAATATCTCATTTTTTTTTTATTTCAATCTTGGTCAGTAGATGTAGATTGTAGATTAGTTCAAAGTGTGTGTTTAATTAAATCTGTTGAAGTTTAAGAATTTTGTCTGTCATCCCTTGCTGTCCGTGACGTCATAACAAATTGACGCCATAACAAATTGGGGCCATATCAGTATGTAGTGAAAGTCTTTCCCAGGACCATAGGTGACCCACAGCTGTTCAAGATCACGGAACTCTTGGAAGTGTGAAATAGCCAAAACTACAACATCGGTATCCACTGTCCGGATCAGGACTGTTTGATAGCCACTTTTCATGCCATCCATAACATGAAGGAGAATTCTGGTATCTGCCTCCTCTTGCGTGCAAGGCTGTATTCCATCCATGTCCACGTCCTTTCTAGAACAAACAACCATCCCACCAACTGTAGATACAATGGTTTTGTCTCCTGTGTCCTGAGCAACACTCTCAATGGCCAGAAAACGGAAGAGTTCCGCTTTGTTCTTGTCATTTCGTAAGAAATTCTTCCAATTTCCCGGCAGCTTACCATTCGCAGTGACTCGTTTACGTGTGCCAGTCCCGCGGTTTTCTCTGGTTGAATTCTTCAGACTGTCCTTCAGGTATACATCCCATACCACATCAACTCGATCGGCTGTCTCCAGCTGAGTCGCTAAGTATGGTGTGAACACTTGGTGTGCATATTCTTCAAACGTGCTTGTGTCTTTTGTGGACAAGAAGTGGACAACAGCAGCACCATCAAGGATTTTCATTTCAACATGTGGAGCATTTGAGATTCTATCCGAGGAAGCCATTGACTTTAGGCATCCAACGAGATCGGACTTCTTGCCTTGTCTCAGCTTACCAGCTGAGGAGAGGGTAAGTGGGTATTCAAGGTTTTCATGTCTGAAGAATTCAGCAAGATCGCCGTCTCTGTTCTGACTGGCAATGTGAAGCCTTGAGAACAATGCACAGTCACTCTTGAGTTCACCCAACTTCACTTTCTCCTTGGAAGGGTCAGACTACTACGGCTACTCATTGCTTCAAAATGGAAGAATACGTTGTCCATCTTCATGTGGCACTACTCACCCCATTCAAAGAACTGTAAGCTCATTAAGTTTTATGACTTGCAGCCCCTAACTTTTTTCTAATCACACACTGGTTTGAGGTGCATAAAGAACAATAGATGGCAGCATGTGGTATTCCTATGGTATGTGGTGTGGGAAATGAATTTGCCAATTGCATAATCTTCCCATACCAATGATCTTAACATGTACGTGTAGTAAAAAAACTTACGACTACTGTTTCCGAGATAAAATGTACAGTAATGCCGGCCATCTTGAAATCCAAGATGGCCGCCATTGGCCATCTTGTAATCCAAGATGGCCACCAGCTAACCATTCTGTGTATGTCTCATGATTACTCCTTGCTAAAACATGGGTAACTATTATGTATTTTACAGTGATATCATTAATTAGAATGTAACCAGTACTATGGAAATGGCTATTTTGGTGGCCATTTTTTATTTCAATATGGCGGCCACCAGGGGGCGCTAATTTTTGTGTTCCATTTTTTTTCTGGTTCTGTAGGTCTTGTAGTACCTCTGTGCAAATTTTGATGCTTTATATACGTACTGAACAATTCTGGTGATATTTTGAACTTAGCCGCCTGACTAGTACGTTCATGCATAAAAGCAGCGCAACTCGGAACACATCATTTTTTAATAATAAAAATGTTATCCCAACATCACTCTGTAAATTCTTGAGTAAGTTTCATGAATAAATTTTAATCTTCTTTATTTATTTATTTATTTATTTTTTAATTCACCAGTATCTGTCTACACCATAGTAAAATATCACAGCCATCCAAAATGACAAAGTTCAGTCAACAGTGTGACCTCAGTGTGCATGCAGCTCTGACAGTGGTGACACATGATCTGAATGAAGGCAAACAGAGTGTATGTGCTTCTCAATAATGTTTGGCCATTCTTCCCGGAGCACAGTGGTCAGCTGATGGAGAGTCAATCCCTGGGGACGTCTTGTTCCAACAGCTCTGCCCAACTGGTCCCACAGGAGTTGAGTGGGTGAGAAAGGTTGGGAGAACATGCAGGTCTTTGGTGGGCCATGGTGAACACCTGAAGCAATAGAATGAGCATCGTCCTGCTGTATAATTCCAGTCATCATGGGTCTGTAGGACAGGTATTGGCAGTGTGTATCAGGATCTTGCAAAGGTATTGCAGAGCAGTTAGGTCACTAGTGACGACCATCAGATGTGCCTCTTGAGGATAAGAGATGTTCCTCAAGATCATCACAGTTCTGCCACCCTAACGGTTGACCTGGTGAACACAGCATCCAGCTTAACACCACATCTACATTACACCCGTTATCAGCCATCTGCGTTATGCTGGGAGAATCTGGATATATCAGTAAAAGAGACAGATTTGCAGAGAAGTCGCATCCAGTGGAGGAGGGGTCTGGCCCAGTTGAGATGCCACAACCAGTTTTAACCCATCAGAATCATTAAAAAATACTGTCTTTGGGTATGAAGTCCTTGTTCCTGAACGCGTGTTGTGTCATGTGGTTGATAGGTGAGTTATGGGTATCCAGTGTCTCTCTGGCTGTTTGACCAGCAGTTTGGAAAAAATTGCTTAGATGTACAAAGTTAATATAGCAAGCCTGGACTGGTGCTGTGGCCTTTAGACGACCAGATCTCTCTATATAAAGTGTGGAACCAGTTTCGATGTACAGTGTCACTAGCTGAGTGATTTTTGAGGTGCACAGCCCATTCACCGTGCTACTGCAGTGTTTGATGTGAATCTCCACTGCTGATCTAACCGACACACTTTTGGCAAGATAGAGACACGATCTTTTAGATCAAGCACTAAGTTATGAACCCTGGAGCTCATCTCAATCAGCAACTGCAATGTACAAGGAGAAGAAAGGTACAGGTGGCTCTGTGATCAAGCCCTGAAAGCCATCACAGGACCAGGGCTGAGGGGAGCGAGAGGACCCGCCCTTTTTAGCAGGCCGTCAGTCTCATTAAAGCAGTGGAACAGCTGACACCCCTCCCTGAGAAAAGATCTGCAGGGATCCTGGCCTCTGCATGGAACTGGCTGTTGATGGTGGATCTGAGGAAACAGCTGAAGTTCTCCCAGCTCTCTGTGGCCTCCATCTTGAGGCCCGATATGATCCTAACCTCAGAGTCCATCAAACAGGGTGTCCTGCTGGAGATATTGGTCCCTTGAGAAGATCACCTGGATGAGACCTTTGAGAGGAAGCTCACCAGGTCTGAGGGGCTGGTCAGTGAATGCAGGTGCGGTGTCTGGAGCACAAGGTGCCTCTCAGTGGAAGTAGGTGCAGGGGTTTCACAGCTTGGGTTTTAGTCAGAGCTTTCAGTATATTAGGTACAGATGGAGAGAGGAAGGGAAGAGTCACAAACATCATCACTGAAGCAGCAGAGAGAGTCTCTAGATGGCTGTGGCTCCAGAGAGGAGAGTAATGGGGGGTGAAGTAGCTCACTGCTGTCTGCACACAAACTGAGCTCTGATCAGCCCCAGCTGGGTCACCTGTAGGAGGGTGTGTGATGCTGAAAAACTCCTCACACTGGAGGATTTCAAGAACTTCATTGAGGATGTGCCTAGATGTAATTTCACAACATTTCATTATCGCTCATTTTTACAAAAAAGGCAATAATCTAGAATATTGGCTGATCTTGTAAAATATACTCAAGGCAGCAACCATTACAGGTGGGGTAAAAAAAAAAAAAAAAAAAGATTGACTGACATCAATGAAAGACAGATTAGAAGAGAACTTCAGCAAACATATTCAAAATGTTTATTATATGCTACAATGGAGATACCTGCATTTTCCCACACCTGTGCGATGCATCCCTCAAGTTGCCAGAGTGCCTGAGCAAATATCAACACAGAGTAATGTGGAAAGAGAAAAACACAGGAGAGAAAGATCAGCCACAGCTGGGTTGGGCTTCCAGTCCCTGCAGTATAATCAATAAAAACAGCTGTGAATAAAGCACATGACCCAGCCTATAGACCCACTGCTGTTCACTCATCAGAGCTCCTCTAACTGTGTGTGACAGGATTTGAATAGAGCGCTGTTTCCCAAACCTCTCCCGGCGTACCCCTTGTCCTGCATGCTTTAGATCTCTCCCTGCTCCACCACAGGTGATTCAAATGATCAGGTCATAATTAACCCCAGAAGCTGCTTGATAATAAGCGAATCATTTGAATCACCTGGGCTGGAGCAGGGAGAGATCTAAAGCATGCAGGACAAGGGGTACGCCAGGAGAGCTTTGGGAAACAACGGTATAGAGGAAGGGGCTTTGCATACCTGTCCTGCCTCACTGCTCCACACACTTTAAGAGCCCCAGTACTGATCAGTGACTGTCCAGTCCTTTCACACACTGACACAGGCAGCATTATGATGATGTCAGACTTTCTACTGCTGGTGATGCTGGGACTCATTGTGCAGAGTGAGAAAGATGGATCTTTGAGAGCAAATTCAACTTTTTCTCTGGAGTTGTTATTATTTTCAATAATATATGCAATAGTAATGCATATCATTTGACAGGGTTTATCTGCATTACCATCAATTTCAATGGTTATCTCTTTTTTTTTTTTAGGATCGATGGCAGATATAGTTCTGACTCAGACTCCAGCAGCTCAGGCTGTGCAGCAGGGAGACACTGCCACTATCAGCTGTACAGCCAGTCACCAACGATGTCCAGTGGTACCAGCAGAAACCTCGTCGGGCTCCTAAACTTCTGATTTATAACGCTGAAACTCGCTTCTCTGAAACTCCTGATCGTTTCATTGGGAGTGAATCTGGGACTCAGTTTACACTGAAAATCACTGGAGTCCAGGCACATAAACTGATCTGTAGGCCTTGTTAGTATTGGTTAGTTAGCTGTAGCTTGTTAGCCTGTTAGTAGGGTAGTATGATGGGTTACATGTGTCTATGTATCGATTCCCGGGGAAACAGTATCTTGTTTCACTGTGGACTGTGTACGTATGTGGTAGGAATGACAATGAATCTTCTGACTCTGACTTTCTCTGAATTTCAAAAATATTTTAGGGACAAGTTTTAAGAGCTCATGGAAAATTAATCGCCAAGTTTGGCGGTGTATGGAAATAATGTCATTGATTTATAGCCAAATCTGAGCCAGGCAGCCCATGGACATGTTTGGAGCTGGTGGCTACCCCTATCGGGCGATTTCAAAATAATTTCACAAACGCGTTTTAAAAGTGGAATGAAACATATCCTATGAGTTCTATAATAATTAGACAAAAATTGTGTGATTTATAGTCTGATTTCTGTAGTGCTACACACATTTTTTGTATTTGTAGGGCCCCTACAATTTGATCTGAATTAAATTTTCAGCCGATGTTTCAAGCCCTGCTCTAAACATATCCTGCAAGTTTGGTGATGATCGGCCCAATGTTAGTGGAGTTATATCTATTTATATGTTAAGCCAAGCCCCTTGTTAAATTCATTGGTCAATATCTTCAAAACAATGAAGATATCAACATGGAAAACTGTTTTTAAAAAGCTAGTTCCACTGATCATGCACAGCAAATTTGGTGCAAATTAAACTCACAATTCAGGAGAAGACGTCAAAAATGTGTTTTTCAAAAAATTCAAAATTGCGGACAATATAACCATTCGGACCTTATGGGTCCTGCTTGCAAGTTTGTAGAGGGAAGTCCGATAGATGCCTGCAGAAAGTTTTGTGTAAATCAGACTCACAACAATTCAACCTTTAATTATAGCGCCACCATTGGGCCGATTGGGGTCACATTTTTTGTGCAAGTAAAGAACACACTGTGTTCTTGATTAAGAAGATTAATAATAATAATAATAATAATAATAAATTGGGGGAAAACAATAAGGTTTCAGCCCTTTGGGCTTGAACCCCTAATTAGAGAGCATTCAGAGTTTAGAGAGAGTATTCGGAGAGGTACTAGAGTGTGTTACCTGTGATATGATGTGTTTGGGTGTTGGATACGGGGAGTTGGAGAGTACTTGTGGATGCAGAGTGTTACAATTCAGGAACGAGAGAATAATTTGCTGACAGACTTCAACAAACCTTGATCCAGATCTGATCTGTACTGATAAAGACAGAGGGAGGGAGGAATGCTCTTCCACTCTCTGCCAGTGCTCCCCCTGCTCTCTCCCAAACTCCTGATTCAGGACCATGATCTCCAGAAACTTCATTCATTGTGGAAAACACTGAAATACTGAATCACAGGAAAATTCATTCTTTCCTTCTCAGTGTAGGTTGAAAAAAATCACAGTTTTGTTTTTGTCTTTACCTCACTGTCATGTTCTTGTCTTTACGCTAATAAAATGCTAACTATGATGTAATTTTGGCCAAATTGGAATAAATAAAGCAGCATAGAACTTGTGCTCACAAGACTTCTGTGTCATCACATGACATCATTATGGGTTGTGTTTGAAATGCGTTCTCTCTGATGTCACCTAAGCCACAATTACATTCGCAAACCACAGATGAAGACTGAGCGCTAATATTGCCTGTGTTTAGAAGCACCACAGTGGAATAAAACAAAGGAAATTACAAGCTAGATTGCATTCAGATCTGGCCAGTGCTGACTGCTTAAAGCAGCCCCACAAGTTTGTGCAAAACTGGCCTGAGCTGGAATCAGTGGGAGGGTTGCAATCGGGTTGCTTTTCCCACCAGAATCAGGGGCAATGCCCCCCCAACAGAGTCACTGTGCCCCCCCCAATAGCAGGCCAAGACCTTTGTGACCAAATTTACCAATTTTTTATTAATTTATATTTATCATTTTAAAAGTGAAAACCTGTTCCATAAATGAAAATAAATCAAAACAAAATAATAGAACAATAAAAAAAACCCCACCATGTCATATTTTATCCCGTCATATTTGCATAAGTTCACATCTGGTGACGTAGCATTCTCATTGGTCTTGTGCTATGACGGTGCTGGTTTTGCTGTCTTTTTGTTAGATGCATTCCTAAATGGTGCTTAGCTGTAATCTGACTGCACTTTGAATAAACTACAGATATTCAAAAATGGCTAAATGCAAACGGTGCTGCTTCCTCGAGGCCTCCTCTAGCTCCACCAATGAATGTGAATGTACCCAGCACAGCCACTTCTGAAGAGCAAAATCCTCCTGCTGCTATCAACGATGCACCGGCTAACATTAGCGCTAACTGTGGAAGGCAAAGCAGTGTCAGATGACCCCGGGACAGAGCAGCCCAACCAATCATTTTGCAACAAAACCCTGCCAGCATTTTCAGTGGCAGGAAATGTTCATTTGTCTCCGCCTGGTATCACAGCCGAGACTGATTGGAATATAGTTTAAAGGCCGATGTGGCCTTTCGCTTTTGCTGTCGGCTGTCTAGCACCACATGGAAGTCTGGGACACTGGATGCTTTTATGAGTGTGGGTTTCCGTAACTGGTAAAATGCTGTGGAGCGAGATCGGGGATTTTATAAACACAAATCTTCAAAAGACCATATCTCATGCCATGGGCCTAAAATGTGGAAGGAGTGGGTGAGGCGTTGCAATACTGGGCAGGAAATTTCTACACTGATCAACTTAGACTGACTACGAAAGAACAGGTGTCATGTTTCCTCCATCATTTGCATTGTCATGTTCTTAGCAGAAAACCAGTTGCCTTTAAGAGGGAAGATAAAGGCCTTTGATAACATGTTGGAGGGCGGGAGTGGACTTTTCCTCACCTTACTGGACTATACCATTAAAAAGGACCCTGAATTGGCCGCCATTTTAAAAACAATACCTCTCAATGCCACGTATACTGGTCACAAAATGCAAGATGAACTCATAAAGGCACTCAGCAGTGTGGTGACAGATGCTATTGTAGAGGAAGTAGGCGACTTCTATCACAAATCGAAAGTAAATGGAGCCCGTGACCCTACCAGGTGCGAAAATATATTGATTGTCATTCGATTTGTTATGAGTCATATGCGGCAACAGAGCGCCTGTTAACCATAGCAACAGCTGACAAAGGTGACGAACAGACAATATCAAACACTGTTTTGGCAGAGGTCAAAAAAGCTGGATTGGACGCATCAAAGATTCTAAGCCAGGTATTTTGTGGGGCTGCTCTGATGTCTGGGAAACATGGTGGCGTCCAGAAGCTACTGCAAAAGAAACTAGGCTGTGAGATACCTTATCTGCACTGTTTACACCACCAGCTGCACTCAATGGTAGTACATGCAATCTCAGTAGAGGCAGCTGTAGTGGACTTTTTTCATGTGTGTAATGCCCTTTACAAATTCTGCAGTCTTATCTAGACCAGAGGTGGACGGGGCATCTTGCTACTGTGTCAGTCATTCTTGAATCATTCAATCACATAACCTCTCTTTTGACTGAGATGGAGTCTGTCCTGGCAGAGATACGGATGGAGGCAGTGGGTCTGAGGCGCGAGATTACTGAGCCCAGTTTCCCATTCATTGCCAAGTTAGTCCACACAGTTCTTGCCCTGTTGGATCCACCTTACAAGCTCCGACAAAGAGAGGATACTGACTTAATGACTGGATTAAATTTTGTGGCTATAGCGCAACAGCTTGTGTATGGAAACTCCATTGTGATGAGGAGTTTAATAAAGTTTAATAAGGTATGGGGCCATGACCGCGATGCCTAAACGAAGACGCACAGCAAAAATAAGTATGGATCAGTATGTTGTAATGGGAACTACTAAACACAGGGATGATGACGGAAAAACAGAACTCCAGAGACTGCACTACAGCTCTATTGATTCAGTGCTTGGAGAGATGGATCACAGGGTCAGTGAGCACAACTCACAGTTGGTTTGTGCATTGCTGCACTGAATCCAGAGAGTGATACATTCCTCGATGTAAAGGCTGTGAAACATATCATGGGCCTGTCACTATTGCTTATAATTCAGACTGAGTTTGAAGTTGCTGAAGAGTTTTTAAGCCCACAAAAACAATCACAGCAAACTGAGGAGGATTGGACTGTAGAACACATCCTCTCAAAGTACCACACACATCTGATTTGTACTGAAAGCTTTCAAACATGCCGTAACATATGGGGCATCCACCGCAATTGATTAATTCGACTTTAAAACACATTCTTTCGGACCCCAGCAGAGGAAGGCCAAGTTGGTGCAGCTGGCATTTGAAAGGGACTGAAGGTGGTAACTACGCATCATCTTCATGAAAAAGTCAAAATTTAAGATTTTTTTTTTAATCTTCACAGGCTACCACACTGAATACACTTTCAAGTCAGCTAATTAGTATTTTGATTAATAAGACTATTTTGGCAGAAAAAGGGTTTTTAAAATAGTTTATTTTGTGCAAAATCCTCAATCCACTTGATCCTGGGTCATACTGTTTGGCAGGGTATAATGAAATCAATGGCAATAGGCGATACCTGGCTGAGCGTAAAGTCTCTGTAAAGGAATCCAGTAGGAAAAAATCAGATGGAAAAAGAAGGGCAGACAGGACCGACTTCAAGAAAAGTAAGTAAGTAAGTAAGCAAAGTTTATTTATGGAGTACTTTTCACAGACAGGGTCACAAAGTGCTTCACAGTCATTTACACAGAGAAAAGAATAAATACAATAAAATACAATAAAAATAGGGACAGAATAAGAACACAGAAAGATTCAAATGCCAGTAAGTCAAGTCAAGTCAAGTTCATGAGTAGAATGAAAGGGCAGCGCCCAGCCTAATCCTTTTCCCCACTACAGCAAATGAGGCAAAAAACTCCCAGTAGGGAGAAAAATCCTCAAACAGTGGTGAGAAAAAATCCCCAGTGGGAAGAAATCTCAGGAGGAACCCGGCTATAGTGGGGAAGCCCATCCTCCGTGGGCTAACTAATTAATAACAAGATAAAGAAGAGCAGAATAGAAATGGAAAAAGAGATCCATTAAAGTCCATCTGAACAGTGGTGTCTGTAGCACCAGGAAGTGGCATGTCGAGGATGGAGCAGAACTGGATCAGGACCAGATCAGGACAGCAGAACAGCAGCAGCCAGCGCTCATGGTGAGGGACAGGGCTCGGATGGTCCATGGGCTCAGGGTAGTGGACGGAAAGATCTTCGGAAAGAGACACAGAAAAAAAGTGGGGTGAGGCACTGGATAAAACTACTGCATGTTAATAACAATACCGTCCTGTGTCATGTGCCAAGTGGGAAATTATTAGCAGACTGGTCAAGAAACTGTAAACACCCCACCATCCACTTCCTGCAGCATAGAAGCCCTACACTTACACCAGGCTGTAAGATCACTATTAATTTACTAAACATTACCATATGGACCTCCCCGGTGACTAAGGCTGTAGCAAGCCCCACTGGCACCGTTAATGCATGCTCAGTGCCACCGGTTCCACATGGATTTACTTAACACCACCACTAGTACCATATGGACCTCCCCAGTGACTAAGGCTGTAGCAAGCCCCACTGGCACCGTTAATGCATGCTCAGTGCCACCGGTTCCACATGGATTTGCTTAACACTACCACCAGTACCATATGGACCTCCCCAGTGACTAAGGCTGTAGCAAGCGCCACTGCTAGGAAGCCCCAATGGAAGGAACACTGTACGAGTCTGGGGCATTTAGGCCAAATCGTTGCATGTTGAAAGCTGCTTGTGGGTAAGAACTGCACAAACTTCCATGCTTTTTCTCAAAAACTTGGTTTTATGACTTCAAACAGTAATTTTGCCAAAAGTATTTGTCCCACTGACTTGAGCTTTGGACAGAAGCTAGAATTTATGGAGTTTTATGCAATTTACCAAACTGAACTCAGAACTATAAATACTGAGATAGCTGTTGCCATAGAAACCCCACAAAACACTGAATGTGAAGGTCTAAATCTAAATAAAATTAGTAAAAATATACTCAGCGCCATTAAAACGCACAGGTGAGGTATGTACTGTATTTGCGTCAAATTGAAGAATCGATTGATTTTTATTGCTTTTCCAGTGAGGCATGAGTGGAAATAAAGAAAAGCGCGTGGTATTGTAATCCTGACGCACGCCACGTGAATGCGCCAAGCACTTCAGTAATAACAAACATTTAGCAGAACATTGACACTTGACTTGTTCTTTTGGGTGTGGTCGATAGCCTACATAAAGCCAACAAAAAAAAACGAGAAATGCTACGGCATCAAGAAAATGGAACGGCTTGTGACACAGGAGGGAGAAAAAGAGCCATTGGCATGCTACGGGCAGGTCTTAGCCGCCGAGAGGAGGCGCGTCATTATTATTGGTCTGTAGACGGGAAACCTCTGAGCAGCGGCAACGTTACCCAACAGACGGCGCCGATCTCCCTCTGCAATCAAAAGTGCCATCTGGAGGAACTCCCGCTGCTGCTTCTCAACTATTTAAGCTATCCCCTCATCCTTGGCCTTCCGTGGCTACTGTTACACAATCCCACCATCGCCTGGCACACTAAGCGTCTCATGTTCCGGTCATTCTCCTGTCGCTGGCACCGTGGCCCCCTCCCCAATGCCTCCATGGCTGTCAAGAGCCCTGATTAAGGAGACCAGACAGAAATTCCCGAAGAGTACTGGGACCTGCAGATGGTGCTCAGCAAGGCAAAAGCGACCCAGTTACCTCCTCCGTGCAATTGTGCCATCGAGCTCCTGTTCGGCACCCCATCCCCCAGGAGCCATGTATACCCCCAGTTGTGGCTGAAGACTCAAGCAATGGAGCAGTATATACAAAAAGCTCTACAGCAGGGCTTAATTCGTCCTTCCATTTCACACGCATCCGCAGCTTCCTTTTTGTCCAGAAGAAGGATAGAGGTCTGCACCCCTTTACAAACTACAGAGGACAAAATTATGTTGCAGTGAAGTATCGATATCTACTCCTTCTGGTCCCCAGCACTGTGGTGCAACATTGAGGAGTGAAGATTTTCATGAAACTCAACCTCCGCAGGGCATACAATCTCATCCGCATCAGGGAAGGAGACGAGTGGACGACGGCATTTAGCACCACCTCAGGGTACTACGAGTACTGAGTAATGCCGTATGGCCCTGTTAACGCTCCCTCTGTATTCTTATCCTTCATCAATGATGTGCTGCGAGAGATGTTGGGAAGATTTGTCATCGCCTACCTCAACAACATCCTCATCTACTCAACCACTGATGAAGAACATGTGGAACACATAAACATGAACTTTACGTCAAGGCGAAAAGTGTGTCTTCCACCAGTCCTTCCTTGGCTACGTGCTTGGACCAGAGGGAGTGGCTATGGAAGAGAAGAAGTTAAAGCCAGTAGCAGCATGGACAATCACACAGACCATAAAGGAGCTCCAACGTTTCATGGAGTTTGCAAATTTTTATCAATGCTTCATTAAAAACTTCAGCGCGGTTGCCCACCCTCTGATGCGTCTGTTCAAGGGAAAATACAAAAACCTGGGATGGAATCCAGAAGCTCAACATGCCTTTGACACACTCAAAAGCCTGTTCATCACTGCTCCTATACTCAAGTTACCAGACCTGGAAAAGCCCTTTGTAGTGGAAGTCGACGCCTCCAATGCGGGGCTTGGAGCAATCCTGTCCCAAAGGCACGGGCTGCAGGAGAAGCTGTACCCCTGTGCCTATTTCTACCACAAGCTCATGTCCACTGAGGCTTACTACAATGTGGGCAACCGGGAGCTGTTGGCAATTAAGTTGGCACTTGAAGGGTGGAGGCATTGCTTGGAGGGGGCCTGTCATCCTTTCCTCGTGCTGACTGACCACCAAAACCTGGAATATCTGTGAAAGGCACAACGGTTGAATTCACATCAGGACAGGTGGGCGCTTTTCTTTACTCATTTCAATTTTTCAATAACTTATCACCCAGGCTCCAAGAACATCAAAGCAGACGCTCAATCCCGAAGATATGAGAAGGAGAAAGATCCGGAGGCAGAATAGCCGATCCTACTCTCCTCCTGCATTCTTGCCCCCATCAAGTGGCAGTTGGCGCACGTCACCAGTGGAGCTGCTGGGAAACGCTGCCCCCCTCCGGCGACGGCGGCCCCGCTGGTGATGTGTTCCAGGTCTATGCTCCACCTTCATGGACTAGCTTTTCTAGGTCTTTGTAAGTGATCGGTTGTTTTAAAAAAATGCTGTGAATTTTGAAGTATAGTTGATTGTTTTTTTTTTTTTTTTTCGAAGATGTTATGTATTTTAAAGTTGTCTGTGTACTTTCCCCAAAGACGGGGCTTTGAAGAAATAGAAATAAGTAAATAAAATAAATAAATAAATAAAATCTCTGACTGAACAGACTGCCATCAGAGGGTTAAAGTATAAAGTGCGTACCATAGTCAGCCCTATATCACCTGATAACAGAAAGATTCTCATTCTAAACATCTGACAATTACAGTTTCAAATACAAGCACAGGACCTGCTCATAGTGACAGAAGTAAACCCTCTCCAAAACTTTCACTAGATTTATTTCACATGGTTAAACAGGGTCTGAATCAGTTGCTATATTGTTTACTGTCACAGTCTTTCGTATTTTACAGTAAAAGTTCCAGTAGAGGAATAAATATTGCACACATCTTACAGAAAATCAGCCCAGAAGCAGCTATCCATTTTCACACATACTAAAGCGCAATTTCAGAAAATGTAAAATTCATGCTTTAATTTTGTTTTTACATCAGAAATAGCTGTAACCAAGGCACATGTCCCAGCCCTCTATAGACCCACTGCTGTTCACACACCAGAGCTCCTCTAACTGTGTGTGACAGGATTTGTATAGAGGAAGGGGCTTTGCATACCTGTCCTGCCTCACTGCTCCACACACTTTAAGACCCCCAGTACTGATCAGTGACTGTCCAGTCCTTTCACACACACTGACACAGGCAGCATTATGATGATGTCAGACTTTCTACTGCCTTGTACAGGGTGAGAAAGATGGATCCATCTGAACCCAGATTTTGGCTATATTTGATATTTTCCTTCCTTATTTTAAATAATTTCAGAATTGTACCTTTAGAATGTTGTCAAAATTTACTAGAATTATTGCACACAGTTTGATTACATTAATGTGTATGTATATCAATTTCCGTGTTTTCTTTTTCAGGATCAATGGCAGATATAGTTGTAACTCAGTCTCCAGCAGCTCAGGCTGTTCAGCAGGGAGACACTGTCACTATCAGCTGTACAGCCAGTCAGAGTGTTTACAGCTACCTCCATTGGTACCTGCAGAAACCTGGTCAGGCTCCTAAACTCCTGATTTATGCTGCCACAACTCGCCAGTCTGGGATTCCTGATCGTTTCAGTGGGAGTGGATCTGGGACTCAGTTTACACTGAAAATCACTGGAGTCCAGGCTGAAGATGCAGGAGATTATTACTGTCAGCAGAGTGCTAGCACTCCGTTCACACAGTGTTAAAGAGCCGTACAAAAACCTCCCTCAGTCAGACTGCACAGAGACTGCACTGCTGCAGCTGGGACCTACTGCAGGCGCTGAGGGGGGGAGCCACCGATCTGAAACAATGAGAGAATCTGCTTTCATAAACTAGGCTACTTAGATAAATAAAACCTCCATTTCCTCAAACTTAATTAACTTTCTATCCAGTCATTTCTCTGCAGATTAAATGTTGTTTTTTGCTCAAATATTTGTAGTTGAAAGAAGTTGATGGAAAAGCAGGACCAATGTGTATGCTGGATTTTGCTCCCAACACCTTTGCAATGTCAAAAGTTGCTCATTTTTTCTAATAACCTGTCATTTTTAATGAAGAATTGTGTAAATATTTAAATCATATTAGTTTTTTTTCATAAGAAATGTTGAATCTCCACTCCCATCCAATTCTGTACAATGTACAAGCAGACAATACACAGCTGATACCATCTCATTAGAGTGCTTAAAGCTTGCCTTTTGACTCTCAAACAAGGGCCTGTCAGTGGCTAACTAATATTCACTAGTGCTCTCAGTCCAGGCGCGCACGGATCAAGAGTGGAGGAAATTCACATGTGCTTGCTTAGAAAGCAACCAATGAGTACCTGGATGGCCATTTAGAATTACTTCAGCAAAAAAAAAGAAAAAAAGAAATGTGGACCCAAAAGCACCTGAATCCCTCCCATATCCCTGAGCAGCACAAAGCCAAGCAAACTCTGCTGGCCACAGTCGGCATTGGCTTGGCTGGAGTCGATTAGAGACCTTGTTGTTGACTTTTTCAATGTGAATCAGCAGCTTCACTGAGTGAGCCAATCCAATCCTCAATCATATTCTGTCTGAATTCACTGCAAGCCATGGGCAATAAAATGATATCTATAGGTATTAGTCTATATTTCGAGCAGTATTGTAATGGTCATCAGATGGAATTAAAGTGGCACAGGATCTACAACAGATTGAAATTACCACTGAAGTAAATCAGCAGGCTTCTAATTAGTCACACCTAGCCACCAAACCTCTCCACCTGGAAGATCAAGTAGAATTCAAAGACAAAGCAAATGACCAAGAGCCAAACCTGCCATTTGATCTGGACCACTTTCATCAAAATCTGATTTTATCGGGAAAAATTAAACACAATAGGGCTTGGATCTGTTCTTTTACCCCTCTCACCTTCCACCAAACTGCCCCACAGGGAGCAAATCCCTTTACTTACTCAAAGCGGCCTCGAGGAAGTTCTGGTTTTGCACCTGTGAGGAACAAGATGTTCTGATTTTGCTCTCACCTTTAACAGGGAGTCAGGTGATATGTTACTCTCCTGGCCAATCAGTAATGATAATGTGGCAGGAAAAACAGTCTAGGCAAGTGGAACAAGTGTTCTCCTCACCCTTGTAAATCTATCCTGAAGGAATGGACACATTTGTCAGAGTCTGATGAGATAGGGTTTATTATAAGTAGCTCAGTGAAGTACAAAACCTCGGGCTGGTCTGCCCAAACCAGAAAACATTCATTGCTTCATCAATCACAAAAATGAATGACGCAATTGTCCAAACCCTCATATTGATTGATTGATTGATTTAATTTGTGTCCTTTTCACTAAATACCTGCATACACTGAGAAAAATAAACGGTTTCTCATCAGTGACAGACAGTGCATTACAAAGTCAATGTATAAGTTAAAAAATACCGTGCTAATCGCACTTAAGACCCCTCGGCTGCGTATGTAAGTTGAATTGGGTGTTAGTTGGATTCTGATTGCAGAAATAATATATGTAATGAAAGCGCTGATATAAATAACCTTGGCGTGGGCATTTTTTCATTTTCCTGTCGCCCCTGGTGGCCAAACTAAGAGTATGAATTGGCAGGGAGTAGATTGGTAGTTGAAGGATCCGCAGACATACCACCGACCCAAAATGAAAACCTAAACAAACCTGAAGCTAGGCGGTAGCGTCGTTTAATGTAAAGATCGGCAGCATTTCACGCTATTGACGTAGAAAACAGTAAAAAATAAAATTGAAATCAAAGCATCTGATATGTGTGATGAAGGTGATCCCACATGTACCTTCAGTAAAATATGAGCATCCTACCTGAAATAATAAGGAAGTTATGGCAATTTTTCATTTTTCAGAATACGCCCTGGTGGCCAAACTAAGAGTCAAAATTGGCTGGAATTCGATAGGTAAGTGGAGGATCCATAGACGTACCACCTACCCAGAAATGAGAAACCTAGACGTAAACCTGAAGGCTTTAGAGCGTAATGTCGTCAGAATTTAGATCGGCAGCATTTAAGCAATTCGACCTAGAAAACGGTTAAAAATAGGTGAAATCAAAAACTTATCTGATATGTGATGAAGGGTGATCCCATGTACCTTCAGTAAAAATTTGAGCATCCTAGCTCAAAAAATAAGGAAGTTATGGCAATTTTTCATTTTTCACAATAAGCCCCCTGGTGGCCAAACTAAGACTCGAAATTGGCTGGAATTCGATAGGTTCGTGAAGCATCCATAGATGTACCACCGCAGCGAGAAAGCTAGAAACTGACCTGGAAAGGCACTACAGTGGGAGCGTCGTTGATGGACAACGAAGACAGACTGGCCGAAGGCTGACAATACCCTCGATTAGGCCACCGGCGGTAAAAACTCAAAAAATATTAAGATTAAAACAAGATATAATAAATAAGCTAAAATAATGAGAATGCCATACAGGCCACACACCATCAACTCAATAGATTAAGTGCAAACTGCGCAATGTTGTCCATATTTGCCTTTGACAGATGATTAACTGTCAGAGGGGTGGGGGTGTGTGTGAAGAATGTAAAGATGTAGGAAGAGGACAGTCCATTAACTGTCAGGAGGAGAGTGGGGGGGTGTGTGTGAGTGTAAGTGTGAGGAGGGACAGTCCGTTAACTGTCAGGAGAATTGAGAGTGTGTGTGTGAGTGTAAGAATGTAGGGAGGACAGTCGTTAACTGTCAGGAGGGTGGGGGTGTGTGAGTGTAAGTGTAGGGGGGGACAGTTAGATTAACTGTCAGGAGGGAGTGAGGTGTGTGTGAGTGTAAGTGTAGGGAGGGGGACAGTCCGTTAGCTAACTGTCAGGAGGGGGAGTGGGGGGTGTGTGTAGTATAAGTGTAGAGAGACAGTTCGTTAACTGTCGGGAGAGTGGGGTGTGTGAGTATAAGTGTAGGGAGGACAGTCCGTTAACTGTCAGGAGGTGGGGGTGTGTGTGTGAGTGCTGTAGGTGTGTGGTATGCAGGTAGTAAGACTGTCAGGAGGGGGGGTGTGTGTGAGTATAAGTGTAGGGGGGGGACAGTTCGTTAACTGTCAGGAGGTGGGGAGTGTGTGGTATAAGTGTAGGGAGGGGGACAGTCCGTTAACTGTCAGGAGGGAGTGGGGGTGTGTGTGTGAGTGTAAGTGTAGGGTTGGGGGACAGTCGTTAACTGTCAGGAGGGGTAAGGGGTGTGTGTGAGTGTAGAGGTAGCAGGGGGCAGTTCGTTAACTGTCAGGAGGGTGGGGGTGTGTGTGAGTGTGGGGAGGGGGACAGTCCGTTAACTGTCAGGAGGGTGGGGTGTGTGTGTGAGTGTAGGGAGGGGACAGTCCGTTAACTGTCAGGAGGGGGTGGGGTGTGTGTGAGTGTAAGTGTAGGGAGGGGGGGACAGTTAGGTTAACTGTCAGGAGGGGGAGGGGGGTGTGTGTGTGAGAGTGTAGGGAGGGGGACAGTCCGTTAACTGTCAGGAGGGAGTGGGGTGTGTGTGAGTGTAAGTGTGGGGAGGGGGGGGACAGTCCGTTAACTGTCAGGAGGGGCAGGTGTGTGTGAGTGTAAGAAGTGTAGGGAGGGGGACAATCCGTTAACTGTCAGGAGGGGGGTGGGGTGTGTGTGAGTGTAAGTGTAGGGGTGGGGGACAGTGCGTGCGTAACTGTCAGGAGGGTGGGGTGTGTGTGTGAGTGTAAGTGTAGGGGAGAGGGACAGTCCGTTAACTGTCAGGAGGGGGTGGGGGTGTGTGTAGGGTGTAAGTGTGGGAGGGGGACAGTCCGTTAACTGTCAGGAGGGGGTGGTGTGTGTGTGAGTGTAAGTGTGGGGAGGGGGAGAGTGCGTTAACTGTCAGGAGGAGGTGGGGTGTGTGTGAGTGTAGGGGTGGGGGGGGGGGGTGGGTTGGGTGTGAGGAGGGGGGTGGGGGTGGGGGTGTGTGTGAGTGTGGGGGGGGGGAGGGTGGGTTGGTGTCAGGAGGGAGGTGGGGGTGGGGGTGTGTGTGTGTGTAAGTGTAGGGAGGGGGGACAGTCCGTTAATCAGCCTGACAGCCTGAGGAAAGAAGCTGTTCAGCTTCCTGGATGTCCTGCAGCTGATGCTGGTGTACCTTCTCCCTGAAGGCAGTAGGGAGAAGATGTGATGGAGGGATGATGCGAGTCTATGGCAAGCCGTTTTAACATTTAATAGCTAGACTGGATATGTGTTGCAGATATCCGCAATTCAATTCTTCCTAGTCAAAAAGAGCATTTCAGATATCTACAACGTCATTCTTCCTAGGACAAATGACGTCACTTTTGCCATTCACGTGAATGGGGTTTCTCGTTACAGATATCTACATATCAGTGCAGACATACATAATATGAATTACAATATCTGCCACTGAACTCTGACTCGTTGTAACTCCAGTTTGAATATCTACATTTGAATTTTTGACTAGTCAAGAATTCAGTTCAACTATCTTTAATTGCCTCAATTCAAGATATCTACCACACTGTCCTTTTTAGATATCTTAAGGAAGTGTGATGAATTAAATTGTGCATTTCAGTGCCGTCTATATGCTGATATCTGTAATTCTGTTGTGACTCAGTCCATACTTAGTTACAGCAGATATCTCTAACTATACTACGAGCAAAATAGCGTTATAGATATCTTGAATGAAAATTCTGACTAGTCACAATGTAATTCTGACGAGTCAAAATGTGGATGCAGCGCTGCTTGTATAATTCCAGCAAGCAGGGAAGTGGAGCGCCGATGATCTTGCTGGCCGTCTTAACAGTTCTGTTCAGCTGCTTTTTTCCTTGGCGCTGCAGCCGCAAACCAGGAAGTGAAGCTGAAAGTGAGGATGCTTTCCACAGTACCTCTGTAAAATGTGATGAGATGTGAGGTGGGGAGGCCAGTTTTCCTGAGTCTGCTTCCTGAGCCTTTTGGGACATCCCTTTACGTGGGATTAAATGTGACACTTTCTACCTTATCAAACATTGTTAATTTCCGACTGGTACATTGTCATATAGCAAAACTCCACCCTTAGTTACAAGCTTGCCATTTTGTAATAGTGTAAATCCATTTTAGGCCTTCAGAAATGCCTGAAACCGCAGCACCCGTTCTCCAAACCCTGAGGCTCACCGAGGTCAGTCATGAAATGAGAACATGTTTCTGCCGAGGGGTGCTGCAAATAGAAATGGGGTGTCATCATTTATCAATAGAAACTTCCGTAAAGTGATTGGTCTCGTGTTCCAGCAAGAGTCAAGCGATAATGTAAAAGGTAGGCCTAAATAATAATAATAATAATAATAATAATAATAATAATTATTATTATTATTATTAATAATAATAATAATAATAATATTTAGCAAATAACGTTAGATGGCGGCATTGATCCATTTATGGAAAGCCGAACTACTAGGTGTTACTGCGCTGTTATCAATGGATTGCATTTATCAGTTAATTTAACGCACTGTCTCCTTGTTATTTTAACTGTAAGCTGAGTCCTGTGCACATGTAACTGTGGTTAACAGTTAACATTCTCAGAACCTCTGTTATGAACTGATCGTAAAATTACAGTTAAAATAACTGGCAAAAAAGGTGCGAGTTTATAACAGAGTGCTTAGTCCATCCTTAAACCCGGCTATTTTAAAACTCAGGAAAATGTCATATCAAGCGATGAATTAAGTGACTGGGGACGTCACTTTCATTTCTTTATTAGCAACTAGCTCCATTTTGATCAGTGGCGGTCCGTAACAAAAGGAAAGCCAAACCTTGCCCTTCAAAGCATAATGACTTAAACCTTTCGCAGTTTACTTTTCTTGATCAGCAGTTGCTCATAAAGAATTGGTAGGAGGACAGTCAAATTTATTTTCTATAGCATTGTTATACATTGCACCACGAAATTATGAGGGGTTTTCTTTCACACATAAATTACGACGTAAATTACCGCCTTAGGCCTACGTCTTTATAAATTCAGCAGCTCGAAGTAGCCATTGAAGCGGCATGAATTAGCAAATTGATTAGTGAGGCTCATTAAGCAATAAGCTGTGCAACATTGCATTCTTTACTTCTATATTAAGATTGTAGAAAACGGATTCTCGTGGCTTCTTGCGAAAGAAGCCTCGCAAACTAATTTATGAAGACGTAGGCTATTGATAATTTGCGTCGTCATTTGCTATCGAAAATAAATTTGACTGTCCTTCTACCAATTCGTATGAGCAACTGCTGATCAAGAAAAGTAAACTGCGAAAGGTTTAAGTCATTAAGCTGAAAGAGGCGGAACTATTTCCTTTGTTCGACCCGACAATTTCTCCCTACTAATTTTGATACCAATATTTTGCCTATTTTAGATACGATCATAAATATATTTAGCTAATGCAAACAGTTGCTGGTGGCTATATGCTGGAATAGGATCTCGAGCAATTTTTTTCTGCTTTGCCATTTTTACGGTAACGTGTTCTCTTGGACGCACCTGGCAAAAAAGACCGTTCTTTCCGGCGCTCAATGTGCTGTCCTGGAGCTGGTTTGAGCGACTGTACCAACTACGATACCGGAAATTCTTTCACTGAGTTTGATGCAGAATTATTCTTTATTAATTTATTTCTCGAGTAAAATAATATTTGAAGCTCGTTTTCAATGCCTTCTTACAGGAAATGTATCACTAATTGTTGTGAAGAGGCTGCATATTTTAAAGTTGTTAATGTTCACACATTGTCTGTGCGCTCATACTCCCTGCCAACAGGGGGTGCTGCAGCACCCTCAGCACCCACTTTCTTGTGCCAATGGGGTCAGCGTGGATGCACGAATTGGCTGGATTCCTGGATATTTCCAGAATAAACTGGAGTATGCCTGCTCATATAATGGGGCTGCTTATTGGTTGACTACCAATATGGTTATTCTGGAAGATTAGCTCACCTAGCCAGCCTAGAGCGCCCTGCTCGGGGTTTTTTCATCTGGGTTTTTGACAGATTTATGAGGTTTTGCTTTCCAGCTGCAGACTCTCTCTCTCTCTCTCTCTATCAGTAATTTTATAGGGCCATACAGTATGAACCTGGCTGAATTCTCTGTTGAACTGTGATTATGGTTTGAATTTAGAATATTTTAGGATATTTTTCCCACCACAATAATCTTTCACTAAATTGCTAAGATGGGAAAAAAACAGGGTTGGAATTGGGTTCGAGAATGAATTTGGGATCGTAGTGTCCTGGGAAGCCATATAAAAAGGAAAACGTGTCACGGGAGAGGACTGACTGACAATCTGACTCATCTGGAAATCAGCTGATGCAGCTGGAGTGATTGACTGAGAAAACTTTATTAGGCTTTGAATTTGTGTTATGCCCTTGCTTCATGACTCTTTTCCTCTTTGAGTATTGAGGGTGGTGAGTGGGTTTGGTGAATTTAGTGACCACTATGCAACAAAGGGTTACATTTTAAAAGACAAAAAAGTATCTTGATGGCATGGTAGTTAGAGCACAGTCAGTGTGGAATGGAAAGATCCTGGTTTGGGACCTTGCCACACGGTGTTCAAGGTGTGTTTCAGACAAGTGCATACAGTGCCTAACTCCGCAGGTTACATAATTGGATACTGCAAAACGTGGGTAAGCTATGATGGACAAACGTCCCAGAGGTGGATTTAGAATTGGGACTATATTTCTGCAGACCGACTTTTCGAAGACAACTTTTTCGGCGCGTACACACAGGGATTAAAGCAAAAAAAAATTGGCATGCGGAAAAATGAAATTACTGGGGAGAATTAAGTCCACAAAAAAAATGAGTTAACGTCCTAAAGAAAGCACTTTGTAGCAGTGGTCAGAGGTGCATAGTAACGAAAGAACGTGTACTTTCGTTACAGTAGCCTACTTAACCCTTGTCCAACCGAGGCTTTTTCTACTACAGCCCCAACCCCCCCGATTATTTCGAAATTTAGCGATAAAATCATCTTGTTTGGTATCAGTGTACAGCTACAGATGTCCTCTCTTCAAATCAAGTACAAATAAAACACATTTCAACATTATGACGTCAAAACTAACACCATATTAGGAAAAAACATCAAAATGACAAAAATCCATGTTTTTTTAAATATTTTTATTAGTTTTAGCTGAAAATAAGTAACTTTCTGTAACCTCTAGAACTACTGATACTACAATTAATATTTTAGTATTATTATAAATGTTAGAAATGTATAAGAATATGAACAATAAAAATGAACTTACCTTGCAAAATGATGATTCAAGTTCACCGGACAGATGTACAAATTTCTTCAAAATGTTACAAACTTGAATAAAAGGTTTATCTATGAATTATGAGAACAACTTTATGAACAATTCTATGAACTTGTATAATAGTAGGCCTATAGCACAGTATAAAAATAGTATACAGTACAGTAACCAGTCAAACACACAAGTAAAAGTATGTCGGTCATGCACTTCTAATATTATTAGGTGAAGATCACTTCAAGGTTACTGGTCACTGCTGGTCATTGTAATTCCAAGATTTACTGATACAAGGACAAGCTACATCAATAAATCAATAAGGATGACAATCAGTGTGGTCTACAAAGTTCATTGAGCATTAAACATAATAATAGCATACTATTTGCAACTAATTTGTAAGCATATTTTGTATCAAAAACAGACAAAAATTGATGCTGGTGGCAACCACCAGGATTTGTACTTTACTTGAGTTTTGACTTTTACTCTACTACATTTAAAAGATAAAAAGTATACTTTCACTTCGTTACGCTGACACTGGCCACTTTGTTGCTCGTTACAAATTAAATTATGAATGTAATTCATCATAAGGATTATCTGGATTTGGCGCGTTCGAGAACAACGGTGCTCGGCTGGGAATCTTTGATGTTGATGCCAGTGGACATGAAGCTGCAAATTTATGCTCGCAGTTACAATTTTCTATCACTAGATGGCACTCCCGGATCAGTTATTGAATATTCACAAGCAAGCCAAGCTGAAACACGGTTTTATGGATGAGTTCACTCCAAATTTAAATGCAGGATTTCTACTTTTATTAAAGCATTTACCTTGTGATATTGACACTTTTAGTAAAGTTAGTCCTCTGAGTATTTATTACAGTACAGTTTAAATGCTATATTTTAACACGGGACAGCTAGGCCTCTTCAATACTAATGATTTCTATAGCTGAATGTATAAAATAGCAAGTGATTATTCAACACTGACAACTGTACACTGTCTGTTGTATGCAGTCCTATATAGATTAACTATAAGACGAGCTATAACATTTGTTGGAAACAACTTTAGTGTTGTGTTTTAAATGTTTAATCCATGATGTATCCTGATGGATGCTTTGATCATTTTCACAGTTTGTCCGTTTCTATCGGAATAGGACCTAAGTCTCTTTGTTTTGATTGTCTTTGCAGAGTCAAGCGCAAACTTATGCCTTAAATAGCGATAATTGTTAATGAAAAAAATGCTTTTTTCAGCGAACTATAAGACCTTGAATTTTGTTCCCAGATGCCAGGAAAATGCATTTTTGGCACTTAAATTTTCAAATTTTTCTGGGGGAGGGCTCCCCCTCAAGGCTTTGCGCCTTCGGCTCTTGTATGGGGACTGCATCCCCCCTTTCCAAAATTCCAGGATCCGCCCCTGCGTACCATCCAGAAGCAGCGGCTATACTCTTAGCCGCTACATCTGACAGACACTGCAGTTAAGCTCTGGCCTGATGAGCATCTTGGCTCATGACAGACTTTGCCCTTGCATTCATCCTCAGTCTTATATTCGCTACTTTTTTTACGTTACTGTTGGCCACATAGTCCAATAAGCACAATATCCACCCATTGTCTCACCTGCTTATTACGGGTTGGATCCCAGCATGCAATAGGCGAAATGCAGGAACAGACCCTGTGCAGATTGTCACTCCATCACAGTGCTCTTACAACACTACCCCACACACACATCCTATCGGCAATTTACAGTCTCCAGTTTGCCCGGCATGAATGTGTTTGGATTGTGAGAGAAACCGCACATAAACACTGGGACTCATGCAAACTCCACACTACAGGCCGTAGGCCAGATTCAAACCCCCGACCCTCTGAATGTGAGTGTACAGTCCCGCCCGTCACACAGTCCCAAGTGCTAAATAATTACAGGAATCATAGTCTCAATTTCAAAGCTACTGAGGATGAAGAAGGTAAACAATCCCTCTAAACATCAAAAGCACCTTGTAAAGCAGTATTACAAACTTGTTAGCGCTCAGATATTGTAAACGTCATTGCAACAAGAATCTGCATATGCAGGGCTCCCTCAGGACTGAGTTTTGAAACCACTGTTCTTAAAAATAATAAAAGCAAGGACGCTAGAGGCTGGTAACACATTCAGATCAGGCCAGTCCAAAATTAGCCAGAATATAGATAACTGTCATGAATCAGAACACGGGAGCCAAATGCAGATCTCAGAAGAAACTATGAAGGGTGTGTTTAAAACATGAAGAGTTTCATTGCGAAAACCCAATTAAAAGGAACTTTCGAAATTTTTGAACTACCACTGCAAGAAGATCATCATTTGTGGGCCGGTAGTCATGCCAAGTTAAGCCCTTAGCAACATGTTATATTTCCCAGAGTTTAGCATGCTTGAACATCCGCTTTCATTCCAAAGAGCAATAAGCACCAAGCCAGTTTTTCCACTAACTGCAATATATCCATGCAGCCAATTAGCAATGGAGAATTCCACTCTGCCAACTGGCTCTGGTTGTTTAGCAATTCTTATTTTGGGAAAAACAAAAATATGAGAGTCATTTGTATGCTGCAAGCTCTGTGGAAAAAAAGGTTCCCAAATTTATCTGTCGAGAATGAGTTCTCCATCTGTGGACATAGTTTTCTTCCCGCTGACCGAATTTTTGGCCACATTGAGCAGCTGATTTGCAAAAAGGACAGTGTAATACTCAAGAAGGACTCTCACCAATTATTATGGAAACACAGAGATGTTTTGATATTGGCTGGCAGGCATTTGACTTCTAATTGCGTTTCTGTGGATTTTTTTGCGTTTTGCCAAGTAATCACAGCAAAGTTCACCTTTTCACTAAATGTATTATTCTTCCATTTAATTCCATCATGGTGAAGAGTTTTAACTTATTGCTTAAGACATATTAACCAACTAGACAGGTCAGTTTCCCGCGACCAGTAGGTGTGCCCCCGATCGCCCACATTTTTAATTTTGGATTATTTTTGACACAAAATTGTCTATTATTTAGTGAATGATGTTACTATGGCAACCAAAATCGATAGGCGCTGTGTCCGAACCACTGTCCATATGATATACATACCAAATATGAAAGAAACAGCTTTAAATTTTGTGGCCTGTAGAGCAGGCCCGGACTGTACATCGTGATAACCGGGAAAATTCCTGGTTAAATGAATTAAATGAAACCTAACACAATTGCCGCACATTTCTCTTTATGAATTACATTATTTACATACATGTTTATAGAGGTCATGCTTTTATTACTAAGATCATGTCATAACTTTTGGAGGGAAAGATTCATGTTAGCATCAGTGAGTTAGTACTTATACGTACCGTTGATCCGTTATAATTTCTAAGTAAATTTAACCCTGTATTTACACTGTCATGGGGATGGATAATTTTACATATTTTAGCTTTATTAAGTTACATTATTGGATTACCAGGGTCTGCCTTTATCTTCTGGATTTACCCACAACTTAGCTACCACATTAAAGTTCTGCTGACCTGTTATATCATTCAATGTCACGCCAGTTCTTCCTTAAAGCAAAGGTGCACCACCATGCACATTTCAGAGCCCTTGATATTCTCACTTCTAATGTTTAGATAAAATGAACGAAATCGTGTAACCTACAGCTGGTGAGACCAGGAGACTGAATGAGATTAAATACAAGGACTGATGCAAGGAAAGGTTTTCAACAAAAAGATTTTTATTGAACAGTGGACGACAAGATGGCACAGAAATTGAAGTTGATAAACAAATTAAACAAGGAGGGGTGCAAGTGTGAGTGAGTGAACCATGAGTGAACCTTGAACAACAAAGAACAAAAGAAATACAACGTTGTACATAGTAATGTGGCAGGGTGGTGGTGGGTTCTAGTGTGGGAGAGGGGATGATGGGTGTCAAATTAATAAACCTTCTCGATGTGTGGAACTACTAAGTGTGTGTGTGTGCATGCGCGTGCGTGCGTGTTTTCAGAACAGGGCAGGGTTCTGAATAGAACTATAACAACTAAATGGATTTAACAGGAATGTACTGAAAAGAACAGACAAGTGAACTCTTGGAACAAGAACGATACTGTGAAGCATGATCATTTTTGGAATTACAAATAATTAAATAAAGGGGCGGGGGACATTACAAATACAAGGGCCAGGAATGTTGGAAGAGGTTTGCAAAGTTTATACATCTCAGAACTTCCCACGAATCCCGTAGCCTCCATCGCCAACAGCAGCCTCTGCCCGTATTAACGGTAAATTAACGGTAAGCCTACATGGCACAATAAAATGAACACAGAAAGTAATAAAGACTAACCACAGCCACCACATCTCTTCAAGAGCAAATCATTTAAAAAGACCATCTTTTTGCGAAATACAACATGGCATATAATACAGCTAACTAACTACAGTTAGGAACTGTGCAACCATTCGTGATTAAACTTAAAACAGCGGATCAAGCTAGGCTAGGTCAGAGCATGTCAAAATTGTCAAAGCCGACTTTAAAATAAAATAAAAAAAATTTACCGAAACCAGTCACAAGCACCTCATCCCGTCATTTACCGTCCTGATTTACATCGGTTTAGTGAGAAATATAAATAGAAACTCCAGAGTTCATGACTGAATTCCCACAGCTGACCAAGATAACTACGAAGCAAAGAACATGAGCTTAAATCATCACAACCTCTTCAGACTTAAAATATATGCTGTATATTGTCGTGCCGATCATACACAATTGGAGATTATAAATGATACATGACCACTGATATGATATATACATTTCGTGAATCATAGAACTTCAATATTTTATTACTTACCGTCGATGTTGTCTCCATGGAAGTGAATCGGTCCGAAGCTGCGGGAATCCTCTTTTGGAACTATTGGAAGTTCCCAGACCCGAAGGGCGCCGCCATTTTTTGTACACGAGTCAATGGGAGGTCAGAATTCTGAGAATATCAATAGGCTCGTTCGAGATGAACTGCGCCTCGCCTGAAAAGTAGACGAGAGCAGGCGGCTGCAGCGGGCGGCGGTGACAACAAGCTTCAATCAAGTCTGACAGTTTCCAGCAGCCTTGAGAGAATATACAGGAAGTCACAGAAATACGTACATCCTATTCACCCGGGGTGTCCCCCCTAAAAATCCTCGCATCCCACTTACCAGAAATATTTGCGCTGCTAAATACTTCAATAATTAAAACAGTTCATGATCTGTGACATGAATCCCAATTAAACGTCACCATCAACCATAAGTTCTCTGTAACCAGACTAAACCTTCAAATCTGACAAATAAAATCGAACTCTCTCCCATTCAACAGAAGTAGAGAGTGTATATAAAACGTCATATTGTTGAGCCAACCTCTAAACCAATCAGCTGTTAGATCAGGTTAGTGGCAGGCGGTGCAGTCAGTGGAGAGTAACTGCCGCGCCTGGCTCTAAAAACTGCGGCCGCCTCGCTGTCGCGATTTTATCGCCGTCCACTTTTGTAATGCATCAGAGCAAGGCGGGATGAAGTCGGACACAAAACTAACCAGCATGCATTGTGCGCTGATCGCCTTTGGTCGAATCTGCGCAGACCTGACTCATCTCGAACGAGCCTATTGGCTCTGGCCTCGCCTGTCTGACCTTTTTTTTTTTTTTTTTCTAAGTCAGAGAGACAGTCCAGGCCAATCAGAGGCCAGCAGCCTGTTAGGAGATCAAGACGTGATTGGTTTGTTTTGATTAACACCCCGCCCCAACAGTCCGAGTACACAGGCAGCATGTTGAGGAGGGGGTGTAGCGACTCGCGTGTGTGTGTGTCTGACTGTGGAGGAGAGGAGTTATAGTTGAAAGGAAAAGTTAAACAATTTATTTTGCCCTGAACCCCAACCCAAATCCGGGGGAAAAAAAGAGGAAAGGTGGTGCGGAAAGGGAGAGAGACAAGAAAAAAAGAAAGGCACTTGAGGAAGACGCTGCCAAGTGCCTGAAATTGCCCTTGCTATTCAGCCCCCCCTCACAGTAGCAACATCCAAAACAACTGATGCTTCTGCAAGTAATTATCTAATGTGTGCTTGTTCGGTACTGCCATTCAAATACAAAATAACAGCAACTCAGGGAACATTTTAGATCTTATCTGACAAGTTGCTGAGAAGTTACGAAATTGTGACAAAGTCTACAATTACTCTAAGCTACTTTTCCACCGAACGCGAAACAAATTTTTCGTGCGACGGATTACATTCAAAGTCAATGCAAAGATGCAAATACACGCGCGTCTTTGCATTGACTTTGAATGCAATCTATCGAGCGAAAAATTAATTTCGCATTCAGTGGAAAAGCAGCAGAACGAATAAGAATGTGTATTCAAAAGTAAATAAATGATTAGCTAGCTAGCTAGCTATGCGGTATTCAGATTGAATTTACTCTGTTACTATATATGAATGCACACATATGGACGCAGTCGATATTAATTGGCAAGCAACAATACTAGCTCTAATATAATCAGCACATTACTGAAAAGTACTGTAAGATATTTGAGGTAATGGAAACATGCAGCTCGGTTTAAGTTCATCTCAAATGTTTGCTATTCAGAGGTGGTGGTTGTTGTGGGAATTTTTTAAATTGTATTCCTGGCGTTACCTTCTCAAGAAGAACTCAGACGGAGGCAGCGAGAATAATAATCCAGTTTACTACTTTGCAAAGTAGGTTCCTCGTTACAGGCAAGAACTCTCGTTACAGGCAAGAACAAGGACAAAGAAAATTCTTTCTTGCTGGTGTATAAGTAAGAGTACATTTTGACATTCTCCTGCCCCTGAACTGATTTACACATCATGATGTTAACTGGAATGTTCTTGCAGACGCACGCAGCTCACGTCAAGCTGCCCCTGAGGTATGCGCATACATCTCAGAGAAGACAGGTGGTTTCTTCTTATCATCTCTTGGGCTTATCTTTTCGGAGTCCCAGGCTCTCCCTGTACTCCTTCTTCTGAGAACACATAAACTAAGAGAGAAAGAGAACATCTTGCCCTTGTTAGGGCCCATCGGGTCCGCATGGTCCTAGATAAACCATATGCAATGACACTTTGGTCAGATTTATGGAAACTTCAGCTACGCAAGGCCTAGGCTAATCAGAAACAGGCAACCGAGGCCTAAGAGAAAATGAGCGAGAGCAAGCAAGGATAAACAATTAATAATAAAGCAAATAAATCAATATTAAAATGATTCCACAGTGGTGATGTTGATAGCAGTCCTGTTGGTGCTTCAGAAAAAGAGGCCAGTGCACAACCATTGGCAGAAGGTACAGAACAATGGCTACAGTAGGGCTTGTGATTGGTGGTACATGAGTCATTTGCATGTTCCTTGGGATTGCATTACAAGAATGGTATTTATTCTTTATTATTAATCACCAACCTGTAACAAGTTGCAGACATGTGAAAATCAGGCACTGGCAGTTGACATAAATAGCTCTCGTGTAGTTGTAATAATAGCCTTCTGGGCACTACAGTGTTAGTGTTGTTGAATTTTGCTGTCTGTTGCGGTACTGTTGTGTATGCCAGCCCAAACATGAAAACTGTTGTATATTTCAACCTTGGATTTAGGTTGGGGTTCATTAGTATTCCCTGGTATAATAGATCCTTAAAACATATTAGTCAATATTATGTGATTGTTTATTAGGAACTACTGTATGGTCTCGAACTGTATTATACATTGCGTGTGTCTGTCTGTGTGTGCGTCCGCATGCATGCTTGCGTGTATGTGTGTGCGTGAACGTGCGCGTTTGGGCAGGATGGCCTGGTTACATGACTGACTCCTGGCCTGAAAAAGTCTCTCAGTCTGGCCCTGCTGGAGAGTGTCCACAAGGATATCTCTATGGCCGCGGCGGACGCCGTAGATGAGGCCAAATCCATAGAAGCCCTGACTTTGTCCAGAGGCTGCAATAGGAAAGCTCTACAAGGCTTACTAGTCCTGTGAGAAAAATGTGCTTTTTTTCTAAATATGCTTCCAATGGATATATTGCATTTTGTGATGAAACTTTTCGAATGCACTAAGGAAATATCATACTTGAACTAGGACAAAGAAGAGACTTGAAAAGGAGAAACTATGCAAGACTGGACATGAATAGATTCCCTAATACATATTTCTAGAGTATATGTTAAACACTGAAGATGGGAGATATTAGAGTAAAAAAGGAGGATGAAAACCAGGAATTTAAATACACAATGATAACAATTGGGAATGGGTGCACGAAAACAAGGAGAAGAAACACAAGAGGAGGGGTGAAGAAGGAGACAATAATTGAATAAACAATGACAATTAACAAAACGAAACCAAAACCGACATGGACGGCAAAACATTCAGGACATAACAAGTAACACTGTGGGAGGGAGTCAGTCAGCACAGTTTACCCCCATTTTATCAAATAAGAGCTTTTATTCCGCTCATCCTCAGTCTCTCGGCATTGCTGCTTGTAGTAACTGAACGGATGTACAGTCTAGTAGGCTACGTGTAGAATATAATTAAAACATGTAACCCAAACTTTACACAAAATGGCTCTGTAAAACACACATTTATTCTCGCGCATAGGCCGAGAATAAATTCCGAAAATCCTGTTTATTGGCCACTTACGTCCTTCTTCCAGTTTGGTCCCGCCACCGAAAGTCCACCACAGTGATTCAGTCAGATTAACTGGCTGTACAAAAATCTGCCTGCTGCACACACGGACGCTGCCTGACTGTGTTGTGTCCGTCCCCTGCTGGACAATATTCAAATGACAGCTAAAAATTGAGATGCTGGCCCAATCCCAACCGCTCCCTCACCACAAGCACTTCACTACCGAGTGCCACTCCGCGTGAAGTCCCCCTCACAGCGATGGAGGGAGCTTCATAAAGGGGGAGGGTGTAAAAACGTGTCCAAACTTTGGGATGCCCTTGCCCTTTATCTAACGGGAAGCGGAGGCAATCATCACCATGCCAACCGATAGGTGTGTTGCATTGTTTACGACAGTCTAGTTCCTTAATGATGCATTTCTTACCCAAAGTGTTTTAGAGAGGGTAATGTAAAACTTTCTATTAAAAATATTTAATACACAGCATTGTCAGAGATGAAGGCGTTTGTGCATGAAATGACAAATTGAGAAAAAGAGCGATCATTGATTCAATGAATAAAACTACTCAGTGTTTTCTCGGGTGCACATCTGCACGTTCATTTTAAAATACAATGGACCTTTTAGTTCCATGATGTGCGCATGAAATAGTCAATCAAATGTCTGTTTGAGGTCAGGTACTGTTTTACTTATCTTTCAGAAATAGCCACATGGAACTGACATTAGTAGATATGCAGCATTTCCTCCATCCCGGACACAAAATAAGTGCTGCACTTGAAAGGAGGGTGGTCTGTAAGCTTGCATCGGTGTAAGCTCACTGCGGAGGGTTTAATCAGCCACTTACACTCCACGTGGGTTGGTTTGGGATGGCACTCAATGTGGCGGGCCATCTGCGGGTACGCGCAAACGGAGGGGGAGTGGATAGGGCGAGTGGACAGGGATCGGTTTGGGATTGGGCTGCTGTGTTCGGAAAGCTGATAAACGGAAGTGGTTACCATGTTCTCTGCGGTGTTTCATCAATAACGTTAATCAACTGTCAATGGAAATTATTAAGCCAATGTCGATAAATTCAGAAGAAACGATAACTGTTGAAAGTAAGATAGGTGTGGAGGTTTGAGATGAGGTGTTGAGTGTTTCTCCAACATACATTCATGCATAAAAGAACTCTTAAAACCTAATTTTGAATTACAAAAAATATTGTCCCAACAACCTTTTGCAAATACTTAGGTGAGTTTCCTTAGTACCTACATTGATTTTTTTTAAAATTCACCAGTGTCTGCATAAACCATGATAAAATATCACAGTCACTCATGAAGACAAAGTTCAGCCACCAGTGTGACCTCCATGTGTGTTGATACAACTATGACAATGGCAACAGATGGATCGAATGAAGGCTAACAGTGGGTATGTGTTTCTCAGGAATGTTTGGCCATGCTTACCAGAGCACAGTGGTCAGCCGATGGAGACTCAGTCACTGGGGAGATCTTGTCCCAACAGCTCTGCCCAACTGGTCCCAGAGGAGATGAGTGCATGAGAGAGGTCGGGAGAACATGCAGGTCATGGCAGAACATTCACATTCTGGTCTGTCTGGTGGGTCATGGTAAAACTTACAGTAAGAGGACAAGTGTTATCCTGCTGTAGAATTCCAACCATCATGGTTCAGCAGGAAAAGTATTGGCAGCAGGTGTCAGGACCAGGCATGGGGCGATTAACGTGTTGGATTAACTAGTTTAGTTAATACTAAAATTTAATCAATTAAGTTAAGTTAATATCCCTTCTCAAAAGTTAACTAGTTAAGTTAGGTTAATGGGATTTTAACTTAACTTGATTAAGTTAGCGATTAAGTTAATTAATCGCCCCATGCCTGGTCAGGACCTTACAAAGTTACTGCTGTGCAGTTAGGTTACCAGTGATGACCACCAGATGTGCTTTTTTTTTGGACTTGCATTTTTATTATTTTCCATTTATAAAATACAATTTCATGTTAACAATCAATTATACAGTTACCATTTACCCACACCAACACCCCCCCACCCACCAACCCACCCCAACCAGAGGGAGACCATTGACTCAGACCATATGGCTTTGCTACCAACTGAAAGAAATAAATATACAAATAATAACAATAATAATAGAACAATACATACATAATGACAATAAGTAAATAACAATAAGGTATTTACACCTCCCAACTTTCTCATGTACTCATAGTTAAGATGTATCTGCCCCACTTCCGTAAATATTTTTGTGCCTTGTTAGTCATCCTGTAAGACATTTTTTCATACGCAGCCACTTTTCCTGACTCGGAGCTCCATTCATCAAATGGGGGGGGCTCCTGATGACTTCCAGTGCCTGAGCAGAATCTGTCTTCCAATCATTATCACCGTCTGTGTCCAGTCCTTCAGCGCCTCGGGCCAGTTCAACAATACCTTGGAGTGACCAAGGACATACGGTGCAGGACAAAAATCAAAACATAAGCCTGTTACATGCACAATGTAGTTATGTATCCTTACCCAGAATAACTGGATTTGTGTGCAAGACCACATCACATGAATTAAAGTACCCTCAGCCTGATTACATTTCCAGCATAGTGCTGAATTTAACAAACCCATTCTACATAATCTGCTTGGTGTCCAATAGACCCGGTGTAGTATTTTGAACTGCATCAATCTCACTCTTAGGTCTCTCGATAAAGTACGACCATTAGCACATATTTTCTCCCAGTCATGGTCATCAAAAGAAACTCCCAAATCGTTTTCCCATACAGTTTTCAAAGAAGCCATGCTTTTATTGTCACTGACACTAAACAGCAGTTTATAATATTTTGACGCCTCCTTTCCCCCTCTAAATATCTTGAAAATCATATTGACTTTATCTGCTGTCTGTGGGGCCTGATAATATGAACCAAGGACCCCCTTCAAAACATGGCGAATTTGCAAATATCTCCAGAGGTGATTTCTACCCAGCCCATATTGTTGTGATAGCTCTTGGAATGACTTAACATAACATAACATGAATGGCAAGAACAGGCCGTTCAGCCCAACTAGGCTCGCCAGTTTCTTTGTACCATCGTGAATATATCACTTCAGATACTCAATGACTCAATGGTATCTAGCTTTAAGTCAAGTCTGCTCTTGAAAACTCCCAAGGTCTCTGCCTCAACAATATGGTCAGGCAAGCTGTTCCACACCGAAATTACTCTTTGGGTGAAGAAATATTTCCGAATATCAGTGCTAAATTTACCTTTAGTCAGCTTCCATTTGTGACCCCGAGTTCTGCTAACAACACTTGGTCGAAGGAATCCTACATAATTCACTTTGTTAATCCCTTTAACATATTTAAAGATCTCAATCAAATCACCCCTTAGTCTCCTTTTCCTAAGACTAAAGAGATTAAGGATCTTCAGCCTTTTCTCATAGCTTTCATCTTTAATACCCGGAATTAGGTTCGTGGCTCTTCTCTGAACTTTCTCTAAAGCCTCTATGTCTTTCTTAAAGTATGGTCCCCAGAACTGTACACAATACTCTAGATGTGGTCTGACGAATGTGTTGTACAAAAGAAGCATCACCTCCTTGGATTTGAACTCAATACTTTTGGCAATGTATCCCAGCATCCGATTGGCTTTTTTAACAGCTATGGCACAATGGCTAGAGCCTGTGAGGGTTTGGTCAACAATCACTCCCAGATCTTTCTCTTGTGGAGCACATTCCAGTTTAAAACCTCCCATGAAGTAATCCCGTCTAATGTTTTTATTACCTACATGTACTACTTTACATTTCGCTACATTAAATGTCATTTGCCACATTTCTGCCCAATTCTGAATTCTATCCAAATCATCCTGAATCACTTTAGTGGACTCTAAACTATTTGCCAAGCCCCCCAATTTAGTATCATCTGCAAATTTCACTAATCTGCTCTCAATATTCCTATCAAGGTCATTAATGTAGATGAGGAACAGCAGGGGTCCCAACACCGATCCCTGGGGGACGCCACTCCCCACCCTACCTAGCTCAGATGATATACCACTGACCACCACTCTTTGTGTTCTGTCCTGCAACCAGTTATGAATCCACTTCAGAATACCACCTGTAACTCCAATGGAGCTCATTTCAAAAATTAGTCTCTTATGCGGTACTGTGTCAAATGCTTTCTGAAAATCCAAATATATGATGTCATAAGCCCTGCTCTGGTCATAAGTCTTGGTGGCCTCTTCAAAAAAATTCCAGAAGGTTTGTCAGGCATGACCTTCCTTTACGAAAAAACCATGTTGGCTATCCCTCAAGATATTGTTACGTTCAAGAAATAAGTCCAGCTCATCTTTTATGATAGATTCCAATATTTTGCACGCAATGCAAGTTAAACTGACTGGCCTGTAATTACCTGGCTCAGTACGGTCCCCTTTTTATATATTGGTATTATATTGCCCTGTTTCCAATCATTTGGTATTTCTCCAGTTTCTAAAGACCGTCTAAAGATGGCAGATAGCGGCTTAAAGATGATCTCACTAACTTCCCTGAGCACTCTAGGATATAAGCCATCAGGACCCGCCGCCTTATCTGCCTTTAGTTGATGCAACTTGTCTAATACGACGTTATCCCTAACCTCAATTTCCGCTAAATAATCTTGAGCATTGGACAAGCCCTCTGGCCGAATAAAGACCCGCTCTAAGGTAAAATTCTCAACAAAGTAACCGTTTAAGGTGTCCGCAATATCCTTATTATCATATAGTAGCGATCCATTTTTATTCTTTATGCACTTAACCTGCTCTTTGACTTTCCTTTTTCTGCTACAGTACTGAAAGAAGCGCTTAGGGTTAGTTTTTGCCCCCTCTGCAATTTGTCTTTCATACAGTCTTCTAGCATTCCTCAGCTCTTTTTTTGACCACAGCCCGCATATTACAGAATTCGGCCTTGATTACTTGATTATAGTCCCACAATATAGGTCCCCTAAGGTACCAATGCCTTTATCTTGCCATTCCCTCCACAAGAAGGGAACTTTATCAATACAAACCTTCGGATTTAGCCAAATACTTGATGTACAATTTAGATAAGGGTTAACGTCTAACATCCCCAAAACTTTACTCCACATATCCTGAAGATGAGATATGACTGGATGAAATTTGTTACCCTTCCTAACCTTAATTGATAGACACTGTATTAAAGGTAAAGGTCCTGCTGCGGATTGCTCTATAGACTGCCATGGTGGGGCCCTTTCTGGAGGCAATGCCCAATGTGCAAGGTGTCTCAAGCTGTAAGCATAATAATAAAATAATAGTTTTGGAAGACCAAAACCCCCTTATCTACAGGTTGTTGCAGTTTCCCTAGATGCATCCGTGGACGCTTACTATTCCAAAGAAAATCTTTGCAAATAATTTCGGATTTCTTAAAATAACTGAAAGGAATCTATAAGGGGAGCGAGTGCAGCAAATAGTTGAGTCTTGGGATTCAGTTCATTTTAAGCACATTGACTTTACCCCACAGAGACAAAGATAATGATAACCAACGTTTTACATCCACCGAGATTTTTTGCATCAGTGGTTCAAAATTCACTTTTATTAGATCATCCAAATGGGGAGGAAACAGAATGCCAAGATATTGTAGACCCTGCTTAGGCCAAATAAAATTGCCTGCCTGAAACAATATGGTGGGACTGAACTTTGTTAATGACAGGGCCTCTGATTTTGCCCAATTAACTTTTTACCCTGAGAATTTGGAAAATATGTCAATTATATTCAGCAATGAGGGAACAGATACCTGAGGGTCAGATACAAATAGCAGGATGTCGTCCGCATATAACATCAATTTATGGACAGAACCAGCATAATCAATTCCACGAAACTTCTCATCCTGTCGAATTGCTGCAGCTAGGGGTTCTAATGCTAAGCAAAACAATAAGGGGCTGAGCGGTGAGCCTTGGCGTGTACCCCTGCCTAATCTAAAATAAGAAGAAATGTACCCATTTGTTTGAACAGCAGCCTCAGGTTGATAATATAATAGTTGTACCCATCTAATAAATGTTCTTCCAAATCCAAAAATTTCCAATATTTTAAACATATACCCCCACTCGACCCTATCAAAGGCTTTCTCAGCATCAAGTGAAATAGCCGCAATTGGAGTCTCCAGATCTGAAACTGCTCACATAATATTAATGAACCTCCTAATATCATCTGCTGAGTTCCGTTTATGAATAAACCCCACCTGATCCTCATGTACTTAAAAGGTGATAACTCTGTTCAGCCGGATTGCTAAAATCTTTGACAATATCTTAGCATCTAAAGAAATGAGGGAAATAGGCCGATAATTCAAACACTCATATGGATCCTTGTCCTTTTTCAAGATCAACGTGATCAAGGCTTGAGATAAAGTAGGTGGTAATTCCCCTCTGTCAAGTGACTCCATTTACATATCATATAATAAAGGAGTCAATTCAGTGGCAAAGCATTTAAAAAATTCTGCTGTAAACCCATCAAGGCCTGGAGCTTTATCATTTGGTAAACCTTTAATAACCCTTGCAATCTCCTCATGAGTTATTGGTGAATCGAGTTCCACCCTTTGGTCTTCTGTTAACTTTGGAAGGTCTAGAGATTCAAAAAATCCTTTCATATTCTCCTCATCATTGCTGCAATTTGATGTATACAACTCCCTGTAAAAATGTTTAAATTTAAAATTAAAATTTAAAGTTTAAAATTAATATCAATGGACTTAGTTAGGAAGTCTCCCCCCGGTGCCCGGATTGCCGGAATCAAAGAAGATAGTTCCCTCTGTCTTAAGCAGTTAGCCAATAATTTCCCCATTTTGTCCCCCGACTCAAAATATTTTTGTCGCATCCCAAACAGAGAGAACTCTGGTTTCTGTGATAAGATACAATTATGCTCATACTTTAGTTTAGTTAAATCTCTGAACCCATTACCATTAAAGCACCTTTTCAACTCTGTTTCTAAATTCTTAATTTTAATTTCAATTTCCCTCTGTTTCATAACACTTTTCTTTTTCCTATATGAAGCATATTGTCCCACATGGAAAGAGTCTATATGAACATATATGTGCATATATGCAACCTGTATGCCGCATATATGCAGCATATATGCGCATATATGCCACATATAGGCCAAATTCAGGTACATATATGTGCTTATAGAGGGCATATAGGTCTCCTATATTGCTTCTTTATTTCCACATATAGGCCCTATATGTACATACAAGGTATATGCCTCCTTTATAGCTCATATACCCAGTGGCAGGTTCTATTTGTCATACCTATTGTATAGCTCATATCTCACTTTTGCAACTGTCATACATGATGCCTAGCTCATATTTTTATTCTCAAGGTAATATCTGCATATTAGTCCAAAGTCCCTTACAGAAATAACAAGAATTTCACGCAATAACTTATTAATCACATCTGAACACGTGGCATCACATTTGATCCTAAATACATGTTGACATGTGACAACGGCATGTTATGTGTAAACCAGTCATTATTAACTATGGCAAGTAAGAGAAGACAAAAAGCTATGATATCAACACAAATATCTAATACTATTTGTTACATTTTTTTCCTGAAACATTAACAATAACAAGGTCATCAATTCTTTCTTGACCATACTTATTTCCATTCTATGAAGATTGGGTTGTGTATTGTGGAAGAGAAGGAAATGTATAAAAACAAAATGATTTGATTATGTTTATTTAATCAATTAAGCATTTTTTCAAGTTTAAGTCACTGCCAGATTCACCACATTAGATAAAATTGGATTCACATCATTACAGCTCATACACATCCACTGAAAGGTTATACACTACACTGTTACACCCACCAAATGCAATGTTTTCTATCTTGTCTGTAATACAGTTTCTAGATGAATATGGCTCAGAGGTCCTTAGTCTAAATGTAGCAAAATAAAACAAAAATAACAAAATAAAAGTACACAGAAGAACATACATTCAAGTAAACATGTCTTTCAAAAGTCATTTTCATCCCCACATCTATTTGAGCATTTCACAATGAATTTGAAGACAAAGATTTCTGTTTCACATTTCTGTTCACAGTTTTAATGAACAGACACTTGTCTTTTATCTGAGATGCTTGTATAGCAGCTAAAGGTCCCAGACTTTTTCCTACAGGGATGAAATAGCAAGGATTCTTAAATTCCCACACGGAAAGAACCTATAAACATATAGGTTTTAATCCCCACCTTGTATCAACCAGCAGTGGTCGGCAGCTCTTTTCAGAAGTAGCGCACAATTGGTCAATGCGCTACAGGGATGCAAATTGAAAAGGGCCTGCTGGGAAGGGTTATGTAGATTAGAGTTCCCCTAGGCGCATCCTGTTGGCTAGACAGGTGCTCATAAATAAGATTCTGACGATAGTAATACTCAACTGTCTACCACCCTTGTTCTGCGCTTGCGAAGCTGCGCCCAGAAAATATAAGTGCTACCAAGTGTGGGCTGTGTACGCTCACCTGAAATGTCAACAGGTGGCTGCATATACAAATATACTTAAGAACTTGCACATAGGTTCCTAACTGGCTATCCCAGACTTGGGTGGGATTGAAAATGCCAAAAAAAAAAAAAGTAGTAGTTTTATTTGGCCGTTTTCATATATTATAGGTATGAAAACGGCCAATTTTATGTATGTCGCATACTGTATACGCGAAACCTATATGTGGCCCTATATTAAAACCTATATGTTTATATAGGTTCTTTCCGTGTGGGGTATCCACCTTATTCCCACGTCCCATGATCCCTTGTGCGAAAAGTGTGCGTAACTTCCGCTGCATCCTGTCACTGAGCTGTTTACTATGGTAGCGGCTCCTGCGAATCCTCTTTTTTTAAGCGATTGGAAAATAATATATGAGGGAACATCACCTTTTAGCCCTCAGACAGGATAAAGTTACGGTACCGCTGCCTTCTACTATCGAAGAATGGAAGAACGACCTGAAGCAGTGGCCACACTAGCGCATTTGGCTACATTAGCGCCTCCGTTGCCACAGATTACGAAGCTATGAACAATCTACAAAACTCCGAAGCGTATGCAGTACTTCCACAGCAACAAGATCAGTCACGTTTTGTTAAAGGAGGTAGTATACGACCTTATGTACCTTAAAACAGATATACAAGTACTTTCTGAGAATATTTATGAAGGAAACACTATTTCAGTGGTAAACATTGCTCTACATATGAAACGTAATGGATTGTTATACAGAGTAAATTAAGCCATCCGACAGTACGAGTCAAATTAGCTCTACTCCAGCCAACTACATTCTACGGTATTAAGTTGCTAGCTAATCCAATACTATAACATGTAACACACAGTGAATCCATTTTTCCCATACTTTTAATTTTAGTGAAATGAGGTTTGGAGTGCAAGACTATTGTTTGGAACAGACTAAGCTATTTTCAAATTGTAGTAGACTATTGCTACTTCTACAGCCTCATCTTAAACTGTACAGGATGAAACGTTAGTTACACTGACTGGCATTACCGGACGAACACAACAATTTTCTGTCCTCCCTACACGTGAAATCATACCTTGTGCTCTCCTGGCACTGCTGTCAAAATGCTTCTGAGGACCCGGCGTCTCCTCTGCGGCGGTCTATCTGAGCCTAGCCATAAAGTAGGAATCGTTGTTTGTCGACATAATGAAATGAGCACCTAATGTTTTGGGGGGTCTTTTCAAATTCAGGTTTTCAGCCAAATTCTGGCTTCCTCTTCTGTAGGTAGGCGATGGAAACCGTTTCGCTGAACACAAGGACAGTCCCCTATGTTCTGGGTGCGTGTTCAAAACACTGTTGATCAAACCATAAATTTAGCTTCCTCTGGTTGTTAGTTCAGCCTCGAACAGCACAATAGGTGCCGGAGCTCTGAAGGACATTTTAAGAAAAGCAAGTTAATTTGTTAAAAAAAAAAAAAGCTGTAATCGCTAAGTTAACTGAAAGAAACGCCGCTGTTCTTGACTAAAACTAATGATAAAAACTATTTCCGCCGGAAGTTGCACCCCTCTTCATATCTGCAGTAGCGCCCTCAGGAATAAGGTGGATAACAAAGCCTCTCACCACTGCCTTCAGAGCCTCCCAGGCCACTCCAGCAGAGGGTGCAGTAGCAACATTTAGAGCTAAATAAGAGTTAATTTGACTCCTCAGCGCCTCCTTGAACTCATTTTCTTGTAGTGAGGAAGAATTGAATCTCCATCTTGGCATTCGAGTCCTATCAATGACAGGTAGCAACTCCAATACTACTAAAGCATGGTCTGATACAAGAATACTCCCAATTGAACATGTGACAACAGATTGCAAAACGGACTTGGAAGTCCTGTAGGTTTTATGAGGAGGAGACAAGAAAGTGTAGTCTCTGTTCTTCGGATTTAAAACTCTCCACACATCAATTAACCCCCAATTCTCACACATACTCTTCACTATCAATGCAGCTTTTGTGCTCCTACAACTCACCAAACTACTACGGTCCAAAATTGGATCCATCACTAAATTAAAATCTCCTCCGATTACAATATCATAGTTTCCCATTTGTTGAATTTTAGCCTCCAATGCACCAAATAAATCTGGCTCCTCCTCATTTGGAGCATAAATATTAGCTAATACAATAAGCTGACCCTGTATTTCTGCCAAAATTATAATCATCCTACCTTCTGTTTTCTTAGATACCTTAATACATTTAAACTGCAATTTCTTATTAATTAACGTTATGACTCCCCTCCTCTTACCCGAGCCGACACTGCAATACACCTGGCCAACCCAATCTCTACATAATGTCTCTGACTCAAATACTGATAAATGCATTTCCTGCATAAATACTATATCATACTGTTTTGACTTCAGCATTGACATAATTTTCTTCTGCTTACTTAAATGCTTGAGACCCTTCACAGTCCATGAGGCGAAACACACATTATTCACTCTAGGTGACATTTATAAAGATTACCAAAAAAGTAAGAACAAAAAAAAGAAAGAAAAAAAGGGGCAAAAAAGGGGACCACCGGATGTCCTTTTCGAGAATAAAAGATGGCCACCGTGATCATCACAGCTCTGCCTCCTTAATGGTTGACCTGGCGCACGCAGCATCTAGCATTACATTCATCACATCTCCACCCCGCCCTTTATCAGCCGTCTGTGTTATGCAGAGAATCTGGATTCATCAGTAAAAGAAACAGATTTCTACTGATGCAGAATCTAGTGGAGGTGGGGTCTGGCCTAATTAAGGTGTCGTTGCCAATGCTAGTCCATCAGGAACATTACACAATACAGTCATTGGACACGAAGTCCTTGTTCCTGAACGTGTCTTATCTCATGCGGCTGATAGGTGAGTTATGGGCATCCAGTGTCTCTCTGGCTGTTTGACCAGCTACTTGGAAGCATTTGCTCAGATGTACAAGGTACATATAGCAGGCCTGTACTGGTGCTGTGGCCATTGAACAGCCAGGACTCAGTCTATCAAATGTGGAGCCAGTTTCTATGCACCGTATCATTAGCCAAGTGATTGTTGAGGGAGCACAGCCCATTCACCGTGCTTCTACAGTGTTTGATGTGCTTCTCAGCTGATCTAACCTACACACTTGGATCTGTGCCGAGTCCCTCGTGTGAAAGCACCCCTTAACTTTGCTCTTTTCAGCACGTCGCTGAATTAACCCTTTCGCAGGCAAATTTTGGCCCAGATGCATACCCCCACGGACGGATTAATTTTGGGTTTTTACCAAAATATGATTGTTATTCAAAATAACAATAAAATAACACCAAATCTCATAATAAGTTTCCCATAACTGATGTTTTTATGTTTTAATCCTCTCCAGAATCGCTAAAATCGTTTGGATCCAAGTCACTCCCGCTCTCTGGATATTCAAACTCATCGTCAGAGTCATTCAATAAAGCAAAAACTTCATCCACGTTGTATTTACGTTTAGAAACACGGCTAGAATGCCGGCTATTTGTACTAAATCGATGCCATGTTCACATGTCCCACAATTTGACCGGGAAGTAGTCTCAGATTTAGCGTTTTAGGAAATCCCATGCCTCGTTCACGGCTAAAAATACAGTGCTGGGTGACCTGAGAGACAGCCAATGGTAATGAGTGTAACTAACAAGGGAATTCCCGCAATCAGGGAATTTAAAGAAGACTTTATAAAACACGTTGGTTAAAACGACAAAAATGTCGCTGTGCCTGCGAAAGGGTTAAAGTACCTGCCGCCATGGGGCTTACAGAGGAACTTGCCCCTTCTGTTTTCCACGAATCATACTTGACGTGGTCTTGAACATACAGCTGCCAAAAATCAGAGGCCATACGAAATGCTTCCGGAAAATAACTTTACTGACTTCAGCATTCATCAGCGACGTCTTCGGTGCATTTGACTATTGCGTGCAATACGAAAATAATTGAATCGGCGAATTCAATGAGGGCCCAACTCCATGTTGAAAATGTGTGGAGTTGGGCCCTTATTAAATTCACCAATTCAATTTCTCTCGCATTCACATTCGATATGCTTCACAAAATGTTTTCCACTTATATATGCGTATATTTTTAAATGCTTAGAAACCAGGCCCATCTTCAAATGAAATTATTTAGAAGAAGTCTTTTTAATAATGTGTAAAAATTCTACAATGAGAAGTGGAATTTAGAGGTCATTTTTCATTTTTATGCTATTTATTCAGATTATTGGCATTCTTTCAGTGTAACATGGCAGCCTGGTTAGGTCTGCCTGCTTCTCATTATCTCTTCTTAATCATTAAAGGCTACATTTTGGTTCTGATTAGTCAGTTTGCTGAATGAATGGCTTGATTGCTGTTAGGCAGCGTACACGGAAATTAATTTAAGGAAATCTAATTATGCCAAGTCAATGTAGGCTGTCCAACCTCGCTGGTAATTCGCAAACTTCAAAACAAAGTTTTCTTCGTAGAAGCATTTCGAATTCCCTCTGATGTTTGTTCAACACCGCATTAGGTATGTGTCATAGAAAAGATAATAAGCAAACTTGCCTGTCTGCCCCAAATTGGCAGGTACTTTTATTGCACATAAAATAATCGAGATAAATGTATCGCCCAGCCCTACGCCCTTATAAGGGAGCTTGTCAATATTCTGAACGCATTCAAATTTGAACAGGCATTCAAAAATGAACAAGTCTCCGTTCGTGTTCAGCTAAAAAACGAACGGCAGAGTGTTCAAAAATGAACGAGCATGCGTTCATTTCTGACCGGACGGCATCCAAAAATTAACGCAGCTACCCTCTCTCGCATTACAAAATGAATCTGCTCTCCACTTCGCAAAATTTACACCAACATGCGTAAATATTTCCTCCTTACGAGAAAAAAATTCCCCGTCTCCCATCCTGCAGAATTTAGAAGTATGTTGTAAGGTACATGCCTATTAAACGACATTTTTCACGTCGACTAAAAAATCCTACCAAATCTCCAGTTTCGAGATTATATCTTTACCGATCATCAATCTTCCATTATACGCTTACGCTTTTTATCAAGTTCGATAAGATGCTTTAACACATTCCACACTCAAGACCAGAGATAAACTGCGATTCAATGGTACTGGGGTACGTTCAGTCAGCCAAAACATTCAAATGTTGCTGTGTGAATACTTTACTGGAATGAACATCGCTTCCGTGTGGTGTCAGTATGCCACTTTTTCCTTCTTATATAAAAAGCATTTTAGAATTGAAGACCCGGGTGCTAGAAGTACTTTAGTCACAAAATAACACTTTAAGAGATATTAAGGGTCAAAGTTTTGAAAACACGCTGCAGATACTTTTTTTAAAAGATAACATTCAGTGGCGCCTGCTGCTAGTCCCAGGGGTTATACAAAGTAGACAGAAAAATGGAAAAATAATGCTTTATTACGAAAGAAACAAGAAAATCAGTTTCGGACTTTGGTACTTCTTACCATAAAATGCCTGGACTTCGGTACTTCTTACCATAAAATGCATGGACTTCGGTACTTTTACCACACAAATGCCGTTTCAATCATTTTCTGATTGCCAAACAGTCATTTTTCGAGGGTTTGGAGCGCAAGGGGCGTAATTGAACATACCCCTTGGAGCACAAGGGGCGTAAGTGACATTTTGGGGTTAAATGACATTTTTATATCATTCGAAAGGTCTTGACAAGCTCTATCCAATCAGAATGCTGGTTTAATCACTTTGTCCAATCATAGTGACCTAAATGCTTAAAACACTAAAGGCGTAAGTAAAAACATTAAATTCAGTTTTGAGCAAAAAAGGCGTAAGTGCACTGTGTTTGGTGCACAAAAGGCGTAACAGTGCAGACAGATCCTGCACTGGCCCATTTTGACTGTCATCATGGATGGTAATGCCAGAGAAGAGCTCACAGAAGCCGAGCAAGTGCTACTACACATCATTAGAGATCTTCCACTTGAACTACATTCCATTGGTAAGTAAATAGCTGTATAATGGAAGTTGTATTGATAAAGTTTTAGCCTTTTGATCAACATGTTAACCTACTATCCTCACACTAAGCTAATGCTAACTAGCTAGCTAGCTAGCCACAGAGCCATACTGCTTAATAAAGGAATAAGCCCCGAGAAGCAGTGGGTTACAGTGATTCTACAACGGCGGAGGGTGGTCCTTAGTACCCCTCCGCCGTTGTAGAATCACTGTAACCCACTGCTTCAAGGGGCTTATTGCTTTTATAAAACGGTTACCCTACATATAGCCCATTAAATAAACACACAAGAAAAAAAATGCAACAATAAAATTGAGAACTACTCATTCTTCCACCAAGCAAGATAGAGTGAACAGAATGGTTGGCAAGCAACACATACGCAAACTTGCTTTTTCATCTAGCGCCATTATCAAGTCACATCAGGCTATTTGCATACATGCCAACTCTACCGCTTTTGGCAGTAGACTACCGCTTTTGGGGCATTTTTTCAGAATGAAACGCCCCGAAAGCGGTAGTTTACCGCCAAAAGCGGGAGAGTTGGCATGTATGTATTTGGGCTCATTAATGAAGATATACCATGAAAGCAGGCTATTTGGAATGTCTCCTTTGGTCTCCCGAAGGCCCCGTTTAATAATTTTACGTTCGTTTCGGTTTTCGAGTTTCCTTGTTCTCAACTCGCGCCAATCGGCCATATCATTACAGCCAGCAGTGAGAGTAGGGAACAAGATTGACTTTTGTCCTCCACGCTTGCCAGTGTCCAGGAAAATATGTTGAATTGCGCATTAGTTTGCTAGCCAGCTTGCCAACTAGCTAGCATTCACTACAATGGATGTGGTTACCCTACATATAGCCCATAAAATAAACACACAAGAAAAAAATCAACAATTTATCGCTAATACTGAAATAGCGAGCAAGTTAGCAACGTAGCTAGCAAGCTAAAGTGATATCGAACTCTATAATGCTATAGCTAGCTAGGTAGATAGCCAACTGGTTAGCGGGCTAAAAGGCTAAATTTGCTAGCACTGAAATAGCGAGCTAGTTAGCAGCGTAAATGGAATAGCGTTAAATTAATTAAATTTTTTTCATTTTTTTTTTAAATGTTTCAAATTTTTAATTATTTTTGTCCCATTGAAATTTGTGATGGAACTTGATGGAGTTAGATGAATTTATGCGGTTACATGAATTTAGAGCTGATGGAATTTGACGTTTTTTAGAGTGGTTCGTAGTTTTATCAATGTTGACGTTACTGTTCTGGTTTAACAATAAAGATTTTGAAAATAATTCTGCCTTAATCTCTCTGTTTCAGTAGTATCAGTATTTTGAATGTCACTTACGCCCTTAACAACTCACAAAATAGTTGGAAATGTTGGTGCACAAAAGGTGTAAGTGCCTTTTCTATCGCCTGTGGGGCTTCTTGGCTGAAATGTAATAGTAAGTCAGAGTTTTTTGTTTATTATCATTTAAAATATGAATTCCTTGCAACTCTATCTATATAACATTATAGAATGCTTAAATATATGGCTCTCAATGAAATAGTTAAAATCAATGCAAAGTTTGTTTTTGCTCTCCTGTAAAATTTGGAAATGTGACTTACGCCCCTTGTGCTCCAAGGGGTATGTTCTATTATGCCCCTTGTGCTCCAAACCCTCGTCTTGCTACGCTTGTCACATGACGCATACTAGCAGCTGATTGGACAGTCATGGACTTAGGCACTTGTTCCTGATGACGTCAAGGACTTGAGTATTTCTTGCACAAAAATTCAGTAGATTCAGGGAAGGCCGTATTTCAGTATTGAGGACTTGAGTACTTATATTTGGAATTTTTTGGCTTTAAATGATGCACATGACACTCTACTTTATGGTAGTAGTGTCAGCTCATTTTTTGGAAAATGTGACTGAAGTACTTCTTGCACCCAGGTCTTCAACTCCAAATCATGATGTGACCGCTAGGCAATTTGTATGCAAAAGATTGCAAATAAATTAAATTAAATACATGAAAATTATAGTTTATGCATTGTATCACATCATCTGCACGACAGCCCAAGTTTAATTCAACTATTCTGTGAGTATAAGAACTAGGATAACTTAGTCCCGCTCATATCAAATTGCAAAATTATCCGCGATATTAATCCTTTCTTTTTAAACCTGTGAACGCGCAAGCCAAAAAAAAAAAAAAAAAAAAAAAAAATGCCACACTTTACAGCCCACTACGTACACCAGTGGCGGTTTTACACGGGGGCCTACAGGGGCCTGTGTTCCCCTGCCAATGTCCTGTGCCCCGTGCTGGCCCCTGTGCTGACTGAATAATAAAATTATATATTTTCTTTACGATGACATGCGCTAGCGCCAAATCCGGACCTAATGCCACTCAACATTCTACACGGACTGATTAGAGCGACGCACCAAAGTGTGCTGGCTACCTGCGTTTGCTCCTCTCACTGATCTCTATGGTTTGCTCTACGTTGGCTAGGATTTGAATACAAGAGCGGCAACCAGCAAGAGACGAAGGTAAGCTAAACGACTTCACCTTAAGTGATTTGTTGTAGACATGGCCGTGTTACTGCCATTCTGACAACAAAATCTTGTTGTCAAGTTTGAAAATTTCTCTTAGAATTACATTACGAATCACACTCGGCAAAGTACAGAATGTTCCACATGATGGTGTGACGTTAACCGAGTAACCTCATCTGACTAGGCTGTTGCATTTGGAAAAATAATAGGCTACGAAGTAAAGTAATAAACAGTAGCCTATCTGTAGGTATGTTACTAAAATTTTCAAAATGGTTCTGTGCTGAAATGATTTATTTATCCTGAAAGAGCTTGAAATAAACTTTCCAATGACACCAAGATCAATGTGATAGGTTAAGAACTGACAAAGTTATTAAACTTGGAAATTGGGAAATGAGGGGTAAAAAATGTCCTTTGTTTTCTATAGAAAAAATGAGAAACCTGTGACCGAAAATATGGTTTGCATAAAATGCTATAACTTTCTTAATTCTTTGGTTATTCATATGAAACTTTCAGATGATGTTCATTGGAATATTATCTGCCTATTCCAAAACGATGAATGAAAACAGAATTGAATTTCGCTGTGCAACCCTCAATGGGGGCGCCATTTCTGGAATTTTTACCACAGACAGTTTTTTTTTTCGGACGGTAGAAACAGACTGCTGGTACTCCAAATCTCATAATTTTTTGTCTGTTGGATCTTGAATACTTAATCTAATAGTCTGTGCAGTTTTTATTAGAATTCCTACTTAGCTTCGATAAAATTGAAGGGTGTTTTTGTCACCTCAAACTTTGAAGCGCTCAGGCGGCCATCTGGGAAATCGGAAATTGAAAACAAGGTAACAAGGGGAATTCGGGGTCATTTTTATCTAAGTTCTCAACGGGATTTCCGGGAATTCCCTTTCTTTTGCCCATAAAAGGCGGTTTTGATGGGTATACCTCTGCCACTTCGGGAAATTACGCAACGCGCTATCAGAACCAATATCGCGGCGGCCGATGCGCTGATAGTAACGTACCTACTATCTGTCCGTGCTAAGTAGGGCAGTGACGTGCCGTCGGAGGTCAGTTAGGGGAGGCAGAATCCTCACCGTTAAACAAACGATAACTCTATTACTTTGCTTGATTAGCAATCTGAGGATTGATTAACTAATTTACAAGACCAAACGGCAGAATGGCGTGTCAATTCCATCCACGGCATTATTGCTCAGTGCATCGAACTTAAAATGCTCACGAGACAGCAAGTTTGTTCATATTTGCTTAGAGGAAACTAACGCAATGCCATTAACAAATATTAAAACATTTCTTATGCGGCGTTCAATGTGTGGTCAATATATTCACGATAATAGCCCCCCCCTTAAACACGTACTTTTTAAAGCCATTTTTAAAAAATAGGGAATTTATTTTCAGTAGTCTTTCATAATCCGATGAACGAAAGATCAAACTAATATACGGAATTACCGAGAGAGTTGAGATTTTTTCCAAATTAATTATTGAGATTTACTTCCTTGCAGTCTCGAATCAAAGCATAAAGCTAAATTAATCTTTTTGTCACTATCTCCTCTTAATCATTACAGGCTTAATTGACCAGAAAAAAAGGTCAAATTGATTGACAATCAGGCATAGTACATGGAAACAGGTTTACAAAATCTAGCAATAAAAAAGGAGAGGTCACTGCCTCCCCTGACCGCACGTCCCTGAAGTAGGGATGGTTATTTGTGAGATGAGATGTATGCATCTCTGTACATTTTTTTTTCTTCTAAGACTGTCATGAAACGAGGAAGGGATATCGCCTCCTTTTTTGCCCGAGTAAATAAAAAAGTAGGAAGAGAAACATGTCAAGGTGAGAGAGTCGAGGTGCAGAACGAGGGAGAGCCAGAGGAGTTGGAGGAGGTTGAAGAAGAGGCAGGCAATGAAAGTAGGGGCACTGACGCAGAGAGGGACATGCCAGAGGACGAGGGTGAGGACGAAGAAAACATGCAGGGACAGAGCGAGGAACCGACAAAGGCACAGCAACTGGATCCGTGTGGATCAAATGCACCATCAGGTTTGTGATGCAGAAAGTGTTTTTGTTTGCAACTTGTAAGGCACTGCAATTTGGCATTACAGTAATTCATAGTATTATGTGTTCATTAAATGGTGCTTTCTGCTGTAAATTCTTTTTTGTGTCATTGATATAGAAAGCCTCTGTTAAAAATAAATAAATGCTTAGCTTGCATAAAATACATACAGTATGTGATACTTAGCCTAAGTAAACAAATGTTCTTTCTAGTTGAACCCTTTGTGTACGGTGCATCTTTCCACAGATATCAGCACTTCCAAGAGTGACCCCCCCAGTGCAACCCAAGCTGAACGTATATCCAACGACTTTGATGGGGGCCAAGAGATGGAGCCTCAGATAAAGTTTGTTCTCTTTGTATCCATGGCTCAAATATTCGGTCATGATGGACTCGACATATTGTCATGCATGTAGACATTTCAGCATGCCAAATGCCCCAGAGACGGTTTTTGCTTCGAGAGCTGGTTTTAAAAACTGGAGGAAAGCGATGGGGAGGGATGTGGGCTTTTCAGTACATACAAAATCTGAACGGCATAGGTGTGCAATGATAGCGTGGGGGGACTACCAGAGAGCTGTGAAAAATGATGCAACACTGGCAGACGTCCTCAACAAAGAACACAGCAAACAAGTACAAGAAAATAGGGAGTACATCAAAACAATTCGGGAGGTGCTGTTACTTACAGCTACTCAAAATATTGCACAGAGGCCATGATGAGTCTGAGGACTCAAATAACAAGGGAAACTTCAGGGAAATTCTTGACACTGTTGCTAACCACGATCCAGTTGTTAAGACTAGATTGACTTCCATTCACAATGCAAAGTACACAAGTAAGGTTATCCAGAATGAGGTCTTGAGCTTTTTGGCTGAAATGCTTAGGAACGAAATCATAGAGGAGGTGAAAGACAGTGAAGTCTTTAGCATCATGGCAGATGAAACGAAAGATGTTTCAAAAATGGAACAGATTTCTTTCGTACTCCGGTACTTTTACAATGGCGCTATCAAGGAGAGTTTTCTCCAATTTTGAATCCGCAGAGAAGCAGGATGCAGCAAATCTTACTGCAAAAATAGTTCAAATACTAGAACGATATGGCCTAGACTATAAAAATAATCTTGTAGGCCAAGCTTATGATGGCGCTGCTGTCATGAGCGGGAAGCATTCAGGGGTCCAGGCAAGGATCAGAGAACAGGCAAAATTTGCCTTTTACGTCCATTGCAGTGCCCACTGTCTCAATTTAGTCTTGGTGGATGTCGTAAAAGATATGCCAGAAACAGAGGAGTTCTTTTCTTTGTTACAAACTCTCTATGTTTTTACATCTGGATCGTATGTGCACGCAAAATGGCAGTCTATACAAACAGAAATGTATGGCAGTACAAGAGAGCTCCAACGTTTAAGCGACACCCGATGGGCATGCCGATTTCTAGCTCTACGTAACATTATGGACACACTACCTGCCCTTAAAAGACTGCTGCAAGAGATGGCACAAGAACGCCATGGTGACAAAACTGTAGAGGCCTGAGGTCTTCTGCCTCAGATTGATCTCGAATTTTTTGTGCGTCTTGTTACGCTGCGTTGGTTGTTTGGTGAGACAAAGCTGCTGTCTGACATGTTACAGTCACCAACTGTGGATTTGTCAAGAGCTGTTGACTTGGTAAATGCTTTAGTCCAGGCATTGAAAGACTTCAGGCAGGAGTCTTATTTTGATAACTTGTGGGATGAAGCATTGAATATTTTTGAGCAATGTGATGCTGCAACAAAGCCGGTGGCAAAACGTCAGAAAGCGCTGAGCTCTAGACTCAGTGGCTACTGCACACTTAGCACTGTTGATCAGAGGGAGGTAGCACGAGACAAAGATATGTTTCGTATTTCATTTTTCTATCCCATCATTGACAGCATGCTCAATGAGTTGAATAGACGCTTCTCCAATGCCAACTGTGAGCTTATGAGAAGTGTACAGTCTCTCAGCCCCCAGAGTGATGCCTTTTTAAAAGAGAACTCTGTATTTTCATTTGGATGTTTATATAATGCAAACATTGATGATTTAGGACATGAACTCCATCAATTTAAGAGAATTTTGGATCAGAAAATACAGAGTGGTGAGATACAAAAGCCATGTAGCACAGTCGAGCTGATCCATTTCATTGAGCCGTACAGAGAAGTTTTTGTTGAACTGTTTAGACTGTGCAAGATTGCTGTTACTCTTCCAGTAAGTTCTGCCTCCTGCGAACGCAGTTTCTCCACTCTAAAACTGATAAAAACATTCCTGCGGTCCACAATTGCTGATGATCGGCTCAGTGATCTTGGTGTCCTGAGTGTCGAATCCAGAAGGGCCAAGGCCTTGGATCTTAATGCATTTGTGGACCAGTTTGCCAGACAGCACAACCGCCGTATCTTATTGCTTTAGTGCAATAATTTTGAAATACAGGGAACCAAATAAATCACTTATATGGCAATATTTGCCTCATATTAGAGCAATTCAGAAATCTATGATTAGATTTCAGTTGACCGCGGCATTTTTTGAATTCATGTTTTCAATCAATAACACCACAGTCAGTAACACTGGCTTTCATAAATGGAAATGACACATTGTGCAATGCAAATGCATACTCAGGCCCTCAAACTTACTTCAAAATTATGCCGATTTTCTTAAAACTGACCCCCCCCAAAAGAAGCTAAATCTCAGGAACTGACAATAATTGAGCTTAATTATTTTACCGTTTCACACGATATATAAATCTTCCACTGTGGGGAATATAATAAAAATTATTATTTTTTTGGTGAGGAAGTTCCTAAAATTTGGTTGATTTGACATGGAATGACCCAGACGAGTTTGTTGTACAAATGTTACTTGTGTGCTATGGTTCTGATAGGCCCAATAACTGATGTGGAGTTTTGTTTTCTCTGAACGAGTCGCCCATTCTTAAGGGCATTTAAGCCATTTGAAATGGCTGATACTTCACACTTTATTATGTTTTTTATTTTCCATTTTTTATGGCCATCAGTCAATGCGTTTTTTTCTTCATGAAAAAATCTTCAGTGTGATTTTATAGGCTAAAGCAAAATAAAAGTTTTTAATGCTTTAATATCATTGTTGTTGTTTTTTGACAGTATTTTTGGGCTTTTTGCCTTTATTCACAGGAAAGTTCAGAGTGATGTTGCAGCACGTCTCAGGTGCTGGCCTATGTCTAGGGCCATCATTGTTGTTTTTAATGTGCCCCTCTGATTAAACACTGGCCCCACCTGGGCCTCCCCACTAAAATTTGTCTAGAACCGCCACTGACGTACACGATAAATTCTGCAATGATATTCAGATTTTGTTCCATTGATTGTCGCAGATTTTGTACCATTTGTCATGCGATATACGCAGTGACTACGTGTGCGAAAGTCTGACAGGGTTTTAATATATCTCCGTGTCCGACAGTCGGATGGTTTCAATATAACTCCGTGTCCGACAGTCGATTATTGTTTTTAATTTCTTCAAATCTACTGAATCTTTAGATATAAAACATGAATGTTTTGATAAGAGGGCTCAGTTCTTCAAGATGAGTAGCGAGAATTTCAATCAATGTTTCTGTTTAAGCTCTGCTCAATAAAGTGACAACAGTCTTTATTCGGTCTCTCTTTTAAAACTTAGTCAGATGGATTGAAGAGATTCACACTTTATTTCCACACCAGAGATAAAATAGTGCTTGTAGTCAGTGAGCAAATCAATTCCATGACCACTTACATTGTGAATTTAATATTGCATGCACGATCAAGCCTTTCGGACGCGAAATGCAAAATACTCCATGTCCGGCAGCCAGCAGAAAGTAGAAGTATTGATATGAGAGCAGATTTATGACGACATAAAGAATGAAAATATATCACCAACAATCAGAACATCCAATGGGCACTGCAATCAATTTATTTGGGCCATTTTTGTAAATACAACAAAGTCCGTAGGGGAGACCGGGTCTAGTTGTTACGCTTTTTCTTTTAACGGCTGTAGAATTGACATTATCAGGTTTTTGTTATCAATATGCACTGTAAAGATAGAAAGTTTATTAGACTACATGATTGATCTGCAGCAACCCCTATATTCTGCGCATGCGAAATGCTGGTGAGGAAAAAATAGACCCCTGTCATCTGTAACAAGTTTGTTACAGGAGGGGTAGTTTGTTGCTGGTTGTGGGGCATTTTGTTACACTAAGAATTTGCTTAAGTGAGACGTGTTTCCCACTTAAGTAGGCAAGTTAAGGGGGATGCCTTACTACTATTATCCCACAAAGCCACAGTAAGGAACCTCTTGAATCATTCTCTAATGGCATTGCCACGTTTCGTTATTCGTTTGTGATTTCAAGGCATCTTTCTGAAATACAAAAAGGTAGAAAGTCATTCAGTGAGGTAATTTGATCTTGCCCAAGTTGTTACGGAGGTCTTGGGGCAAGTTCTAACTGTAACAACTTGGGTGTATTAACTAGTCCATCAGCAACCCTTCGCCATTGTCCCGACATTTTGAAATGTTCCAGTGCAATCTTTACATGGGTGTGTCATGACACAGTGGCTAATGTCTTCCTCTCTCATAATCCAGAAAATCTCGGGTATGTATCAGCTACGCTTGATGTGAATCAAAATCTACCAAACACCAAGAAAGTTACTATTTCAAGCATTTTTCTGAAACACTAACCCGCGACTTTCCACGTATGTCCTTCTGTCTCGTAAAGACGCGGGTCACCTTTCCGGAGCAGCAGGAAAAATTAGAGCGCTGTCTGTGTTTTATTATTGGAACCATTTAGAATATAACAACATGGACGTGAAACAACTAGACCCGGTCTCCCCTACAATGCCTGTCAGACATGAAATGCAAAATACTCCGTGTCTGACAGCCAAAAAAAAAAAAAAAGGACGATTAGAACAGATTGATGACGAAAGAATAAAAAGAAACATTTTAACAACAAACTGAACATCCAATGAACACTGCGATTTATTTATTTGCGGGCCATCTTTTTTGGATGTTATGTTTGTTGGTGATATATTTTTATTATTTATTTCGTTATAAATCTGTTCTCATATCAATACTTTTACTTTTTGGCTGCCTGCCGGACATGGAGTATTTTGCATTTCGCGTCCGACAGTCTTGATCGTGCATGCAATATTTTATTCACAATGTCAATGGTCATGGAATTGATTTGCTCACTGACTGCAAGAACTATTTTGTCTCTGGTGTGGAAATAAAGCGTGAATCCGTTCGGTCCATCTGACTAATTTTTAAAAGAGAGACCGAATAAAGACTGTTGTCTATCTTCAACGGAAGAAAACAGACGAATAAAAAGACCAAGAAAAGTCGATAGCTATCAATTTACATTTTGTGAAGGTCTAACAACAACATGGCCAAGTTTGTACGTCTAATAATTGCTGGAATACTCAAAAAATTAGAACCTTTATGACTTTCGGACACGGAGTATTTGAGGATCTCTGTCCGAAAGTTGCAAAATTCTTCATAATGCACAAAGTCCCGCGCCAATGTCGACTCACTTTATTGAGCAGAGCTTAAACAGAAACATTGATTGAAATTCTCGCTACTCATCTTGAAGAACTGAGCCCTCTTATCAAAACATTCACGTTTAATATCTAAAAGATTCAGTAGATTAGAAGAAATTAAAAACAATAATCGACTGTCGGACACGGAGATATATTAAAACCCTGTCCGACTTTCGGATACGTAGACACTGCGTTTCTCATTTATTGTACAGTATTTTTTTCAGATTGAAATCACAACACATGAAACCGTCGCTCTGTGGGAGCTGCCGACGACAAGTCCAGATCTAGATCATCTGATGAGCAAAGTAAAACCTCTGCATGTGCACAGTAGGCCATTATAAAATCAGCATGTCTGAATGTTAATAAATATGTATTCCCCCCCCCTTTAGGAATATCACCCTTATTATATGGGTGTTATTAGTTCAATTAATGAATAAGCTTGATTGCAAGATAAACGACTAAGTAGTCTTGTGATGCCGCGGGGATTAGCTGGTTCAGGGATACGAGATCACGGAGTGAGACCTGAATTCATGCGACACGCTGGAATACCGGTGACAAGACTTTTGGATGATGTGCACGATTAATAGCCTAATTAATTTGTTCAGTCGACTAAGTTTAATATGTTTTTGTTTATATAACTGGAATATGTTTTTGTCCAGAGAACAGGAGTAGGTCGCATATAATCCCATTCCTGAAGCGTCACCTAAATTGGCAAATGATCTTTAGCAGGCGGATTATACCCAGTATATGAAAAAAAAACTAACAATGACAATGAGAACAATTTCACTTTATATGAAAAAAACTAACAATAACAATGAGAACTATTTCACTTTATATGAAAAAAAAAAAAACTAACAATGACAATGTGAACTATTTCACTTTATATGAAAAAAACTAACAATAACAATGAGAACTATTTCACTTTATATGAAAAAAACTAACAATAACAATGAGAACTATTTCACTTTATATGAAAAAAAAAAAAACTAACAATGACAATGAGAACTATTTCACTTTAAGGAACTGAGAATTTAAAATAGGCCTGTACAAGCGTTTATATAATCCGTCATCCATATTCAGTCGTCGTTCACAAAAGAATATCCGTGCCCATAATCTAAAAGCTCACTTCACACATAGATGAACGATCAGGCCCTGGGCCGGCATCGGAGAATGAACGCATCGGGAAATGAACGTATCAGAAAATGAACAGAAGGGTGTTCATCATTGAACGCAGTGACCAGGTTTGCAGCCTCGAACGCATCCAAAAATGAACAGGCGTCCGTTCAAAAATGAATGCGTTCACTGTTCAGAATATTGACAAGCTCCCTAAGCAGGACTTCAGTATTTATTTATTTATTTATTTAACCAGGTTGGTCCCATTGAGATTACCATCTCGGTAACACTTTCTATGAAGGCTATGTCTATAATGCATTATAAGCACATTCATAACACATTATAATACATTCATAATGCATTATAATACCCTTTATAAATGTTCATAATGATGCATGATGCCTTATAACAAGGTTTATAACATATTACAAGTGCTGGGCATAACGCATGAAGTGCAGCATTCATAATGATTTATAACCTCAAAGTCAGTCCTCAGTTGCACAACGCATTATAACTTACAAAATTTAGCCGATTATAAAGACACATAGAGAAGCGCTTTAAGGTTTTATAACAAATTATAAATGATCAGCCTCTGAACAGGAATAATGGGTTATAAATATCAGTAAGGGACTATAGCGTGACTTAGTGAGCTTTAGGTAAAGTGACAGTACTGTATAAGGTTATTAGCGATTATAGGATATTAAAACTCCAATATAAGAGCTCATGAGCGGTATTTGCTGGCTGTAAGTAAAGTGCAAGAAAAAAAAAAAATCGCAGTGATTTTTGAAGCCATGGTGTCTTTATTTTTTAACAACAAGCACACATTAAAACAGAAAATGACATCACATTCTTAAACACAATGGCCAATGGCACAATATTGGGGTAGTACCGGGCAATCTCACAGGCCGGGAGGTGAATTTGCAGAAGTAACGATCAAGAAGGATATTGTACAATACATGATCTTACATGCTCAGCCTCCCTCCCCTAGGTAAAAAATTGGAAAATATGAACTTAACCTGGTCGGGAGCAGGTTATGTGCCAAGTTTCGGCTGTAATCGGCTATACATGTGCTGCCTTATCACTAAGCACCTCCTTTGCAGTTGGTATCACCTTTCTTGAATAATCCTGTGGACTTTCGTGCCCGAAACGTACGCGGTTCTCTTCGGAGGGAGACCTGTTCGCTTTTTCTGACGATATTCTCGATGAACACTACAGATTCTCAGCTGAGGGAATTCATTACTTATGCGATCTACTGGAGCCATATATTGGCAATGTAGCAAAGAGAGGCACTTAAGTTGCACGAACAGTATGCATAATGGCAAGTTATTATGGGAACCGACAACATTTAGGTGGTGATGCAGAAAAATATGAGCAAGAATATTGTATGTCATACTATACATATTACACAGCATACCATTAAAATAATTAGAAAGCAAAGGGCAATGGGGGCCCCCCCTTCGTGTTGGGGGCGTAGACCCCTAATCAGGGGAGTGACAGTGGGGATCCTACATCTGTGGGGACGTGGGATCCCCGGGGGTTTGACGTGTGGACCCCTCATCGTGTGAGGGGACAGGAACCCCCCAAACAGTGTGGTGGACGGTGGCCCAAAAGGGGGGGGAAAGGGGGGTTTCCCTTTTTGGGGTGGAGGTGACCCCACAAGTTGGGGAGTGGGGCCCTCATCGGGGTGGAGGGGAAGGACCCCAATCAGTGTGGTGGACAGGGGGGAACCTAATCGGGGTGGGTGGACAGTGGAGATCCTACATGATCCTACATCAGTGTGAGTGGACAGTGTGAGATCCCTACATCAGTGTGAGTGGACAGTGTGAGATCCCTACATCAGTGTGAGTGGACAGTGTGAGATCCTACATCAGTGTGAGTGGACAGTGTGAGATCCCTACATCAGTGTGAGTGGACAGTGTGAGATCCTACATCAGTGTGAGTGGACAGTGTGAGATCCTACATCAGTGTGAGTGGACAGTGTGAGATCCCTACATCAGTGTGAGTGGACAGTGTGAGATCCCTACATCAGTGTGAGTGGACAGTGTGAGATCCCTACATCAGTGTGAGTGGACAGTGTGAGATCCCTACATCAGTGTGAGTGGACCTGAGATCCCTACATCAGTGTGAGTGGACAGTGTGAGATCCCTACATCAGTGTGAGTGGACAGTGTGAGAGATCCCTACATCAGTGTGAGTGGACAGTGTGAGATCCCTACATCAGTGTGAGTGGACAGTGTGAGATCCCTACATCAGTGTGGTGGGACAGTGTGAGATCCCTACATCAGTGTGAGTGGACAGTGTGAGATCCCTACATCAGTGTGAGTGGACAGTGAGATCCCACATCAGTGTGAGTGGACAGTGAGATCCCTACATCAGTGTGTGAGTGGACAGTGTGAGATCCCATCACATCAGTGTGTGTGTGGACAGTGTGAGATCCCTACATCAGTGTGAGTGGACAGTGTGAGATCCTACATCAGTGTGAGTGGACAGTGTGAGATCCCTACATCAGTGTGAGTGGACAGTGTGAGATCCCTACATCAGTGTGAGGACAGTGTGAGATCCCTACATCAGTGTGAGTGGACAGTGTGATCCCTATCCCTGTGAGTGGACATCAGTCCCTGTGGACAGTGTGTGAGATCCTACATCAGTGTGAGTGGACAGTGTGAGATCCTACATCAGTGTGAGTGGACAGTGTGAGATCCCTACATCAGTGTGAGTGGACAGTGTGAGATCCTACATCAGTGTGAGTGGACAGTGTGAGATCCCTACATCAGTGTGAGTGGACAGTGTGAGATCCTACATCAGTGTGAGTGGACAGTGTGAGATCCCTACATCAGTGTGAGTGGACAGTGTGAGATCCCTACATCAGTGTGAGTGGACAGTGTGAGATCCCTACATCAGTGTGTGGTGGACAGTGTGAGATCCCTACATCAGTGTGAGTGGACAGTGTGAGATCCCTACATCAGTGTGAGTGGACAGTGTGAGATCCCTACATCAGTGTGAGTGGACAGTGAATGATCCCTACATCAGTGTGAGTGGACAGTGTGAGATCCCTACATCAGTGTGAGTGGACAGTGTGAGATCCTACATCAGTGTGAGTGGACAGTGTGAGATCCCTACATCAGTGTGAGTGGACAGTGTGAGATCCCTACATCAGTGTGAGTGGACAGTGTGAGATCCCTACATCAGTGTGAGTGGACAGTGTGAGATCCTACATCAGTGTGAGTGGACAGTGTGAGATCCCTACATCAGTGTGAGTGACAGTGTGAGATCCCTACATCAGTGTGAGTGGACAGTGTGAGTGGACAGTGTGAGATCCTACATCAGTGTGAGTGGACAGTGTGAGATCCCTACATCAGTGTGAGTGGACAGTGTGTGATCCCTACATCAGTGTGAGTGGACAGTGTGAGATCCTACATCAGTGTGAGTGGACAGTGTGAGATCCTACATCAGTGTGAGTGGACAGTGTGATCCCTACATCAGTGTGAGTGGACAGTGTGAGATCCTACATCAGTGTGAGTGGACAGTGTGAGATCCCTATCAGTGTGAGTGGACAGTGTGAGATCCCTACATCAGTGTGAGTGGACAGTGTGAGATCCCTACATCAGTGTGTGAGATCCTACAGTGTGAGATCCCTACATCAGTGTGAGTGGACAGTGTGAGATCCTACATCAGTGTGAGTGGACAGTGTGAGATCCCTACATCAGTGTGAGTGGACAGTGTGAGATCCCTACATCAGTGTGAGTGGACAGTGTGAGATCCTACATCAGTGTGAGTGGACAGTGTGAGATCCCTACATCAGTGTGAGTGGACAGTGTGAGATCCCTACATCAGTGTGAGTGGACAGTGTGAGATCCCTACATCAGTGTGAGTGGACAGTGTGAGATCCCTACATCAGTGTGAGTGGACAGTGTGTGATCCCTACATCAGTGTGAGTGGACAGTGTGAGATCCTACATCAGTGTGAGTGGACAGTGTGAGATCCCTACATCAGTGTGTGTGTGAGAGGACAGTGTGGACAGATCCTACATCAGTGTGAGTGGACAGGACAGTGATCCCCATCATCAGTGTGAGTGGACAGTGTGAGATCCCTACATCAGTGTGAGTGGACAGTGTGAGATCCCTACATCAGTGTGAGTGGACAGTGTGAGATCCTACATCAGTGTGAGTGGACAGTGTGAGATCCTATCAGTGTGAGTGGACAGTGTGAGATCCCTACATCAGTGTGAGTGGACAGTGGACAGTGTGAGGACAGTCCCTACATCAGTGTGAGTGGACAGTGTGAGATCCTACATCAGTGTGAGTGGACAGTGTGAGATCCCTACATCAGTGTGAGTGGACAGTGTGAGATCCCTACATCAGTGTGAGTGGACAGTGTGAGATCCTACATCAGTGTGAGTGGACAGTGTGAGATCCTACATCAGTGTGAGTGGACAGTGAGATCCCTACATCAGTGTGAGTGGACAGTGTGAGATCCTACATCAGTGTGAGTGGACAGTGTGTGATCCCTACATCAGTGTGAGTGGACAGTGTGAGATCCTACATCAGTGTGAGTGGACAGTGTGAGATCCCTACATCAGTGTGAGTGGACAGTGTGAGATCCCTACATCAGTGTGAGTGGACAGTGTGAGATCCCTACATCAGTGTGAGTGGACAGTGTGAGATCCCTACATCAGTGTGAGTGGACAGTGTGAGATCCCTACATCAGTGTGAGTGGACAGTGTGAGATCCCTACATCAGTGTGAGTGGACAGTGAGTGAGCCCAAGATCAGTGTGAGTGGACAGTGAGAGATCCCTATATCAGTGTGAGTGGACAGTGTGAGATCCTACATCAGTGTGAGGGACAGTGTGTGATCCCTACATCAGTGTGAGTGGACAGTGTGAGATCCCTACATCAGTGTGTGGACAGTGGACAGTGTGAGATCCTCCATCAGTGTGAGTGGACAGTGTGAGATCCCTACATCAGTGAGTGTGAGTGGACAGTGAGAGATCCCTACATCAGTGTGAGTGGACAGTGTGAGATCCCTACATCAGTGTGGTGGACAGTGTGGATCCCTACATCAGTGTGAGTGGACAGTGTGAGATCCCTACATCAGTGTGAGTGGACAGTGTGTGATCCCTACATCAGTGTGAGTGGACAGTGTGATCCTACATCAGTGTGAGTGGACAGTGTGAGATCCCTACATCAGTGTGAGTGGACAGTGTGATCCCTACATACATCAGTGTGAGTGGACAGTGTGATCCCTACATCAGTGTGACAGTGTGAGATCCCTACATCAGTGTGTGGTGGACAGTGTGAGATCCCTACATCAGTGTGAGTGGACAGTGTGAGATCCCCCTAATCAGTGTGTGAGTGGACAGTGTGAGATCCCTACATCAGTGTGAGTGGACAGTGTGAGATCCCTACATCAGTGTGAGTGGACAGTGTGAGATCCCAAAATCAGTGTGAGTGGACAGTGTGAGATCCCTACATCAGTGTGAGTGGACAGTGTGAGATCCCTACATCAGTGTGAGTGGACAGTGTGAGGACATCCCCTACATCAGTGTGAGTGGACAGTGTGAGGGACAGTGTGAGATCCCTACATCCTACATCAGTGTGAGTGGACAGTGTGAGATCCCACATCAGTGTGTGATCAGTGTGATCCCTACATCAGTGTGACAGTGTGAGATCCCTACATCAGTGTGAGTGGACAGTGTGAGATCCCTACATCAGTGTGAGTGGACAGTGTGAGATCCCTACATCAGTGTGAGTGGACAGTGTGAGATCCCTACATCAGTGTGAGTGGACAGTGTGAGATCCCTACATCAGTGTGAGTGGACAGTGTGAGATCCCTACATCAGTGTGAGTGGACAGTGTGAGATCCCTACATCAGTGTGAGTGGACAGTGTGAGATCCCTACATCAGTGTGAGTGGACAGTGTGAGATCCCTACATCAGTGTGAGTGGACAGTGAATGATCCCTACATCAGTGTGAGTGGACAGTGTGAGATCCCTACATCAGTGTGAGTGGACAGTGTGAGATCCCTACATCAGTGTGAGTGGACAGTGTGAGATCCCTACATCAGTGTGAGTGGACAGTGTGAGATCCTACATCAGTGTGAGTGGACAGTGTGAGATCCTACATCAGTGTGAGTGGACAGTGTGGACAGTGTGAGATCCCTACATCAGTGTGAGTGGACAGTGTGAGATCCCTACATCAGTGTGAGTGGACAGACAGATCCCTACATCAGTGTGAGGGACAGTGTGAGATCCTACATCAGTGTGAGGGACAGTGTGAGATCCCCTACATCAGTGTGAGTGGACAGTGTGAGATCCTACATCAGTGTGAGTGGACAGTGTGAGATCCCTACATCAGTGTGAGTGGACAGTGTGAGATCCCTACATCAGTGTGAGTGGACAGTGTGAGATCCCTACATCAGTGTGAGTGGACAGTGTGAGATCCCTACATCAGTGTGAGTGGACAGTGTGAGATCCCTACATCAGTGTGAGTGGACAGTGTGAGATCCCTACATCAGTGTGAGTGGACAGTGTGAGATCCCTACATCAGTGTGAGTGGACAGTGTGAGATCCCTACATCAGTGTGAGTGGACAGTGTGAGATCCTACATCAGTGTGAGTGGACAGTGTGAGATCCCTACATCAGTGTGAGTGGACAGTGTGAGATCCCTACATCAGTGTGAGTGGACAGTGTGAGATCCCTACATCAGTGTGAGTGGACAGTGTGAGATCCCTACATCAGTGTGAGTGGACAGTGACAGATTCCTACATCAGTGTGAGTGGACAGTGTGTGAGATCCCTACATCAGTGTGAGTGGACAGTGTGAGATCCCTACATCAGTGTGAGTGGACAGTGTGAGATCCCTACATCAGTGTGAGTGGACAGTGTGAGATCCCTACATCAGTGTGAGTGGACAGTGTGAGATCCCTACATCAGTGTGAGGGACAGTGTGAGATCCCTACATCAGTGTGAGTGGACAGTGTGACAGTGTGAGTGGACAGTGAGATCCTACATCAGTGTGAGTGGACAGTGTGAGATCCCTACATCAGTGTGAGTGGACAGTGTGAGATCCCTACATCAGTGTGAGTGGACAGTGTGAGATCCCTACATCAGTGTGGACAGTGTGTGGACAGTGTGAGATCCCTACATCAGTGTGAGTGGACAGTGTGAGATCCTACATCAGTGTGAGTGGACAGTGTGAGATCCCTACATCAGTGTGAGTGGACAGTGTGAGATCCCTACATCAGTGTGAGTGGGACAGTGTGACAGTGTGAGTGGACAGTGTGAGATCCCTACATCAGTGTGAGTGGACAGTGTGAGATCCCTACATCAGTGTGAGTGGACAGTGTGAGATCCCTACATCAGTGTGAGTGGACAGTGTGAGATCCTACATCAGTGTGAGTGGACAGTGAGAGATCCCTACATCAGTGTGAGTGGACAGTGTGAGATCCCTACATCAGTGTGAGTGGACAGTGTGAGATCCCTACATCAGTGTGAGTGGACAGTGTGATCCCCTACATCAGTGTGAGTGGACAGTGTGAGATCCCTACATCAGTGTGAGTGGACAGTGTGAGATCCTACATCAGTGTGAGTGGACAGTGTGAGATCCCTACATCAGTGTGAGTGGACAGTGTGAGATCCCTACATCAGTGTGAGTGGACAGTGTGAGATCCCTACATCAGTGTGAGTGGACAGGTGAGGATCCCTACATCAGTGTGAGTGGACAGTGAGAGATCCCTACATCAGTGTGAGTGGACAGTGTGAGATCCCTACATCAGTGTGAGTGGACAGTGTGAGATCCCTACATCAGTGTGAGTGGACAGTGTGAGATCCTACATCAGTGTGTGGACAGTGTGAGATCCTACATCAGTGTGAGTGGACAGTGTGAGATCCCTACATCAGTGTGAGTGGACAGTGTGAGATCCCTACATCAGTGTGAGGGACAGTGTGAGATCCCTACATCAGTGTGAGTGGACAGTGTGAGAGATCCTACATCAGTGTGAGTGGACAGTGTGAGATCCTACATCAGTGTGAGTGGACAGTGTGAGATCCCTACATCAGTGTGAGTGGACAGTGTGAGATCCCTACATCAGTGTGAGTGGACAGTGTGAGATCCTACATCAGTGTGAGTGAGATCCCTACATCAGTGTGAGTGGACAGTGTGTGATCCCTACATCAGTGTGAGTGGACAGTGAGATCCCTACATCAGTGTGAGTGGACAGTGTGAGATCCCTACATCAGTGTGAGTGGACAGTGTGAGATCCCTACATCAGTGTGAGTGGACAGTGTGAGATCCTACATCAGTGTGAGTGGACAGTGTGAGATCCCTACATCAGTGTGAGTGGACAGTGTGAGATCCCTACATCAGTGTGAGTGGACAGTGTGAGATCCTACATCAGTGTGAGTGGACAGTGTGAGATCCCTACATCAGTGTGAGTGGACAGTGTGAGATCCCTACATCAGTGTGAGTGGACAGTGAATGATCCCTACATCAGTGTGAGTGGACAGTGACACATCAGTGTGAGATCCCTACATCATCAGTGTGAGGGACAGTGTGTGAGATCCTACATCAGTGTGAGTGGACAGTGTGAGATCCCTACATCAGTGTGAGTGGACAGTGAATGATCCCTACATCAGTGTGAGTGGACAGTGTGAGATCCCTACATCAGTGTGAGTGGACAGTGTGAGATCCCTACATCAGTGTGAGTGGACAGTGTGAGATCCCTACATCAGTGTGAGTGGACAGTGTGAGATCCCTACATCAGTGTGAGTGTGAGTGGACAGTGTGAGATCCCTACATCAGTGTGAGTGGACAGTGTGATCCCCTACATCAGTGTGAGTGGACAGTGTGAGATCCCTACATCAGTGTGAGTGGACAGTGTGAGATCCCTACATCAGTGTGAGTGGACAGTGTGTGATCCCTACATCAGTGTGAGTGGACAGTGTGAGATCCCTACATCAGTGTGAGTGGACAGTGTGAGATCCCTACATCAGTGTGAGTGGACAGTGTGAGATCCCTACATCAGTGTGAGTGGACAGTGTGAGATCCCTACATCAGTGTGAGTGGACAGTGTGAGATCCCCTACATCAGTGTGAGTGGACAGTGTGAGATCCTACATCAGTGTGAGTGGACAGTGTGAGATCCCTACATCAGTGTGAGGACAGTGTGAGATCCCTACATCAGTGTGAGTGGACAGTGTGAGATCCCTACATCAGTGTGAGTGGACAGTGTGAGATCCTAGTCAGTGTGAGTGGACAGTGTGAGATCCCTACATCAGTGTGAGTGGACAGTGTGAGATCCTACATCAGTGTGAGTGGACAGTGTGAGATCCTACATCAGTGTGTGGTGGACAGTGTGAGATCCTACATCAGTGTGAGTGGACAGTGTGAGATCCCTACATCAGTGTGAGTGGACAGTGTGTGAGTGGACAGTGTGATCCCTACATCAGTGTGAGTGGACAGTGTGAGATCCCTACATCAGTGTGAGTGGACAGTGTGAGATCCTACATCAGTGTGAGTGGACAGTGTGAGATCCTACATCAGTGTGAGTGGACAGTGTGAGATCCCTACATCAGTGTGAGGACAGTGTGAGATCCCTACATCAGTGTGAGTGGACAGTGTGAGATCCCTACATCAGTGTGAGTGGACAGTGTGAGATCCCTACATCAGTGTGAGGACCCTGGTGTGAGTGGACAGTGAGATCCCTACATCAGTGTGAGTGGACAGTGTGAGATCCCTACATCAGTGTGAGTGGACAGTGTGAGATCCTACATCAGTGTGAGTGGACAGTGTGAGATCCCTACATCAGTGTGAGTGGACAGTGTGATGAGACTACATCAGTGTGAGTGGACAGTGAATGATCCCTACATCAGTGTGAGTGGACAGTGTGAGATCCCTACATCAGTGTGAGTGGACAGTGTGAGATCCCTACATCAGTGTGAGTGGACAGTGTGAGATCCCTACATCAGTGTGAGTGGACAGTGTGAGATCCTACATCAGTGTGAGTGGACAGTGTGAGATCCCTACATCAGTGTGAGTGGACAGTGTGAGATCCCTACATCAGTGTGAGTGGACAGTGTGAGATCCCTACATCAGTGTGAGTGGACAGTGTGAGATCCTACATCAGTGTGAGTGGACAGTGTGAGATCCCTACATCAGTGTGAGGACACAGTGTGAGATCCCTACATCAGTGTGAGTGGACAGTGTGAGATCCTACATCAGTGTGAGTGGACAGTGTGAGATCCCTACATCAGTGTGAGTGGACAGTGTGAGATCCCTACATCAGTGTGAGTGGACAGTGTGAGATCCTCATCAGTGTGAGTGGACAGTGTGAGATCCCTACATCAGTGTGAGTGGACAGTGTGAGATCCTAGTGTGAGTGGACAGTGTGAGATCCCTACATCAGTGTGAGTGGACAGTGTGAGATCCCTACATCAGTGTGAGTGGACAGTGAGAGATCCCTACATCAGTGTGAGTGGACAGTGTGAGATCCCTACATCAGTGTGAGTGGACAGTGTGAGATCCCTACATCAGTGTGAGTGGACAGTGTGAGATCCCTACATCAGTGTGGACAGTGTGGACCCTAGTGTGAGGACAGTGTGAGATCCCTACATCAGTGTGAGTGGACAGTGTGAGATCCCTACATCAGTGTGTGTGGACACAGTGTGAGATCCCTACATCAGTGTGAGGACAGTGTGATCCCTACATCAGTGTGAGTGGACAGTGTGAGATCCTACATCAGTGTGAGTGGACAGTGTGAGATCCTACATCAGTGTGAGTGGACAGTGTGAGATCCCTACATCAGTGTGAGTGGACAGTGTGAGATCCCTACATCAGTGTGAGTGGACAGTGTGAGATCCCTACATCAGTGTGAGTGGACAGTGTGAGATCCCTACATCAGTGTGAGTGGACAGTGTGAGATCCTACATCAGTGTGAGTGGACAGTGTGAGATCCTACATCAGTGTGAGTGGACAGTGTGAGATCCCTACATCAGTGTGAGTGGACAGTGTGTGATCCCTACATCAGTGTGAGTGGACAGTGTGAGATCCCTACATCAGTGTGAGTGGACAGTGTGAGATCCCTACATCAGTGTGAGTGGACAGTGGACCCTACATCAGTGTGAGACAGTGTGAGATCCTACATCAGTGTGAGGGACAGTGTGAGATCCTAGTGTGAGTGGACAGTGTGAGATCCCTACATCAGTGTGAGTGACAGTGTGTGGACAGTGTGAGGACAGTGTGAGATCCCATCAGTGTGAGTGGACAGTGTGAGATCCCTACATCAGTGTGTGGTGGACAGTGTGAGATCCCACATCAGTGTGAGTGGACAGTGTGAGATCCCTACATCAGTGTGAGTGGACAGTGTGAGATCCTACATCAGTGTGAGTGGACAGTGTGAGATCCCTACATCAGTGTGAGTGGACAGTGTGAGATCCCTACATCAGTGTGAGTGGACAGTGTGAGATCCCTACATCAGTGTGGACAGTGGACCCTAGTGTGAGATGTGAGATCCCTACATCAGTGTGAGTGGACAGTGTGAGATCCCTACATCAGTGTGAGTGGACATCAGTGTGAGTGGATCCCTACATCAGTGTGAGTGGACAGTGTGAGATCCCTACATCAGTGTGAGTGGACAGTGTGAGATCCCTACATCAGTGTGAGTGGACAGTGTGAGATCCCTACATCAGTGTGAGTGGACAGTGTGAGATCCCTACATCAGTGTGAGTGGACAGTGTGAGATCCCTACATCAGTGTGAGGTGGACAGTGATCCCTACATCAGTGTGAGTGGACAGTGTGAGATCCCTACATCAGTGTGAGTGGACAGTGTGAGATCCCTACATCAGTGTGAGTGGACAGTGTGAGATCCCTACATCAGTGTGAGGACAGTGTGAGATCCCTACATCAGTGTGAGTGGACAGTGTGACCTACATCAGTGTGAGTGGACAGTGTGAGAGATCCTACATCAGTGTGAGTGGACAGTGTGAGATCCTACATCAGTGTGTGTGGACAGTGTGAGATCCCTACATCAGTGTGAGTGGACAGTGTGAGATCCCTACATCAGTGTGAGTGGACAGTGTGAGATCCCTATCAGTGTGAGTGGACAGTGTGAGATCCTACATCAGTGTGAGTGGACAGTGTGAGATCCCTACATCAGTGTGTGAGTGGACAGTGTGAGATCCTACATCAGTGTGACAGTGGACCCTACATCAGTGTGACCTAGTGTGGTGGACAGTGTGAGATCCCTACATCAGTGTGGAGTGGACAGTGTGTGATCCCTACATCAGTGTGAGTGGACAGTGTGAGATCCCTACATCAGTGTGAGTGGACAGTGTGAGATCCTACATCAGTGTGAGTGGACAGTGTGACCCTACATCAGTGTGAGGGACAGTGAGATCCCTACATCAGTGTGAGTGGACAGTGTGAGATCCCTACATCAGTGTGAGTGGACAGTGTGAGATCCCTACATCATCAGTGTGAGGTGGACGAATCCCTACATCAGGTGAGTGGACAGTGTGTGATCCCTACATCAGTGTGTGTGACAGTGGACCTACATCAGTGTGAGTGGACAGTGTGAGATCCTACATCAGTGTGTGAGTGGACAGTGTGAGATCCCCTACATCAGTGTGAGGGGACAGTGTGAGATCCCTACATCAGTGTGAGTGGACAGTGGACAGTGATCCCTACATCAGTGTGAGTGGACAGTGTGAGATCCTACATCAGTGTGGAGGGACAGTGTGAGATCCCTACATCAGTGTGAGTGGACAGTGTGAGATCCCTACATCAGTGTGAGTGGACAGTGTGAGATCCTACATCAGTGTGAGTGGACAGTGTGAGATCCTACATCAGTGTGAGTGGACAGTGTGAGATCCCTACATCAGTGTGTGAGTGGACAGTGTGAGATCCCCTACATCAGTGTGAGTGGACAGTGAGAGATCCCTACATCAGTGTGAGTGTGAGATCCCTACATCAGTGTGAGTGATCCTCCCTGTGATCAGTGTGAGTGGACAGTGTGAGATCCCTACATCAGTGTGAGTGGACAGTGTGAGATCCCTACATCAGTGTGAGTGGACAGTGTGAGATCCCTACATCAGTGTGAGGACAGTGTGAGATCCCTACATCAGTGTGAGTGGACAGTGTGAGATCCCAGTGTGTGAGTGGACAGTGTGAGATCCCTACATCAGTGTGAGTGGACAGTGTGAGATCCCTACATCAGTGTGAGTGGACAGTGTGAGATCCCTACATCAGTGTGAGTGGACAGTGTGAGATCCCTACATCAGTGTGTGTGGGACAGTGTGTGATCCCTACATCAGTGTGAGTGGACAGTGTGAGATCCCTACATCAGTGTGAGTGGACAGACCCTACATCAGTGTGAGTGGACAGTGTGAGATCCCTCAGTCAGTGTGAGTGGACAGTGTGAGATCCCTACATCAGTGTGAGTGGACAGTGTGAGATCCTACATCAGTGTGATCCAGTGTGAGATCCTACATCAGTGTGAGGGACAGTGTGAGATCCCTACATCAGTGTGGTGGACAGTGTGAGATCCCTACATCAGTGTGAGTGGACAGTGTGAGATCCCTACATCAGTGTGAGTGGACAGTGTGAGATCCCTACATCAGTGTGAGTGGACAGTGTGAGATCCCTACATCAGTGTGAGTGGACAGTGTGAGATCCCTACATCAGTGTGAGTGGACAGTGTGAGATCCCTACATCAGTGTGAGTGGACAGTGAGAGATCCCTACATCAGTGTGAGTGGACAGTGTGAGATCCCTATCAGTGTGAGTGGACAGTGTGAGATCCCTACATCAGTGTGACAGTGTGAGATCCCTACATCAGTGTGTGGACAGTGTGATCCCATCAGTGTGATCAGTGTGAGTGGACAGTGTGAGATCCCTACATCAGTGTGAGTGGACAGTGTGAGATCCTACATCAGTGTGAGTGGACAGTGTGAGATCCCAACATCAGTGTGAGTGGACAGTGTGAGATCCCCACATCAGTGTGAGTGGACAGTGTGTGATCCCCTACATCAGTGTGAGTGGACAGTGGATCCCTACATCAGTGTGAGTGGATCCCTAGATCCTAGTCAGTGTGAGTGGACAGTGTGAGATCCTTATATCAGTGTGAGTGGACAGTGAGAGATCCCTACATCAGTGTGAGTGGACAGTGTGAGATCCCTACATCAGTGTGAGTGGACAGTGTGTGATCCCTACATCAGTGTGAGTGGACAGTGTGAGATCCCAACATCAGTGTGAGTGGACAGTGAGAGATCCCTACATCAGTGTGAGTGGACAGTGTGAGAGATCCCTACATCAGTGTGAGTGGACAGTGTGAGATCCCTACATCAGTGTGAGTGGACAGTGAGAGATCCCTACATCAGTGTGAGTGGACAGTGAGAGATCCCTACATCAGTGTGAGTGGACAGTGTGAGATCCCTACATCAGTGTGAGTGGACAGTGAGAGATCCCTCCATCAGTGTGAGTGGACAGTGTGAGATCCCTACATCAGTGTGAGTGGACAGTGTGGGATCCCTACATCAGTGTGAGTGGACAGTGTGAGATCCCTACATCAGTGTGAGTGGACAGTGTGAGATCCCTACATCAGTGTGAGTGGACAGTGTGAGATCCCTACATCAGTGTGAATGGACAGGGTGAGATCCCTACATCAGTGTGAGTGGACAGTGTGAGATCCCTACATCAGTGTGAGTGGACAGTGAGAGATCCCTACATCAGTGTGAGTGGACAGTGTGAGATCCCTACATCAGTGTGAGTGGACAGTGTGTGATCCCTACATCAGTGTGAGTGGACAGTGTGAGATCCCTACATCAGTGTGAGTGGACAGTGAGAGATCCCTACATCAGTGTGGGTGGACAGTGTGAGATCCCTACATCAGTGTGAGTGGACAGTGTGAGATCCCTACATCAGTGTGAGTGGACAGTGTGTGATCCCTACATCAGTGTGTGAGTGGACACAGTGTGAGATCCCTACATCAGTGTGAGTGGACAGTGTGAGATCCCTACATCAGTGTGAGTGGACAGTGTGAGATCCCTACATCAGTGTGAGTGGACAGTGTGAGATCCCTACATCAGTGTGAGTGGACAGTGTGAGATCCCTACATCAGTGTGAGTGGACAGTGTGAGATCCCTACATCAGTGTGAGTGGACAGTGTGAGATCCCTACATCAGTGTGAGTGGACAGTGTGAGATCCCTACATCAGTGTGAGTGGACAGTGAGAGATCCCTACATCAGTGTGAGTGGACAGTGTGAGATCCCTACATCAGTGTGAGTGGACAGTGTGAGATCCCTACATCAGTGTGAGTGGACAGTGTGTGATCCCTACATCAGTGTGAGTGGACAGTGTGAGATCCCTACATCAGTGTGAGTGGACAGTGTGAGATCCCAATGGAAGCTCTCCTCCTGTGTCTTATTAAGGTTAACAGCAGCCAATGGAAGCTCTCCTCCTGTATCCTATTAAGGTTAACAGCAGCCAATGGAAGCTCTCTTCCTGTATCTTATTAAGGTTAACAGCAGCCAATGGAAGCTCTCCTCCTGTATCTTATTAAGGTTAACAGCAGCCAATGGAAGCTCTCCTCCTGTATCTTATTAAGGTTAACAGCAGCCAATGGAAGCTCTCCTCCTGTATTTTATTAAGGTTAACAGCAGCCAATGGAAGCTCTCCTCCTGTATCTTATTAAGGTTAACAGCAGATGTCTCTCTTCTTCTTCATGAAACAGCGCAATCCTTAGACAAGCCCTGTTTGGAGGTGACTCTGAACCGTCCGAAGGTGAAAGAGCTGTTCATAAATAGCCAGGCTGTGCTGGACTGCATCATCACTGGGGGAGAGGGCCGCTGTGGAGGGGCCAGAGTTACCTGGACAGTTAATGGAACAGAGTCCTTGGGCTCGGACAGGAGCACCACTCAGGATGGACATCTGTTTACGAGGACCAGCACGCTGACTCTGGCGGAGAGACTGTGGTTCGGTGGTCTCACGGTGCAGTGCTCTGTACAACAGATCCACGGCAATCTGCCGCCCATCCAACAATATATCAGCCACACCAGTGGTATGTCTTTTCACACTCGACAAAATGACTGGGAATAACTGTGGTGCTGGTTTTTATTTTCAACAACTTATTGTTATTATTATTATACTACAGACATCATTAATGATGGACAATTTATGGAATGGTGCTGTCCACTCATCCGTCTGTCTGTATGTCGGTCTGTGAAGTTTTCTTGTAATCTTGACAAATCCTAGAGTTTTTATAGATTGTTTCTAAATCAAAGTGGCATTGTTGTATATGAGAGTAGCTGTGCTTGAGCATTTCAGAGAACTGTGAGATGGTTCTACTTAGTATGACAAGGAGGAATCGCTCTAACTTTATCTGAGTAACGAGGTGTGGAGTTCTTCATGAGTTCTTTCCAAAGGTTACACTGCCACCTAATATACACCTTTGCATTTATGAATTGCTTTTACTGACAGTGTGTCTGATGATGGGCATATTTTTAGTTTACCTAAGCTTTGTTATGAATAAGATGTACACTATGGAAAATACTGTAACAGTTCCTATCTGATAGACTATTGGTGGCATACTATATAATCATGTTCTGTTATTGGGAACAAAGTGATTTTCGCTTCGTTCATTACTGTGTATTGCAGGGTCAGAAAGTTCTAAGTTGTTAATCGCCAAACTACCTAAGGAAGACGACCGCAAGTTTGTCCACCTGATCTATTGGGTGACGCCTCTCTCCTCGAGACATATATGTCATGTGGAGCGTGGATAACGGCTCCTATGAAGAGGGCGTCACCAGTGAACCTTTGCAGGGTGCCACCGAACCTTCTGTCGCTAGTTTGTTCAGAGTCTCCGCAGTGCAGTGGGAGAAATACTCCGTATTGAGATGCCATGCAAAGCACATGGGAAATGGGGGATCCCCCAATACCACGTCTCTGTCTCGAGCAGATGGTAATTCCTCTGAGTGCTAAAAATAAGTCTCCACATGCACAATGCCCTCTTTGAACAAAAACCACAGTCACTGCACATGGCCTCCCAGAATTCAGTGATTACAGAAATGCTGCAGCGCTGTATTCTTAGAACTGGATAAAGTACTAATATCATTCTGAGTTCAAAGACTATTGCTCAGTATCATCTGTAGTACTGTCAGGTGGTGTGAGGTATCGCCAGCAACCAGTCGCGAGAACCAAGCAGTGCGGTAAACCTGGATTTTATTATGGAAGGGGAAAACCCCGCAGAGCAGGAGGCAACAGTACAGAGTCCACAATCCAAAATCAAAAATCCAGAGGGCGAAATCCGAGTCGTTATCAGGGCAACAATCACAGTACTCGTAGTCGGACAAAAAGGGTTCGACACACAGATGCAGAAGGTAATCCAAAACAGAGCCGAAATCGTAATACAGGGACGGTCCAATCAGAAGAGAATCACAAAGAATACAAGGCGAAAAACAAGCGTGAGTACAAGGGAAACGTTCTGACAGGGAACTGCTGTGAAAAGACTGCTTAAATACACTCAAGGGAAGTCACATGCTATGATTGGGAACAGGTGAATTGGATCAGACTAATTACAAAGGAGCAAACACGAGGAGAACCTAACCACATGAAATAGGCAAAAGCCAAAACGCAGACAGGGATCACAAAACAGCCTATTGACGAACACACAGCTCTGGTTAGGGAGTTCTAACGTGCACAGATAATGAGAGGCAGAACAGAGTTAAGCAGGTGCGGAGGATCCGCTGAAACGCAGCCAAGTAGATTGAGTGAAAACAAGAGGGGAGACTGGAACAGGGCGAAAAGCTGAGAGCTTGTTAATCAATTAGTAAGGTGCAGCCATACAATCCCTAGTGCTCGTTAGTAAGTTAGTACTATATACAATGTTAGTCAAAGTTAGTAGGTTTAACTAAAACAACAAACTGTTAGTATGGTTAGTAAAGACAGAACATCAAGGCGAAGGAAGCAAAACGAGATTAGAAGGAATGATTGGAAACCCAGAAACCATGAAATCACCTGAAAGCGTGGCACACAATACTGGGGGAAAATAAGCTGTCACATAACAGCAGAACAGACAGGGAGACAAAGTACAAAGCATGGCAAAATGCAAAACAATGACCGGAATATAACTGAGGGAATGGACTATGGCAGGACATACAGAATAAACAGAAACAAAACATGGCATGGAACAAGGCGATGGCAAGACATGAACAGAACATGAACAGAACAGAGCAGAATCATTACAGGTGGAGGGTGTCTGTAGTCTTTGTTCACTGAGGGCGACTGACACCCTGCATCCAGGATGCTTCCTGCTCTGTTTGCCCGTTTTGTTTGTTCATTAAAATCTCCATCAGCTGTTAACTGCACATACGGCAACTACTAATCCTGTGGTCCACACGAAACATCAAAACATGACATGGCACAGTGCAGAATCAGACAAAAACAGAACCATATCATCTTAAGATATTTGATGATTTTTCTGTTAATGTGTTTCTGTGCTGTTTGTCGTTCTGTAGAAGTTGTGTCTGACTTGTATTGTGCTGTTATGTGCTGTTGTACTGGGCTGTAATGTGCAGTCATTGTGACCCTGTTCCTGATGTTTGCTTTTGTAGATGTTCTTGCACTCCCAGTCTTTGTCATTTGTGTGCTGACAGTAAAATGGCCGGCAGGAAAGGTGTGAGAACATTAAATAAATGTAAATGCATACAAGCATTGTTGGGCGTTCCTCCTTTAAGAATCGTTCCTGAAATCTGTTGAAAAACCTATAAATCACTGGTGCTGCCTGGACTCTATGTGTCAAGAAAGAACAATATGCTGTGATAGATTCTTAGATTTAGCTTCACATGATTTTAATATTTACTCAAGTACCATCACCAAGCCAAACTACTGAGTAACAGTGTAAATTCACCTCAGTGTAATACCGCTCTTGCCGACCCTTGTTGTGCCAATTCACAGAGGGCAGGTGATCCTACTCAAAATAAAGCCATTCCCGTAAATCACCATAATCCCCAAATCATTTTCTAACAGATTAAAAATGGTGCCATTGTGAAACATTGACCATTAAAAACAGTGAGCGCTTGAACAAACTGCGACTACGTCATAACAGCCCAGCTGAGTTTGTTTTAAGTACACTAACAACATTTTACACTGCTTCTGTTCAATTTCTCCATTTGAATTCAGGCGTAAATCATTTTATTAACAAAGCAAAACCACACGATGCTCGTGGCAACATCTCAACTTGCTTCAGCTGAAAATGAAAAAAAAGCTATTTAGGACTTTAAATATAACATATCAAATATTCAGGCAGTAAGCATAATCATCATAAAAAAGTGCAGTACAGAATAGGCAGATATTGGGAAAAAATAATAGCTAGTTTGGCATTTCTCACCATCATAAGCACACAAACATTCAGCTCAGGAGCATTTGTCCTGTTTGTCATGTTAATGTCGAATCCCATTTTATGTCGGAACAGAAGGTGTGTTGACCAGGGGAGCTCTAGTGCTTCTCTTCGACAAGGCAGTGCACTGTGCGTAATGATCGCAAATTAAACTTTTTAAATGATGCAAAGTTACAAAACTTATTGAAGAGGGCAGAGAAGATCCTATGGTGAGAAAATATTGAGTTTATATATGTGATATATTTAAGTACCACAGTAGTCTGGTCTGCTGTGGCTGCACCTAGAGCAGTGTAAACATGCAGACACTGTGTGGAAGTCAACAGTCTGTTCAATGTGAGTGATGTTAAGATCTGTTCAGTGTGAGTGATGTTACAATCTGTTCAGTGTGAGTGATGTTAAAATCTGTTCAGTGTGAGTGATGTTAAAATCTGTTCAGTGTGAGTGATGTTAAATCTGTTCAGTGTGAGTGATGTTAAATCTGTTCAGTATGAGTGATGTTAAAATCTGTTCAGTATGAGTGATGTTACAATTAGTTCAGTGTGAGTGATGTTAAAATCTGTTCAGTATGAGTGATGTTACAATCTGTTCAGTGTGAGTGATGTTAAAATCTGTTCAGTATGAGTGATGCTAAAATCTGTTCAGTGTGAGTGATGTTAAAATCTGTTCAGTATGAGTGATGTTACAATCTGTTCAGTGTGAGTGATGTTAAAATCTGTTCAGTATGAGTGATGTTAAAATCTGTTCAGAATGAGTGATTTTAAACTCTGTTCAGTATGAGTGATGTTAAAACTGTTCAATGTGAGTGATGTTAAAATCTGTTCAGTGTGAGTGATGTTAAAATCTGTTCAGTATAAGTGATGCTAAAATCTGTTCAGTGTGAGTGATGTTAAAATCTGTTCAGTATGAGTGATGTTAAAATCTGTTCAGTGTGAGTGATGTTAAAAACTGTTCAGTGTGAGTGATGTTAAAATCTGCTCAGTGTGAGTGATGTTAAATCTGTTCAGTGTGAGTGATGCTAAAATCTGTTCAGTGTGAGTGATGTTAAAATCTGTTCAGTATGAGTGATGTAAAATTTGTTCAGAATGAGTGAAGTTAAAATCTGTTCAGTATGAGTGATGTTAAAATCTGTTCAGTATGAGTGATGTTAAAATCTGTTCAGTATTAGTGATGTTAAAATCTGTTCAGTATGAGTGATGTTAAAATCTGTTCAGTGTGAGTGATGTTAAAATCTGTTCATTATGAGTGATGATAAAATCTGTTCAGTGTGAGTGATGTTAAAATCTGTTCAGTATGAGTGATGTTAAAATCTGTTCAGAATGAATGAAGTTAAAATCTGTTCAGTATGAGTGATGTTAAAATCTGTTCAGTGTGAGTGATGTTAAAATCTGTTCAGTATGAGTGATTCTAAAATCTGTTCAGTGTGAGTGATGTTCAAATCTGTTCAGTGTGAGTGATGTTAAAATCTGTTTTAGTTCAGTGAGTGATGTTAAAATCTGTTCAGTGTGAGTGATGTTAAAATCTGTTCAGTGTGAGTGATGTTAAAATCTGTTCAGTGTGAGTGATGTTAAAATCTGTTCAGTGTGAGTGATGTTAAAATCTGTTCAGTATGAGTGATGTTAAAATTGTTCAGTATGAGTGATGTTAAAATCTGTTCAGTATGAGTGATGTTAAAATCTGTTCAGTGTGAGTGATGTTAAAATCTGTTCAGTATGAGTGATGTTAAAATCTGTTCAGTGTGAGTGATGTTAAAATCTGTTCAGTGAGTGATGTTAAAATCTGTTCAGTGTGAGTGATGTTAAAATCTGTTCAGTATGAGTGATGTTAAAATCTGTTCAGAATGAGTGATGTTAAAATCTGTTCAGTATGAGTGATGTTAAAATCTGTTCAGTATGAGTGATGTTAAAATCTGTTCAGTGTGAGTGATGTTAAAATCTGTTCAGTGTGAGTGATGTTAAAATCTGTTCAGTATGAGTGATGTTAAAATCTGTTCAATGTGAGTGATGTTAAAATCTGTTCAGTATGAGTGATGTTAAAATCTGTTCAGAATGAGTGATGTTAAAATCTGTTCAGTATGAGTGATGTTAAAATCTGTTTAGTATGAGTGGTGTTAAAATCTGTTCAGTGTGAGTGATGTTAAAATCTGTTCAGTGTGTGTGATGTTAAAATCTGTTCAGTATGAGTGATGTTAAAATCTGTTCAGTGTGAGTGATGTTAAATCTGTTCAGTATGAGTGATGTTAAAATCTGTTCAGTGTGAGTGATGTTCAAATCTGCTCAGTGTGATTGATGTTAAATCTGTTCAGTATGAGTGATGCTAAAATCTGTTCAGTGTGAGTGATGTTAAAATCTGTTCAGTATGAGTGATGTTACAATCTGTTCAGTGTGAGTGATGTTAAAATCTGTTCAGTATGAGTGATGTTAAAATCTGTTCAGTATGAGTGATGTTAAATCTGTTCAGTGTGAGTGATGTTAAAATCTGTTCAGTATGAGTGATGTTAAAATCTGTTCAGTATGAGTGATGTTAAAATCTGTTCAGTATGAGTGATGTTAAAATCTGTTCAGTGTGAGTGATGTTAAAATCTGTTCAGTATGAGTGATGCTAAAATCTGTTCAGTGTGAGTGATGTTACAATCTGTTCAGTGTGAGTGATGTTAAAATCTGTTCAGTATGAGTGATGTTAAAATCTGTTCAGAATGAGTGATGTTAAAATCTGTTCAGTATGAGTGATGTTAAAATCTGTTCAGTATGAGTGGTGTTAAAATCTGTTCAGTGTGAGTGATGTTATATCTGTTCAGTATGAGTGATGTTAAAATCTGTTCAGTATGAGTGATGTTAAAATCTGTTCAGTGTGAGTGATGTTAAATCTGTTCAGTGTGAGTGATGTTAAATTCTGTTCAGTGTGAGTGATGTTCAAATCTGTTCAGTGTGACTGATGTTAAATCTGTTCAGTGTGAGTGATGTTAAAATCTGTTCAGTATGAGTGATGTTAAATTCTGTTCAGTATGAGTGATGTAAAAATCTGTTCAGTATGAGTGATGTTAAAATCTGTTCAGTATGAGTGATGTTCAAATCTTTTCACTGTGAGTGATGTTAAATTCTGTTCAGTATGAGTGATGTTCAAATCTGTTCAGTATGAGTGATGTTAAAATCTGTTCAGTGTGAGTGATGTTAAAATCTGTTCAGTGTGAGTGATGTTAAATTCTGTTCAGTATGAGTGATGTAAAAATCTGTTCAGTATGAGTGATGTTCAAATCTGTTCAGTGTGAGTGATGTTAAAATCTGTTCAGGATAAGTGATGTTATAATCTGTTCAGTATGAGTGATGCTAAAATCTGTTCAGCATGTGATGTTAAAATCTGTTCAGTATGAGTGATGTTAAAATCTGTTCAGTATGAGTGATGTTAAAATCTGTTCAGTGTGAGTGATGTTAAAATCTGTTCTGTATGAGAGATGTTAAAATCTGTTCAGTATGAGTGATGTTAAAATCTGTTCAGTGTGAGTGATGTTAATGTTAAAATCTGTTCAGTGTGAGTGATGTTAAAATCTGTTCAGTGTGAGTCATGTTAAAATCTGTTCAGTATGAGAGATGTTAAAATCTGTTCAGTATGAGTGATGTTAAAATCTGTTCAGTATGAGTGATGTTAAAATCTGTTCAGTGTGAGTGATGTTAAAATCTGTTTAGTATGAGTGATTTTCAAATCTGTTCAGTGTGAGTGATGTTAAAGGGGACCTATTTTGCTATTTTTCCAAGCTTATATTTTGGTCTTTGACTCCCCTAGAGTACTCCTGATCATAAAGTAAAAAAAAAAAAAATTTTTATTGATGCTCATACTGCCATCCTCAAAAACTGTTTTCATTTGTAGTACATTGTTCAGTCTCTGCCTGAAAATCTGTTCTGTGGCGGGTCTTCGCTATGGCCCCCACTCCCCGTATACCCACTTTCTTCTGACTGGCCAGCTCTGTGGAGGGCGGAGTTAAAATCTGGGACGAGGCTGCAGAACGCAGTTTTCCATGTCCGGCTCCCCAGAATGAAACCTGAGACACGTCTGCAATCTGATAAGGAAGCGGGGGCAAATTCCGCAATCTAACGTTATACTTAAATATAGATCTAATGACATGATCTTGTTCTAACAAAATCTGTTCAGTATGCGATGTTAAAAAAGTGGAGGACGAAATCTGTATCTGTCAGCGAAGCTCAAATTTGCTATCGGCTACAGTTTGCTATGGCAACAGTTGGTGAGTATCCCGGTTTTTCTACTTGAGCTAGGATGCAGGGAAGCTAGAATCCACCCCATATAGACACATTTGTAGAACGGGTCGACGTGCCCAAGTGTAGACCGGAGACCGTAGAAATCCGGTGGGTCTGAGTTTAGAGGGAAACATGGACAGTGAGGAGCAGCTAAAGTGGACCAACAGCTTATGGACTGCTTCTGTTCAGTGTATTAGGACCTGCTGGGTCGTGTGCATAGCTGTGGTGTGTTGTTAGCGTGGAGCAATGAACAGCTTCTGCGCTGGTATATGACATAGGGTGAAGTTCCAGGCTTAACGGCCTTTTTAAAATTGCCCGTGGTAATGGTTTATCTTTCTGCTTCGTGATGACAAGCATTTCCTCGCGGAGAATGGGTTCGTTATGGATTGTTCGCGAGAGCAAGCTAGAGCTCTGTTTATGTTATGAGCATAATACAGGTTTTACAGTCCGTAAAATCTGTCTGCATGAACCGTTGCTTATGTGGAGCTAGCGAATCGATCACTTTTACAGGAAATAATTTAATATTCAGTTTCAGTATGGTAATATTCAATCGACAGCAATGCAGAGAAATCTGTTTGTGATACCATACAATCGTTATAGCCTGTGCTTTTCCCTATTGCTTTCACCGTAGCATCAGAGAGCTTGCTCAGACATTGGGGATGTATCAGGCTGACCCCGGTCATGGATAAGTAAAAATCAATCGTTTCACAAGCACCCAAAAACTCACCCCAAGCTTTGCAAAACCTACGTCTGGTCTAACTGCAGCCCATCTCGGCAGACACATACAGCACCTCTCCGGTTAGCTTCAACTGTAGTGGCTACAATCAGGCAACATTATGATGAAACTGCCACATTGATGTTTAATCTGTAACACAAGCATACCGATCTGAATCGCTGCATATAAGTTAACCAGGAGCGTTTTTAATCAGCAGAGCAGGCGAACTAAAATCATGCAGTAGCTGATAAGTGGCCATGACTTTGAATGTAATCTGTCGTTAAAATCTGTTTCAAAATTAGTTTTAAGTCGTGTGAAAATGCTTGACATGCCCGTATTTAAAATCTGTCTTTGCATTGACTTTGAATGTAATCTGTCGATGTTAAAAAATTCGTTTGATGTCCGATGTGAAAGCAGCTTTATGGATAGTACGCAACAACTAGAGAGAGCTCGGTTTATGTTATGAACATAATACAGGTTTTGCAAACCGTGTTAAAATCCGTTAGGGCGGACAAGTTGCTTATGTGGAGCTAGCGAATCGATCACTTCTACAGGAAAGAATTACCTATTTAATCTCCGCCTTTTTCGGTTTTTTATTAGCCACAACAATTTCCACAGGGGATGAAATTATGTCAAGGTAGTGCAGAGAAATCATTTGTAAACCGGTAGAGTTTCTCTGTTTAGCATTGCTTTCATGGTAGCACCAGAGAGCTTGCTCAGACATTTGTGAAGTATCCTGCTGATCCCGGTCATGGATAAGTGAAGCGATCACTAACTGTAGAGCCTACAATCGGGCAACGTTATGATGAAACTGCCACATTGATGCTTACCAAATAACACAAGCATACCGATCAGAATTACTGCATATAAGTTAACCAGGAGCATTTTTAATTAGCACAGACACGCAAAACTAACATGCAGTAGCTGGTAACCGAGCGGTCATAACCACAGAGACAAACCCTTGCAATACAGGTTTTACAGACAGCAAGTTCTGTTACTGTGAACAGTTGTACCAAGCATCCAAATTACAAACAAGTCTTAAAAGTTAGCTTCAAATGAGATTTATGTTCACACACCTTCTGTAGAATTTCCCCTGATATCACTCTTGCACATTTAGGACACAAGCATTAGCAACAGTAACTTGGCTACGTTAGTGTGCTGTGCTACAGCCACAATCAAGTGGCTATCACGTCAGGTTGGCTTATGCAGTAAAAGCAACTTATAGCTTTCTGTGTCTGTGACTCATGGACAGTGGCGACCGATTCAGGCTTTATCTTCAGATATTTTACCAAGCCTGCCTTTGAGGCCAGTTGTTAGTGCTAACTATCGCTAGCGGTCCTGCTAGCCACCCGTAACACGTTAAAATCACTTACATTATTTGCTGTTAGATGGTTACTTACAGCTTGTGGCTCTGTTCAGCTTGATCGATGCAGCTGCTTCAGGTTTGAGAAGCAGCTGAAACGCTTATCCTGTGTCGAATTATCCTTTATTGACAAAGCTGTCTTTGGTGAAATGCTGAGCACAAACAGCTAACGCTCCATTTGGCCGTGGCTGTTTGCTGCCAGCAAACAAAAAAAAAAGCTATCCACTGATTTCTGGTGGCATCGTTCTTTTCGAAAAGAAATATTTTTTTTCTTCGCGTCTAAAACGTAAACGGACAAGTAGCTTTGGGAGAGATACTAACAAAATTGCAGCTCAAATGATCTGCGGTTCTTCTTTGTATTTCCAAAAGTATCAACGCTACTAAGGCATAGTATGATCTGCCGCTGTTAGTGCCTGCTAGAATAGTTTCGGTGTGGGCAGGTCCAATCTGCCATGATTGGCTCTGGCTAGGTCTGTACTAATTGGATGGCACAACCTGACGTCAGGTTTTACCCAGATCTGTCGTGAAGATCTCGGGCGGAGCTGATCAGAGAGGAAATCACGCCACGAAATCATGTTCCTGGATTACGGCAAAACCGCTGTATCTTATGTTTAGAAACTTTTCAGAGGTTGAGCATGGACAACCAACATTATAACATTACTAATATGTATTACAAGAAGGATCAGCATAATAGGTCCCCTTTAAAATCTGTTCAATATGAGTGATGTTAAAATCTGTTCAGTGTGAGTGATGTTAAATTCTGTTCAGTATGAGTGATGTAAAAAATCTGTTCAGTAAAAAATCTGTTCAGTATGAGTGATGTTAAAATCTGTTCAGTATGAGTGATGTTAAAATCTGTTCAATATGAGTGATGTTAAAATCTGTTCAGTGTGTGATGTTAAAATCTGTTCAGTATGAGTGATGTTAAAATCTGTTCAGTGTGAGTGATGTTAAAATCTGTTCAATCTGTTCATGTGAGTGATGTTAAAATCTGTTCAGTGTGAGTGATGTTAAAATCTGTTCAGTGTGAGTGATGTTAAAATCTGTTCAGTGTGAGTGATGTTAAAATCTGTTCAGTGTGAGTGATGTTAAATCTGTTCAGTGTGAGTGATGTTAAAATCTGTTCAGTGTGAGTGATGTTAAAATCTGTTCAGTGTGAGTGATGTTAAATCTGT